>JACEFO010000191.1:2400000-3000000 GCA_015342445.1 Digitaria exilis | reverse complement strand
GTTAACCTCTCCTTTTCGCACTTTTGGTGAAGCCATCTTCAGAAATTTCTCCTTGGTATTCTTAGCATCAATTGCTGAATTTTCTGTTTCAGAAACCTTCTTACTGCCCTTGACTGGGGGAGCAATTTTGTCTTTTCTGATTGATCTCAACCTGAGACTCGAGATAGACTTGCCAGACATGTTTACAGAACGAGATAGTTTCAAAGAACCTGATATCACCTTCTCGTTTACCTTCTTTTGCAAAACTCGAGCATTCTTGGCAACATTGTTTTCTGTTATCTCTCTGTCAATCTGTTTCCCTGAAGAAAGCGGTGGAGAGGAGGATTTTTTCACTGTCGAAACTTTCGGCTTTGTCAACCTAGTAGGTTTGGCAGATGAATCTGTTGAGTTAAATGATGATGGTACTTTGATCTCCTTTGCTTTTGGTGCAGCTGATGCAACAGTTGAGCTAAATTTCCTCTCTGTCTCTGGTTTACTGAACCTTTTAACAGCAGTAGCATCTGCAGTTTTTCCCATTGTCTTTGGTCCACTGGAGCTTTCAACTGCTGTTCCAGTAGCTTTTGGGTGCGATGCTCTTCCATTTCTCTGGCTTGACACAGTGTTCCTTGTTACACTCGATGTTGCTTTCGCCTTTGGTTTTTCAGGTTCACTAGCTGAGCTCTTTGATTTAGTCCCAAGCACAGCTTGTTCATGCTTCTCTGATGCTATAACACCCGGAGTAGTATTCTTATCTGAACTTGCACTCTCATTTGCTGATTGTTCAGGCACATGATCCCCAAGTGACTGTTCCCCAGCTTCACATTCACTGTTAGCAGGACGAATGTTATCGTCAGTGTGTTCATCAGATTCATCAATGTCCTGGATAGCTAATGGCATTTCCAGCTCAATGCTTTCAGCTCCATCCGATGAAACTTCATCTTCACAATCTGCCACATCATCATGAGAGATGACAAAGCATTCTGCGTCAGCCCCGATAGGTTCAGATACTTCAGCTGACAAATCTTCCACACAGGAAATGCTGTCCAAATGTCCAGGTGCTCTTTCCAGCAGTGCTTTGGTATTAGTGAATTGAGGCTTTCCAGGAGCAGCAGCATCACCATCATTTTCATGTGAATTCTTCAGCTCCTGAGCTTCCTTACGTGGCCTAGCTGTTTTTGGCAGTCTGATTTCAATTCGGCCTTGTTCATGGCTCCCAGTAATTGCACGGCGCAGTTGCTTGCGGTTGATGGGCCAGTACTTCTTGGGTTCAGGGGAATGCTTGATCCCAAATTTGCAGTTGTCATGGCAAGACCTACTGGATGCTCTTAGATAATGTGGGACTGGTTTCTCCTTCCTCTTGACATTAGGCTGCACGCTGGTGCTGTCTATGATCACTGGGGAATTTATCAGGAGGTCTTCGCCTTTCAGTTCAGCCGTTGCAGGAGTTGAGGTGATGACCTCTTTGATCACTTCGTCAGTCATTAGAAGTACAGAAGCTGCAATTGCAGACACAGATGTGAGCACCAAAACGGTTGAAATGACATCACCAAACACAAACACACAAGGCGTATAATGTATCTGAAAATTAAACAAGCCCCATTTTTCAAGTTAAAGTATTGACGTTTGTCCTGTTATATTTGGTTACTGAATACGCTTTTACAAGGTGTTCATCACCTGCTGCCAAGAACTTGTTAGAGAAGTACACAAGCATTCATGGAGCAAGGATCCCTTCAGTTCAACTAATTCTCACCAAACCAAAATTCTCAAAGTGTTTGCAAGCAACTTGATGCAAGTCAACCATACCGTGGCACCCCTCCAACCATATACTAGAATACAGTGGACCAAGAAAAAAAATCAGAGTCCAGAATATTCGCAAGCACGCCTCTTTATTTTAATCCTAATGAGCATAATCCTGCTAATCATGCAACACACTTTATTTATAAAACTTTTATTTTCCTTCCACTATCATGCTGTAAACAATGCAATCAGATTCTTGACAAAAATGTGTACAGCTAACTAATTCCAATCCACTGTTGACATGACTGATACTTGTGGTTTAGCCTAACTCACACCAGTACCAACTCAATTCTCAATCAATATTTGCAGGGCATGTCAAATGATCCCTAAACAGAATCGACGAAAATAAAACTGATTAATCAGGGGCATCAAAATAACCCCATTTCTGAAAAACATCACGAAAATCGAAACACGCAACGTTTCTGATCCCTGCTGTGTGTTATCTATAAAAACAGCAATCTCAAGAACCCGGATCGGATCGCCGATGCAACAGAGCACCGGCGATGACAAGCTCCAGCAAAACACTGGATGAACGCGCAATCGGACATAAACAATGAATCTTTTGTTTCTGAAAGACACATGGGAAATGAATCTAAAAAGGCAATAAACCTCACCTCTCGCCGATCCTTGATGGAGATTCAGAGACGTCGGCAGGACGATGGCAGCAGAGGCCGCGCGAAGCTTTGATCTTGGATGGAAGGAAATGGCTTCCGGTGCCGCGGCGGCGCCGCGAAACGGAGGAGCAGGTGTTGGAGAGGGAGAGAAGGGGTCGCTGGGTGATGAGTTGGAGCCTTGGAGGAGGGAGATGGAAAGGGAGGGAAGGAAGGAGAGGGGGTATGAAGGCAAGGTGTGAGGGAGGAAAAAGGAAGGTGCACCGGGTCCATGAACCGGTCAAAATGTTTTTTGTTTTTTCAGTTTTTCAGGTTCGGAAAGTTGGATGGTGGTTCTGGCAGGTGCACAGTGGTTGCATGGTTGAGAGCTCAAAAATAGGGTGTTGGAACGAGATGGAGGGGGATCAAATACCGAAACATACGTTGGGGTTTGTTACTTGAGTGTTCAATAGTTTGGGTACAGTTTATGTTTACTACCAGAGTTGTTTGACTCTATTTATAGGAGGCGTGGAGATGATTGTGGTAACTGGTAAGTACTTGCTTATTATTTTTTGGCGTTTATTACCATAGCATTCTTAACAAGCAACTATTTTCAAATTTTGTAGGCGGTGAATTTTCAGATCGCCATGGAACAAACGGATTATTACAGTACCACAAATCATTTTTCCTCTTATATTGTTGTGTAATAGTGATTCCCTAGTGTTTCTGTCTCTATAAAAATTAGAATAAAATGATATTGACAAAGGTTACGAAATAGTTAATTCCATAATAAATTTAGCAAAGGCTTTCTCGATAAAAAGCCTACCATGACTCTCGGTAAGCATTGACATTTGCTTTTAAAAAAATGCAGTAAGAAAGCATTTTTTTGTCATTTGGATGTTTAAGGGCCTGTTTATTACTTCCCACAAAGTTGACAAAATTTGTAAAGTTTTTTTTGCAAATTTAAAATATTTTTTTTGTAAACTTTGTCAACTAAACAGGCTACTTTAATCAATGAAATTTGCTAGTTCCATTATATTGGACACTTGACGAGTCTCCTATGTCTCGAGGAAATCATTGACAACCAATTTTCGGCTCATTTTCGTAAAATCAAATCGTTCCGCAACGTCCAACCAGAAAAAGTTTTTTTTTCCTTTTAAGAAACTCCACTCCAACCAGAACAAGTTTCCAGTCTGAACGCAGCGCAACTTCAAACACCCACAACACCACCGCCATTAGTGCATACGCCGAGCCCATGCGTGCTGGGCTAAACGGCCCCATCTCCATCGGTCCAACCCATTAAGCTTCGCAGAAAATTGTGATTAGACCAGGAACGATGGAATCTGCCGAGCTGAACCCACCGACCTCCCATCTCACCTCCATCTAAATCTGCCCTCACTCATTGACAAAATCGTCGCCATGTGATTCTCACGAGAGGAAAGTTAACTAACCATTTAGCCAACACCATCCGTACTCTTGCTATTTGTTTATCCCCATGGAGAGCTCTATAGTTGTTTTGACGCGCCTATGCATATACAGAGATGCGTACAGTGAATAACGTCTTCTTGTGCACCATCAGTCCATCACATTGATTTGCAGGTGGCAAATGCAGACTCGAACGTGATCGGATCTCTAGTTCATCGACTGACAACGTGACGCCCGGGAAACTTATTCGCTTGTCGCTCGTTTTTGGTTTTTTTTTTAAAAAAATCTAGGGAAATAGGCATTGTTTTTTTACGAATCAACGGGGGCAAGGATCCCACCTGAAATCACTCATTGCCCAAGGAGAGCGAGACGGGGGGGTGTTGCCGGGGGTTCCTCTAATTCAATTTGCATCCACAACAGTTTGACACCATAGCTTGAGGGGTTCGACTTCCAGTCGCGGCGGGGGCCTGACAGACCCAGACGTTGACGTGCTCATCTATCTTGAGAATGATGGTGTAGGAGTCCTGAGTCTCGGCGTGGAATACCATCGCGTTCCTAGCTTTCCAAAGGGCCCAGGGCAGCGATGTGAGCCGCACCGTTGTCACGCTGAGCGCCATGGTAGGCGCAGGGAGGAGGAGGTCCTAGAGGGAGACAAACCGAGGGCATGTCGCGAATAGGTGGTCCTCACCCTCGGTGGCCCCTGGGCAGAACGGGCAGTCAGCGGTGTCGAGGATGCCACGGCGGTGTAGGAGCTCACGTTTCCGAGTGCGATGGTGTTGAAGAATCTAAAAGAACAACTTCATCTTCTTTGGCGCGAAGGAGTCCTAGTTGACCTCCGACAGTGGCGGGGCACCCATCGGTGTCCGGAGGGCATTGTAGAAGTCGTCGGCCTTGGCCGCAGTGGAGCACGCGCCTCTGAGCCACCTGTCGTCGGGGTGCGGCTGGAGGACGACGGTTACCAGTACGTCGTCAAGGAGGGCGAGCTCCGAGGTGGCCGCGATTGAGAGACGAGGTTGCAGGTCTTCTGGCGATAGGCCCCCGGCAGCCACAACCTCAACCAGCATGACCTCCGTGTCCTGGCAGTGCGAGAAGTGAAGGTAGCGCATCCTATAGCACACCAGCCTCCGACCAGGAGTCGTGCTAGAAGGAGGTGAATTCACCGTCCCCGAGACCAACCTCCGTAATCCGGCGGTATTTGGGATGAGCTTCTTGATGCCGCGCCAGCACAGCGTGTCGTCGTGGGCATGCCCCCATCATACCAGTACCTTATCCAGTCTGCCCACAGGTTCTGGTCGCCGTGGAAGAGCTTGTGGACGTGCTTCATCATGAGGCTTTTGTTGAGGACCGCGAGGTCCTTGATCCCCAGTCCGCCGTCATCCTTGGACTTTAGGCGAGCTCCCACGCCACCTGACATGCCCCACCGCTGCACTTGGCGGCACTGGACCAGAACAACCCTTTGCGGGGCGGTCGATCCTGTCCAGCGTGTTATGAGGGAAGGGGAGCATCGACAACGCGTAGATGGCCTGCGCCGTGAGGATCGACTCCACCAGAGTCAAACGGACGACCTTGGAGATGAGGGAGGCACACCACCCCGGAATGGATAACTCTAATATTACGCAAGCATGAATTAGACCCACTAATATGTCTGAAACTTAATTTCTGCTTATCTCCTAGCTCAGACTTTTGTGATAAACATTTGTTTCATTGGGTACTCTCTCTTGTCAGAAATAAGACTAGGAATTGTTATACTTGCTCTTATCGGGGCTCCCAAAAAAATGGGGCCTCTGGTAGAGGACCTGCTCGACTATGGTTTTTTTTATCTTATCTTTTATTTTATCCTCCAAATTTAGGATATGACATGTTTGGAGAGTCTGCTAGAGTTGCTGTAATAATTCTAACATACTTTCAAATAAATACCATCTTTTTTAAGTTTATTGATCAAGATATTTGTATACATAATGGTTTGAGAGCTTATAGAGATTTGACTGAATTTTATGTAGTTCAAAGTTTGCTTCAAGTTTCCAAAATATTATTTTAACTTCAAATTGACTCTATGCACAGGATTTCACTATATTCATAGCAATTTTGACTTAGTTTCTTGTAAAATTTGAAAAAATTAGTTTGTGGTGATTTTTTGTTGTTGTGCCCTACGTGTAGTCAAAGGACTAGCCATCATTTCTGAATACTTGGCAACCTTTTTGGCCAAGAACAATTCATCTTTTATAGTACAGATAACAAAAATGCCTTCGTAGGTGTCTAGAACATTCTTATAATATTTTTATCAAGGAAAATGAAAAAAGTGTACTTTCTGGAAACGTGAAGTGCATAAGTATTTTGAAACAAAGGCCAAAAGTGACAACTATTTCAAACGGTGTGTTGTAGTTTATGTTTTGTGACCTCGTTGGTTACCGGTGATTTGATTGGCAGAAGCGCACGAATGAAACTCACCTTCCCCTAACAACCAAAATTGCAAGCCTTTGCAAATTTTTCTAAGAAAAAACATATAAGTAGTGTTTCCTACCCATTATTTCATTGGTGCAAATATGCGTAAAAGATATTTTCCCCATATTTAAAGTGACCAATCACTATTCGAATGATTTTATCATGATACAATAAAAAATCTTGGCTAGTTAACCTCTTTTCCTTTTATCACCTTTGCTCCTCATTTTGCTAAATAAAAATGAAAGTTAGCTTTCACCCCTTTCATTATAAAGCCATAGAAGCCAACTATGGTTGTCACTATTTCCTTGATAATATCACCTTGAACTATCTTTCCATTTCTCATCTTGATGCTCCCAACGAACACATTCATAGCTTGCATACACTTGGAAAGGGGTCAAGTGATGGCCTTGGCATAGATGGAATTTAGAACAAGATAACCAATAAATACATATAAGGGGGATTAAAAATCAATATAGAAAATATGTGTCAATATAAACAATATGATACGACATCAAAACGAATAATTATATTAGACCAAACTATATAGATTAATTCCCAATGTACATATACACCTTTGTTCTATCGATTTTTTCTATAGTAGATGAGTTAAGATTTTTTCCATTCTAACTTCTAAGGAAGAGAAATTATGTTATTTCTTTTTTTATTGCCAGTTGCTATAATTGATGTCCACAATTTATTTTCAACTCATAGAGTGCATAACTCACTACTGATGGTTCAATGACTGGTAGTACCGGCCTTAATAACGTCTCGAAAAAAGACAATTCTTAACGTTTGTACCTAGCCTGCATAGGAATAATATGGGGTACTCAAGATAATTAAACTATTGTACCTACATAGTTATCATAGAAAGTGCATAAAATTAGCTTTAGATTATTATTTATTCAGAGGTAAGAAATTTATTTCAACTTACACAGGCATGGACTTTTTCTGTTTCCTTCATAACAAACTCAACTAACGTTCTACTAAACCCAAAAATCTTCTAAGCTTATAGGTTTCAACATTATAGGCTAACTCAGATCTCTCCAAAAAATTATAGGTTTCAATATTATAGGCTAACTCAGATCTCTCCAAAAAATTATAGAAGATTATATTCTCTTGTATAGATAGTATTTCTAATGAGCTTCAAGTTCAATTCACTATCATCATCCGAGACCTTAGGCAGCAGAACAACAATATTAGGTTCAGACAACTACAATATTATAAGTTTACAATAAAACAAAACATAAAGTCAAATACATAAAAAGAAATGTATAGAAGAAACTCGAGTCACAGAATGAAGCAAAATAAGCAAAACAACAAACATGTGGTGTCCACGTAGAACAAAAGGAGAACCACTATTTAGGAGGTTTGACAGGTAGTTGTACAAGACAAATGGTGAGGGGGGGCGCTTCAATGCAGCAGATTTTGATGGATTGAAGCGTTCTAGAGTGATTGCTTATGAAAGAGAGGGAGATGATCACCGCCGGACGCCGGCAACTTCTTGTATGACGATGGTCGACGACAAGGTTTTGGCCGTGTGTGTCCGATAGTACGGAAATTATCTGATCTAACTTTTCTTTCTTCTTCTCCTTCGGGGCCACAACTAAGAAAGTCCAACACCAATCGTGCCTCGCCTCGCAACACACGTAGTTCTTTATATGCAACGATTCTAACTGGCAAGTGATTAAGACAAAGCAATGGAGGCGAGCATATATCAACCCCAACCTATGGAGGTTGGGCTACATAACCCACCAGCCTATGAAACGGTCTATATCACACTCTAAACTTCTCAAAACAGATCAAATTACCCTCTAAAACAGTTTTAAAAAATTATAATAAATCACAGAAAAATCATAAAATAGAAAATCCAATTGTGTTGGACTCCAAATGAGTAAATATACAAATTGAACATGCAATATGGTATGCTTTAGTATATTTTTTACTATAGCTTTAGATCTATACTTTTCTCCATAGTTGTAAAAAAATGTATTAAAGCATATTATATTATATTATATGTTTAATGTGTATATCTACTTATTTGGAGTCCAACATAATTTGATTTTTCATTTTATGATTTTTTTAATTAACTATGATTTTTCAAAATTGGTTTGGTGGGTAATTTGATCCGTTTTGAAAAGTTCACGGGGTAATATAGACTGCTTCATAGATTAGGAGGGTTATGTAGTCCACCTACCACCGCATCTGGGTCGTCTCCAATCGCGCCTTGCGAGCAGGGCAGCGGGCCGGCGGCGCGTCGCAAGCAAGCAGCAATCCACCCGCCGCCGCTTTTCTTCCCGCATCCCCTGTGGCAGCCCTGCCTGTCCTCCACCTCTTTCCAGTCTCCCTTCCTGTTCTTCACCAGCGGCAAGCAGATGGCAGCCGCCAGCTCCTCCTTGGAGAGAAAATTGTATATTTAACACTCGAAACAATGTGCTTCGTAGTTTTAGGACTCGAAACATTGTACACGTAAAAATGACACTTCAAACACTGACTTCTTGATTACCATGACATTTAGGGTATTTCCTCTCTTTTTTAATCTAATAAATACATGTTTTAGACTAAAATGACTCTTTGCACCCCTCCTAATTTGATTACACCAAGGACGGTTTGTTTCTTTCGACGAACCCTATTCACGTACGAGTGGTATTCACCTTCTGGAGCGCCGCCGCCGCCGCCGCCGGCCCCTGCAGTGTCGCCCAGCGTGACCTACCTCTGCCGCCGGCAACGAGCAAGCGTGCCTGCTGCTTTGCCCAGGCAGCCGGGCGGCAGCCAGCAGCCTTGCCTGCTACGTACTTTCCCAGGCAGCCAGCACTGAAAGTCCCGGCTGGATCCGAGCCTGCCCAGGGCCCGGCAGCCAGCACACGGCGAGCGGTGCCGACGCCGTCACAGCCAAGGCCTCAGACGAAATTGAAGCCCGGCGCCGTGCACCTGCCTGACATGATCGGCATGAGGAACATGGAGACGGTATCCCACATCCAAGTCTCCAGCGACGGCAAGGACGTCGTGGCTACCGTTCGGCAGGACGAGATGCAGTCAAAACAATAGGGGTATAAGGGTCATTCTAGGTCCCTAATACATGCATTGAGATTAAAACACGAGAGGAAATATCCTAAATGTCATGATAATCAAGAAGTTATTGTTTCAAGTGACATTTTTACGTGTACAATGTTTCGAGTCCCAAAACTGCGAAGCGCGTTCTTTCGAGTGTCAAATATGTAATTTTCTCCTCCTTGGAGATGCGCATAGGCACACAGACACATCACAACTGCAAGACATGTCAGACGTTAAGTATCTAAAGTCCATACCCAATGATCCATTTGTTTAGTGTTCGTATGATTGTGTGGATTGGACAGGGTAGGAATGTAGGATCTCTGGCAAGATTGGACTTTTTTTTGTTCGTTGTGATATCTCAGTGATATATATGCCATCGTTTGTCACATCTTAAACTTCAAATGAAGCTATTATAGCCATATATTTATGTTATTTATATCAACTATTGATGAAGAAATGGTAGATGATGAGGGCTAACCAAATTGGTACTAGCTAGGTACTGCAATATATTTTTTTTTGCAATTTTTATTAAGTTCATTGTATGGTTAAACTTTCACTACTGAATACCTTTATATTGTCATGTGGGATAGTTTTGGTGGTTTAGTCTTTTTGAGCCTTTGATAAGTGGCCCTAGGCGTGAGTATGGTTTTGGTTCGCCACTGCCTGTATTATGTCTTGTAGCCAATGGTGAGGCAATAAGTCCACTTTCAAGTTCAGTTCACCAATATGGGCATAAGAAGCATTTGTTCTCTCTGATGAGAAAGAATTGTTGTTCCGATATTTCCCCTGGGGAAGGAGATCCCCATCCATCGACCATCGTGTCGGGTACGTAACTTTTCCGTTGTCCTCTAATTAGGACGCGAGTTATATTTATTTTGGGTCATTAGGTCAACCTAAAAACTTGATAAAACAAACTACGATGACGATGGCATTTTGTCTAATCAATACATACAAGAAACATTTCTCTTTGAATCACTTCAACATGGTTAGCATTTTCTTTAAAATATGTTCAACATTTGATGTTAAAATGTTGAAACTGGAGACATAAATTGTTGAAAAAGAAGACAAGAAATGTAAAAACTAGAGACATAAGAGTGTTGAAGTGTTGAATCCAAAATATTGAGCCTTCTCATTCGTCTTTTATCTTCTCCAGCAAGCCGGCACTGAAGCCTCGATGGCAGCGGCGCGACACGGTGCACGCGCATAGGCGGTGGCACAAGGGGCCTGTGGCGGCGGCGGAGGCTCACTTGCCACGACACGTTCGTCTTGTATCTTTCCCGGCAAGCCGGCATGGGAGCCTCGACGGCAGCGGTGCGGCACGATGCACGCGCATAGGCAGTGGCCCAAAGGCTGCGACACGTCGGCTCGAGGGCACGTAGCGGCAGCGCGGCATAGTGGTGGCGGTGGCGGGTAGCAAGGGGGTGGCCCCCGGAACAAGAGAGAGTAAGGGAGGCAAGGATCCAATGGATGAAATAGTTCACACGAATCTTAAACGTTAAAAAGGTGGGAAGTCCAAATCTATGGGAGATGGATAGAAATTTCATCGTCATCAAGAGAAAGTGGTGGCGGGTACGTAGCGGCAGCGCAGCATGGTGGTGGCGGTGGCGGGTAGCTAGGGGGTGGCCCCGGGAACAAGAGAGAGAGTAATGGAGGCGAGAATCCAATAGATGAAATAGTTCACACGAATCTTAAACATTAAGAAGATGGTAAGTCCAAATCTATGGGAGATGGATAGAAATTTCATCGTCATCAATCTTGCTAGCGGGCCTGTAGGCAAACGAGCCCTTCATTCTTCCGGCCCAAATCTTCTCACAACCCACCTCATACCCGAGCACAACTGCTTTACCTTTCGCGGCCCCACATGTCAGACAGCCAGACCACATCCCCAGGCTTACCC
This sequence comes from Digitaria exilis, assembly GCA_015342445.1. Taxonomy (NCBI): domain Eukaryota; kingdom Viridiplantae; phylum Streptophyta; class Magnoliopsida; order Poales; family Poaceae; genus Digitaria; species Digitaria exilis. The sequence goes on along the minus strand of JACEFO010000191.1, from coordinate 2,988,819 downwards.
CACTGCTCCGTTGCTCGAGCTGAGCCTTCCCTCCCCTCGCCGGTCGCGAAGCTGCCCATCCTCTCCGGCGACCGGCGGTTCCACCGACGCCGCCGAGCTGAGATTGGATGTCCGCTGCCGCCGCGTCCCCCGCGCTGCGCCCGGCTCCGCGGTGGGGCGGCGGGGCTCCGTCGCACCGCCGCCTCGTGGAGGAGCACCTCGCCTCGCTCCCGCACGGCCTCCCGCGCCTCCGCCACGTGCAGGAGCTCCACGCGCAGCTACTAAAGCAGGGGCTCCACCGCGACCCGCGCGCCGCGTCCAAACTCATCGCCTCCTACGCGCTCCTCCGCCGGGTCCCCGCCTGCCGCCGCATCTTCTCCGCCGCCGTCGCCGCCGCCGCGGCGCTCCCGGGCGGCACGTACGCCGGCGCCTCCAGCACCACCCTGCTCGCCAACACGCTCCTCCGCGCCTACGCGCTCAACGCCCTCCCGCACGCCGCGCTCGCCGCCTTCGCGGCCGTGCCGTCGCGGCAGCGGGACACCTTCACCTACTCCTTCCTCATCAAGGCGCTCGCCACCGCGGGCGTCGCGCCCGTCCGCGCGGCGCACTCGCACGTCGTCAAGCTCGGCTCCGTCGACGACACATTCGTCGGGAACGCGCTCATCGACGCCTATTCCAAGACCGGCGTGCCCGCGGACGCCCGGAAGGTGTTCGACGAGATGCCGGCGCGGGACGTCGTGTCCTGGAACACCGCCATGGCCGCGATGGTGCGGCAAGGGGAGGTGGCCGGCGCGAGGAGGATGTTTGACGAGATGCCTGAGAAGGACACGGTGAGCTGGAACACGATGCTGGACGGGTATGCCAAGGCTGGGGAGGCTGAGGAGGCCTTTGAGCTGTTCCAACGCATGCCGGAGAGGAATGTGGTGTCGTGGTCGACGATTGTATCAGCATATTGCAAGAAGGGCGACATGGATATGGCACGGGTGATCTTCGATAAGATGCCAACCAAGAACCTGGTGACGTGGACTATAATGGTGTCGGCGTGTGCGCAGAAGGGGCTTGTTGAAGAGGCAGGCAGGTTGTTTACTCAGATGAAGGAGGCTGCCGTGGAGCTTGATGTAGCTGCTGTTGTGAGTATCCTGGCTGCATGTGCAGAATCTGGCTCCCTTGCCCTTGGGAAGAGGATTCACCGGCACGTGCGACAGAGGAAGCTGGGGAGATCGACCCTTGTATGCAATGCCCTGATGGACATGTTCTGCAAGTGTGGATGTGTTAACCGAGCTGACTACATCTTTGACACTGAGATAGTAGAAAAGGATTCAGTGTCATGGAACACGATAATTGGAGGGTTTGCAATGCATGGGGATGGTGAAAAGGCATTGGACCTCTTTGCTCAAATGAAGGAGCAAGGGTTTCACCCTGATGCTGTGACTCTGATCAACGTTCTCAGCGCTTGCACGCACATGGGATTTATGGAAGAAGGGCGGCGATACTTCGCTAACATGGAGACAGACTATGGCATCAGGCCTCAGATAGAGCATTACGGTTGCATGGTTGACCTTCTTGGCCGTGGAGGGCTGATCAAAGAGGCAGTTGACATGATCAAAAGCATGCCATGGGAGCCCAATGAGGTCATATGGGGATCCCTTCTCGGTGCGTGCAGACTGCACAAGAATGTGGAGTATGCAGAACTAGCAGTGAACGAGCTGAGCAAGCTGCAGCCCTCGAATGCAGGGAACTACGCTGTCCTGTCGAACATTTACGCAGAGTCTGGGCAGTGGAGCGACATGGCAAAGGCAAGGATGCAGATGAAAGGAACAGGGTCTCAGAAAACGACAGGCTCAAGCTGGATAGAACTCGATGAAGCATTCCACGAGTTCACAGTTGGGGACAGAAAGCACCCAGAGTCTGACCAGATTTCCGAGATGGTTGGTAGGCTGAGTTCGCATGTTAAGCATGCTGGATGTGTTCCAGAAGGCCATGAACTGCTTGTGCAATGAGTCGTCTGCATAGGGCATGCTCATTATTATACTACAATTTTACAAATACTGAATGCTCCACAAGTGGTTGCGCTGCAGGCTGTGTAATCTGAAGAAAGGAACCAGCTTAAGTTGAACCATGGCACTGGCTGCGACCAAGAAATGAAATTGTAGCACTGCCTTCAATCAAGAAGATGCTGCAGCGTGGCTCAGAAGTTTCCATGATGGACTGGGATGCCCAGAGATGATTCCACCATTTCATAGTGTCAGCACTTCTACCATCAGATTTGCTCTGTTAACCTGCCACTGTGACAAAATCTGATGTCGGTAAGGACTGTCAAAATGCTGGGAGTACAGTGATTGGTTGGTCAGAATGTTGACACTTCTCAGCATTTGCGCCTGTACCATCATATGATCCATAGAAGATTTAGATTAGAGTCTTCTCAAAATGCATAGAGTTTAGGTGAGAAGACAGTAGATTCAACAAACGAATATCGCCGTTCCATTGTGACAGCAAAGTGATCCATTCTATTCTTATGCTACAATGTTGCCATCATTCTGTTTCCACTTTATTTACATAACCACATGTAAAAACCTACAACACTGGAAGGATCTTTCCCTTTGCTTGATATCCGCTGAACCTATAAACTACCAAAGTTTATGTTTTGACTTTTGATGCACTCCTGCCACTGGTTGCTGACATTGCTTAATTGCTTTTCAAATAAAATGATTGGGCCATGTGTCCAAGCTGTATCACATAACTGTTGGATTTAAGGCCTATAACCTTGTATAGGTAGCTAACATGTTTTGAACGCAGCTCTCCTGCGTGTTCAAGAAAAAAAACACATTTTTTGCAATTCTGAGAATTGCTTTCATTAGCTTCAAATCTTATATTAAAATTCAGCATAATGCTTAGCAAGATGAATGTGCTACTTTTGTTTTATGTCACTCTTTTTTCTTCATACTTAACCTTTGCAGTTGGAGGCTTGGAGTCGTTGTATAGATATGTATGTTTAGTTTCGTCGCCCCTGTTCTGTTTGTCTTATATATTGTATTTTTGTTGGTTGACATTCCCTGCAAATTGCAACAAGGTTGCAGAATATTAACAAAAAGAAAAAGTAACAATGTAAGGCTGATAATTCTTGATGCGCATATTTATGGGCCAAACTTAATTCTTTGCTGCACATAGGATTGGTTTGGGTCCTTGAAGGCTTTTTAGAGCTAGCTCTAGATTGCAATCTTGTGATCGCTCTGCATGAGCATTTACTTTCATCTTCTGTGGTTTTCTTGCTTTCATCTTATCTAATCATAGCTGGAATGGCTCCCTGCCCCAATTGGTGGGGTTCTACCTAGTTGCTAATATTTACATGCTTAAAGGAAATTAGGGCCAACAGGAACACTTGTACTGGTAACACTGTCAGCCACATAGACGGGTGGTCAAATTACAAAGCCAGTCACATACTGTGTCGCACACAGCCATGGAGAGGGAGCAGCACAAGCATGGTGGCCTCTCATCTGCTCCGCCGCCACCTCTGCGCCTTTCTGTCGCCGCAGAAGGATAGGAGAGGGAAAAGGAATGGGAAATCAATTCCATCCACAACAACCATCGCCTGCCGCTCTGGTGTCAATAGCGGCAGCCGGCAGCAACAGCACCGCTGGACTGGTTGCCATGGTGCTAACATCACAGGTAGTCTATTGTTTTAACTGACATTGAAAGATAGTTTGTGTGTAGCCTCAAGCAATTGTAATGCCTTTGATGTGTCTCTGCTTCAGATTCTTTTTTGCTGCTTGATGATCACTTGAAGCTCATTGTTCTGTAGGAACTGCTTAGTTTTCCTGCAGATTTATCGTGTTTTTCATGGTCTAAATTTATGTGTGACGTGTCCGGCCTAGTTCTGTAGGTGTAGCTTTGTTAACCTGAGTACTTCTGTTCGTCATGGTGTTAACAGGAATTATTGTTTCCTGTTTGTGCATTGTAAGTAGAGAGTACAGACAATACACTGTCTCACTAATTTCTGGAAGTGTCGCATCTCTTTTATGCCCAGTCCATCCAAATTTTGGTGAGACTAGAGTATTGTCTCCAATATTGTCGACGTCGTTTCAGCAGTTCTACATGCATGGACTGAAATGGGTTTTATGTCTTAGCCGTTCTGCCCATTTTCTGCATCATCACAGTGAAATCTGTTCGATGCTATACGCGTGCTGTATCTTATCTTAGCAGTTTTGCTCATTTGCTTGATCAAGGGCTGCGTTTCGTGTCAATATGTTGATGAAGTTTTATATTTTCTAATCAGATCACATAAATGGCTTTCAGTTGAGATGCTACTCATGAGGGGAGCATGGAATATATGTTCTGAAGCCCATGAAGCTGAACCATTTAGCCTGCTGCTGGAAGTTTAACACTTATTCAGTTATCCATCTTGCATGATGTAAGTAGCAAGCATCACTGCTCCTTTTCTTTGTTCTAGTTGTCCCACTCTACTCATTGTGTTGTGCGAACCAAATGATTCAAAGGGAGCACACTTTGAAGGAAAATTGAATTGTGTTCATATGCCTTTTTAAAAAACTTAGATAGGAAAACCCAGTGGTGTAAACTCATGAAGGAAAAAAAGATCACAGCTTTTGTGTTAAAAAAATGACTATTGTTCGTTCTCATAGATATAAAGGAAAAAAACACTAATATTTTCTGCTAAAAAGAAGGCATATATAGATTGAAATATGAGAGAATTATCTGTGCATCCATAGATCGAAACATGAACCAGTGCGTGTGGCAGTGAATGGTACTGGGGATACAGCAGTTGCTACTGCTTCATGGACCACTTCTTTTCCATCTTGGCCCCATGGAACTCACAGAGTCATAGCATATTAGCATCATAGGTCTTCATAGCTACTCCCTCCCTCCCATAAAAGATGACGTTATGGGATGCGTGCACGTGTTATTTTCTCAATTTTGACTTGATTTGTAGAAAAATATATATAATATTTATATCTCTAATAAATTTGTTAAAAAACTAGATTCAAATATCTATCTAATGATATCAATGGTGTATTGTAAATATTAATATTATTTTATATATGATTAGCTAATGTTTAAAGATGTTTTTTTTGGGAAGCGAGAATGATATCTATTTTGGATGGAGGGAGTATGATGTAACGCTGTGACTGTGCCGTACAAGGGCACCTCTTCTCCTTCCATCATCTGAACGAGGCGGCCTGTTTCTTCGACTTCAGGTATTCATGCCTCGCTTTCTCATTTTTAGTTGCTTGCAACCGGCAAATGAAACTAGAAGATGCTGTGGCATGGTACTGAAGTTTCCATGATGGACTGGGATGCCCGATGAGATGATTCTGCCTCAACCATTTCTTAGCGTCAGCCCTTCTGCGGTTCTGCCATCAGCTTTGCCCTGCTAAGCTGCCACTGTGACGAAAGCTGCTGACGGTAAGGAAGGACTGCCAAACTGCTGGCAATACAGTGATTGGTTTGCCAGATTGTTGGCAATTCTCAGCATTCTGCACTTCTGCCATCATTTGATCCAGACTTATTAGGCTCTTCTCGAAATGACAGCAAAGTGATTAAGTTGGAAGATGATAGTTACGGGGGGTTTTAACTGTTGCTTGGTCCAAGTATTACATGTAGTATCATCTTTGTAACACGTGCATGATTGAGACTTGAGAGGGTGCAGATTCAAATGAAGTTCTTGAATGAAACCAAAGGTTGTGTTTAGATGTAAAAGATCTTTTGCACTTACTATTCATTCCCCTCACAGAACACGCATCCCTAAAAATTCCTTTTTCACCTTTCCTATTCATCCCCCTCACATAACACGCATCCCAGAAACAAAAGATCTTTTCCCTTCATCAACTAAACACAGCCAAAGACTCTGCATATCGCTGTTCCCTTGGTGTTTGTGATTTGTTGGCTCAGTGCTATGAATACACGGAAAGCTCAATTTAGGTTCCCGTGTTGTTTATGTGACGCGTGCCACACGATATTCCTTTCGCAAACGCCTGGGCCGATCTTTACTTCAGAAGGCATCTTTGAGCCTGGATATCAGGATTTGTGCCACCTAACCTGAATATCTTAAGTTATCTATTAGAATTTTTGGAACTCCAAAATCAGTTCACCAGGTTCACACTGCCCCAACCCAAGCTTATGTTCGCGGAAAAATTACTCCTACTCTGGTAAAAGAAAAGGAAGAGTAGTTCACAAAATGTCATACACTTTTCTAAAGCAAAACTCCACATAAATGCAAATTTGTTACTGTTTATGTTCATCTCAGGGCTAGTTTAATTCCTAGGTATTCACTATTTCTCCCATCACATCCATCACATCATTTCCTCACTATTCATTGCTATAGTGCATATTTACTATAGTAAATCTCCACCTATCTCTACCAACTAAACACCCTCTCAAAATAGTAATTCTTTACTGTTAACACTTTTTATGCACTTCATGAATAATATTACGTTTCACATATAATAAAAAGTAGTTTGTTCGAAATACCATGCCAATGCACAAGACGACATTGTTTCATGTCTTGTCTTCAACGCAGGAGCGTGGCCAAAATTCCATGCGAGCATGCAGCAGACAGCAACGCGCATACGGTTCCTGGACGCAGAGGATCTTTTGGTGGGATCTGAGGTCCGCCTTGGTCGGCATAAAGAAATGGCGGAAATGCCCCCGGCAGATCTCGAAGAACTGTCCTTTTCGTGCTCGCCTCCTCCTCATCAGAAAGCGAAGGCACACAGATCAGAGGATGCAACGCTAATCCATCACGTGGCCAGTGGAGCCCGTCTGTGCTTACGCCTTACGGTAAAGCTTGTGTCATAGTGGTAAGCCTCTGTCACGTGACCTCGAAGTGCTGTAAAATGAAGCTACTTTGGAGCTCCTGCTCTGCTCATGCATATATCCGGGCCCGGCTCAGCATTCCTCAAAATAGTTTAAGAATAAAGGGCCTTTTCAAAAAAAAAAAAGGTAAAGATATTTGCTCTATTTCAACATTAAAATATTGAATTGGATGTGTTAAACAATGGAATTTGGGATGTAAAGTTGCCTAGCCCAGGAGGCTAGGAGTTAAAATACAAGTACCTTTTTAAAATATTATATTATTTTTTATAACACCCAAAATGAAATTCTCCGTAGTCAACTATATGACCAAGAAATGGAACAAGAATCTTCTGCTCGAACCCCAATGGAAGGTTTGTACACTGTGGCCTGGCTGGCTGGCTGTGGTGGCCTGTGGGGCTGTGAGCGGAGACCCGCTGGCTGCCCACACATGGTAGTGGCCGTTGCTCTGACCAATCTGCGGCCATGTTCTGGGCAGACTGCTGGCTGCCGCTCAGTGTTATCACCTTCCTGCAAGCCTTGAAACAATGCTTCATCGCCAGATTGATTGCCCACACTGGCCATTGGTAAGGTGATTCGTGATGCTGGTCCTGTAGCATCAACATCAACAACTGTAATATAGAGAATCTTTCTTTTTCCGAAAAGAAAGAAGCAACAAGTTTAGAGCTAATTTTGGGGATGGCACATGGGTTATATGCCATTTCAAGTGGACCTCACGATTGAAGAACAAAAGCATGCTGGTTTCTTCTCTTTGATAAACCTCAGGAGAGCAGCAATCCTAAATATCTTATTGGAGAAAACAAACAAGGAAAAAGAAGAAAGGTAGAAATGAAGTAGAACAAAAGAGGAAGGAAGGCAAGTTAAGGGTCCAAATATACCCATTTCAATACAGAAAAATAAATGCTTTGCCCACATCATATGAAACAGAGTTTGGTAAAAACTGAAGGTGAGGAGTAGGTACCAATGTACCATGCAATTTTAATCCAAGTATTGCAATGGTTTGATAAATGTTTGTCCTTGGCTGTAACCGGAAGAATTGACCGCCGCAGTGGACGCGAGTCAATTTCGAATCCTACCAGCACCAGAAAAGTGGCGTAATGCCTCATTAAACCATCCATTACGTAGCCGTGGAAACGAATTAATTGAAGAAACGGCCATGCCAGCAACCTGCCTTTGACTTTGACTACTGTTTTAGATTTGTTTTCATGCATAATATTGACCATACCATCTAATGTAAGAATATGAACGAATACTTGGGCCATGTTAGATTCCCAATTATTCACTATTTATTTTAATTTTTCACTATTTGTTCTAACTTTTTACTATTGCTCTCTCACAAAATACATTTCCCAGCGAATGCGACAGTGTTTTTCTTATGCTACAGTGTTTTTTCCTACAATCTAAACACACCCTTAGACATGTCTATTTCTACATCAGCAAGATGATGCGTCGCTTTCAGCTGCACTAACAACATTCGTGCAACTATAACCAACAACATTCTTTGAAAATATCAGGTGATTAGTTGCGCATTTGTCACCTGTCAGCTAGGGACAAGAATTGTGGTTGTGTGCATGTAGCAGTGGTTCTACATTTATGATCTTCCTGCCTTTCCTTTCTTTACACTCCAATCCAGAGGCAACAGGAGAGAGAAAGCTAGAGAGAGAAAGAGAGGCGGCAGAGAATCTCCCAGGTCTGATTGTCCAAAAGACTGAACTCACACAGGAAAAAAGGAAGAGAGGAATGGAAAAGGCACAGAGAAGCCCCTAATTTATGGCTTTTTACACCCAAAACCCAATGCAAAGTGATGAGGAAGAAAATCAATGCCTTCTCCTATCCACCACCAAACCTTGGTACTTTGGTAGCGAGTGAGAACAATACAAGACGAGCCCGCGGAGAATAAGAAGACCAGAAGTTGACAAAGTTTTCCTGTTCTTCGAGAAGCTTATTTTTTTTCTCCTCTTCTTCCCCGGTAGAGAGAGAGAAGGGGTGAGGGGACGCTCTCTTCTCCTTCTTCTTGCCAAGCTAAGTCTCCTGGCGGGGTCTGCATCTGCTTCTCCTCCCGTCCCTGGCCTGGTGACCAAGGACTGTATCTCTGTCCATGTGGATGGCGATAAGCTAGTACTTGTTTATAGGTGTTGCTGTTTGTTTGGTTGGCCTTGTCTCCTTGTTTGAGGAAGTGGGGAAAGGCGGAATCTTTCGTTGGATCATGGCGGTGCCGAGGTAGCTGGTGGACTTCGTCTCCCCGTGACACGGTGAGTCAGAGAATCATCTCCTGTTCTTGGCTGCTACCCTCTGTTCTGGTTTGGTCGCCATTGTTTCAGCGGAGGAGGTCGGGGTCGGAGGCCTTGTTCTTGGATGTTCTCCGCTTGCTCTTTTTTTTTTTTTTTTGCCATGCGTTGTTATTTTCCATGATTTCATCCATGCGGAAAGAATTCCTCTCCTTTTCGGTTTTTATGATTTCGTTTGCGCCTTCTGGTTGGACAATGGTACTGTGGTAGAGAGCAGGCAGGTTTCCGTGGTTTTGGTTTGATTATTCTTGAAGTTTGCTTGTGATATTGTGATTTCAAGAATTGTTTCGGAAAGGTCTGCGGTTTTTAAGCGATTTAATATTCGAAATCCTTCTTGCTCCACGATTTTCTGGTGATTTTGCCTTCAATTTTCTTGTTGAGTGCATTTATTTCCCTTCTCATTTTTTTTTCTCCCCATGCCCTGACGTGCTGCAAATGCCAAATTACAGGTCTCTTCCTGACGCAACCTGGACCTTTCCTCTGCTCATTCACGATAAAAATTAGCTGAATAAGCTGGCATTCATAGCTGAGCTTCTCGGGAGTTATGCAAACAGAGGCTCAGCTTGGCGAATCTCTTGCCCACCGTAGTAGTTTCACATCCGAGAACTTGGTCAGTTGTGGGAGATATCCTTGTAGTGTTCTGAACCAATGCTAGTTTTATCTTCTGTTTGTCTTCAGCAAGAAAATGCTCATTTTGCTTGTTGATCTGAATTACTAAAAGAGTAAAGAAAAATGTAACTTTGTATCTAATATAAGTATGCAATGTTTTTTTAATATATGTGCATCCTTGTGATATGGTTCGAGGACTTCACTGCTATTTCATTCACTTTGGGGTAGCTTTTAAATCCTGCATTTTCTTCTATGAATGAGAGCAGTCACTTATATTATTTCCCCAGCAAATCTCATTTTCAGTTGGTTCTTGATTTCTAGTTTAACTCATTGTGATTTTTATCTCCAGTTCAGTTGTGTAAGTAGCTTAATTCTTTGTTTTATGCCTGCTTACGATTTGTAATTGCCAATCTTTAGGTCACTTCCAGGTATATTTTACTGTCCTGCGACAGGAGCAGCTGAACAAGCCAGATGTCCTTGAACTACAGAGACTTGACCTGCAGATTCTTCCATTCGGCGGGCGTTGTTTCATATTTGACCACTTTGTAAGTTGGATATCTTACACTGGTCTGCACACGATGATGCTTGTTTCAGTTCTTGGCTTCTTATGTAATTATCTGTATGGATTCCAGTTATGTAATTTGTTCTAGGAAAATTGATCATGCTAACAAACTCAAACATCTATCATATCTTGAAGATATGAAAGAAACCTGGAGAGTTTTGCTTAGATACAACTTAACTTTTGTGTGGTAGTTTCTCTCATTAGCCCAAAGAAAACTATAATTTTGCTGGTTTGACTTGTTTGATGGTATTTTTCTCATATCTTAATGAATGAAGGAACTTTTGCAAGTTCCTGCACCATGCAAAGATTACACTACTTCAGTATGTCATTTATCTATAGGATGTGCTTTTTATGTTTGATAAATCCTCCTTGTTACCATTTCAGCATGTTCCCCCTTTCTTAAGTGTAATCCAAAAAGAAAGGATGCACATACGGACAATTTTGTACTGACTTGTTGGGATCCTCTGTTTGAAGGCAACATTATCCTTTTGGCCATTTTATCATATTTCCCTTTTTCATATTTTTGTGGAGTGAAAACCCAGAAAGAAAAGCCATGTATAGGATACAAAATATTGTGTACTCACTTGTTGTGATCCTCTCCAAAAGAAAATTAATCAAAATGTTCTTGTTTTGGTCACTTAGACCCATGCATGAAGTGGCCTTTACAGGTCAGGTTCAGAAATGGATTCATTAATTGCAATGACTTGTTGCAATATAAAATCAAGCATGCCATGCCATAGCAGGCATCATTCTATAGTGCACGATATCTGAATGTTCTGAGTAAATGGATAATGAGACAATGCATATTAGGTTCAATATACAGTATGGTAAATGGTGGGTGATATCTGGATAACCTAGAATTTCTCTGTCAAACTTGTCAGGAATGGGAACAAAAGTTGAGGGCACGCCTATATTCCAGGGTACTTTGACATGGCAGATTCTAGTGTAAACTCGAACGGAAATGCACTGCCATATTACAAGGAGAAGAAACCTAGTGTGCATTTCAGTGACAGGTTCACAATAACATCTTCAGATGGATCTGTACATTATGACAAGGAAATGCTAAAGCGAACAATGCTTGTACATGAAGCTACATTTCGGAAACAAGTATGTTTTGATGAATCCATATTCTTGTTGATATATACACAGGCATTCCTTGTAGTGTTTTTTGTTGTTTTCTTTTCTGGGTTGTAGTTGTAATGATTGTCTCATTTCCTTTACCATTTTGATGTCTAATATAGGTGTATGAACTTCACCGTCTTTACAAAACTCAGAAGGAACTAATGGCCCAGTTGCAAAGAAAAGAGTTCAGTTGTAGTCCTAGATATGCAGATGCATTGCAGCCAGGGTCCTCTGCGTCGCAGGTACAACTTGGGGAAGTTAAAGGAGTGTGCCAAACTGCAACTCTTATTTCTGGACATGATCTTAAGCAATCGTCCATCGATTTGATTAACGAAAGTAGTTCACAGTATAGTGTGAGTGGAGCTCCTTTGAGGCATAAAAATGTTAGGTGTCAAAAGAAATTTTTGAACCTTCAGCTTCCGGCAGACGTGTATGCTGACGATGACGATGACGTGGAGATCTTGGAAGTAAGGCCTTTGAAAAGTTCGCCATGGGCTATTGGTTCTGTTCTGGGTCGAAATGTCAATCTCAACCTTGAACATAGCGAGGGCTCTTCACACATGGAGAAGAGTTGGATCACTGATATACAGGCACATCACAGCTCACCTGCGCATATGCTGAATAAACCAGTTGAAGAATCTAGTATGAAAATAACAGATGTTTTTGGTGTGGGAATACCTGCTTTTCAGAACCAGCATTACACATCAGTATCACAGGGAGTGGACCAATTCCTAAGCTTGGAAGGAAAATTAAAAGAAAAATATGTTGGTAAAATATCTGGCTCTAGGTTCTTTGCTGCAAACGAAGATATAAGGCAAAGCAATTCATTACGACAGAAAAGGAACGGTAGGATTTGTACACCCTTTTTTCTGCAAGTTTAACAGCTTTGTGTTTAAACCACTATTTAACCATCAGTGCATGCCAATGTATATTTTCCTATTCTTTTTCAGAGTCCAACTCTAGCATGGCATGGTACCCACAAAATTCTATGGGTTCCTCAATGGAGCATTACCCGCCTAGTGCTAGCACCTTCAATCACTTGATCTTTGCACCTCCTAGTTTCAATCATGCAGTGAATCCTTCAAGGCAAAGCAACAACACAAGCTACTTAACTAAGAGTCACTACGGTGCTGTTGAAACATCGATTACTAAGCATGCTCATTCCAGTGGTATCTTGATGGATTCTACTCCAACAGCACCATATCATCATTCACCGAAGATTCATGAAGCACCAGATCAGAAGCTCCCTCCATTGCATCGTAACCTGAAGGATATAGATCTGAATGATGCGCCAGTAGACACCGTGGCCACTTGGGAACAGCAAAGTGATAAATCAATGGTTGATATCTCTTGGCTTTGCAAGAAACCAGTAAGCCTAATGAAGTCAGAAGTCCCATCAAGTAATGCGAATGGTCATTCCCAGACTTTGCCCAATCCCACATTTTATTCAGAACAGAGAACTCCCATGAGAGTCCCCTGCTTTCCTCTCAGTGTTGCCTCTGAAAAAGATTCTACATGCTCACCCACTGTACAGTATGACCTAAACATCGGATCATCAATTAAGAGTGAAGCTGACATGGAATTGCAACCCCAGAGGAAGGAAGTTGGCACGGATATTAGGAATCTCATTGACCTGAATGAAGCATTGCCGATCATGGATGATCCAGAGATGGATGCTTGTGGATCAGGTGAACTTGTTCCTCGTGAACCCAATGATCCTTCAAGTGATTCTCTTGCAATAAAAGCAGCAGAGAATTTGGTAGCAATATGTAATGTTGTCGTTCAGCCAGCATCTCCTCAAGTTGACACTTTGCATTGGTTCGCTGATCTAGCTACATCCAAAGAAAACACAACCCTTGACAAGGACAGCGATGATGACTTTGAGGCCTTGACACTGAAGCTTCAAGAAACCAAAAGCAACGAGTACCATTCAACACCAAGGGCCACCCAGGAGGATAACCGCCACAATGGCCCTTGCTCTGCAGCCTCACTGCTGATCCCAAAACCTCAGAGAGGCAAAGGACGAGGACGGCGCCAAAGGAAAGACTTTCACAGGGACGTCCTGCCATGCATTGCCTCGTTGCAGAAGAATGAGGTTTCAGAGGATCTTTGTGCACTAGGAAGGCCAAAGCCAGTGACTCCATCTAAGCGAGGAGGCCGGAATGGGCAGCAGCCGAGGGCCAGACGCCGGGTGAGAAGAGTGGCTGTCGCCATGGCGGTGGAAGAAGCCGAGGTCAGCCCACCGCCGCCATCACCATCAGTTGCCCCTGCTGACTTGGATGCTGATGCGCTTGGCGTAACCAGGTGGGGAAGGACCACCAGACGTTGTCGAAGGCCAAGATGCCCGCCGGCGAACAATGCATCATTGCGTGTAGCATGAGATTTGTTAGGTATCTTAGCTGATGAGGATTGGTCAGAATTCAGAAACCGTGTTTTCTTTCATAATGAAGTTGCAGTGGAATTGAGGAACTAGTAGGTTAAAAGTAATCAGTTGCAATTGTACATGCTTCTCAGCTCTAATCTGGGCTCCAAAACCTGCGTTAGATCAAAACATACGTATTTCTCTTTGCAATGAACTCTAATCCTAGAAAGAAACGCACCTAAAGAATTAGCCTTTCTACCAATTTGTTAGCACCCCAGTTTTTATTGATTCTGTAGGAAGGGCAACTTGCATAAAACTGTGGGTGTACTGCTGAGGTCCATGCTCTGTTTACATAGGAGTAGGTGATTTGGAGGACACCAGCCTCTTCTAAAGATAAAATGATCCTAAGATAACCTTATTTTAAGTTGTTTATATAGGAGTATATGGCTCGGAGGGCCAAGGGCCTCTTCTAAAGATAAAATAATTCTAACCTTATCTAGAGCTGCCTAATATAACAGGTTCCATATGATTGTTGATCAAGGAGAGTCACATGTTGGATAGGCACCAGGATTAATTAGTTTATTACTCATGGTGCCAAGTGATTGTTCTTTGATGCTTCCATACCAAACACGTCAGTTCGTTGGAGATAATTAGAATTGCTGGACACTGAGGTTGTTCTACTAAAGCATAATCTTTTAGGCATGTTATTCCTTTGTAACTAGTTAATTATTATCTTTTTCTTTAGTGTAAGTAACATTTTTATTACAGTTTTCATTCATTTGATAGTCTGACAAGGAGGAGCCAGTGACTTTTTTTTTTTTTTTTTTTTTTGAGAAAGGAAGAGCCAGTGACTCCTGCATAGTGGAGTGGAGGCAAACGACTTTATTGGGCCATTTACCTTGAAAAGTAAGCCCCGACAATTATGAAGCTTGGTCGGCCCATTACCTTTCAGTTTTCAATTTCTCATTCGCTCGGGAGATGCAAAAAAAAAAAAGTTAACAAAAAAGGGAAATTAATCTCAATTCTGTACTTCTCGCTACTATTTATCGAGCTTTTCTACACAAAGGAGAATTTGAGCCAAAGGGTACGAATATGAAACACACAATATCGAATGCAAACATTTTTCAGTGTTTTTTATTCTTCTAAAGACATGTTACCACCGAGAATTTTTTTAGTATTTTTAAGAAGCCTTTTTTTCAATATTAAGAAGTTATAAGAATTGTCTCCTTGTGCAAATGCCACAACCACTTGCCTGCACTGAACACTGGCCTTGTTGTTTAGATGGGGAGAGGGAAGTTGCCAAAATGTCACATCCATCTTTTGACACTAATTAGGAGTACTAAATATAGATTAATTATAAAACTAATTACACAGATGAACTCTACATCACAATATGGATCTATTAAGCTTAATATGTGCTGTCATTAGCGTATTTTTAATGACGGGTTACCATAGCATGACAATATCTAATGACGAATCAATTAGGCTTAATAGATTCGTCTCACGATGTGGAGTCCATCTATGTAATTATTTTTTTACACCTATGTTTAATACTCCTAATTAGTGTCCAAACATTCGATGTGATAAGTTGGCAAAACGGCAGCACGCGCGTTGCGTTTGCTGTTGCTGGAATATTTTTTTAGAAGGAACATGTATTGATCTTAGCACATTACACCGGCTCTTTTACAAACAAAAACTGAGAAAAAGAAAATTGAAGTTTAAAACTCCTAATCATCTTCCTCGATGATTTTACGGATCCGTTTGTCACCGCCATCCAAACCGCTTCCCAATTATCACTAGACGTCAGAGCCAATCTCCACACAGTAGAGGCCGTAGAGGAGGGCTTACTGCTAAGCGCAGATGCCGAGTACACTGCCTCCCAGGCGCATCTGCCAACTCCGGCCCCATGACGCAACCTTCAAATCCAACGCCGGCAACCCGAGCAAAACTCGGATTTCCACCAGAGATCATATTCCTCGGAATTAAACAGGTCAACAACATCATCATCTGAAGAAGACGATGATGCGCCGACCCTGGACTCCAACACAGGTCTCTCCGGCCTCTCCATTGGCGTCGGAGTAGATCGTCACCAGAAAACAGAAAAAGGCAGAAGAAATTATTCCCCTGCAACGCCGTCGCTTCCACATCGCTGGCGCCACCAGGAACAAGAAGCCGCAGAGGAGTCATGATCCTCCGGCAAACCATAGTTCCGCCGCCAAATATCGACGGCGAACAAACCCTAACCTAAAGGGACTCGACTAAGAACTTGATTTACTAGAGGATGGATCCCCGCTCCCCTGGCCACCGGCGAGGGCCGGCGACGGAGGGAAACAGGGGCCAGATACGTTGACGGAGGCGGCGGCGGCGGCAACTGCTGTCCGCCTGAGTCGCCCGCTGCGGGAGATGCGAGGGACAGGACCTGTGGTGTCTCTGTTGCTGGCATCCTTGTGCTACAGGGCATTACACTAATTGCAGCATTTCCTGGATACACACGGTTTGTGGCTAACAAAAAACTTTTAAGAAAGATCTTAGTACCCTGGTGGGCCCCACGTAAGAGGCATCAGCATGTTTCTTCCGAAATAGGGCTTGCTGCATCAGCATGTATAGAAAAAGTCTATATAACCCCCTCGTCTATTGGTAGTGGACTACTTAATCCCCAAACTATAAAAAGTCTATATAACCCCTAGGTGGTTTTGCATGGTGGTTTTGACTTTATTTTTTCCTTTTTTACTTTTTAGCTGAATCTTTAAAAAATCATAGTAAATTACAGAAAAATCATAAAATAAAAAATCAATTTTTCTTAGACTCCACATGAGTAGATATACTCTTACGTGGTATATCTACTCATGTGGAGTCCAAAAAAATTTGATTTTTTATTTTATGATTTTTCTGTGATTTACTATGGTTTTTTAAAGATTTAGTCAAAAAATAAAAAAAAATCAAAATCACCGTACAAAACCACTTAGGGGGTTATTTATCCGGTTTTGAAAAATTTAAGGTGTGAAATATCTCATTCTATAGTTTGGGGGGCTAAGTAGTCTACTATGAATAGGTGAGGGGGTTAAGTAGACTTTTTTCCGAGAATGTATCTTCCCAATCAAGCCGAGCACTCAGGCTTCATTCTTCTTTGGTCACTGAAAAGACTGCTCGAGAAAGGGAACAGCACGCAACAAGGACGCGTCAGCAGGGATGTCGTGTCTCCAGTCTTCTTGTTACAGTTTCTGATCAGCTGTTTCTGCGAAAACTTTTTGAAGAAATTATTTTGTTTTGTTTATTTGTTAAATTTACATCCCTGAATCCCTGATGTTCGCATTTGGTTTGAATTTTTTGGTGGGTCCATAAGAATCACAGATGCGCAAACAGGAGATGGCGCAAAATATCAGTGGTACATCGTGGACATATCAAGTTTTGACATGGCAAAGGATGGTTCGGTAGAAGAGTTATCACATTTCAAAGCTGCAACATGTTGATAGGGATCTCAATTTGCCGCAACCAAAAGAGGAGCGACACGATCGATCATATCTTGCATCAAAGGTTGCATGCAAGATGTATGAGCACCAAAGCATAGCGCAAAGTAGAAAAAAAGATCATCCTATGACCCTATCTCCCCATGCAATTGCCCATGGATCGAAATTGCACAAAAAGCACTGCTACATGAATTCCTTTACACAGAGTGACAGGCATTTGGACCCCACCATGCACAACTTATCCGGGCCTACTTGTCGATCTCTCCCAGTTAGTACCACTTCTCAAAAAGCTATTTGGTTGTGCTTAGGGCAAGAAGAGCAGGCACATAACACAAACCACAAAAGAGGAGACCTCCTCAAAAGGATTGCCCAACCACTAGCTACAATGAGTGGACTTTTTGCCTTGCTGAATTTCCCCTTTTTTTCTTTCTATGTGTGAGTAACTTTTCTTAGATCAGTCACTGTCTGGTCCTATGTAGAGTACATGTATACCTGTATGTATATATGACAATGGGGACGTTTACTTTGTACCTCTTTGGGAAGCATGGAGTAGGGACAAGATGGTAAATAGCAGTCAAGGCAAATAAATTCCTTTCTACTGAAAGAATGAAGATGAACTGCCTGGCTAGCTAACCAACCATGCAATATGCAAGCACTGTCCTTGCAATGCATTCACCACAATTCACACCCAGCTGAGCGTGCACTGCCTTGTGTAGTAGTACCTTGAGCTTCCCATAAATTCTAGATCTCATTTGTAATACCGAAACAATATTCAGGGAATAAGAAATTTTGTCCCATGCCTCATCAATTTCTGTGGAGGTGTTGACATTGTTATATACACTTAAACCACGACTAAAATCGGTTCTTTATGAAATTCAGATGTAAGCATTCATGATTCGAGTAAATAAATACAAGGTACACTATCAAATTGAGATCTAAGCTTAACTCCGCGTCCAACAACGGTCCCTATCATAAACATTCTCACCAAATGCTCACAAACACAATAGTCAAACATTCCCTGCCCTACACCAATCGCTCTCAATCTCCATGAAAATGGATTGGTGGAGGTGGGCCATCAACTATCAACATTGTGGGCATATATCCCTTTCTCCAGACATTAGAAAAGGGAAAGTGCACAAAAACACCAGTCAAAGTGTTAGATCACTACTTTTATCATGTTTACAATTATTTTGTTAACCACTTGATGTCATGTTCCTCCTAAACAAAACCACCTTTGTTCATGTGCTAATCTTTTCATCAACCACATCATCACTTACAGAACTGAAAATATTAACAACTGAAGAAAAAGGGCAGAGAGAGAACTAGGTGGCTAGGGATTTTAAATACAAACGGCTAGTACTGCATGCCCATACTGCCCTAGTGCCTTAAATATTATTCAGTTATCACATGATCATTTCCCCGCCCAAAACCAGGACACCACGTTACATTGCCTGTTCTTGCACACACATCAATTCCTTTGCGCTTGTACCCTCCCCCAAAACAAATGTATTCTTTGACCATGGAAACCACACGCCTGTATCTTATTCTTTATTCCCAATTTTTTTAGGAATTTCTCATTTTTTTACTCTCAGATCGCCAACCTATTCCACAACAAAACCATCAGAAAATTTGTGCAAAATAAACAATCAAAAGCTTCTGTTTTTTTTTAACTTTTTTTATCAGTTGCACCTGTTCTTCCTTGCTCTCTGAGATAGAGAAGCTGTTGCACTTAACCAAAGACCTCTAATCCTCTGTCATACTCATGATCGCATCTATTTCATATTTATTAGACTTTAGGAGTCAAGAGAGGCCATGAGCAGCTACACTACACCAGAATTGAGAAATTGCACTTGTTCCCCAGCTCAAGACCAGCACAGGAATTAAAGCAAGAAGGGGAGGACAGGTTGAGCACCAATTAAAGGCAGCTCCCTCCAGCAATTGGCCATGGAGGCCTGCCATCTCCTTCCTTGCTATCTTTAGCCTCCTGCTCGCATTGCTTGTGGAGGCAGGGGAGGAGGGTGATCGCCCGAGGAGCCAGAACAGAGGAGAGAGAGGTGAGGAGACAAGACTCCCCTCCTCCCCTGTGTTCTTGCTCATCCTCTGTCTCCTATCTCCCCGGAGCCCGTCGCTGCCTTCGCCTTCGTCGAGCGAGCTGTAGGGAGGGAGCTTGCGCGCGCTTGGCCCGCCGCGGCGGCCATGGGGTGCGCGGCGTCGAGGGGCGGCGCGGTGTCCTCGCCGGCGTACGACATCTCGTCGGCGTCCTACGTCGTGTCCCGCAGCGCGTCGGCGTCGGCGGACCTGGGCTCCTCGTCGGCGGTGTCGATATGGAGCCGCCGTCCCGTGCGTCTCGACGCGTTCGACGTCGCCTCCGCCGGAGACGAGGAAGAACGCGAGCGGCGGCGGCGGTCAGGAATGGCGGCGGCTGTGGCGCCAGACACGACGACGACGACGAGACTGGGGAACATCCGGCGGTGCGTGGAGGGCGAGCAGGCGGCGGCGGGGTGGCCGTCGTGGCTGAGCTCGGTGGCCGCCGAGGCCGTGCAGGGGTGGGTCCCGCTCCGCGCCGAGAGCTTCGAGAAGCTCGAGAAGGTCGGGCAGGGCACGTACAGCAGCGTGTTCCGGGCGCGGGAGCTCGCCACGGGGCGCCTCGTCGCGCTCAAGAAGGTCCGGTTCGACAGCTTGGAGCCCGAGAGCGTGAGGTTCATGGCGAGGGAGATCCTCATCCTCCGCCGCCTCCGGGGACACCCCAACGTCGTCGGCCTTGATGGACTCGTCACCTCCCGTTCTTCCTCCTCCATCTACCTCGTCTTCGAGTACCTCGAGCATGACCTCGCCGGCCTCACCTCCTCCCCCGACGTTTCCTTCTCCGAACCCCAGGTACCCTCCTGTCAGAAACTCAGAATATCGCGCGACCCGTACTGTATAACATGATAAATGGACAAATTCAGGACAGCACATATACATATATACATACATTCACACGTATAAATATGTTTATATATATGTATATATGTATTTATATATTTTTATATATGTCGTTTGGCAATGGCGATTGTGATTGATTCGTGACAGCGTGTGGGGTGTGCAGATCAAGTGCTACATGAGGCAGCTGCTGGAAGGGCTGGCGCACTGCCACGCGAAGGGGGTGATGCACAGGGACATCAAGTGCGCAAACCTGCTGGTGAGCAACGGCGGGGAGCTCAAGGTGGCGGACTTCGGCCTGGCAAACCTCTACGCGCCGTCGTCGAAGACGACGGCGCCGCTGACGAGCCGCGTCGTCACGCTATGGTACAGGCCGCCGGAGCTCCTCCTGGGGTCCACGGCGTACGACCCCTCCGTCGACCTCTGGAGTGCCGGCTGCGTGTTCGCCGAAATGCACACGCGCCGCCCCGTCCTGCAGGGGCGCACCGAGGTCGAGCAGATCCACAAGATCTTCAAGCTCTGCGGCTCGCCGCCGGAGGAGTTCTGGCGCCGGTCTGGGCTCGCCCACGCAGCCGTGTTCCGGCCGCAGCATCCCTACCCGAGCCGCCTCAGGGAGGCCTTCGCCGACGCCATGCACGGCGACCACGCGTTCCGCCTCCTCGCCACGCTCCTCGCCCTCGACCCCGCCGGGCGCGGCACCGCCGCCGCCGCGCTCGACGCCGACTACTTCACGACGGCGCCGTACGCGTGCGAGCTGGCGAGCTTGCCGAGGTACGCGGCGCCCAACAAGGAGATGGACGCCAAGTTCAGAGAGGATTCTAGAAGGAGGAGCAACGTCCGGAGCCATGGCGGCGGCGAGGCGGCGGTCAAGCGGCTGTCGAGGG
This sequence comes from Digitaria exilis, assembly GCA_015342445.1. NCBI lineage: Eukaryota > Viridiplantae > Streptophyta > Magnoliopsida > Poales > Poaceae > Digitaria > Digitaria exilis. Next base: position 2,967,799 of record JACEFO010000191.1, on the reverse strand, counting down.
GGCATAAGAGCATGCAGCTTCAGGACACGAACTCCAGCCACGTCCACGCCGAGGAATCGCTCCCCGTCGTCGTCGCCGGCGACGCCGCGGCGAGGAACGACGGCGAGTCGCGGCTGTTCGTCGATCTGCAGCCCGTGCCGGCGATCAGCAAGCGCCACGATGGCGGCGGCGACAGGAATGTGTCGAGCAGCTTCAAGGAGGAGCCCCGGCTCACCGACCGCCTCCCGCTCTCTGGTCCCGTGCAGCTCGCGGCGTCCACCGGCTTTGCCTTGGCCAAGAAGCCCCGGCCGGACACCACGGCGGCGGTGACGAAGAGGAGCGGGCCCAAGGGAGCAGGGAGCAACAACAATGTCGGAGGAGACGCCGTGAGGACGACGACGACGGCCACCACCGCGGTGCCGTACGAGGCGGAGAAGAAGGAGATGATCAAGCAGTGGGCACAGGTCGCTGACGCCTTCAGCACCTCCGAAGCTTACAACAACAGGTTCAGGCAGACGATGGATGAGAAGCAGCTCAAGGCTGGCAAGGTCTCACTCTCACTACTCACAAGCATTTGCATTTCAGTTTGTTTTAAGCAAAATTTGCATTTCAGTTTGGTGGTCTGAATTTCACTAAATTTTGTTCCTCTGATGCACCATGGTCTGGTAACTGATTGTTTTTGTTTTTTCAGAAGTACAAGGGGAAGGTGGACAGGGTGGACTTCTCAGGGCCGTTGCTGTCGCAGCCGCGGCGCATCGACGAGCTCTTGCAGAACCACGAGCAGCAAATCCGGCGAGCTGGCCGCCGATCATGGTTCAAGAAAGGTGCCTACTCATGATTACTGGTTCACATTGACACTGGCTGAATTTCTCTGAAACAGCCATGACCAACAGCCATTGCAATGGTTTCTTGTTGTTCACAGGTAGCAAGAAGGAGCATCACTGAAGACAACAGGAGTATGCCATGATCAGAAACAGATCGACCGGCATCAGATTTGTATGTACTTACCACAGAACAAAAATGAAGATGCTGCAAGCAAATCGAAGGGATGAAAGGGGGTTGGACCTTGAGTTCCTCCTGAGGAGCATGTGTTTTTTCAGGCTGGACAGACAGACAGCCGCATGCCATCAGGGTTAGAGCTGCAGTAGTATGTCCTTCAGGTTTCATGCAACTAAAATTGCTCTACCTGAACTAGACAACACCAATTGTTGTTGTTGTTGTTGTTGTTTGTACAAGAACTTTTTGTGCTCACTTGTATTGATAATATGTATTGGAAGCTCCAAAATGCGGTTTCCAATTTCCTGCCATCCAATTGCCACCTCAATGCTATTCTCCATGTGCAAAAACTTACATGCTATTTTTTTATAAAAAAAACTAAACTTACATGTCAGAAAGATCATGTGCAAACACCCAATCAGGTGCATAATGATGAAAAGGCTTTCAGATTTAGAACCAAATTGATATGGAAAATATCACATCTGGAGCCTGTTCACTCTATTTTACTTCTTGGGCTTGTAAAACATAACAGGTTGAAAACAATACTAGCGCTTCTATATTTCGTTAAAAACACAGGAGAATAATACCTTGCCTTTCTGTTTTTCAAAAAAGATTCTCACACAATTTAAGCAATTCAAATTTTATTTTCTAAAAAAGAAAATATCATTTTAAAAATGGTTTTCCACTATATATAGAGAAAAAGAAAATGACAACATGCCATCAGACATAATGAGACCAAGAACAGATAAATTGAATAAATAGATTGATGTCTTGGTGGCATTCTCAATTTTGTGTTCGCAAATCAATTTCCAACAGAATTTGACTTGCAACACCTGAATGCCAAAGAACATGACTATACATACAGGTCTTCACAGATCTGTTCATCTCGCAGAGCCAATCAGCGAAACCACCATGCCTCCCTTGTCCCTTCCCACGAACTTGAAAGCTTCAGGGACAACTTGCAAGGTGTGCTAATGTTCTTGTTCAAAACATCAGGTTCAGTTAACTTGATGCCAGTTTAATTGTCAGTCGTCGTCACATGGAAGGAGTGTTGGTATTTGGCCGTTATCAACAAAATCAACTTTGTTTAGCCTTACACTGCACAGCACATGTTCAGGAAGCTCCTCCTGCTTCTGGGCCTGTGTAAAATGGTCAGTGTAGTCAGCTTATCACGTTTCCAAATGATCCAATAAGTAAAAATAGCTTAACTTGTTATAAAATTCAGAAAATTTTGGTAGCCCAAGCCATTAATACAAGATATATTTTTAGGTTCGTTTTATCTCCAGATATTCTTAACAACTTAGTGGACGATATTTTCGCAAACGTGCTTGAGCACTTTCTGGACGATATTGAATTGTGTAAAAATAAAGAATATGGAAAGGACCGTTAACCTACCTGTATGGTGAGGCCGAGATCAATTACCCCATTCTTCAATCGTTCTCGGAAAGCTTCAAGCCCTTTCCTTGAGATGAAGCTAAACCGGTGTACATCAAGGTCGATCTCCAAATAATTTGGTCCCTGCATCGACCCCACATGCAGCGTAAGAGTCGAGACAAAATAGAGGAAAAGTATAAACATACTTAGCAAAGCAACTTACCACGTAAAAGCTGTGCTGAGGCCTTGAGAGGACTGGTTTTTCGTTGTAAGCCTGCACAAGTTTCCTCTCTGCAGAACTCAAATTCATGTCATCTGGGTTAACCAAGCCTGCTAATATCTTCAATCTCTCTCTGAAAGGGACTGTTGAGTCCAATGGGAAACCCTTAACCCTTTCTATCTCGTCATTTACAAGTCGCTGAAAACAAACAAACCAAGAGGCATAAATCAAGTACGGTTCAGCTATGGATTAGTAGGCGTCAGACATTTGTGAAAAGAGACGGCATCCAACAACGAAGTTTACCTTGATGCTTTCATGAAACTGAGCAGAAATTTCTTTCTCAAAGTTGTCGTTCAGTTTGAAATACAGAACTAGATTAATCCCTTCCCCGTCACTGTCACCAAGGAACATAGCAGCAGGATATGTAGGCATCTGCATGATGGAATAAATATTGTAATCGTTAGAATAACTACATGTTTATTTAGGAGAAATTAACATGTTAGATGCCAAGGCCAAAAGTCTGGTGATTGTACCTGAATATTTACAATAAGCAGTGGAGGAATTTTCCCATGTTGCTTCATAGATGGAAGCTCAATATGTTGGGCAATATGGTGTATTTTCCTTGGGGACATGAATATGTCGACACCAAATGGAGTGTATGGAGAACAACCTGGAGCAGGAGACTTCTTTTTGTCCCTGCATATAACTCCAAATTAATATAAAATCCAAATCAAGTTCATGAGACATTTACATGCATTTGTGGAGAAATTCTTACTTGAAAAAACTTTCTCCTCGGAGTTTGAAGGCTGAAGGTTCAAGAACAGACCAACAACCTTTTGAAATTTTCTCACCGGCTTGTGGAACCAATAATCCAGCACGTGGACGGATCAAATACTTCCTAGAGGAACCTGCATTTAGAAATTTAACATCAATCATGTTGTTAGTCCTCGCTACCTCAGTTCACTGAAAAGTAAAAACAAATGGTGAACACATATGAGCAAAACCTACATATCTCTGTAGTTTGTTCTCCATCGAAAGATTGCCTCTTGAAAGAAAGCCTGACAACTGCTGATTTCTTCTTTTGGCCCTGCGGACTTGCTACCGCCAATGGTTGGACCTTGTTAGCATGACGAGGCGTGCACACTGGTGTCAAACCTTTGAAGATGCTTTCATGAGGCTTCTCTCCATCTTTGAAGGACTTCAAGGTATTACATGCATCCTCGCCTTTTCTAAGTTTGGTCAGGATTTTTATACCCTCATTTCGTGTCCTTGCTTCCTCAACCTTTCCACTAGAGACATCAGATGCTTCTGGGCTTGCAACTTTAGGCCTCTCTGCTTCTATTTTGTTTGTGTCTCTTTTAAGGTACTGCCCAACAGCTTGAGCAACACTAGAACCATCAAAAATCCTTTCAAACTTCTGGATGGCATCAGCGATGGATGAAGCATCTTCACACTGCATCAACTGTGTACCTCCTGAATTTGGCATAGCAGGGAAGTCTGCAACAAAAGATTAAGACTGAATATAAATGGTCCTTTCAACAAAAATGTATCGAGTGTCAACTCCATACTTTTAGCAACAATCGAAATGGCTGAAAAGCAATACAAACCTCCATTGACACTGCTGAAGTCTTCATCAGAGTCAGATCCCAAAATGCTGACAGAATCGAACCATGCTTCTTCTTGACAAACAACTGGACCAACAGGGAAAATATTGAAGATTCAGTCCAGCTCTTTGAAATGCAGGAGTCTCTAGTACTAGAAAATATGCAATGCAAGGAACACAAATTTTCCCGTTACCATGTCCATTCTCTGTGTCCAGCTCACTGTGATGCCACTGCAATTGTGTGAGATGGAATGTAACGTTCGAGCCATCAGATCTCCGCCGAGTGGCTGCAGAAGTCCCTAAATGGACTACTTCTCCTGAAGAAGCAAAGTTTCCCACATCACTGGCGCGTACTATAGGCGTATTGCTTAAAACCTTGCCACGGTAACGCCTGTATATACAACACAGTCTTTGTGGTCTCCGCTTTTTGCTTGAAGATACGCAGGCCCCCATAGTGGTTTGAAACTGAATTTATTCAGCGGAAGAGAACTTTTTCTTTCACAGCATTTGACCAGATTCCAGGAAGCTGCAAAACAGAAATGGCAAAGAGAGATTAGCTGAGGCTAACTAGAATGTTTTCATAAATGGATTAACTAACAAACCAAAAGACATGAATTGTGCTTCTTGATTCTAATAGCAGAACCTACTCATTATCTTAAAAAAAAAAAGCAGAACATACTACTCAATTACAACCAGGATTCTGAATACTAATCCAAAAGTTGATGAAAACTTTGAAGGGATATAAACAAGCCAAATCCTACGCGCAGGATATGACAAAGACGCACAATCGAAAAGAAACCAAGCATTGGAGAAGAAAAATGCCAGATCTCTTAATGTGGAGATAGAAGCCAGAAATAATATGAACTATGAAGGCCTGGAACTCAAACTACCTGATGACAAATGGGGGCAAATAAGCCCACTAGGAGAAATGATATTATTGGTGGCCTACTAATCACCGACGCGCAGTCCACTCCCTATGACAGCCTGCAGCGAAATCCATTTTCTGACCATTAATTTTTTTTTGGAAAATCGACCATTAAAAATCAAAGCATATATACTCATATCATGAGCAGTTGTTTTTGCACAGCATACAGCTAAAAAAAAGAATCAAGAATTAAAGGTAAGAAAGTACTTTGAAAGTCTTCAGAAACAACTAGCATCCAGATAAAAACTATAAATAAACACAAAGATTCTGTAAAGAATTAATGGTTCCTTGAACTCTTCAGCCAACAAGTTGACTTAATGGCAACTAACAGAAATTGTTTAAACTTTCAAGAGACAGAGAACACAGAAGCCCACAATGGAGGTTAAAATAGCCGGAATGGAACCACTGGACCTGGATCTTAGTCCTTATCCTAGCCAAGAACATCTCAAAAACATTTTTTCTTTCTAAAAAAAATAAAGAAGCATTTCAAAAAAATGAGAAAATGAATAGACAGAACAACAAAAATCCTAGAGACTTGGACCCACGTCCCCACTAATTCGACGGATGACAGCAGAAAGAGACTCCTAACTGAATCAAATACGAAACGGAACAAATTGCCGAAAACCATGGCATTTCTTCCGTTCCGCGGCCAAATACTACCTCGATTGATCGATCGAAAGGGGGCTTCCTGAGCGGCAGCAGAACCCAAAGAATCGCGTAGGAATCCCTGCCTGATCCGAACGGCGGCGGCTCCGGGTTTGAATCGCTCAAACAACTAGCTGTTTGGCATTGCAGGTGGAAAGAGCCCAGGGAAACACAGGAATTTATGCGAAAGATTCCAACTAGAAACAGGTAAACCCCCAGGACCCAGGTGTCTCTGTACCAAGAAGCCGAGCTTGCCGTTGCCGTCTTCGTCCAAAACAAATCGAAAATAAGAGAGGGAAAGGAATGTCTCAAACCGAGCCAAACCGACACGCCAGCACCAACAAAGCCGTTTCCTTTCCTGCCAAAACCAGCAAAGATACACCCAGAACTCCCCAAACGAAAACAAAAACAAAAAATCTTCCCCATTCCTGGCCGGTCGCTGACGACTGCGAAGAACAGCTAGCAAGCACAAACCCTTTCCCCTTTGACAACAAGGTAATTAAACGTAACGACGCACAGATAACAGAGAAGAGACGAGGCATTACGCGAAGGGTGCCACGGGGAGCAGGCAGGCCGCCGCCGGCGATGTGGCCGGCCGAGGGTGGTGGAGGTGTGCACGAGCAGGAGGATCAGAGGAAGTCGCCGAGGTGGTGGTGGTGGTTCATGTGCCTGCGCGTGTGCGCCTGCATTAGTTGTTATACTCCACGTGGGGAGAGGGGAGATTGAGAAGGTTCAGAGTTGGAGGGAGAGGGAGGAAGGTGGAGGGAGAGGGACAGGAGGAGATGGAGATGGCTACAAGGCTGCAGCCTTTGGCCCGTGTTTGGTTTGTTTAGCCCATAGTGCTAAAAACAAAACTGTAGCATATGCAACAGTAAAGAGTTGTCATTTAGTCCTCTCCTATTTAGCCCCCCTTGTTTGGATAGGGGCTAAAGTTGCATTAGCATCAAATAGAGCCTCCCACCTATCTAAATGCTCATGGGGGTGCTAATTCCATTTAGTCTCATTTTAGCACCCATGTTTGGTTCCAAAGTGCTATTTTAGAGCTAAATTGGTGGGGCTAAATTTTAGCCCCCCTAACCAAACACCCCCTTTCTCTCTCTAGTCTCTGTACCTCCAATCTCTCTCTCCTCCTGCCTCTGTTGCTTTTCTTTTTTGTTTTGTACCAGCATTTCATTTTTTTTGTTTTTCATTTTATACAAGTAATTTTCTTGGACCAGAAGTTCATTTCATTTTCCGTTTTTACCTGAAAAGATAATTCCTTTTAGCTCCTTTTTTAGGGTGTGGGGTTGGGGCTGTCTGCTGGCACTGGTTTTGCACGGTTTTTATCTTGAGCATGCAGACATGCATAAATCGGTTGGTTGTGAATTTGGCCAAAGTTTGGTGAAGGAGCAGAGAGCTGGGAACAGTCGGAGCTGCCATGGGCAATCAATATAAACTGCTGCACAAACTCTGAATTTGCAGGCAGACTTTTATAGCTAGGAATTGAATTCGGACAACACAGTGCATGTGTGGCTTAGCATGGAAATGGGCTTTGGCTGAGGTGGAGCCAGCTTTTTCAGTGCTACTCCTATATCTTGCTTAATGCATATCAAGATACTAGAGATACTGAATATCCAGCTAGTAGCGCCCATTTCGAGCACCCACACCTAATTTATCACAATCCAAATTTTCAGATATCTAACCACCGAACTTGTGAAATGCTATAATGAGTTGGGAGGATCTAAACGGGACCCTAGATATCTTATCGACCAAATATCTTGCGAATAAAGAGAACAACGTGTCACTACTATAAGTGTGAAATTTGTAAATATCCATGCAAATTCCAGAAAGGGCCTTGCTTCTTTTTGTTGTGTTTGCATCGGGGTTCCCTTTGGCCGGCGTGTAGTATTTATGCGGAGGGGTCCTCGAGATTGAATTATTCCGCGGCACCCGAGAGAAGATGCCTGCTGCTGGACCGGGATCGTGATTAGTTTAAGCTGCAGGGGGGCGATGCATCATGGCTTTTGGGTGGTGACAAAGCGTCGCTGAATCCAATAGGGCGCGGAGCACCAAAAATGTTGCTCCCAGTCAGGTCTAGGCCATGATGTCGCTCAGCGCCCCAGGTCGAGCTAGCAGAAGGCGATGAATGATGTCACCCTGCCCTGCCTGTACAGGCTGCGGGGTGTGCCTTCAGCCTTCCAAAAACACTTTGGGCGTCACGAGAGCATCTAGTAGGATAGGTTATCCTGCTCTCTTGTGTCAAAAGGTTGCGTCAGAAGGTTAATGGTGGTGGTGATTTTGTAAGATTAAAAATGAAAATGGAAGGCCAATATGTACTTTTTCAAGATTTACTTATTTATCTAAATAAATTCATGAGATTATGATTTGAATTATTTGATGGATGAAGGGAATACAACGGTGTATGCAGAAGGTCGGTGGACGTACAAACAAAAGAGTTCGGTGACTTTCCAAGTGCATTGTAAATTTGTAACCAACTTATAATTACTTTTTAGTCACCGTCATAAGTTCTAGGCCAGTGCCAACTGCCAACAATTTCAACGATAAGTTCACCCCCAGACCCCTAAATGAAAAATGGCAAGAACGTAACATATGAGGCTTCTCAAAACGTGACATGTGAAATTTTAAGGCACAAAAGAGAGCTCAGATGTGGGGGTGTTTTCAGTGACACCTGGCTCAGTTCATAGGGAAGTGCACAATACAGTACTTCGAGTACGAGAAGTCATATTTTTATTTTATCTTCTTCAATTAACAAAATAGAAAAACATTTGAGTACAAATCAAGCGGTACATGTTCTGTTGGCGTCATGTCAGTAGGAGACAAGGTCACGAATATTGCTATTCACCGACCGACCATCTCGCAAGGGCGGGCTAGCTTCTCTTGCAGAGGCTCCATGTACATGAGCAAATTAACGGTGGTAAAAAAAGGGTGGTGAAACACATTATTGTTCACCAAAGGAAACTACTAAAATACACCTTTTCCTCAAATGTTTTTGAAACGTAAAAAGTAAAAATCGAAATTGAATAATTAGTGTCGTAAAGATTCAAGGTATAAGGCTTTTCCCTGGAGCTCACCTGCTGCTGCTAGTAAGAATGCTGGCAGATCCGCCAGGTGCCGCAGGCCCGCAGCGACCGTCGTATGTGGTCCAGACGGTCAAAGATGCGCATCAATCTACTGCTAGTCCACGCATGCACTGAACTATTCCTGGCCATGTTTGGATAGGGTGTGAAAAAATTGACACCTCCATTTATCCCCTAAATTAGCTTATTGTATCGAAACATGGAGGTAAAGAGGAGCCAAAATGGTTTAGCACCCATCAATTTTGTGGTCACCAAAAGAGGTGCCAATTGGGGCCAAATTCTATCCCTCTCTCCCTTCCAATTGGCCCCATGATCCAAACATGCCTGGGTGATCCGACTGGTCTTCATAGGGCGTATCTAGAAGAAAAAAGTTTTTCCTACATTTCTTAAGATTTCACTATAAAAATACTGCTATTTTTTTTTCATGGACGGTATATTGGGACACTGGAAGCACCCTTTCAATCATGGTATGGCGCTCTTGGCGGGTGCACGGTAGTGGGAGATGCATGCACAAATATTCAGTGTACAAACTTTTACACTCTCGTGGAACATGCTGAGCACATTGCAATATCGCATGGCTGGTGAGCTCTGTCTGTCTCGGGGTATGCCCCTTGCAACCAACAGAATGATTGGTTCACGGCTTCACGCAGTGCACGCGACACAAAGTCGTGTGCGAAAGTGTGAACGATCGATGTGCCTCATGGATGTACTCTATATGAAAGTGTTTGCCGTATGTGTATGTATTAGGTGGTTATCCAAAACCAAAAGAATTTGCGTCGGCGCCATCAAGATCGATCTCCACCGGTTTTGTATTATTAGCGTAACATTTTTTTTTGTGTGTTCTCAACCTACTGACGCTATATATGTAGCTGATTGGTGTGACGGAAAGTACTAGTAAATCATTACGAAACAACACTTCGACCATTCCTAAAGAGAGAAAAAAAAAGGAAGATATTTTACCATTGACCATTGGTATCATCTGAAGAACAACATCCTCGTTCATTCGAAAATGCAGCGTCCAGTTCCAATTTGAGATCAAGGAACAATAACTTTAATTAATTCAAACATTTTTCTTCCTACACCGGCTTGAATCGCGCATCTGGGCCTGGGCTGGCCGTGGCGACTGGCGACCGGCTCCTCCTGTAGCTTGACTTGACCTGAACAGTAACTTTGAACGGAGGCACTGGTGAAACCGCGAAAGGGGGAAAAAATAACAGTCGAGCCGTCGAGCGGCGTGGCACATTCAATGCGGCAAAGATCTACTTTTACTCTACCGGCCTACCGTTTCTCTGTAGGAAATCTTTTTACCACTGTTGTATGAGGCGAAAGAGACGACGAGACTGATCCTGCGACTGCAACGCCTGCAAATTTTCTTCTGGATATTTACCGCGATCAAAGGCGGACCGGACCGGACCAGTTAATTTGACCGTCCGGCCGGCCGGGCGAGAGCAATCGATTCATATGCGATGCCGGCTGCCAAGCCAGAGCTGCGAATTTTCTCAGGGCCGTGCAAGCAGAGCAGGAACATGATTGGGCACGCAAATCTAAAGTAAATACATCATGTGCACTTTAACCCTTTGGGCTTTGAAGAATAAAGATCCTTGTCTGCCCATTTAACCATCTACAGTTGGTGGTCATTTTTTCTTTGAGGGCATGCATGTATGCAGTATGCATGGTTTCTCGCTCGATCTCCCCGAACGGTCGATTTTTGTTTATACCTTTACTGTGGTATGGAACTAGAAGCATAGCATGTGGGCCAGGTGAGAAAAGGAGGCTCACATGTCAGTGAATGATCAATTTTATTAGGGTCCTTTATGCATGGTTTATGTAACTATTTACTTAAAAATATATCGTATTTTGAGAAATATTGTCGGTTAAAGTTTAAAACATATGACTTTGAAAAGTTCTAGACGTATTTATATTCTGGAACAGAGCTAGTAATTTTTGTCTAGGCATAATTTTTTTTTCGCACGATCGATGGCATGCACTTGATGAAATCACGTGTGGGGTACTGATGGCTAGATTTGTCCAGTGCTAGCGGGCCTAGTCCGCCTCGTGTCCCCAATTCAGGTTCAGGGCATCGTACTATCGACCCCGCCTGTTGCCGCTGCCGCTGGTAAGTGATCCGTGCGTTCATCTGCTGAATTATTCATGCATGCTTCATCCTGCGACCTGCATGCATGTTTCAGAGCCAGTGCAAAAATATATACTTTTTGGCCGATAAATGGAGAAACAAAATCCTGAAGAAACTTATTATACAGTTATACTACACACTTCCTATATATAATATATCACAGGAGCCGGCCGGCCGGCTGGGAAATCAACTGAGGCTTCGGAGTACACGGAAGGCATAGGTGTGTGTATCAACGTAGGAGTACGAGAGTGCATGCCCATTAGCACATGTCAAGGTGTGTGGCCGGCGGCCCAAACGAAAAGTCTGCAGCAGCACAGTCAGCTCGCAACAGTGCCGCGCACTCCCAAACGGAACCACCAGTGTCAAACACACACAGCATCCATCCATCCATGATCCATGATATGATCCATCCGTTCCTCACCTTTACGTACAGCCCTTTATCGACAAATCACCTTTTCTTCTCGTTCTCCTGGGGCTCCACACCCGGCTCTGGCTTCAATTCGCGCCAAAGCACGCACGCCATCGCTAACCACCAGCAGCTAGCTCCGGACCTACGTACAGTGCTGCTGCTTGCGTGTGCGGTGTACGTGCGTCGGTGCGTGTAGACAAAGGCATGCATGCAGCATGCAGTGCAAAAGACTTGTGATGAACTGATCGATCGACTGTGCATGCGAGGAGCGCACGCGGTGACCGATGCCCGTTACGGGTGAGTGTTATTGGTAACAGGCAAATGTCCGTTACTTTGACGAGTCATTAGTAACGCAAGATCGGTAACAAGTAGCTTTTTCGTGACAGATGTCAATCTATGCCTGTTACCTATTAACCATTCTCACGTAGTGTGTGAGGAGCGCACGCGGTGAGTGAACGATCGATCACGGGTGCAGCGAGCTTTGTGATTCGTGCAGCATGCATGCATGCTTGCGTTTGCGTCCGTCTCAAGAGTACGCCGGTACATACGGCGCCACTGCACGGCCGGCCGGCCGAGAGTAATCGCATCTGATCTGACGGCGTGTGGGGGATCGGAATTTGGAACCTGGAGAGGCGAGAGCTGAGCATGCCATTCGCATATCGCCTTGCATGCATAGCCACACACCCCCTTCTTTTCTCTTTCGTTTTTTCCTTTCCCTCTTTTTTTTAAGAAATACTTTGCTAGGCGACGAGCCAAAGTTTGTGAACTGATCGATCGACCATGTAAAAGCACACACACTTTGCTAGGCGACGAGCCAAAGCCAACGACGCCGGTGGCTGCATGCAGGAAAAGGCTAAGAGCAAGTATAACAATGAGTGCATACACGGCGGAATCCAACGTGGACCTGAGAGAAAGAAAGAGAGAGAACTGATCGAGCGTCTCACGACACGCCGGCTAAGGGTGTGTTTAGATTGGGAAAGATTCCCCGAAAAAACACTGTAGACCCGAAAAAACACTGTAGATGAATAGTGTTCTGTGAGTAGAAAAGGTGGGATGAATAGGGAAAAGTTGGATGAATAGTGTTTTTTGGGAGAAAATTCTGAATCTAAACGCACCCTAAAACGGGCATAGAGGAGCAGCTGCAATTGCTATTGGCTAAACGCACAGCTTTGCATTAAATGCAGGCGGATCCACCACCAGATCACCGTGCGTTGCAGCCGACCGCAGGCGCAACCATTAACCATGGTCTAAAAGCTGAGCTGAGCTGAGGCTCATCATCTCCTCCATGCGGGACGGTCTCGCTTGGGTGGCCCAAAGCCCCGACGCGGCATGCAACGTCGGATGGCGACACGTGCCATATCGATCATCACACAAACTCACAGTGAGCGAGTGAGTACTAGTACGTTACTACTTTGGAGTTTTTTTTTTCTTTCTGAGTGCACGCACGCACGCAGCTGGTGGAGATCCGATCCTGCATGCAGACGATGGGGTTCGCACTGAAAGCAAAGCTAAGCGTTGTTGTTGTATCTTTTCAGTCTCCCTTTTTTTAAAATTTCTTAATTCCTTTTTATAACATGTAGCAATAATGCAATATACTATTTCCAAGCTGTGCCTTTTTTTCCCTCTTGCCTTGGGGCTGCATGCGTGCGTGCCTTTGCTGCCATGTTAATGTTGTTACAACGGCTCGAGTTAAAAAAAAAGGAGTGTTTTTTTTTCTCAAAATTGAAGAAGAAAATAGAACAAAAAAAGGAGTTTCTTTTATCGTTGCGCAGGTAATTAACTAAAAAATGATTTGGTTTCATTTATTCGATTTGCATTTTGATAAATCCAAGCGGTTGAGTTTTATCCTCATCTAGTCAAACTTTTGAGTATGTTTAGTCTCATACAAATACTAACATTTCGTGAGAAATTAAACATTATAGGACCGAGCTATGTTGCATCATATCATCGTAGTAATTGGTTGATCAACATTACTTTGAGAAAGCCCCTCTCATTAGCGCCCACCAATCACAAGCTGAACTACTCCACTAATCGGATCTTGGCCGATCTGCATCACCTAACTAATCCGGTTTTTATTTTAAAATCAAAATGTGAGCGCCACCTTTTGTGCTTACAAAAGTGTCAACCGTCTGATTGGGCATGATCTGTGTGTGCTCGCTCTGTGCTCCCCCCACTGCATGGTCTCACAGAATAATGTGGCTTGCATAGTACAATGAAGACATTATTATATATGCTAAGTAACACCATTATTGTTAATTAACTAGGTTGTACAATGTATTATGTATATCACTACATAACTAGTGTGGTTGTTAGACTAAATTATTGTGCTGTGCACTAACAAACTTGTTGCATTGCATTGCATCATCTCTCGTGTAGTGTTGGTTAGGTAAGTGGAGATCTATCGGTTGTTTACATTATACTGCTTTTATATGTTTCACGTGAAGTGTTGAACTATGTTTCATTTACCTGAGCTACCAGGCGCCAGCCATTATTCACTGGTTTTGTGCCTCAAATAGGAATTTTCCTATAAGATTTGCCAAATTTCATTGGAGTCGCATGAGTCTCTAGGCCCTTTTTGTTTGTACATGCTGTATATGTGTTGCATTCTTTTATTTCTCAGCCAGGATATATATTTTTTACTTTGACATGATGGGTTACATAAGTACATGCGCACACGCCTGTCACCCTTTCAACTGACACAGTTCGTCAGTTACGTAAGTATATGCTTCACCAAAGAGGAAAAACAGGGAGAGAAAAAACACAAGTACAGACATGCGTGCATGGGCTTTTCAGACGAGCAAGTGAGCGAAGGCAAGCTCAATGGTACAGTGCAAAATAACCTTAAGGGTGGGTCCACGCACAGGTAGCATTAGTTAAAGCAACCTGCACAATGGCTATGGTTCAAATATACAGCAATATGGGTCGCAGATGGAGTTAAAAATGTGATGAGTTAGAGAGAGATGAGTTGACAAAAAATATTTTTTTACTCTTTATTGCCACACCATAAGCTTGAGGTGCACCTTAAGGTTTTTTTTGTCTTAAGGTGTGTCTCCACAGTGCTCATGTCCATTCAAAAGCTAGCATTTATGCTTAAGGTGCACTTTACATGCACATTGTGGCTGCCAATTTTGCTGCACAACACGACTCCAGCAAAAGCCCAACTTGTTTTATCATTGGAGTGACTTGTTTAGTACTCCATCTTGTCACAGATATTTAATTTATGGCTTTGATAAAAAATCCAGTCCAAGTTACTTCTAAATTTTGACCGTCAATTGTAATTTTTTGTTAAAAAACTTTTTGCATCGGGAAGCATCCTCAGAGAGAGCAAATTATGTACTTTTTGCTTTACGAAAGTTTACGATCTAAACAAGGGCTATGTTATGTAAATTTGGCTGTACTCAACACCAAAAGATGTCATAGGCACTAGCAATTGCGGCTGACATTATTAGATTCATCGTGAAAAATGTTTTAAAATATTTTTTAATTAAAAATATTATTTATTATAGATATTTTTATTAAGGTGACACATTAAATATAATGTCAATGTCCTAACTAAATGACCACTATAGTTTGGATCAGAAGAAAGTATCTCACCGACAAGTTCAATTCAGACTAGTATTTTTTTTTAGCTAACGTTGCACGCAATTGCGAAATTAATTAAAAGAAATTAGGGGGTTTTCAGGAGCAGCTCATCGATCAATACATACCTATAGCTCCTTCGCATCTCGAAAATAGATGGGGGGCAATTATTGAGACGAGACGTTTGAACAGCCACTGTCTTTCTTCTTCAGACTAGTGAAATTTTGAAATAAAGCCCTTTTAGATATTGGTGCGCAAGTACATTCAATTATGAAAGGGAACATGAGCAGCTACTAGCCACCGGTCGAGGTCAGTGAAGTGTAGTGTGTGTGTTGGCAAATGCCTATCGTCGTCACGTGTGGGTGCATATGGATGATCGACACCTAGGTACAGGCTACACCATGCGCTCGTGGTATGCCAGGTGCAGCTCAGTCAGCCACCCATATTCAGTCAACTGTCCACGTGCACAATTTTGGGTATTTACTTTTGAAAGAACAATTTTCCGTGTGTTTTTGCTGAGAGCTCGTCTATACTAGCATATACCAAGTCGAAAAGGATTAGTATATAAACATTCGATGGTTAAAATTAATTATATACCACTAAAAGCTTCACTAGTGGTATATGTAGTATAGCGAGTAATATATATAGTATAATGGTATTCTGGGAAAAGAAAAACAAAGATGACATCATGATAGTATATTTCTGACATTAAGGATTGATCCTGTAAGGGAGTCAACTAATACCTAATTAATTATCACTAAATTACCCGTGAGATGGTCTTTCCCCTTCAGAGCGGTGTTATTATCTTGGTCAGGTTCTTTTTTATTTCTTTGAAATATCATGGATTTCTATCAAACTTGGATGGACGAGACAAAAAGTTTTCTATTTTTGAAGATCAGGAATTTATTTCAATCCGGATTGGGCCCTTTACGGTATGGCTAGTTTCTTCTTTTTTTTTGGGAGGGGGGGGGGGGGACGTTATGGCTAGTTTCAGAGGGGCCAATTTGAATTGACGTGTGCTGAGAAATACTCGGCCCGATCAATCATGTTGAATTTTGGATTTTCTATTTATCTTTCAGTAGATCTTAGATTTCACACATTTTAGGGCTTGAGATCCATACAACCAACTATGACCAGCCTTGCGTCGCCGCTGCCCAGCTCGCACCTTGCCGGAGAAGGAGCCACTCATATTTTCAACATTTCGGTTTTGCAGAGGCAACATTTATGTTTTTAAATTTCAATATTTCTGTTTTTCAATTCCAACATTTCAACATCAAATGTTGAATCAATTGTATGAATCGACTATATGAAAATATCTAAGGAATTAGTACTATTTTAACTTTCTACTTTAATCGGGTCAAAGTGAGCTTTACAAGTGGATAACTTATAAATCTTTCACAAGAAAACCCCATTGCATTCTGTCTGATAAAAAAGAAGAGCTCACACGGGCTCAGGCGCTCAGCCCAATCAATCAACTTGAACTTGTGAGGAATTATGACAGCCTAGTAGCCCCACCATGCGAGCAAGCCCAGTAATTCTTTTTTTTTAACTCGAAAAAGATCGAGAGTTTCTTTCAAACTGGGCTCGAAGCGTATTTTTTTTCTCTCTTGAAAAAGACCAGGAATTTCTTCCGACCTGTGGATTCAGTCCCATCACAGACTCCATGGTAGATTCTATCTCTATTAATTACATTGCTCTGTAGGTATTTTGCTGATGTGGCAAGCAATTTATTGAGGGGAGAGAGGCAAAACCATAGAAATCAAACCAAATCTACGCGCAAATTGAGAAAATTTTGGTTGAATGATTAAAGAGCACTATGGTTGAATGATTGGATAGACTTCAAGATACAAAATCTGCATTGGAGGTTATCGTTTCTTGTGATCGAGTGTTCAACATATGAAAACTATGGGTAAAGTCTGAATTGGGACTGCCCCTTTTTGAATTAAGGATGGATGTGGCCTGAGTTAATAATACTGGGCTTCATAAATCATCTTCTTGAATCGCGCTCGAGAAAGAAGACCTACGGGCCCAGCCCAACTGATACAGACTAAAACTATATGGCAGCCCAGTACCCCACCATCCATCCGGAGAAGCCAGCCCATGAGCGGTGACCGCTACTGCTGTTCGGTGTTGGGCGCCGCGCAGCCGGTCGCGCGCGGGGTCCCGATGCAACCAACGGTCACGTCGCGCCGCGGCCGCTGCCCAGAGGCAAATCCGTTGCTCCGGCCCCACATGTCATCCGCAGACATTCGCCCGTGTTTGTTTCGTGCGTGCCGCCTCCTGCTGCTCTGTCTTCCTCTTCCTCCCTCCTTCCGCTCCGCCTCCTTCTCCGCCACCTCAAACACCCAAATTTTTTTTTTCGCAGCGCAAAAAAAAAAAAAATACCAGAGAGAGAGAGAGAGAGAGAGAGAAAATCCTCCGCGAGGGCGAAACCCTAGCTGGCCGGATTCCGCCGCGGCATTGTACCTACTCGCGCGCTTGGAGCTGGGGTTTGCGCCCGATCGCCGCGGCGTGCGTTCGTTTGGGCCGCCGCTGGCGGGCCGGTGGGGGTCGGGTCGGCCGCGGGCGGCACGGCGGGGCGCGATCGCTGGCGCCGCAGCGGGCTGGCTGGTTGGCCGCGGGCAAGCGCGCGGTCGGCTGGTCACGGGCGTCGCGGGGCAAGTGGGCCCGCGGGCAGGCCGCCGGAGACGGCGGCGCAGGCGGCGGCGGCGACGGCGACCGGAAGAAGAAGGGGATGGCGCTGTTCCGGAGGCTCTTCTATAGAAAGCCGCCGGATCGGCTCCTCGAGATCGCCGACCGCGTTTACGGTACGGCATTATCCCTCCTCTTCAAATGCTTTGTTTGCTCCACAATGCAAAATTGGCGTGGTCCCAATTCTGTTGATTCAACATTAGAAATGGACCTTCCCTTTGCAATTTCAACATTACAAATGGCCTGTGTTCTGCGTTCCCATCATCAACAGTATATGTGCTGTCAGGCTTTTGAAAGGCAAGGATTTGCTACTTTGCTTCGGGTGACTCGTCAGTGCATTTGCTTTTGCCGAAACTAAAACCAACAGTGTCCAACACATGGTAGATTGTAGCATTGCGACCTGGTCACTCAAGTTTCCTTAGGTTGTGATGTTCTTTTTGCTATGTAGACTACTCTAGAACATTTTGTGCTAATTTCTTTAGTTCATAAATGTAAACCTTGACGTTTGCATTAATGAGCTTCTAAATAGCAGCATTTAGTTATGTGTCAGCTGTAGCACCCCATCTAATGCCAGGTTCAGATATAACCTAAAGCTATCAGGCCCCACATAACTCTCATGCATTTGTACTTTAACTGCGTGGGATGATCAAAGTTGCGTTGTATTATTCTGCTATGCTACGTCCATATTCAACATTTCCACATAATGAAATGCTTTAAAATGTTTGCAAGCATGCTCAGATCGTGGCATACCCTAATATTAAACGATTGGCCTGTTTGTGCTTGCAGTATTCGATTGTTGCTTCTCCACAGAAACCATGGACCAATACAAATACAAGAGTTACTTGGACAGCATTATTTTGCAGCTTCGTGAACAGTTTTCAGATTCTTCATTGATGGTATTCAACTTCAGAGATGAAGGAAAGGGTCTGGTTTCAGGCGTTTTCTCCATGTACGGTATTACAGTCAAAGACTACCCTTGCCAGTACGTAGGATGCCCGTTACTTCCTTTGGACATCATTCTCCACTTCCTAAGGCTGAGTGAGAGGTGGCTTATGGTTGAAGGGCAGCAAAACATTCTGCTGATGCACTGTGAGAAAGGTGCATGGCCAGTGTTGGCGTTTATGCTTGCAGGTCTTCTTCTGTATAGGAAACAATATAACGGGGAGCAAAGAACTCTAGATATGGTGTACAAGCAAGCACCTAAGGAGCTTCTTCAGATGTTAACCACATTGAATCCACAACCATCTCATCTTCGGTATCTTGGGTACATATGCAGAATGGATGATGAGTTGGGTTGGCCCACACAGCCTATTCCTTTCACCCTGGATTGTGTAATCCTTAGAAAAGTTCCAAATTTTGATGGAGTCGGTGGTTGTCGGCCAATAGTTCGAGTATATGGGAAGGATATTCTAACAACTGACAGGAGTCACAGTGGCGTTTTGTCATCATTGAAAGCCAAGAAACATGTTAGGCGTTACAGACAGGTACCATCAAGTGCATTTCTAACCTGCATGGTTCTGCTATTTATTCAAGTTACTCGTTAACTATTGTTGCAGGCAGACAATGTGCCAGTGAAGTTAAATGTTGGTTCCTACGTCCAAGGTGATGTTGTCCTTGAATGTCTGCATGTGGATGCTGGCCCAGAAGATGAGAAGTTAATGTTCAGGGTGATGTTTAACACCTTTTTTATCCAGTCTCACATTTTACTCTTGAACTTCGAAGACATTGATATCTCTTGGGATGCTGATCACAAGTTCACAAAGAACTTCAAAGCAGAGGTAGGCTATGATTTCTCATGCATGCATGGGGTAATTCATTACCAAATACATCAATCTTAATTGTAAGTGCATGCCTGAACCAGGTACTCTTTTCAGAGTTTGATGCTGAGTCTGATGCGTCCACAGAAGTGGCAGACGATGATGATGATATGGATGTTGCCTCTGCTGACGAGTTCTTTGAAGCGGAAGAAATCTTCAGTAACGCTGACTCCCAAGAAGGACATAAGGATGCCGATACTCTTTCATTAGCCTCTGCAGACTTTGGTCCAACTCCAAGAGCTGAATCTCGGAAAAACTCAACATTTTCCACTTTTGAGCTAGATATTGGCGCCGATGGATCAGGAGACAATAAAATTAATGAATTGGATTTGTTGTTAGAAACAATAAATGATGAAAATACATGCACATCTACTGAATCCAATATGATGCATAGCAACAAAACTGAGGTAGTGAAGTCAAGTTTGGCTGCTACAACAGATGCGGACAGAGATGCTGTTTCATGTTCTTCTTCCAGCAAAGAACATGCCTGCATGTTAGGGAATTGCATTTCCAAGCATGAAACAAGTATGGGTGCCAATCAGGACTTGAGTCAGACTGATAATGTCTTGGTAAAGGAGGTGATTATATCAGAAACTAATAGCCCTAAGGACATACAGATGATCAAGGAGGTTATCATATCTGAAGTTACAACTTCCAAACTGGTGTTAGAGGGCAATACGATGGACATTGAATTATGTGAGACAGTCCACAATCCAGAAAGTACTACATTGGTAGAAGCTGCAAATATGGAGCAACTTGATACTTTTGTCACTCAAGACGAGGGAGACAGTGGGGGAAGTGAATATGCTACTTATGACAATGGCCTAGTGATTGGACATGAAGAAAGCAGCAACAAACAGAACCTTAGATTCAGAGATGCAAATTTAGAAGTGATTGGGGCAACAGATGAAAATAACAAAGTGGAGCTTCCATTATCAGGGGAGTCACATCTGCAGAGCTCAAGCACTTCTTCAGAACCAAGTTCTGCCGAGAAACATATCGAACAGCTTCATGCTTGCAGCAGTAATGGCACCACAGAACAAAAAGAGGGAATTGATGCATCATTTACTAGCTCCCAGAGTCAGCCTTCGAATATTTATTCTGTGAACATTCTATCAGAAGGATCTATCATTGCCGTAAACCATGCTCCAACTTCTGTCAATGCAAATACAGACACAACTGATTCATCTCAACGTGTGCTAAAGAAGAAACCTTTTCTTCCTTTATCTACATCTAGTCTTTTTGCTCCATCATCTCCCAGGCGCGGTCTGCTTCGTGCAGCATCCACAGATTTGTCCTTTTTATCTCCATTACGAACAGAATCTAAGCAGAACTCTGTTGCTTCTACAAGTGGAAGGGATGATTCTGCTTCATCTTCTGTGCCTCCACCATCGTCACTCTGTAAACCCTTGGGATCATCATCCGAAATATCTCTAGTGCATCCTCCTCTCCGACCAATAAGAACTGTTTCATCTCTTCCTCCATCATCATTTGAAGCATACATAGAGATGTCAATGTCGTGCTCTATATCACCCAAACATCAAGAGCACGTTAAACCACATCCTCCCCCAACACGACCACCTTGGCACCTTCACACACCAGTGACACAGGAAAAGGATGTACATTCAAGTAATCTAAATTTGCCTTCTGACAAATATGCCCCTCACCCCCCACGCCCGCCTCCGCTGCCACCTCCATATGATTCTTGTACCCAAAATGATCCGAGCATCCTGATATCTGCACACGAACAAATGATAGCTGATAGGTATTGTTCCACCAGTCCTGATTGTAGACAAAATGTTCTTGACTTAGGTGATTCCCCAGTAACTTCACCCTCAAAAAGTAGTATAGATACAAGAGAATGCCTCTTAGGATCCTCTAATTCTGTAGATGAGGAAGTAGCAAGTAGAAACAATACACTAACTGGCACCGATGCCCCAACTACTAGTAAAGATACAAAATCTCTGTCGCATATTGTGACTTGTTCTTCACCTCCCAAAACATTACAACATGCTGCACCCCCACCTCCACCTTCTCAATTACCACCAACTACAATATGTGTATCGCCAGTATACTCAAATTCATCTTCAGATTGTTCACATAAAGAATCAACAATGCTACCAGAACAGAAATCTCCTGCTGCTCCACCTTTTCTTGAAGAACATGAAGCGAGCGAAGTTCAATTCTTGCAATCTCATAGTACTGTTGAATCTTCATCAGAACATTCCGAGTATATGGTTCAGCATGTGTCTACAAGTACTGAAGATAAAACTTCAGTTCTCTCACCCTCTATACCTGCAGCACCTCCATATTCAACATTTCATATTGTAACGGATGATTCTTCAAGCTCCACATTTGCAGAAGTAATCCGTAAGGAGTCTTTATATCAAACAACACAATCCATTCATTTGGAACCCTACAAGGTGGAGATATCACAGAGTGAAACAATTGGCGGAGTATTGGCCTTCACAGGTGATGATAAAGAACATTTAGGCATTCCAATTCCACAGTCACCACAGAGATCATTGCAGCCTAGAGAACATGTGAAACCTCCATCTCCTCCACCTCCGCCGCCGCCACCACCTTGTCTTACAACACTCATACTATCTCCATGTTTGTCTTTAACTCCACCTTCTCCAAGAGAACACTATGAAAATCTTACTTCCCCACCCCCTCCAGCTATTTCTAGAGAATCTTTTGTAGCTCCACCTCCACTTCCTAATCGTCCATCTCCTCGTAGAAAGCATATTATTCTATCTCCATCACCTCCACCTAGAAAAAATAAAACAATTCGTCCTTTGTTTCCACAATCACCAACAAGTCATGTTATACCTCCACCACCACCACCACCACCACCTTTGCTTCATTTTAAGAAAGATGTAGCAATTCCACCTTCTCCCCTCTTAGAGGATGATGTAATAATTTCATCTCCGCCTCCAACAAGGGTTGATAACATTCCCTTGCCACCACCACTTCCAACAGGGAGTGGAATTTTGTTGCCACCTTCTATTGAAGGTACACAATCGACACGGCAAACTCCTCTTGTTGAAGTCACTAAACAAATTCCACCTCCACCTCCTCTCCCTAAAAGACAAAGAGGATCTCCATTGTCTACTCTTTGTGGAGGAATTATGAACATCCCATCAACTCCACCTTCTCAAGGACATGGGAAAGCTCTTCTAACAACTCCGTCGAGAGAATTAGGGGGCATTCCGCTCCCACCGCCCATTATTGGAGGAAAAGGAGGAATTTCATTGCCAATCGGATTTCAAAGTGGACATTTTTCGTCGCTCAAACCTATCAGACAATTGGAAGCTTCTTCACGATGGCCACCTCCACCACCGCTATTGCCACCATCTTTCGATGGACATATAGGAGATTCACAGCCGCCGCCACCACCACCACCTTCAAGAGCAAGTGGAGAGGCTCCACTTCCACTGCCACCTCAGACAGAATGTGGAGGGGCTCCACTACCACCACCATCGCCACCTCCTAGATATGCAGGGGCTCCACCACCACCACCGCCACCTCCTAGATATGCAGGGGCTCCACTGCAACCTCTGTCGCGACTTCTCGGAGGATATGTAGGGGCTGCACCACCACCACTACCACCACCACCACCACCAACAACAACAACAACTCCTCCTGGAGGATATGCAGGAGCTACACCACCTCCTGGAGGATATACAGGGGCTCCTCCACCACCTCCCGGAGGATATGTAGGGGCTCCTCCACCTGCACCACCACTTCTTGGAGGGCATGCAGGAGCTTTACCACCACCGCCACCTAGTGGAGGATATGCAAGGGCTCCACCGTTGCCGCCGCCCCCTCCCGGAGGATACGCAGGGGTTCCGCCACCGCTACCATCCGGAGGATACGCAGGGGTTCCGCCACCACCGCCACCTCCCGGAGGATACGCAGGGGTTCCGCCACCGCCACCACCTCTCGGAGGATACGCAGGGGTTCCGCCACCGCCGCCACCTCCAGGAGGTTACGTAGGGGCTCCGCCACCGCCGCCTCCACCTGGAGGATATGTAGGGGCTCCGCCACCGCCGCCTCCACCCGGAGGAATTGGAGGAGTTCCTCCCCCTCCACCACCCTTTGGAGGACTAGGAGGAACTCCATTGCCTCCGCCACCTGCTGGATTTCGAGGTGGAGCGCCCCCTCCTCCGCCTCCTCCTGGAGGACATGGAGGCCCTCCGCCACCTCCTCCTAGAGGCCATGGAGGAATAGGTGGGCCCCCTCCTCCTCCTGGTGCACCTGCCCCACCAATGCCACCTGGAGTGCCTGGTGGGCCCCCTCCACCTCCTGGTGGACGAGGTATGCCTGGTCCTCCTGGTGGAAGAGGACATGGCCTTGCTCGGTTAGGCCCAACCTTACAAAGCGCAGTACGGAGGTCATCTCTAAAACCACTACACTGGGTCAAAGTAACAAGGGCAATGCAAGGAAGTTTGTGGGCAGAGCTACAAAAGCAAGTGGACGCTAACAGGTACAACCAACTGAACAGTCATTTGCTTGCCAAAAGATATAGTTTGTCTACCTTTGTCTATATTTATAATGGAAATTGTTCCAGTGATAAACCTCATAAGAATTTAATTGAAATCCCGCATTTTTTATTGATTGTATATTTGAGTAGCATTCAATGCATGTTTCTCACCTTATTATTATACTAACTGGAAACATGATTGATGCAGCCGTGCTGAATTTGATGTAAATGAACTGGAATCCCTATTTACCATTGCTCCAAAGACAAAAGGTGGCTCAAAATCAGAAGGACGGGGAAAATCTCTTGGATCTAAACCAGATAAAGTTCAACTGGTAACTTATTCAAATATTAAGCATTCTAGACACAAAAACAATGGCCAATCTTGAGTTTCATGTACTTTCTTATGTTAGTTTTTTTTTAAAAAAACGAGCCATCAGGAGGAATGCTGCTATGCTAAAAAGAAGGAAGACCCAGATGGGCAAACACACTGTACAAAAAAGTCCCAAAGCAAAATGCCTAGGGGGACAAAAAGTTACAGTACCGCTAGGCGCCAGCTCGTAGAAGTGCTAAATATTTTCCTCCTGCCGCCGTCCAATGAGCAACTTTTCATTTATTACTAGCTGCATGGAATATTATTTTCCTTTTATAAGATGGGTCTGTTCAGTATAGAAAGAATATAATCTTCAGTCTGATAGTATGGTATGTTGCCAACCAGAACTATATGATGTATGATGTCACTTAAGACATGTAAGGTTATGCTCAAACCCTGAAGCGAGACGCCTCCCCAAGTTATCCTCTGAGACCCGAGTCATAGAAATGGAGCGCGTATGTGAAATTAAAGAGCCTTTTTTCATGAACTAAATTGTCTTTATTCATTCGGTGTAAACAAGTCACTCTCAGAAATATTGGAATAGCCATGTCAATTATGATTAGTGCGTATTTTTTTCTATTTAATCTTCTATGTCCAGGGGCTTAATATGTATGATAAGTGTAATATCCTAGCCATGAAATTAGGAAAGAAAAGCATTTGGTGTTTCTGTGCTTGCGGTCCATTCTAAAACTTGGGATTAAAATATACTTTGTTGGTGCTAACATGCTGGCACTGAAGTTGTTTTGTTTTTCTTTCTGGAAATAAAAATGCTTTACTTGATTCCAGTAAAAAAAAAAAGAAATCCTTTACTTGTGTTATTATCATTTTTCCTCTAATAGTCTGTTGGTGTTTTGAAAAATTCACAGATCGATCTAAGGCGGGCCAATAACACAGAGATCATGTTGACAAAAATCAAAATGCCTCTCTCTGATATGATGGTAAGTGTATTTTGATAACTATGTGCTTATGCCTCTTTGCATTTCTTGAACAAGGATCCATAGATTGAAGGGAAGTTTTTTTTTGAAAAATTTACACAAAAATCAATGCTCAATTAGTATCTAATAATCAAGGTTCAAGTGCATGTATTAACTGTAGTGTATCTATATGTTTACTTTCTCTACTTATATTTCAGAATGCTGCTCTAGCTTTGGATGATTCTGTTTTGGATGCTGATCAAATTGAAAATCTCATAAAGTTCTGCCCAACAAAAGAGGAGATGGAGCTTCTAAAGGTTTTTTTTTTTTGAATTAGCACTTAAAGTTTCCATGTGTCCCTCATAATCTCGAATCATTTTCGCCTGTGAATTTAAGGTCAATAATTTTGCATATTTTTGTCCAACAGAACTACAGCGGGGACAAGGAAGTTCTTGGAAAGTGTGAGCATGTAAGCATCCGTATTGTGTTTTATAGATATATTCCAATGTTATTACCATCTTTATCTAAGTTAAGGAAATAAGGATACAATTGCATAATTATTACAAATCATAAGTTGCTTGCTCTCCTTCAATTTACCATTCTGCCTTTTGCCCTGTGCAGTTCTTTCTAGAGTTAATGAAGGTGCCAAGGGTTGAATCTAAGCTTAGGATATTCGCTTTCAAAATCCAGTTTCAGTCACAGGTCATACACTGGTAACTTTTTAGGATTTCGATTCTTTGAGTTGTTCATGGCTTTTGACTATCCAACCTTCTTATTTTCCTCTTAGATTAGGGATGTCAGGAAGAATTTGCAGACTGTGTCATCCGCTTGTGAGGAGGTAAGGATTCTAATAACTCCTGAATTATTATTTTTATTTTTGATATCCTTGTTCATCATGAGAGAACTCATCTCTTATATGCCAATCAGCTCAGAAGCTCTGAGAAGTTGAAGGTCATCATGAAGAATATTCTGCTAATTGGAAATACATTAAATCAAGGCACTCCAAGAGGTAATGGACTTTGGGTTGTTGATGCTGTGATTATCTTTGAAATTAACATTCTGCACATCTGTTTAGATGAAAAGCAGCGATGTTTCTGGGATACTTTTGAGTCACCCTATTGTACAGTATTATCAATCCATTGTACAGTATTCAGTTCTTTCGTTTTTCCTGGAGCATGCAGGATGTCTGTATTTCATTTCAGTAGAAGAAAAAAAAATGCTTGTTAGGTTGCAGGCACTACATGCCACTTACATGGAGATTACCCACACTAGTGCTATTGTACTAAACACATCACCAAACACTGAAACTACCCGGATATAGCACACAACAGGACCATTCATTCATCACTGTATTGCAGATCCCTTCCTTTCTCCAGAGTCTGAAGTGCACCACAACACCAGATAGAGGAGTTTCATCGTGCCATTACAGCCTGGATATTTACTTTCTGGAGGATGGAAAACCAAACTTCTTGAGACACCACACGTGGAATAAGGAGATGATGCATAGTTTCTTCTGATCACACAAGGGGCACTCTATCGGTTGTGGCAACCTCCTTTTCACCAATCTATGATCTATCTGCCGTCCAACAGTGCCCAGCACTCCTAAAGGCTTTTCCACGGCGTAAATCTTATGTACCTGATGTAGACAACCACCATACATCTTGTCTGGTATGCCATGTTCCAGCTGCTAAACATCCAGCATTTCCCAAGACTAAGTATCCAACCACTGCGGCTATTGACAGCACCCCTCTTATGTCAGATACCCACTGTTACCAATCAGACAACGCTTCTTTTACCATTCTGTTGTTTTGAATTCTCTTAGGCACTGAAGAAACAAGATCAGGTGCCAGCTCCATGATAGTCCCTCCATGTAACTAGCAATCCATTCAGAATTTACTAGACACACCATTACCCACCATCATAAAAACAGCCATGGAAAACATTGCCTTCATGGTCAGATGAACCTGTATTGCAAGCCACTCCATGGTCAATTCAGATCAGTTTATAATTCTACAACAACCAAAGCATCCAAAGGGCGCCCAGCTTATTGTTTAAAAGACTGATATCAATAAAATAAGTCCTTTGGTAGATGTAATAATTGCAAAGCAATTGGGGCCTAGATATTGTGTTAATATCAACTTATTGTGTCTTTGGCACTGTTGGTCACTAAATAATTTTAGTTACCCATACCTTGTGTTATCTTTATTGAAGAAAGTAATATTCTCACTATTTCATTGCAGGCCAGGCTGTTGGTTTTCGCTTGGACAGCCTCCTAAAACTTATAGAGACCCGTGCCACTAATGGTAGAATGACATTAATGCATTTTCTGTGTAAGGTACGGAGATAGCTGAGATCCTAAATTTGAATATTTTAAATAGTGGTCATATGGATTTTTGTATTTTTTTCTATATATGCAAGCAACATGGTTGTGGATTTGCACCAAATCACCCAAGCTTGAGTTGAGGCGAATTTGGGTGCCTATATTATTCTTAATATAAAGCCACCTAGTTCCTCTGAGATTATTCTAGTTTTTGTTTTATTTTTTTTCTATATATGGCTATATGCATGTTTCAGGACATGTTCCCTAAAAATGGCCATGCTAATTTGTGATTTTATCTATGCAACCTTGCTTGTGCCACTACATGCACATCCTTTTTTCCCAAATTTTCTACTCTATTATTTGTCATGGATTAGCACATGCACAAAGATGGCCATAGCCTAGATGAATTAAGGTCATGAAAACATTTCTTGGCTTGCAAAATTTGACATGATACAACATAGTGTTGTTAATGGGAGGAAGCTGAAGATAGTTACAAAACAAGGTGGAAGGTAAAAGGGGGCCTTTGACAGAGAAATGTATTTTATGATGGTAGCAATATGAACATGCATATTGTATGGTCCCTCATATACCCTAATATTTTTGAATTTTTATGGTTATTTATATCTTTTTCCAAGGAGTGTAGCATTGTAGCACACTAAGGGACGGTAGGACTGGATAAATAAGATTATAGCCTGTCAATGCACTGCTTATTTTGCATTGGTACAGTTTTCTTCAGAACTTAATGACTGGTTTAAATGTACTTCAGTCCCTTGCAGAGAAGTCACCAGAAGTAATGGATTTTCATGAAGATCTTGTCAGCTTGGAAGCTGCTTCGAAGGTAATTTGCTTCTCTGACTAGTATGGATAATCTATATTGATAAAACTTACTAAGTATTCTGGTATTTCTGAAAACAGTTGCAACTGAAAGCATTGGCGGAAGAACAGCAGGCAGTTGTAAAAGGGCTGGAGAAAGTTGAACTGGAACTAACTGCTTCAGAAAGTGATGGACCAGTTTCTGATGTTTTCCGTAAGGTATATTCTCACAACCTTTTAAGTCTTTACAGTTCCTTCTCTATTTGAAGTTTCTTGTGGCTAGTATTTTGTTATTTCCATTATGTCATCGAAATATTCCCCTGCAAGTTCCAGACTTTGTTTATTTATTCATTTGTTCGATGACATGTAGACTTTAAAGGAATTCATTGATTTTTCAAGCGCCGATGTACGCTCCCTATCAGCATTCTATTCTGAAGTAGTAAGTCATTCATCATC
This sequence comes from Digitaria exilis, assembly GCA_015342445.1. Taxonomy (NCBI): domain Eukaryota; kingdom Viridiplantae; phylum Streptophyta; class Magnoliopsida; order Poales; family Poaceae; genus Digitaria; species Digitaria exilis. Next base: position 2,938,991 of record JACEFO010000191.1, on the reverse strand, counting down.
CTTCTTGCTTCCATTATGAACATTGTGAGCTTTAAGGTTGCCTCTTATTAACCTATCCAGTACTTGCAGGGTAAAAGTGCAGATGCACTTGCCCTTTATTTTGGAGAAGACCCTGCAAAATTTCCTTTTGAGCAAGGTAATATGCATGCCAATTCATCCATGGAAATGGTTTACTGGAGGTGCTTAATTATATTGTCTTTATTCCATTTTTTCGTTATGCTGGTAAAGCAGTGATCCAGATTATGTACTTGTCATTGACACATCTGGATTCTAGTATGAGGAACTTTAGTTTATGGATTTGTTTAGGCTGGCTTAAAACATTGTTGGTAGCCTGTACCTGCTTTCAGTGTTTTATGCATCAACTAGATTGGAATTTGAAAACTTAAGCCAGCGTCCACCAAATCAGCAGAAGGCGTGACATTGAATTCCATCTGGATTATTGTCAATGTTGTCTAATCTACTATTAAGTTATACCAGTCTGCGGTGATTCTAGCTTGTTCCCAGTTTCCTCCATACTGAGTGGTGCATCTCGTAGTGGCAAGAAACCAGCCTCTTTTGCACCTTTATGAATACTGGTTGGAACCACGATTTACATAATTGTGTGATCTACTTCTTGAGTTCTTGTACGGCTTGCTTCCGTGCAGAAACAATATTGAAGCCTCATTGTTTTTTGATCCACAGTAGTTCTTTTCTTCCTTCAGCCGTTTTGCTTCGTCAAATTCTCTATTTGAGACAATCAATATGAATTGGAAATAGATCTGTGAACTACATGAGCTCCTTGTGTGATTTTCTACTTGATTTAGCTTTTGGTCCATTCTTTCTTTAGTAATAATGGGTTAGCAGTGTTTCGTAGTAATACATTTATATCTCTTGTATCTTACTCCTAACAGATCTTAAAAACACTGCAGTTGCTACAACCCTTCTGACCTTTGTGGGGTTGTTTCGGAAAGCTACCGATGAAAACATCAAGCAGATTGAAGCTGAGAAGAAGAAAGCCCAGAAAGAGGCCGAAAAAGAAACAAATCAGGAAAAAACTCCTGTAAAATCAAAAAATGGGAATGGCGACAAATCTCCAAAATCACCATCATCCTTCAAATGATATGGGCCAAAAGTTATATGCTCACCTTTCCTTCCTTGCGAAATGGCGAAATACCACCTTCGCTGGACCACACAGGTTTTCACAGAAGAGTCAGTGGTTACCAAATGCATGAATTCCTTGTGGACAACTTGCGCCTACAAGACCAGGTAACAGAGAGTCATTGCTGTTTTGTACAGATACTTTTCGGTTGAACATCCATGCCTGATAGTCCATGACACTGTACGAAGCTAACCCCACACTAAATTAGGTTCTTCTGTACAGATTTCATACTAGAATTTTCTTTTCCTTCTGTTTACACTAGCAGCAGGTGTAGGTCAGCTTGTAAACTAGGAAGCAGGAGCGAAAGTAGTGATCAGGTCAGAAGCAATAGAAATGTAGTGTTACCATAGGCAGATTCCTAACCAGCTGACTGTAAGTGTATAGCCATGCTCTTGACCTCTTGACAGATTATAGAGAAAAGTATGTTTGTGAATGGTGCCCCAGTGTTAAGCAATCGAGATTGACTAGGATCAGGATTGCAGTGTCTTGTACCACCATTTCTTCCTCCTATAATCGCTGTTGTAAAAAATAAAGAACAGTGCCAATATGAGTGTAATGCTGTAACTCGTATGAGGGCTATCTCAGCATCTGACAGTTTATTTCAGTTTGAGATCATCAGAAATGAAAGAAGTTAGCCGTGACTCATAGTCTGGTATGTGTGGTCCACCTGAGGGCAGGAGCATGTCATATATATTCTGTACCGTGGACTGATGCCAGTAGGCAGTATTGCCCATAAAGCTTTTGGAGCTGTCAGTGTCCATAGGAATAGCAGGATGTGTAAGACCCATGATCTTATCCCTCGTTCCCTCTTAAAGCACTGAACAACGCAGAATTCCCCGCGAAAGTGAAGACGAGCATGCGACTGCGACAAGCCTGGCCTCGAGCGGCGCGGATAAGGGCAAGGGAGAGAAGCCCGCGGCGGGGACCACGGAACGGAGCCGGCGTCCATCGGTTGCCAGCAGCGGAGAATGGCAGTACTAGCAGGTGGTACCTGCATTCCACTGGCTTGTAAAACCCTTGTCAATGCAATCTACTATGAAATAGGCACCAGCTCATGCTTGTTCGTTCAAAAAAACACAAAAGGATCGATATGAAGCATACATGTGATGCTACACCGGGCTTAGGCCATTAATTGATTTAAAAGATCTAAGCGGTAATGCTCGTTGATTAGGGATGCAACTAGTACCCAATAGTATTATCTAGATCAACTAAATAATTAAAATGGCATGTCATTCTAGTTTATTTCTTCTCCCACCGAAAGTTATTTAATGTTAGCCGATTTAATTCGGTAAACTTTATGATATGTTTCAAATTTATTAGTTATATTTTTCTTCCCTTGCTGTCATATATAGCTTGTGAAAAAAAATTGCTTAGTTGCTGTATATTTTCTTATAAAAGATTATACCACTAAAACAAAAGGAGGAGTTTTAGGGGGTGGGTAAAACGACATTTCTAGAGATGAGATGGAGCGTCCCTGCCTTTTGCAGCTAAAGATAAGTCATTTGCAAACGCAGGTGTCGAACAGATTTTCAGAAGCTGGTGATGGCATGGCGTGTCCCTAAAAATCTCAATGCATAATTGTATCGGGATGGAACTTGACTCATGTTTCGCTGTAGTCTACATATTATATGTGTTTCTCCATTTATTTAGATCAGTATTTGCTCTAGTTTCTTTCACACACACACACACCCAAAAAAAAAAAATTGCACTAGTACCTTGCCCACACACCTCCAGAGGCGCCACCGTACCTCGGTGGACTTCCAACAAAGCAAATAGTCGTGCTTACTCTCCTCTAGCCAAGCTCAACCTACCAACCCAGCCAAACCCCACTCACAAACCTAAAACAACATTAGCAGGGTCGCTGGGAATTACCCCCAACAACCGCGGTGTGTGGTCAAAACTAGAGGACGGCGGATGATCACAGTGACGCTGAAATCATCAAATATGCCTTACATTATTGATGAGATGAGAGGGCGCGCGTAGAAATAGAGATAGATAGATTTATATGCATCTCAATTATCTGTCATAGTCTGCCATAAATTGACGTGCACTGTGTGCACATGCCACTTGCATCCACGTTGCTGTTTAGGGAAAAAAGACTTTGGCAATCCGATCATAATGCCGTTATGATAATATTAAATACTAACCCTACGCCGTGAATCACGTTGCTGATTAGGGCAAAAGACTTTCGCAATCCGATCATAAAGCCATTCTGGTAATATTAAATACTAACCCCTACGCCATGAATCATGGAACGAGCGAAATGCAAGAGGTTTCTGGTGTCATCACTCAACACGTACAGGATATGCTGCTGGCAAAAAATCAGAGTTTCCTGTAAAACGAACTGGCTGGCAAGCGCACGAAAGGTTATTAGCTTTGGACTGGGTCAGCAATGGTTTGGTGCGCATTTGGTTTGGGGTGCACTTAGGGCAGCCGCAGTGTAGTGTAAAAAAGATGCTGGAAATTACTCTCGTTCAAGCCTCGCTTTTCAACGCTGTGGCCATCGGTGCTGGAAAAAAGTTCCTAGCCTCGGGTAATCTACCTGCATCGATGCTGAAACAATAAACAAGACAATATTCTCTCTTCTTCGTGATCGTCCGGAGCTCATTTTTCTCTGACATGCCCTCTACGGCGCTAGGGCGTCGCGTGATGACGAGGACGTGACACGCGCGCGTGCCCGCGGGGACGCGGCGCGCCGCGGCCGATGTGGGGGTTCAGGTCAGCGGTCGCTGTTCCCCGGGACGATGCAGCTGCCACGCGCCCCCGCGACACCGTACCAGCACGCGTACAGCCAGACAATCGGACGCCGCGCACGCGCACAATCCACGAAGGACTCCACGCTGCTCCTAGTTGGATATGAGGCTCGGCCTTTTCCTCCTCGTCCTCCGTAGCTGGTGATGCCGCCCTGTCGCCGGAGCCGCCGAGGACCCCATCGCCGGAGCCATCCTCCACCGCTGCCTCCCCGCCGGGGCGCCATCCCCGTCGCCCACGTCGGCAGCCCAGCCCCACGTCTCCCGTGGCCGTTGCCCCTCCGCCATTGCTGCCCCGCGCCCCGACCGTGCGCGGCCGCTGCTGCCTCCCCGTCCATCATCTTGGACTCTTGGTGTACTGGGCACTGGGCAGATTTGCAGCGACCTGGACTTGGTGGCGAGTCTGCTCGTTGATGGTTCTCCTACTTAACCAAAGAATAATACAACAAAGTAGGAGCTTAGTATACAATACAAATATGCATGATGGTTCTACTACTTAACCAAGAAAAAGAATGAGTGCACAATCGCCTGTACATATGCTCCTAAAAAAGTGAAGCTCTACCTGCAAGGGATCGCTCATCGCCGTGGCCTGACTCCGGCAGGACCTCGTGGCGACGCCGACAACGGCAACTACCGGACGATCGCCGCCACGAGAGCTTTGCGGGTTTGCCTTCCGTCCTGGCCGCAGCGGCGTGTACTGCCGGGTACGGTTCCAATACGTAGAGCCGAAATACGAAGGGTCATGCGAGGAAAATGAGCCGAGCCGATCTCCAGTGTAGCGTGCTCGTGGGCGTAGTCCGTCGGATCGCTGGCTGTACGCGTGGTGAGCACCCCATATTTGCGTGACTGCGTAGGCTGACGCTGCCCGCGCGGCATGCATGCCGATCTCTTGGTGATGTCAGATGTGAGTTCATCAGCAAGCACACGCAGGTATATATTACAAGAGACGCCGGCAAGACCTCGCCACCTCGGTCGATCGAGTTGATCGCAACAACGTCCATCCTACAAGTGCGTGTGACAACAATGGAGGACTTCCAAGGCCTCCTCAACAAAGACGACCAAGGAGGACGACTGGGCGCTGGTACGGTCCTCCGTAAGGCGCTCGCTCGTGAGGTACCTGAAACCATTATCCTTAATTGCTCTTAGATCCATTTCTTGGAGGTCACACATCCGACGCATGCACTTCGAGTCAAAAAAGAAAAGCCTCTGCCTACCGCATCCTATATACTAGGTATTGGGGAAGCTATGACGACAGCCATAGCTCTACCGCACCAAAACACGCCAAACTGATCAGCACGCAGTAGAGAGATGGTGGCGTTCTCGGGTGTACCGATCGGGCTGCTGGCCGAGGCCAGGATCAATCCGGCGAGGTTGCCGGTGGCGCTGATCTCCCTCGGACTCTTCCTGAGCGCGGCGGCGCTCGGGCTCATCGTCTTCAAAGCCCCAGGAGGCGTCTTGCTCCGCCTGCACTGCACGGCCGCGCGCCGTGGCCATCTCGGGGCTCGGGGAGGCGTCCTTCGGCTACTGGGTGGTGCCGCGAGACCCGGACGGCAAGGCGCTGCTGTGGGCCAACCTGCTCCCTCTCGTCCTCGTCTTGGCTCTTGGGGGCCTTGCGTTCCTCACGTAGTGCCTGTTGAAGAAATTGACCATCTCTTCTCATCAACGTAAGTTTTTGGGTGAAACGTTTGTCTGGTGTGTCTCCCTCCTTTGTGGTAGGTCTTTTGGTTCAAAATTGCAGCCCAGCCACGTCAATGGGCCGCAGATTCGACGCGGATTTGGGCTGTCAAGCTGAGATCACATATTCGGCTTTTGATTGCTGCTTACCTCGTGTAATTTTCTTGGACCCTATATGCCTATGTATGTATAAGGGTGGATAACCGGGAACTTGGCCTGGCTCGTCTCGGTGCAGCTCGTTATCTAAACGAGTTGGTCTAGCTTGGCTCGTTAACGTAACAAACAAACAAATCAAGCTCGGCTTGGTTGAGCTCGTGAGCTTACTCGAGCAGGTCGTGACTCGTGAGGCAGAGTAATAAACAACATCACAAATAAAAAAAAAGGCAGCGAGATCAAGCAATTTGATGCAGCCGTGATGAATTTGATGTAAATGAACTGGAGTCATTCTCTCAAAAGAAATGAACTGGAGTCCCTGTTTACCATTGCTCCAAAAGATGTGGAAAATCTCTTATATCGACCCCTCGTTCGGGTCGCCCATCCATTGGTGTGGCATGGTGGGGGCCCATATCTCCTTTTGTCTTGACGTCCCTTTACCAGATGGTCAATCAACATTTTTTCTCATAAAGAAAAAAAAACAAGATATCACAATTTTAACGGATAATAAGTTTGTTACATAAAGTATGCATTTAAAAGATCAAAAGTGCAATTCACATGATGCTTTGCTGTAATATGTAATATAAACATATATTGTATGTTAAAATAATAACTAAATAAAATGATATAAGATCCAATAGAAAAGGATATGATCTTTTCTTTTAAAAAATAAAGCGGTTGCTTAAATGGAAATAAATAACGACATTGGTTTGACACGCATTTGGTTTGGGGTGCACTTGGTTTGATACGATAGCCTAGACACACCAAAACCACACTGATCCTCCGCTCGATCACAGTTCACATAAGAGATATGGCAGCGTTCCCGGGTGAACTGATCGGGCTGATGGCCGAGGCGATCGAGGCTCAATCCGGCGAAGATGGCGGCGTCACTGATCTCCCTCGGCGTCATCCTCAGCGGCGGCGCTCATGGTCTTCAAGGCCCCGGGAGGCGTCTTGCTCCACCTACTACGGGCATCCTTGGCGTCCTTCGGCTACTGGGTGGTGCCGCGCGAGCCGGACGGTTGGCACGCCGCTGGCATGGGTCTCGCTGCTCCCGCTCGTCCTAGTCTTTGCTCTTGGAGGCCTCGCGTTTCTCAAGTAGAAGTAGGCAATGCTAGTGTCATCACAGCGACTGTCATAGTGCCATGTGCTGTATACACATGTAGTCTGTACTCTGTAGTATTTTTTCTGTTTGTTGTGCTGTTTCGACTTGCAGATTGTGTTGTCTGGTGGTATGTCTAAAGTGTCTTTTTCGTTCAAAATTGCAGCCCAACCATGTCAATGGGCCCTAGCGTTGTTGTTTGTTGCTATGAGGATTTGGGCTGTCATGCATGCTGAGAGCCTGAGAGTACAGAGATTTGGTTTCTGATTTTTGCTTGTCTCTCGCGTAATTTTTTGATACAGTGGCGGAGTTAGGATGCAACACAAGGAGGGGCATTGCTACAGTAATTTCATCAGCTTTAATTAAGCAGATGCTTAACTTAATATTTGAGAATTAAAGTATGCTCATTAGATGGTTTTAAGTATGTGGTTGACTGAACTGCTTGGATGGATCGAATATTTCTACTATTTCACTTTGTAGCCTGATGTTTTTTTAGGGAAACATTAGATATGTAGTGTGGCTAGCATGGAGGAGGGGGGCATGGCCCACCTTGGCCAACACTTAGCTCCGCCGTGATCCGATATATAACGATGCATAAGTGGTATGTCCCTATTTTTCTAAAGATTCACCTGGGCACTTCTTATTCAAGGTCGAAACCGAGCAAGGTACATAAGAAGAAAGATCTGGATATCATTTTTTATTGCAAGAGAAATAAAAATAAATCATATTGCTGGCGATCCATACTTTTCAATTGCTTTTTTTAAAAAAGTTTTATCTTCAGTGTTGAAAATATATCGATGCATTTTTTTTCTTACCTAGTTTGTAAACATTTAACTTTTACCTATGTTGATTTGCCCTTTGCATATCAATTTTCCCTTATTTTTCATATAACAGGAGGGGCGAGGCCCCTACTGATTATATATTAAATTTAAAAGTTAAGATATTACAGCAAAAATGAAAACAACAAAGCAGAGGTCTAGACCTCACTACTAAAATACTCAGGAAACAAAAAAAGAGATGAAAAAATAAAGAAAGTTACAAATGGGCTTGCAACCATTCTTTCGTACTATCATGAGCTTGGGGCTTCGCTCTAAGAAAAACCAGAGCGAATTCTTCTTATTGTATTTGATTTCCTTGTTGCATTTGACTTCATTTCCTTTCCACACCCAATTGTATCAGCTGTATATACCAACTACATGACATACTCTAACACCCAACTGTATCAGTTGTATATACCAACTACACAACATACTCTAAGGATTGAATCATATCTCGATATAAGAATTTGTTTTCATTCCTTGCTTGAAATTGAAACTCACTCAGCATTGTCAGTGACAATTGCTGCTTGCCTTTCTCGTTCGAACAGAGCAACCCAACAATGATTGTTGGTACTAAAATGATGGCTGCAGCGAGTGTGCCTACAATCCACCAAACAAATGCAGGAATGTGCTTGCGGTGCTTGTGCTTCTCCTCTTATTGCGCCAAGATGATCCCACATGCATATGTAGTATATCATTATATTGTGCGTTTGTAAGCCATGCAAGGTAGTGATCCATTAATTCACATGTTGTATGCCCCCCTCCCCGGCACCCCTAGATTCGCCCCTGACCGTCATAGTCCAAAGCTAACATGGTTGACACACATTGGGCAAGGGTGTAGATCTCCACCTCAATCTCATCTTGGCCTATTTCTGGCCCGTTCCAAAATACCTAGGAGAGGTCGCTGTCCCTTAAGGTTAGACTACTCACCAATACAATAATCGCGACGTCAAAGACATCACTGTGAATGGTCACCAAAGACTTGTCGGTCATGAAGGTAATAGTGAAGTCTACCGAGGAGACGGCTGGAGCTTGTTCCGATAGTAGCCAACTGTGCACCACTCTCGGAACTTCTCAAAACCCCATTGACAACACACCTCCTGCACGATGCATCTAGATCTGCTCGAGTCTCCATGACACTAAGCGATGTTATACACCGCTCCTCCTCCTTCTTCCTCCACGCAGGTCTCATATCTACACTAGGGCATATTACCCCATTGGGATCCATGGGACCCCTGACGTGATCCGCACACAAATGAGTCCTGCCATAGGACCTACTCTCACGACCCCCCCTAGACCTATTAAATATGGGACCACTATATTTTTTAAAAAAAATCTACAAACATCGTTCAAAGTTTATTTTTCACAAACATTGTTTATTTTGTTTTCAATATATTAGGTTATAGTTCTTAATTTCGGTTTTCATAATATACCATAAAGTTTATTTTTAACTATTTTTTTAATTTGTTTCTTAAAAGTAAATACACTTTCACACGATCTGATGCATTTTTTATAACTAATTTTTATTTTTAGTATAATATATGCTAAACATTTAAGATCACTAAATTTCTCACGAAAGAAAATTATTGTGAGATGCTCGGAGAACTAATATTTTGGTAAGGTATAGCTAATTTGGGTTGATTTATATTCTATTATAGATCAACACAATTTTTATTTTATTTTGATAATTTTCCTGATTTAATTCAGTATGTCGATTTATATTGTTTTCATCACAAAAGAAGAAGATATATGTTTTTTTATTTGAGCCAATATCTTTGATATATTCACGTCAATCTAACTTGTTTGTACAACACTACTTGGTAATTCTGCAATTTCATGCATGACGGCCATGTCAACCAGATAACCTGGTAGTGGTTATTTTTTGGTTCAAAATAAGAAATGGAATACAAAATTCTGACTGACATGTATGGTATAGTTGGATGCTTTGGACTGCAATCACTTCTGGTGGCACGCACATGGCCCACAAGTTTCTCAAGCTATCAATGTCTCCCAAAGAAATTTGCAAGTTCTATTATGCTCCTCGAGAACCCAGATGTTTGTAGATAAGGCCAGCAGTGATCAACTGCCATAAAACCAGCAGTGATCAACCTCTCCTACAAGCGATAACACCAAAAACATGCAAAATTCCCTGCTTCCTTATTTCAGTTGAAAAGAGTATTGCCTTCTGTGCAAGATAATTATTACTTTATCTTGCTTGCTGTAGAAAAACATTTGTAGAAACCTATCTGAATTTACTGCTATATTCCTCTGGATCAGCTCTGTACTTTATGATCTGATCCTATTGCTTCTCAGTTCTCACTTCTCAGGAAGACAAACTATGCTGCTATCTGTTTGGTTTTTATCCACTTGTTCATCAGACTGAAGCTGAAGGTGACAGAAAGCTCAATGCTGAAGCCTGAAGATCTCCCTTCTCCTCTAGCTCCAACTCTGTGAGCTCATCAGCTTCACTCCTCTTGCAGCTCCGGTAGAACATACAGCTAACGATGATCTCGAGCACGACGCAGATCGCGTGGATGTAGGCGATCGAGAAGGCGGCGCTCGCTGGCGACCCCCTGCGCGAGCTTCCCGGCCATTTGACCTCAATTCCTCATATACTTGCCAACAAAAAGAAAAAAAAAACATACAGAAATCTATCTAATTCACAACATTTCTTAGGATCAGCTCTGTACAATTTGATCTGATCCTACTATCTTGGAGGAACATATGCACCGTCCAATTGATCCCTGGGCCCAAACACGTCAGCCCATGAGGCTAGCAAGTGGCCCAACGGCCACGCTAGCAGGCCACAGTTTTTTTTTTTTGGCGCCGAAAAAAATCCACCAAAGTCCGTGGCGGCCCCTCTAACGTTGAGCCTGGTGGCTGACGTGTGGGCCCGGCCCTACGTGGCTGGCGGCGGTGTGCAACTGTGCAAGCAGGCGAACGCAAAACGAATTAAAAGAAAATCAAAATTCGTAACCCCCGCCTCGTCGGCTCCTTCCTCCCCATTCCCCAAACCCAGAAACCCCCAAAAAAAACACCTCCTAGATCTCATCGAATCCCTAATAATCTGCAGCAGCACCACCACCGCTAGCTGGCGATGATCCAGCTGCTGTTCGTCGTGCTGGTGGCGGAGGCGTCGGTGGCGGCGGCGCTGCTCTTCAAGACGCCGCTGCGGAAGCTCGCCGTGCTAGGTCTTGACCGCCTCAAGCGCGGCCGCCGCGCGCCCATCGCCGTCAAGACGGTCGCGGGCGTCGTCCTCGCCCTCCTCGCCTCCACTCTCTACAGCATGGCCGAGATCAGCGGCCGCGCGACTGACCCCGACTCCGGCGGCGGCCTCACGCCCACGGATCAGGTCCTCTTCTCGCGTCACCTCCTCGAGGCGTCCCTCATGGGTATGTCTATCTTGCTAACGTGCATCTCCCGGTCGTTATCTTCTGATTCGACCCGATTCTCTGATTAATTGATGCGTTCTTTGGTGGGGATGGTTTGGGGAGATCTGAGTGTTGTGGATAGTCTGGGCATCCATTCCTTGACCATGCCGAGGGGAATGTTCTGTCTTATGTATTCATTAGTTGATAAATGGAAAGAATGTTTATGGTCCCACTTTTCATTTATCTTACGTAGTTACGTAGAACTCTGTTGCTATAAAATGTGCAAAAAAAAAAAAAAAACCAGCACAAGCGGTTTGATGGAAAAGCGAATTTTTTTATTAACAAAGATAAGCTGTATTATATTAGAGAACACAACCTTTTGAAAACCAGTGGCAGGTGCAGTAATTTCAAATTGGGTGTACAGAAGGAACCGAGCAATTATCTCATAGAAAAATTAAACATTCAATATAGCACCGGTAGAGTATCAAATAGATCTTTGACACATACATCATAAATATTTTAGAAATTCTCAAGCTAATGAAGGACAATTGCAATTTAATTTGATGAAAGAAGCTTTTAGAGATGAGGGATTATGTCTTAATCAGCAACGCATAAGAAAATTCCTTTTCAATAAATGTAAAACAACATTCATTCATGTGTTGATCTCCGTACCATCTGTTAGCTTGTCCTTCACATAATTGATTGTGAAAAATACGACAGACTAACCAACTTCTGCAAACCTGAACCAATTGCATAATCAGTCATCCGTCGCTTGATCACCTCACAAGCCTTCAAGGTGCTGTATGAACCTTATGTTGCCAACTCTGTGCATTGGCGCAGGCTCTGTCGCACACAAAATGCTAAACCCTAGCTTGGATAGAGGGATGAAACAATAGAGGTGCAAGAACAAGCTTCTTCTACCCTGTCAAATGTGACTGGCTTCTGATGTGCGTTTTGGGCATCCGCCACATCAGCTATTAGGCCGACCCAAACAAGGGAGAGTGAGGCTGTGGAGTGTTGTGGACTGTTGGGACTGGACTAATTCGTTTGTTTGGACTGAAATATACGCATTCTGGCCCAAATTATGCATATATACATGTAGTAGTAACTGTGATTGTTTTGTCAAAATTATTGGGTATACATTTGCTACCCATAGTTCTGTATTTCACCCCTGTTCTAGACACTAGAAATTTCACAGAACATGAAGATTTAATTGACTTTTGATTTTCTACCTGTTGCATCGCTATAGGACAGACTAAATTGCTTCTATTGATTTGTTCTGTATGTTCATGTTGTACTGAGATTTCAAGTATGTATATGATCCTAGTTGAACATGCTTATGTTATCTCATGCCTTTTTTTTTTTCCAGCACTCAAATTTTTGTATCTGGTCTAGTTTCAAAGTCTGATCATAGTACTATTCTTTCAGGGTACTCCTTATTTCTTGTGCTAGTGATTGACCGGCTTCATCAGTACATCAGAGATTTGCGTGGGTTCAAGAAGAACTTAGAGGCTGTATCAAAGCATAATAAAGTGTTGGAGGAAGCAAAACTTGGAATTTCGAAAGAGACAGAGAAGTACCAGGAAGAGATTGCTACTCTGAACAAGGAGATGAAGAAATTGAAGATACAAGTCCAAGAAAAGACAGAAGAGATACATGTTGCTGAGGACAAGGCACTTGCTATCCAGAAACAATCTGAAGGTTTGCTGATCGAATATGATCATCTACTAGAGGACAACCAGCATCTTCGGATACAGCTGCAGTCAATTGACCTCAGGCTTTCCAGTTCTTCTTGAAAGAAGAGTATTCAAGCATAAGAATATTGGATGGAGAATCTGGTGCTGTTGCAACAAATTATCGGTTGCTGTTTAGTTAGAAACAATATTTACCCTTTCATGGGATACTAGAAATTCTTTGTGGTAGATCACTGGATGTTAGCACCCAAAGTACATGCCAGCTAGCTCTATCACCTGCTCTATCACCTCTCATTATATGCTAGAAAAGCTTGTGGTGTTGTAGCGGGTGGCCAGTGGATGTGCCCGTGGTATGGTGGTTTATTTTTTGCGTGTGGTTGTATAAATGTTTTTGGTGTTGAATGAATTGTCAAAGCATGTTGAATTTAAAAGTTAGATCCGTGAAAAGAAAACCTGTTGCATTACCTTATTTCTACTTGTCGGTGCCTGATTTGGTCACACCGGCACAGACAAGTGATTGCGGTGCTAATCCACTCGTTGCCCCGATGGCGGGTGAAGAGACGAGGGTTTTTATCCTGGTTCCGGCCACGGGGCCGTACGTCCAGCAGTGGTGCCGAGCACCAGTTTCGTATTGCTCGTAGTAGGGGTTTACAAGCAAGATGGGAGAAGGAGGTGAGCTCCAAAGTCCCTGAGCTTTTTGGTGGCTAAGTGCGTTTGTATGTGTTCTGTGGTGTCAACCTGCTGTCTTTGCATGGGCTTCTATTCCCCTTTTATAGGCATAAGGGGGAGGGCGTGAGAGTACATGCATTCGTGGCGCAGACGTGCTAAGTGTATTGTGCTGCCCATGCCGCGCACGATGCGATCGGGAATCGCGCCTTCCAACTCCGGCTGACGACATGGCAGTGGTTGATGTGATGTTCTTCTTGCGACAGATCAGGACTTCGAGGGTGGCAACTTGAGTACGGCGCCCGGATCGAAGCTCCGCAGTTTCCTTCGAGGGTTGCCATCGAGGATGATAGCGCATCCGAGGCAAGCAAAGTCAAAGGAGTGGTTGGCACAGTGTCGTTGCCAGGACCGGCCTATGCAGTGTCAGATCCGAATCCACCACGCCTGGTGGATTTGACCGATGTCCTTTCTGCAGCATGGGCGGTGGCGTGGCACAGTGAATCCTTCTTTTTGGCCGCAGGGGGGTCATTTATGATTGGTGTTGATGGTCGCAGAGTCTCGGGCGCCGTTCCCGGCGTAGCAGGCTCGGGCGCCGTTGGTCCGCAAGCTCGAGCTTACTGGGCCTCGAACGTGACGGAAACGCCGGCTCGAGGGTGAACGTCTCCCTCGAGCCTCGCGGCCGAGCCTCGAACGTGACGGAAAGCGCCAGCTCGAGGGTGAACGTCCCCCTTGAGCTTGGCTGGGCTCGATCGTCGCGGATCTCCCCGCTCGAGGGTCAAGCGGGGCAAGCGCCGCGGTGGCGTTTGTCGCGATGGGCCTTTGCTGGGCCACGGAGCCAGGCCAACTTCGTTGGTGGGCCTTGTTATTGAGTAGTTCTGGGCCTAAGTTGGGGTACCCCTTTTACATGGACCCGACACTCCTCTTCCCCTAATTATAGATCTAGTTTTTACAACACCGATTGGTAATTCTGCAATTTCATGCATGAGGCCATGAGGGCCATGTCAACCTGACAACCTGGTAGTAAGGTTTTTTGTTCAAAATAAGAAATGAACAAAAAAAAATTGTGACTGACTTGTATGGTATGGTTAGTTGCTTTGGACTGAAATCTCTTCTCGGAGTCGCTGGTGCCTGGTGGCACACACATGGCCCACATGGTTCTCAAGCTATCAATGTCTCCCAAAGAAATTTGCAAGTTCTCAAAAAAAAAAAATGCAAGTTCTATAATGCTCCTCGAGAACACCAAAAAATGCAAAATTCCCTGCTTTTTTATTTCAATTGAAAAGAGTTATTTCCTTCTGTACAAGATAATTTTTACTTTGACCACAATTTATCATTTGCTTGCTGTAGAAAAACATTTGCAGAAACCTATCTGAATTTACTACTAAATTTCTCTGGATCAACTCTGTACTTCATGATCTGATCCTGTTGCTTCTCAGGAAGACAAACTATGCTGCTATTTATGTAGTTTTTTACCACTTGTACACCAGACTGAACCTGAAGGTGAGATAACTCAATGCTCAAGCCTGGAGGTCCCCTTTCTCCTCTGGCTCCAGCTCTCTGAGCTCATCAGCTTCACTCCTCTTGCAGCTCCGGTAGAACATGCAGCTGACAATGATCTCAAGCACGACGCAGATCGCGTGGATATAAGCAATGGAGAACGCCTCGCCGGCGACCCCCGGCGCGAGCTTCCCGCCGGCCATCCGCCGCTGCGCCATGACGCGGAGCCCGAACAGAGCTTCCGCCGACGCCAAGGCGAGGTTGGTGGGGAGCGCCACCGCCAGCGCGGTGGACACCCTGCCTCTGATCGCCACGCACGCCCTGAGAATGGCGGCGTGGCCGGCGCACCCGGGCTCGGTGGCGGCCACGACGACGGCGAGGTTGCAGACGACCGTGGCGACGCCGATGGTGAGGGAGTAGACGATGGCGCCGGCGGCGGAGAGGACGAGCGTCCAGAAGTGGGAGGTGAGGCCGGCCATGTCGGCGCCGCCGAAGGCGAGGAGGAGAAGCGAGAACACGGCGGCGTTTGCGGAGAGCATGAGGAACGCGTTGAGGAGGTGCGTCGCGACCACAGCCGGGTACGCCCGTACCACGGCGGCGCACGGAGGAAGCGCCGCCACCGCGGCTGGGAGCCTTCGCCGGCGACGAGGCGGAGATGCGCCGTCGCCGTCGACGTCGTCGCGGAGCATGGCGGCGACGCAGGTCTTGGCGAGGAGGAGGAACGTGAGCGCGAACGGGAGCGTGGCGACGAAGGTGAAGATGGTCTGCGAGAGCTTGGCCTCGAGCAGCGCGAAAAACGGCGATGGCGGGAAGCCCGCGGCGGCGAACACGGAGCGGAGCCGCGCCGCCGTCGAGCGCAGCATCGCCGACGACGGCGCCATAGACTCCGACGCCAGCACCGCCGCCGAGTACGGCAGCGCCAGCAGCGCCGCCACGGAGGTGAAGCGGTGGTACCCGCCGAAGAACGCCGACACCGCCGCGCGCATCACCGCCGTCGCCGCCGCCGCGCCATGGCCGGCGCGCGCCATCCCCGCTGGCCTCCTCATGTCCTACTCTTCTTCTTCCTCACCAAGCAAGCAATGCAATGCAACAGTGTGTACTTGCTCTTCTTTATGGCGGGGGGTCGCTTGGGTACGCCGCGATCGATGGTTGGCCGGTCGAGAGCAGAGGAGAGCGGGAGCTGATGGATGGAAGGCCGATCGAGCTAGCTGGTGATTGACTGACCACCTACTGCTACTGATGATGGCATGAACTGACCGAGTAACTGACGAACACGAGCGTGGTGGCGGCCGGACGAGCACGGGGAGAGCCTCTTTATATGGAGGAGGAGAGGTGAAGAAGAAGCAAGCGAGATCGCCGGAGCACAAGAAAGGAAAAAGAATTTTGGCCTCAACTGAAATTCATCCCCGTCTGGCCGTCTCGGTAACATCTACCAAACAGTATTATATGGGTGTACGAGCTGGGCAGGCCAGAAGAGACGACGAGGACGAAGAGACGCTGCACGCATCGTAGGTGCCGTCGGTTAGAAGGCGGCTGGGGGCGAGCTGTAGCTGGAAGCTGGTGTAAGGACGAAGAGAGAGGCCCTTGTTGCTTGGATCATATCCCACTCAAAGGAAGATACATATATATAAATATATATAATATATGTATGCATATATAAAATATATATACATATGTGCATATGTGAAGATTGGGTGTGTGGACGCATGCAGTGCGGCAGCTTTGAGCGCACGGCGACGGAGTCGACCGGAGTTGGCGGGGGATGGCAGAGTGGGAGGTGTGCGACTGTCACTGTCGCTGTTGGGTAAAATTAGGTCCCGTGCCCGGCCGAATTCTTCACTGAAACTATGAAAGGCTGACCGGCTGACAGTTAGGAAGGTCGAGAGGCATTGGCAATTGGTCAGATCAGCTTCGGTTAGATTGGTATATGGGTTGCTTTCGTCCATCTCGTGTGCTTCACTTGGAATGGAAGTTACTTCAGAGTCATCTGGCAATATATGCAGGGATTCCATTTTCTATTTCTCACTGTTATTTTTATTTCAAATGAAAAGATAGAAAAAATGTTGAATTATAGTGTCGTGCAGTCAGGCAAGCACTAAGTCCTAGTCACGACAAAAGAAAGACTAGAAGATATGATGGGATCATTTATTTTCTGATTTTATTTCAAGAGGGTCGCATCTTAAGGCTCAGGTCATATTCCTTTCTAGAAGAAAAGCAAAATGAAATGAAAATATATAGCCATATTCTAGTGTCATACTAGAACTAAGTCCTGTCCTGACAAAAAAAAAAAATAAACTAGGAGAATATGCTTAGCCACAAATAAATTAAATGGTATCTTCAAAACACAATCTTGGCTGTTTTATCCCTAAAAATTTAAAACATGGAAAAGTATATTTTTACTAAACTACCACTTTGAGACAAATCTACTCATACGTATCATTTCTATATACATTCAAATATAACACATTCAGTGTGAATTTAACCTACGTTTGAAATGGTAGCCAAAAACATCAACTTACCTTCCCCTATAATGCACCGTTCATTTCATAGCGACAAACTTTGACTGCAAATACTCCATTATTGTGATTTATGTGATATATGATATTGTAATCATAAGTTTGGAAAGGTTTCTTATGGTGGAACCAACCCACCTGGATTCAAATCCTCGACTCAGCTTGGGTGCTCGTATTTTCCTGAATTTATTTCAGAATTTAATCGGTGAGTGTGAGTGCATTATGTGAATGTCTTTGATAACACCGTATTTCGCCAAAAAAAAAATAGTCATAAGTTTTTATTATAAACCAGATAATATAAAATTTTCTTATAAAAAGTCATGTATTAATAGAGTAACTGTTGACTAAATGGTACTTGTCCTACGGAAACGAAATATGACTTGTAAAATTGAAAGTAGATAGTACAAGCTAGTATAGTCACACTTTTGTTCAACTTTCCAAGACTTCTGTGCTGTCCAATTCAACAAATTAATTTTCCATTGACATGGTGGAGAGAAACTGAGATCATTATTGGTGCAAGTTTGTAATCACGCATTCACAGATTAGAGTACTATGGTTCACGGGCGACTGTCCTGTGTCTAATGGAGATTTGTACAGAGACCACAGATCTATATAGCGTGTTCAGCGAGACTTTGTCGCCATTAATGGTTTCCTGTTGCCAAGTGATTGTTCATCCAAAAAGGGAGATCCACCAGTAATTAGGGGTAGCTATTAGCTCAGCTGGTCGCGTACAAATCACAGCACACAAAAAGGACACAGCAGCCACCAAACGCTCCTAAATCCATTCCTCTCATTATTTTTTGGTAGAGAGGGAAGCACAATTCTAGTTCTGACTTGATTTTGTGCAGCTTCTTCACTCAAAGTGAAGGGGGTGTTTAGTTGGTGGAGATAGGTGGAGATTTCCTGTAGCAAATATGTACTGTAGCAATGAATAGTGAGGAAAGAATGAGAAATAATGTGATAGATGTGATGGGAGGAATAGTGAATATCTGGAATCTAAACACCTCCGAAAGTGCTTATTTCTGCAGTAGGATGGACAAAACTGCTGTTCAAGAAATGCACCATGCATGAATTTTGACTTAGTGGTGTCATCACTTCACTCTCACTCTCTAGGATGTCGCTAGCTGACCAGAGAGGTTGTCGAGCTGGGACTCAAAGACGATGCCATGCATACTGTTACGTTGACCTAGCTGGTAAGCTCTACTGCTCGATCCCGTCCATGATAATTCTACCAATGAGGAAGTAAGCGTTAGTTCGGTAGGAAAGGTTGATTGGGGAGGGGCCAGCAAAGAGAGTGGTTAGCTGAGCATTGGATTACTACTGGTGGCGAGTCAATTCATTTGGTGGGGAAGCAGAATACAAAGACTGCAAACTACCTATTCTTGCTGTCCTCTCAACCTTTCCCTTTCTTATTTTTTTGGTCTGTTAAACAATGTATCCTCTAAACTTTTCCTTTTGTTTATGAACTTCTACTAGCTGGTTCTTCTTTTTTATTTTTTTCTAAAAATTGTGCAATCATTTCTAATTGCTGACCGACGAAATCTCGCAATGTATATTGTTTGCATATTCTTCACTACTTTGTTCTTCTAGTACACGCACATGATTGATTCGTCAGTGTTTGTTTGATATCCCCTGCATCTAATACAATGTTGCGATAAATTTATCGAAACAATTATATTCCTCTGTGAAAATGCATCACAAAAAAATAGTGTCTAAATTAAACGCTACTCTCGACCGCTGCGACCAAGTGCTTTATCACCACGGCACACCGGTCTACCCAACCATAAGCCTGGATCTCAGTGGCTCACGTACCAGCCCCCAATCTCTACCGGCAAAAAGACATGTATACATGCAATTATGCAAACTTTTTCCTCCAAGATTAGGAGACAGGGCACGAGCTAGCTGGGGGTCCTCTCTGTTCAATCAGAACCGAGCAAAATTTTTGAGCCCGGAGTTCACGCTACCACTGAACCGCAACATCCCAGCATGCAGAAGCAAGGACCACTGCTCACATGTGTCTAGCTCATAGAGTTCAGGCTCCATTCAAATGATGAGCACATGACATTGCAGTGAACCGTGCAGTTATCTGATCTAGTACATAGCTGTTCGTATGATCGTATCATGTGTGTAACTGTATTATATGTGTTCAGTTGCTGCATCTTGTTGTTCATATACTGCTCTCTCCTGTGTCGGTCATCTGCGGGTGACGCATAGTTCTCAAGGAGAGTAGCTGTCACAAATCTTCCAGGTTGTTGGCATACACACTCACAATTTTTTTTCTCCTTTATGAAATACATAAAAAGTTCAATAGGTGCAGATTGTTGTGGCTTAAGTTTGTTCCTGAGACGGCTACTCCCTAACTGTTTCCTCTGTTCACATAATCGCCATATATCAGCAATTCAGCATCTTTGCTGTCACTGACCTTTTGGGATAGGTACTCCTTGGATTCGGACATCTGAATTGTAGCTTAAAACTGGTCAGAGGAGTTGCTTGAATGTTGTTCATGTTGGAATGTTCCATCCGGTTGCAAACTGAATGGTCGAGATCACTGCTTCTAAGGAGGAGGGTTTTTGGTAGCCAAATTACATTAACATAATGGCTTTTGGAAGTCAAATTATTCAGGTATTCATCTCATATTTCTTTTGTGCCGGGAATCGCGAAGATGTTACCATGAATGACTATATTGATTTTCCTCATCTAAGGCACAGAGCAGCACATTGACCACAACAATTTTTAGTGGGCGCCATGCTAAAGCTGAAGACGTAGCAAAATTAAACGGGAAAGGAAAGTCGAATAGAAAAGCGGCACACTCATGTGTTTGTGCAAAATTATGCAAACAAAATCAGGGAGCAAATGCTGCCAGTGTGTGCTCTGGTGTTAAGGGGTCCATTATCCCTGATGACAGCATAACCACCATTTTTTTCTTTAAAAAAAAGGCGCAACCACCAATTTTGTAGGGCCCTGCATTGGGTTCCAGAACCAATATCCACAACCCATGCATGGACTAAGTAGTTGCCAGGCACAGCTGCTTGCCTTACTTGTAATGCATTCCCCTGATGATTGGGGGGGTGAGTGAGCTGATGCTTTCCTTCCAGCTCTCTGCACTGTTCTCCCTTCAAGAAACTCAGTCAGCTCCAGTGGCATATCATCTTCGGCACACTAGCTCATCATGTTCTGTTCCTTGAGCATGTTTGGCTTTGTCACATCAACTGAATAAGCTGAATTTAACAATTTATTTATATTTATATTTATATATAAATGCTGCAGCAAGTTGTCCTGTGTTCTTTGGGTTACATATCAAGCTTTTCCCTAGTAACCGGTTTGATTCCGGAACGGTGAAATTTGAATTATATGCTAATTAATTCTTATTTTGTACTGTTAAAGTAGCATTACGAGTAAGATATTCTCTGAAAGTGAATAGTGTTAGGATATTTTGTACTGTTAAAGTAGCATTACGAGTAATTATGTGGAATAATAGCACGTGAGCAGTGCCATATATGGATTGTGGTGGGTCTGCAATTTGCAGTGTGTTACTGTTGAGAAGAATCGCCATAATTCAGAAATGATCCCAGAAGTTTGCCCATATGTGATGAAGATACTGTCAAGTTGGGCGCTAGGTCAATGATAGTGTTACCCTACCATAATGCAAATCCAGAGTGTATCCATTAGTCTCAAATCTTACTCCACTGAACTGATGAAAGAATCTGATCTGACTGGCTGCAATTATTTCTTGCGATTCAACTTCCAGTAGTACAATGGATGTACTTCGAGAGATGTTTTTCTTGTGTTTTAACTCTTGCTTCCATAGGACAAGTCACTGCAACAATCACCATAACCATTTATTTGCTTCATCATGACGCCAATTACTTCGATTTGGAGACAAGAAAATGCAACGGTTGACAATTATTTCACAAGAAACTCGTTGACACGCGTAGCAATGCCCCTTTTCACTAGTTTTGCAAGTTTAATAGGGCATGTGAACTCGTTTTGAAGCATTAGAAGAGAAGATAGCATCATTAGGAGGTAGTGCGTGGTCAGTCAGTCCAATCCAGTCAGCTTGCTTGATATGCTCCAGAGGAGTAGATATGAGAAAGGCATGCTTGGTCAGCATCCAAAGTGAACGAATAAGCTTTATCAAGTCAATGAGTAAGCACCAGTTAACAATCAACAATTGACAATAAGTAAAGAGCATTTGCGATGTAGATGTACATAGTACTTGGGATCTTGCACTGCCCGAACTAAGGTTTTTTTTACCGTAAGAATAACAACAAAGACCACAATTTTCCTCAGTTTATGTTGTTGACTTTAATGTATCTATATAAAAAAATATTCTTGAATGTTTAATCGAACACAAGAACACAATATTTAGCGACAATGGCATGGAATTTCCACTGACATTTTACTGCCAAGATGGTTCATCAAACATAAATAAGGCATGCTATTGGACATTTGGACCACGAATTGAGACTCGGGAACCCACGGTCTGTAGGCCAGTAATAACAAGCACAGAGGCACTTGGCTGTCTTAGGAGATAAGAACAGCATATCCATATTTAGCTTTGTTTCAGGATCATGATCTGATCTGGCATGTTCAGTGTCGCTTCAACCATCCAATCAGTATAAACTTCCTGAGCGCCGGTGGTTTGGTTCTGGCCTGATGGGCTGCCCCGTGAAGGGATCAAACTTGTAAGGCTCCCCTGTGAAGGGATCAAACCTTACCTGTTGGCGTTCCGCTGAATATTCAGCAGGTGACCTGGAACGGAAATCTGATCCTAAGTCAGTGCCGTACCCTCCAGCAAGCAGAAATCTCCTCCCCCTAGACAGACCAGCTTCTTCAGGTGATCTTTCAATACTTAAACTCTGTTCTGGTATGTATCCTCGATCAAGATACTTTCCAGTGTTATGTCTTGATTCATGGGCTAATCTTGGTTCCGGGTATCTTTTGGTGTCTATTTCATCATGTCGTGGTTCCGGATTTCTTAAAATGGTGGATCTTTCTTCGCCATACCTTCTAATCCTTGACTGAGACTCTGGTGGATCATCTATGTAACATGATGATGGATGATGGCCTGAGTTGTATCTACTGCTTCTGCAAGTAAAATGGAGATCACTATTCATGAACCATTTACAGTAAGGCCAGCCAGAGCAGGGATACGAGTGCAAACCTACCCGGGTGCCATGTAATCATATTCTTCATGTGGGTACTGCTTGACATGCATTTCAGAATTTCTCGGCAAATAAGTAGCACGGTGTAATGTGTGCGCTAAGCCAAAGTTCTCAACCTGGTGCTGCAAGTCCAAACAAAATGTTCAGAGAAAGAAAATTGTAAGTGCAAAAACGAAAGGTGATGTTATTGCATGAGGCTGTAATTACCTTAGCAATCAATGAATCAAAATAATCCCCTTTATTGCGTTTATCTCCACCTGATATCAAAAACTGCATGTGCTCTATTGTGAGGATTCATGATAACGTACTAAAGGTGAGCTTAGAAATCATTTGTGTAAACAACTGAATACCTTATTAAGGACAGCGACAGCAGATGACTCAGGAAGCTCATTGAGGCTTTTTACACTATGGATGTCGATCTGGAAAATGAAGATGGACAGGAACATCATGTTCCAGTTCATGCATCAAAGAGAAACAAAATGGAGAATTTTCTGTACAATTTACTTACGTCATATCGCGTGCCAATTCCCAGGCGTAGAATTCGAAGCAAGATTTCCTTGGCAGCTGAAGGTAGAGAAGCAAGAGCTGATTCATAGGGGTCAGAGGCATCTGCCACCTAAGAGATAAACAAGCAGAAAAAATTGTCACATGCATCAACAAAAACACCATCCTTTCTCCTTAGTGCAATATAATATTTATTCTCTTTACTTAATCATGCCTACAAAAACCATGTACATTCCCAATATTTTTTTTTGGGTATGTATATTCCAATATATATCATAAAGAAGCGAGAAATCAAGCTATAGAAACTGAAATGTGTATGCAAGAGATCAGACAGGGGTGCTTCCAGTAAAATTGTTGTGCTAGACTTCTAGCCTTCTAGAGTTGAGCTGCAATTTATAATACACAATCTTATACTGTCTACCCTTTCTTCTTCTTTAATATAATGATACACAGCTCTCCTTCATGTTCTTTTTGTATGACGAAGACTAGGCGTTTAGCGACAAGAAGAAGCTTACTCAGTTATAAGACAAATAGATCAAAAGACCAACCATAGGTAGCAGGTTGATGATGGACGCTTCAGTTTTAAAACAACAGTACACCCATAAGCTTCAAGCTGACTAAAACCAAAGCTCTATCAAGTACATAATTTTGGCATTCAGAGTCAATTTTGGGATGTTATATCTTATTTTAAACTCACTTCTTACTTTTTTAAGACTAAAGGAGGCGAAAGAAAAACAATCAATGATATGTTTATTATCATACATACATAATTCGATGATCTCGGAGCTTTCACTTGACGATCATGTGAATCATGTCCTTGTCTTCGATAGGAATAATCTGGCCTATCTCCTGATACATCTGATCTTCTAGTTCTGACTTCTTCACGAGATCGCTTCTTTTCATTGTCTACTGCAGGTCGAGCAACGGAAACCTGTTGATATAAACATGACAACTTAATTTGTCTAATCCAATTAGAAAAATAAATAAGTAAAGAAACTAGTGATAACCCAAAACAGATAGCATTCTTATTCTTATTCATGCCTGGATCTTGAAAGCCGGTCCTCGATCAGGTCCTCTCACTGTTTCACCATCCATTTCTTTTATAGCATTGTCCAGATCCTGCAATTGATAGTATGGTTTTTATGTTAATCATCAAATACAGTTATTTAAATAGAAGTGCATTAATGAGAATGATAGCATAGGCTGATCGGCAGTGCTGGCTGCAGCTGCAGAAGCCAGCTGTCAACCAGAGAACTGCCGATCGGGCCACGAGTCTCCAGAATTAAGATAAAGATAAAAACTTACTGAGCGACTGGCAAAGTGAACAAATCCAACTGGACGTTGTCCTTTTCTTGAGATAGCAACCCGTATTACCTGATTGCACATCAGGTCATAGTTGTTTACATTGCATAAAATTTGATTAGTAGAAACTGAAGAAATGTGAGGCCATTTGGACCAACCTCCCCAAACTGTTCAAAAAGCTTTCTCAAGTACTCGTCGTTTACATTTTCTGGCAGATTGCCAACAAAAGCAGTCTTAATCTGAGAGTAAACAGAACAGAAATCACAATCAAATGTTCAAACAGAAGATAGATATATTTGTACCAAGAAAAAAAAATATTCCCCTCCTACATCACCTTGGCCATTTCGTCATCATCCACATGAGACTCCTTATCAGCCCAATTTATCGCAGGATGCAAAACACCGCCAAGCATAAAATCTGTTCTGGAACCGATACGGATTACACGTGCCGCTGCCTGTGATTGATTGTTTGAGGCGGATGAAATCAAAGGAAGTTGATATAAGTAGAAAGCATGGACTTAAGAACATCTTCTCCAAGATGACATTAGATATTTTCCTTCTGTGTCCCAGTGGTTGTAACCTCAGATCAGCAATGACTGAAGAACCAAGATCCTATGCAGATAAACATACTTGTATTTTGTATGTGGCAGCTGTGACTAATACCAAGTAATATTTTGCCAACTTAAATACTATAGGAGCTCTAAGATTACTGTAGTGTAGCAATGATGCCAAGAGAAGGAAAGGGATCAAATATCAGCATGGAAGAGAGTATTGCAGCCACAAGAACACAGATAAATTTGGGAATAAATTGAAGATGATCAATTAGGAAAGAGAAAAGAATAGGCAAAGAATTAGGGTTCTAGTCTACTTGAATGGAAGTAATATATTGGCAATATAAAGAATGGGAGATAATAACGGAATAGCCACAGTAACGGAGGCCAAGTAATGGTATTGCTTCAATCAAGTGTAGCCTTCAGATCAGCTCTTCTTTGACTATCTGTGGTCTGAGAGAGGGGATGGTCTATGGAAGCTTCTACAACACAACCAGAGGATTAATGAGACAGATTTTTGATTTACGTGTTCTTTTTTACAAATCCTACACACAGATTCTCGGCTTACTGATGTTAAAAACTTAGGCTAAACTTTGGAACTGCATAACTTCTCTGGCATTATGTGTCTTCAACACAAACTCTCACAGGTTTCTTGATACGCAAATAGAACAAAAGCCATCCAGATAAACAAATGGTAACAAAGGCGGTGAACACGCTCATCGGGTGGCTCCACAAACTGATGGTTTCATGTTGTTAGCATGGAATAAAATTCATGAATTCTGGAGATTAAAATGCAAGCATGCAAGTGCTTGGCTTATCTAACCAATCATCATCCTTTCAATACAACTGTTTCATCAGATATAGCACCATCAACTGAACCAGGAAGATTGGGGATTCATTTCAGATGAATTCTTTCTAGAAATCCTTGTAAAGATGACAACAGATCAAAGATACAAGATATATATGAGATATCAACAATTCGGGCATATATCTTTTTCCTATATCACCAGTTCCAAATTTCTCTCTACAACTGTGCCGAACAATGGATTTCTTCAATGTGTGTGATTTCTTCAGAAGTATCCACAATACAATAGGAAATTTTTCATGTGGAGCAGACCATAAAAAGGCACCCTTTTGCAACATTAATCAGTCATTTAAGACAACATAGATGGGTGAAAGTATGTTGTTATATAAATTAATCCAAAATCAGTGTCAAGTATATAATTCAGAGATGAATTCCTTAGTTCAGCAGATTGTAAGGTATGCTGATAATTTGGTGCCTATTCATCATCTGGATCCATATTATGATTAGGACATAGTGGCACTAAGGATATAGAGCCACTTGATCAAGCATGAAGTTAATGGCACATGTGCTTCTTTTCCTAGTAGACAGAATTCTTGCACGGCAACAAAGTGCAGAATCATTCATCAGTACCAACAAGAGAAACATAGGAGAATAGATTGATGGTAATTGTGCACATATCTTGGTATTTTCATAAGATGTTTATCCACATAAACTTTTTTTTCTTTTTGAAAAGCAAAACAAGAGGCAACAATATTGGCCGATACCTGCAAGATAAATCAGTTGACAAAGCTATGGTCAACACTACATAAACTACGGGCATTTGCAAAAGGAAAAAATTAAACCAAGGATACAAGGCAACAAAATATGTGAAAGTATGACTGATTTACATGGACTTAGATCAAAGTAAACATCATACAACAAGATTAAAATTAATGGTACATGCAGAATTGTGTAAGACTTGCAAACGACAACTGGTTTACATTTTCACCAAAGAATGAGCTAACAAAAAATAGGAACCATTCTCGAATGAGTTGAGACTTACTGAGTGAGAAGAAAAACGCACAAATCCAAAACCTCGATTTATATGCTTTTTGCTTGATGAACCAAGATTTGAAGCCATTGCAAGGTCAACCGAAACAACATCTTTGAATGTCTGTTACATCAAAGAGAATGAAAAGAAAATGTGCGTCATAGTGAAATGATTTTAAGTAGACAAACTAAATATATGGTTGATAGGTGTATTCAAGGTGCTACCTTGTGAATCAATTCTTCAAACTCTTCTGAAGTCCACTCTGGCAAGACAATAAAGGAAATAAAGAATTGGTAATTGGATGAAAATTTTTATTTGCATGCATGTTCTGATAACAAAGTTCTGCAGATCAACATGTTCACAAGAAACATACAAGACCTCTAACACTGCAGCAGGTTGTTTAAGACAATGGACAGATGTTACAGCTTTCTATGAGACAACATAGATGAGTGTTTGACATCAACTATTATTCTTTGGGACAAATTCAATGCATTATGATTCTTGCTGTTCACCATGGAGGACGTTTACCTTTGCAAAGGTTTCCAAAGAAAACTGTATCTTGGTCCATTGAAAGATCAACAACAAGCCTCTTTCCTTGAAGCTGGTAAAGAACCAACCAAAAAAAATTATGAGTATCATGTTTAATACATGATATAAAATGTTGTAGTTCACATCTGTTATAATGAAACAGGAAACAAGCATCTTATTCTGAACTCAAGGTCTATGAAAAAGGAAGGAAAATAAAACAAACTTGTCATTAAATAGAAATATGAAGAAAGTAAGAAGTGTTGCAGGTAAATTATGATAATGCTAGGAATAGCAAAAGTTTAACAAAGAAAGAAAAAGGTGTCTACATACAGAAAAAAAATAGCCACACCATATGAAAATGCCATCAGCATTGGTACAAGTAGTACATCGTTTTTACCTCCACACCATTCTTTTGCCTTTTAGCTATATTGGCGTACTCCCTCTTTGAAAACCGGACGAAACCATATCCCTGAAAGGATTTCATGAAAAAATGGTGTTAGATATTTTTAGCAATTCATTAAAAAGTCAAAAAAAAATCGATCGAATATATATTGCAAACAATGTATAAAATTTCACAGTTGTACTAGACCTTTGGAAGGCCATTCTGATCTTTCATTATACGTACATCAACAATCTCTCCACAAGGAGAAAATACCTGTCAATGCCACAAGCCAGTCCCATTAGTGCCACAAAGAACAAAATGGATGAAAGCTTCCTTTAATTTTAGCAATGAACAAATAAGTTGACTAGTAGAAATTTCTAAATATGATAATATTCAACACTCAGATATGGAATAGTTATCCTAATCCTTATTATATGACATGCTGGTATATTACTATGTCACATCCCCAGAAAAATCACAGGATAAATAAGAGAGTCAAAGGTACGAGATACGACTGTAGCCTTTCAGATTCAACTCTTCCCATTTCGATTACAGAAGAAATATGAACCTTTCCCCCATTTTACTTCAATATGTTTGTGTAAGGTAGGCAAGTATAAGGAGACAAACGATATGTAGCTACAGAATCTATAATGCTACCGACTCAATAGGATGTTACTCATCTAACACTCTGATTTGCTATTTAGACAACGCTACTTGGAAAAAACACTCTGATTTGCTATTTAGACAACAATAGCCGGATATAAAGGTCTCAATCAACCACTAAATGTCTACTGTTTTTTTTTTCAACGACATCATCAAACTACAAACACTGCACATACGCAATCTTCTATCCCCAGTGGATGGTGAACTGCAACCCCGAAAAGGAACAACCAAACCAACCTCCCGGAGCGTGCTTTCCGTCGCCGACCGCGTCAGCCCGCCAACGAACACCTCGGTCCCTTTCCCCGCGCGGCGATCTGCGCATAGTCACAGAGCACACAAAAATCCCCGGACCACGGGCGTAAAACACTCCTCTCGAATCATCACAAACAGCGCTTCGTTACTCGATAGATACTCACCTTGCTCGTCGTAGTCGCCCCGCGGCGCCGCCATCTTATCCTGAAACAGAGGCGGCGTCAGGGCGGGGGCTATCTGGACGAAACCCGCACCAAATCGAACGCCGCGACGGTCGGTTAGATCGCCGGCGCCCCCCGGTGACGACTCCGGCGGAATCCGCACGAATAGAATCGAGAAGGACACCAATTTTACGGGATTGAGATCGAACAGATAGCGGAGACGGGCGAGAATGTACGGCGACACTCTGATTTTCTCCCCTTCAATTTTTTTCGCCTTTTTATTTTCCGAATTAATTGATTCGTTTTATACTTGATGGGCTTTTGTAAGATACTGGGCCCGGCCTTCAGATTCGTTGCTATGCCGGCCCATTTTAAGCAAACGAGCTGGGCCGCTTGAGTGTTTGACTATGGACCGGATGGGGGCTTTTGCCCGCTTTTGATGTTTGTTAAAGTTTGTTTGTTTGTTTGTTTATTATTTATACTGTTCTCAAAAAAATTATACCGAAATTTTGTTTTTTACCAGTAAATGTATTTATATTTGCGCCTCAAATAACCAAGCTAGTTTGCCAATACACAAGTCCAAGCACAAAAACTTTGTTATGCAGACATGCACTGGTTTAAAAAAAAACATGCTTTTGCTACGCAATTGTAGCACATGTTCCAAATTCGATCACCATCACCCAATTTCTTCGATACAAGAGAAGAAGTAAACTGTAGAAAGATTTAAATGCTTCTCTCTCGTTCCAAAAGGAATGCTTGCGGTTTCTGAATTTTACGTTGGGGATTGGAACAGCCTTCCCTCCAGAACGTACGCTACAATAAACTGCGTCAACCACTCTGCATGTGCAGCACTCTGCAGCGTCAACCACTCGACTGAACATTCTTCAAAATACACAACCATGTTAACCTGTGCCCAAGGAGCTTGATCTCTTTTAATAATCACCTGTTGATGAAATCGTATTTTGCATTAATACGTTTCATCTCTTTGAAAGGCCTGCTGGATGTGTCAGTATATTTGACAAGAGCAAGCACAAAACTAGCGACAAGCATACTGTGAAAGACTGAAAAGGGTCACAATCCAAAATAACCGACCACATGTACTGCAAAAAAATATAAGTAAATATAAAAGAACTTTACAAGCATTCAAAAGGTCACAACCGTCATGTTTTGATGCACGGTATTTATTTCTCCTTTTTTGTTTCAGAAAAATATAGTTGCTAGCAGCTACTAAATTGGGTAAACAGAGAGCGTTGCCACGATGGCGGTGACAAATGACGATTTCTGACGCTGATTATGACTTGGGGATGTGCCTCATCAATCTGGGGTGAAATTTTGGCTCCCTGGGAATTGTACGAGGCTTCACAGAC
This sequence comes from Digitaria exilis, assembly GCA_015342445.1. Taxonomy (NCBI): domain Eukaryota; kingdom Viridiplantae; phylum Streptophyta; class Magnoliopsida; order Poales; family Poaceae; genus Digitaria; species Digitaria exilis. The sequence continues at coordinate 2,908,906 of JACEFO010000191.1, read as the reverse complement.
CTGCATGCATTTTTGCCTAAAGTTTCAGCTGAATTGGTTTGAAACGGACAGTTGCATACAATGGATGAACAGTTGCACATGAAACTATTATTTAAATTTAAACTGACTTGGAACCTCTGGGGGCTGAGATTGTGAAATTGGATGATTGGTCATGTAAAAGGTGATATCAGATCACTAGGGGACACAAAAGCATTAGAAATTACATACCTTTTTGGCACAAATGGCTTGGTAAAATCTGGCATGGGATGTGCTTTCACTACCTGCTCCTTCCTCAGCTGCTTGATCTCATTTTCTTCATCCACCTGCAGAATAACACATCATATGTGCCTTGGTTTCAGTTCTTGCATCTGAACAAGATGAACCTGTGTTCAAAATTTCAGATAAATGGTGGTATACCTTTTTCTGTCTTTCCCTTTCCAATCTCACTTCCTCCATGAAGCTGTTTCGCTCAGTGACCTGCAGGATGGAAGACAGCCGGTGCATGGCCCTCAGGAACTCTCTAACGTCGAGAGAGCATCGCAAAGGACAACTTACTTGGTGATCAAACTTGGCTCGACCGACAGCGCGCACGTCACTGTGCAGCACGAGATCGATCGGCTCAGTGGGCTTCTTCATTGGAGGTTTCACTGGAGTCTACAGAAGGGCCAGAGAAAGGCTGAGATTAACTGACGAGGAAATTATCGTGCAACCATGGTTTCAGAGAAAGACTGACATCTGTTCAGTGGATTCTTTGATCTAGTTATTTATAAGTACACTACTGATGTGTTATAGGTTACATTAAACTTCATGCAGCCATTGTCGAACATGATGAGGCGATGATGTTCTAGCAATGTAAAAGCGAACACTGAACTGAACGTCTGAACTTAACTAGGCGTCTTTGCCAACTTGCCATACCTCTGGTTCATCAGTGGTGTAGGGTAAGCCTTGAGCCAGCGGGTTACGCAGCCTCTCTTCCTCCATCTGCATCTTCCTCAATCTCTGAACGAAATCAAATTCCTTGGCCTTTCCTCTTTGCTGAATACAAGAAAAGAAGCACAGTTTCTTAAGTCAGCATACTAGTCATGTACGGAAACATTACTAACAGAGCAAGCAATATTGCTTCCAAAATAGAATTTGCAGAGCAAGCACCGTAGATATGAGAAATACATGATGAGCGTTACATCATTCGTACCTCAGTTTTAAGGTTAAACGGGTGCTGGCTCGTCACCCTTGCCACCTTCCTGCTGGAGCCCCTATCTGACGAATCGGTGCTCTGCGATGTGCAAAATATCAACACAAATTTCACTACATATTCATCTTGATCTCGATCAAAATTAAAATTATGAGCATTCACAGACACAGTACGTACGTTGCATGTCCTCTGCCGGCGTTGGCCTCGTGCATGGGTGATCCTTCTGAATTTTCAGAAACAACGCGACAGAGCAGGAGTCAAGAACAGCAAGAAACCAAAGCAACGGCGGAAGCGTCGAGGATGCAGCGAAAGATCAGAATTTGAGACCTGGTCCGGTCGGAGGTGTCGAGGATGCAGGCGACGCCGGCGACGGCGGGGAAGGAGACCTCGGACGACGAGGCGATGGAGGGGTACGACACGTCGATCTCCTCGGCACCCGGCGGCATTTCTGGCGCGGACTCCGACGTCGCCCTCGACGTCGCGGTCGCCTCGTCCTTCCTCCTCGTCGTCCTCGCACCTCTGCCCCGTCCCCGCGCCTCGGGCCCGCCGTCGCCGGCGGCGGCCAGAGAGAGGAGGCGCTCGAACGTGACCACAAGGTACTTGACGCGGCCCTCGCCGGGCTCCGGGAGCCCCGCCATGGCCTCCTCCATCGTCCGCTTCCTCGAGGCGGAGGCCTCGCTGCCCCGCCGCACCTGGCCAGCCACGTTGCTGAGGGGCAACGAGGGCATGGCTCTCACCATCTCCCGCGCACCGTCGGAGACGCCCCGCACCGGCGAGTTCGCCGCCGCCGGAGCAGAGCACTTCTTGGCGCAAGAACCCACCATCCCCCTCCCCGCCGTCCTCGGCGCCCGCTTCACCGCCGCCGCCGGAGTCTTCTTGGAGGAGACAGGAACAGGGAGAGGGAGCGACCCCGAGCCTCCGCACTTCTTGGCCGCCGCCTTGCCACCGGCGCCGGCGCCAAGAACCGCCACCGCCTCCTCCTGCGCCAGCTGGTTCCCCGCCCGCGACGGCGACACCACCACCGGCGCGAACGGCCGCCGCGCTCCTCCCCTAGGGCTCCTCATCGCCGTAGCAGCGGAAGCAGCCATCCCCGAACCGAAGCACGATCAAGCCAAGAAGAATCGAACAAACCCAAAGAAAGCCCTAAATCAAATCCCCCGACCGACCAATTCGCACCGGGCGGTTGATGGGGCGAGAGTAATGAGGCGAGCGAGGTGGGAATTTCGCGTTTCGAAATCCGCGTGGACGAATCGAAACCAATTTATAGCGGAGGAGGAGGGGAAAGCGGATGAAGCAGAGCCGCAGAGGCAACGTTACCTTGGCGGTGGGTTTTGGAGGCGCAACGGCTACTCGGCAAGCGAGCGGCCAAGCGGGAGGGAGAGAGGGGGCTTTGGCCGCTGCGGATTCGGTGGGCCGTTGGATCGGGGAGCGGGGGCGATCCGCGACCGTTGATGCGCGGGGTGGATGGGTGGATTTATTGATTGGGTTGATCGTGGTATTTACCGTTTGGTAAAAAATTTGTGCTGTCAAATTAGCAGTGAATCTGCTCCTGATTTGATTTTGCTACGGGATTTAATTGAAATTTAGAGAGGGGATCACCGTTAGAAAGTAGAAAATAAATCAAATATGACCTGTCGTTTTTCCCATGTTTTTACCATAAACTTGTCGAAGTTTTCTTCTTGAAATCTATATACTCCTAAAGAGTAACATAAACACAAAAGGGGTACCATGAGAAATAACCAAGCGCACATAAACCTGGGTTGTCTGATCATCAATTGCCCCTGGTTTTAGCCCTTCAGTTATAATTTATAATTTGTTCTGAACAAACATCAAACAGGTCTAGAAATTCACAAAGGGGAAAAAAGTAAACGGAAGGATATCCATGTATAGTCTAAGAAATAATGCTTCTACAAGGGCGATATGCAATGACGATGTTTATAAAACAACTTCTTCTAAACCAGAACGGCAAGTGTGAGGAGACCACATATATGAAGACATATAGTGAAACAAACAAGGGGTATTAAGAAGTGGATGCACTCGTGAGACCAATCGATGCAAAAAAAATGGCTATACACCTTAATGCAGATTAACTAAGGGGCAGATAGGCGCGAAATAAAACATGGGTGTGACATGAAGGCTACCTCATATTATTGTTAGCTCAGCTAAAAGATGTTTTTTTTTACAAATTTAACAACACAAATCTCAATTTAGTAAGCACTGAGGGCTTGCTTGGTTAGATTTTAAAATGTGTCAAACCAAAATCAGGCTATGTCCAAATTTTAACATCCATTTGGTTCAAATCCAAAAGTTGATGTGCCAAAGTTCCTTGCTCAGATTTCCTTAGTTTCGGTATGGTAAATTCTAGCATCAAACCAATCAGGCTATCAGAAGCAGGCTCTACTGAAAGTTGAACATACCTCCTAGCGGAACAAAATCCTGTTCGTCCCTTTTTTTTAACTAATCGGTGCATTATCAGGACAGATTTGAATTATCCAATTCCGAACATGGGAAATCCACATAAAGTTCTAAACAATGGTGGGCTAAAAGAATCTAAACATAGGTACCAGGCCGCCGTATAGAGCCCAAAATATTGCCATCCAATTAAACTGGGCCTTTTAAGGCCCAATTGAACAAAAAAAAAGCAAGAACTCTAAACACCGATTCTTATTCAAAGCTTTTGTTGTATTATTTCAGCTTTTGATTTTGATGAAAATTTTCTGACTTCACATGGTCAGACGGACCCAGCTTAACTTAGGCCTCTTCCGATTACAAACTACTAAACACTATTCATTCTAATTTTTGACTATTCAAGTATTTTCCTCTTTTGCAGACCACGCTTCCCAAAACTTAGTCTAGTGTTTTTTTATACCCCAATATGAACAGAGCCTTGTACCTCATTTGCTGGAGTTATATTTTATTTTTCCTCTCAGAGCACAACAGAATGTCGACCCGTCACGCCCAAGCAACAACCTCGAGAAGCGTCTCGCCGGTCGCCGCCCCGGTCACTGCAGGCGGGGCCCGCAGACATCGCGAATCAGAATCCACAGACTAACCACGCGTCTCCCCACGTGCGGGCTCGCATCGCTATCCGTCGGATCCACCCTGAACGGTCCTGATCCCACCCCCGTGACGTGGCCCGAGACATCGGAGCCCCCACATCCGGCGTAATTATCTCGCTAATCCCCCGCATCAAACTAGCATAGCTTTAATATTTCTATTTTTTATTAATTTTAATTTCATCAGGCTCTTCTCCGCGGCAGCTTTTTGCCTTTCTCGCAGCAGGGAATCGAGGAGCGCAGGGAGGGAGGGGGAGGAGAGGAGAGGAGAGGAGAAGGGGAAAGGGCCGCGGCGCCGGCGAGCGAGCGAGCGCGTTGGGTTGGAGGATAGAAATGTGAGGGAGGGCGAGCCGGTGCTCTCTGATCGCCGATCCATGGTGCTCCGTTCAGTTTCCCTCCGCCGAGGCCCGAGCACGAATGCTCCGTAATCGACGGTTCGCCCCCGCAACCGTCGTCGTCTCCGTTTCGCTCCCCTGCTTCCGTTCTCTCCATCTCTCGGCAACCCTTTTCCTGCCGGCGACGACGACTAGTCGAGCCTTTTGCCAGCGACGAGTAACCACAAGGTATGCCCGACCCTTTCTCTTCCCTTCCTGATGTGCGAAACGGAACACCCCCAAACCCTAATGTGAATATGTATTTGGATCTGACCCGGCTACAGCATACCTTCTAGCTCCGATTTTGTTTGCGAAAATTTACAGCCACCCCAAAAATTTGTGGCGGCATTGATTTGTTTGCGAAAATTTACAGCCACCCCAAAAATGTGCGGAGGCATTGATTTGTTTGCTGAAAAGTATCAGCCACCCCAAAAAATGTGTAGCAGCATTGTAGGGCCATCATCAGTTTCCAGGTACCCCAGTGGATTCAAATTTGGTCCCAAATTAACTGTCTCGTTGGCTGGTGGCTGGTGTAGGGACACACAAGATGCTGGATGCTAGCTGGAGCGCCGTTCTGGCCTACGTGTCAGAGTATTGGTCAGTGATAATCGCCACCGTGGTGTTCGCCTGCGTCGGCGCGGTGACGATTTACTACACGGTGAACCAGCTGAACAAGAACATCAGTCTGAGCCTGGTGAGGGCGATCAAGGTCAGGGCGAAGCGGTACAAGAAGTGGAAGGACAGGGTCCCCACCGCGTCCCATGTCTGGAGGAAAGAGGTTGTGCCCCGCAGCAAAGGGCTGAAATGCTGCGTGTGCCTCAAGTCCGTCTCGCCACCTCAGTACTCGGGGGGAACTATTCATCAGTGCGATATCTGCGGCGCTGCCGCGCATGCTGGTTGCTCAGGGAACGCGCACAAGGATTGCAAGTGTGTTTCTATGGCTGGTTTGGACCATGTCCTCCACCAGTGGGCTGTGCAGTGGATTGACACCGTGGATCACTCTGAGGAAGACTCTTTCTGCTGCTACTGCGATGAATCTTGCAATGGAGCTTTCCTCGCTGGGTCTCCGATTTGGTACTGTATGTGGTGTCAACGGCTTGTGCATGTTGATTGCCACAGCAGTTTGGCCAAGGAAACTGGTGATATCTGTGACTTGGGACCGTTGAAGCGTCTGATATTGTCACCTCTGTGTGTTAAGGAGCTTCATTGGACTGGTGCAGGGATTTTGAGTTCTATCACAAGTGGGGCTAATGGATTGGCTTCCACTGTCCGAGAGACGATTCGTAGGAAAAGGTACAAAAAGGGTAATGCGCCTGCTGATTCAGATAGCTCGGGGGCTATTGAAGTACCATCTGATGTTGAAGGGGATTCACAAGAAGCAAATAGTGCTGCAAAAAGGAGGGATGATCGGGTCAACGGTGAACTCAATGAGATACATGAAAGCTCTGAACCAGAGAAAGATAAACAATCTTTACCAGATAACACAGCTGCAACGAGTAAGTCAAATGGACAGCGTGAAAATCCTCATGCACAGAACAATCAGAAGTATGAAATTTTCAATGTCCCTTCGGATTCTAGGCCACTCCTAGTCTTTGTTAACAAGAGAAGTGGTGCCCAGAGTGGTGATACATTGAGACAGCGCCTGCAGATCCTTCTTAACCCTGTGCAGGTTGGTCTAATTTCTCTAAGATCTTTATTCTGTTTTAAATTATATAAATCTCATTTTTAATTTGATCTTATTTCTGATACATCTAGCCCAGCAATCAGCATCCCATTTTTTTTTATGGAGTTTAAGCTTGGAATGTTCTTGTGTGAATTAGCATATATGTTTAGACAGGAACGAAGCCTGGAATTTTTGTTAAGGGGGCCAACAAACTAATGTAAATAAGACATAGTGCTAAGCAATTATTTTTATCTTATGTTTTACCTAAATCTAAAGACCTAATTAGGAGTGTTGAGCATGAGTCAGGTCTCTAAAGACCTAATTAGAAGAGTCGAGCATGCATTGGGGTGGGGGGGGAGCCATGGCACCCCCTACTGCCTCCGTTCCTGTGTTTAAGACTCGATGCTTCTGTCTGCAGCACTAATAAATCCCCATTACTTGAATTATTCTTTTTTTTTTGTCTTTGGTCTAGCTCAAGCTGATTAGTTAAATTATGTTAATGCTCTATCTTCCCTTTTTTAATCACTTCATTTTATTGATTCTGGTTGTTATTGATCATACAACTTGGGGCCACTTTCCATTATGGTATTAATAACTCATTTCCATTAGGTTTTCGAGTTGAGCAAACAGCAAGGTCCAGAAGTTGGCTTAGCTTTGTTTCGGAAAGTAACCCACTTCAGAGTTCTTGTATGTGGTGGAGATGGCACCGCCGGTTGGGTTTTGGATGCCATCGAGAAACAGAAGTTTGAAGCGCCGCCTCCTGTAGCCATCCTTCCAGCTGGGACTGGTAATGATCTTGCAAGGGTTCTGTGTTGGGGTGGTGGCCTTGGTGTTATTGAGAAGCGAGGTGGTCTATTCTCAGTTTTGCAAGATGTTGAGCATGCAGCAGTCACTGTTCTAGACAGATGGAAGATCACAATTAAGGACAAGCAAGGGAAGCTTATGGCACCACCAAAATTTATGAACAACTACTTTGGTATATGTCTATGCAACTACTTCTTAGCTTTGATCCTGTTCTAAATTTTTTCATGGTCAGATAACTGTAATACCGATGCTTTTTCAGGGGTTGGTTGCGATGCAAAAGTTGCCTTAGATATTCACAACTTGAGGGAAGAAAACCCTGAGAGGTTTTATAGCCAGGTAACAATTGCTTGCATGCTCTTTGACGTCTGTTATGGGCATTACTCCCTGATTTTAATGTTGTTGCAATTAGGTGGTGGACTTTTGTGTTACACTTTCTCAGGATGCCAATACCATTGCATGATTTGTGCCAGCGATAATATATTTTCCCTGGTTTCTGAAATTGCTAGGTATTTAGAACTTGTAAAACAGTATATTTGTCAGCTTTGACTGAAATTGTGTTTTGAAAAATTGGGGCAAGGTTCAGACAGAGTAGCATAAGACAATAGGTAGAAGCTTCAGGATGTTAAACTTCTGTACACAGACTTAGGAAGTGCTTGGTTGGGTTTAATGTAACGCAACCTGATTACGGACGGTATCCGATAACAGTGTTGTATGTTTGTTTCAGCACTTCCGTAATCAAATACCATGTAATCAAATACCGGACAGTAGACGGATCGTTACCGCTCCAAATCGAGCGTAATCGATTCGCACCGTCGTCGTCTCTTCCACTCCCTCACCAATCCAGTGCCCCGCGTCCTTCCTTCTACCTGCAGCCAAAGCATCCTCATCAGGAGTTAGGACCAGCCGTAGGTAGCACAGCTCCGGCAACGCGCGTCCTCCTGGACGTAGCTTCGCCCAGCGAGCCAGCACCAAACCTCGCCTTGCGCCCTGCGCATCGCCTCCAGGTGCCACATGAACTCTGCCTGGCGAGGAGGGAGTTGACGTTGATAGGGCCCGACAACGAGGAGAGCGACGCGATGAGGCTGGTGGCCTTGGCGCTGCGGCGACGCAAGAGGAGCCGAACGCCATGCTCGGTGACATAGAGCTTGCAGTTGCGGAGCTGCCGCCATTGCTCGTCGTTGTGCAGCGTGAAGGTAAGCAGCATGAGCGGCCGTGCCTTGAGGATAGAAAGCTTTCTGATTCCATTACAGATGACCCCAACCAAACAAAGTATGTAATGAGATACATCGTTTACAGTCCCACTGTAATTTGATTTCATTACCGTTTGCATTTGCACTCGTGAACCAAACAGCTCCTTAGTGCATGTGTATATGTTTTTAGCCATGGGTTGTTGGAGCCTGGAGGGAAATAAATTTCCTTCTGACATGTTAATGATCGAATTGTGCCTACATGATCATTATAACATATGGGGAATTGGACATTGGACATCAACTCCTATTACAAGTATCCATAAACTAGATTCCTGAATGAATTTTGGACGGTTGGATTTGCCAACTACTGTGTAGTAGCACATAGATCTAAAAATATGTTGTAGTAGTTCTCACAATGATTTATCCTAATTGTCTATTTTCCATGCGCAGCTTTCAGACTTAGTTTGACTTACTAATTGCTATACTTGAACTTATTATGGCAATCATGTTTCCATGCATTTGATGCTTAGCAACGTTTCCCTCTATTCTGCATACATCATTCTGTGCATATAGTTATTACAAAGTATTTTTTAGCATTGATGGGATACAAATATTTTGTAGTTTATGAACAAGGTGCTTTATGCAAAAGAGGGAGCCAAGAATATCATGGATAACACGTTTGATTATTTTCCTTGGGATGTCAAGCTTGAGATAGATGGATCCAAAATTGATATTCCTCAGGTAAGTGTATGGTGTCTTATATACTCTTTTTCTTCAAAGCAAGCACATAATGGTGGTTGGCATGTCTGCAAATAGAATGCTAAGAACCCCATTATGAACATTAGTGATGAATTATTCAGTTAGGATAGCTACTCTACACCTTGATGCTTCACTTCTTGAAGAAATTTAGTAGGCATACACCTTTTTGGATGCATTACATAATCATATTTGGTTAGATCGTGTAATCTTATTTTTTATTGCTTAAATTGAAGGACTCTGAAGGTGTCCTTGTTGCCAATATCCGAAGCTACATGGGTGGGGTTGACCTATGGAAGAATGAGGATGATGTCTCGGACAATTATCTCCCTCAATCCATGCATGACAAGAAGCTGGAAGTTGTTAGCTTCACGGGAATGCTGCATCTCGGAAGGCTGCAGGTAAGGGAGAAGTCTTTTGCTTATAGACTCCATGGTGTTGATTGTTTGATACGGACTGGGCTTCTAAAGTTCTAATGGATAATCTTGTTCTAGGTAGGGCTTTCTCGTGCAAAAAGATTAGCTCAAGGCCATCATATAAAGATTGAAATCAGTACGACAATGCCAATCCAAGTGGATGGAGAACCGTGGTCTCAGCAGCCATGCACCATAGAAGTTTCTCATCATAACCAGGTTCCCATCTGTCTCCATTGAGCTTATAAGCTTAACGGCTTTACTGCATCCATTTTTCCCTGACTGACAACAGTCTATCTTTCAGGCTTTCATGCTGAAGAGAGTTTCCGAAGAACCTCTCGGTCACGCCGCTTCCGTCATGGCCGACATCCTGGAAAATGCCGAGAACAATGGCATCATTTCATCCTTGCAGAAGAGGACTCTCCTCCAGGAGATAGCATCTAGGCTTTTGTAGGACAGTTCTAACGCTCACGTTTGTAGTTGTATAGCTCTCACCCTATAGCATGCTGTCTTGTTTTCAGCTGCCAGAAGCTTCCTTCCGGGCTAGTGGGCAAGTATGCTAGAACTTTGTACATACAGTCATGGTATTTTACGCCTGATTTGGATTGTCCCTGTGTATGATTTGGTGTAAAATTTTGTGCGCCCTATTGGGATGATCGGATGAGCATAGTTCGTTAGTGCACTGCCAGAGCTTTGTGTACTCTGTTGCACTTGGTGAGACTGAAAACATGATATCATTCTTCTGGGTTGTAAAACTATGATTTTTTTGGAAACTGTGTTGTTTGACATGGGTTTTAATTTTCATCCGGGACAAATTTTGCAGAGGTATCATCTCCTCCTTTCTGTGCCCATAAAGTGGAGATGAGGGCCTGGAATTCTTACAGTTTTATGCAATGTTGTTAGGCGATGATTGACATGATATGTCTGCGGTGAGTTACGGAAAAGGGCAGCAAGAGCTTTACATGTAAACTAGATTAATATAATATACTACCAGCGCCAATAACAAAGCCCGTCTAGCTCAGTCGGTAGAGCGCAAGGCTCTTAACCTTGTGGTCGTGGGTTCGAGCCCCACGGTGGGCGAATTATTTTTTTGGTCTTTCATTTTCTTTTGTTTCTTCATGTTCTCCCCTGTTATTAGTTCAACTCATGTTCGTGTTCCCACAAGAATGTCCTACAATTTCTTGATTTCATTTTGTAGCCAGCAGCATCTTGTCCAAACTGGCAAGATACTAATTCCAATTATTCCAACATGTTGGTCTAGTGGCTGAGATGCCGGTCTGTGTTGGCGCCTCAGAGCTGAATAGCTGATCACCATTACTTTACTCCCTCTGCACCATTACTTTACTGCTTCGAGATGATCAGTCAGTCAATGTCTCCTCATTTCATCAACTGGAGATGCTCATTAAGCCAGTTCAGTTCTTCAACTCCTCTCAGAAATCTGGTTCAACAGAAATGGGGCTCCTGGTGGCGCCATGGGTGGTTCTCGCACACGTTCTAACCTGCGCCGGCGAGCAGCCACTGTCGAGGATACAGCATCAAGGAGGCACTACCATTCGTGGAATGCGGCCCAAGAGGCGGACATCAAATGCTTTCGCCTGCTGGAACTTTGACATTTGGAAGAAATAGCATGTGTGGTAAGTCTGTCAGTTCACATTTCGTTTTTGCAGACTGCTTGTATAGCATTTCTGCATTTCGTTGCATGGAGATGAAAGAACTGCCTCGTGAATCCCTGGTCCCACTCCCATCAATGCCACAATCAGAACGTCAGAACGCGCGACATAGAGATATCAAACTATCAAAGAACCGTCAGGGTTCAAACAGCCCAGACACGACATACGGGCAGATCATATCACAGGGAACCAGCATCTCAAAGACCAGGTCGTCCCGGTACAAATGCCGCTGGAGCCTCCAACCCCATGCATCGCACAGCATCCACGCTCGCGCTAACAAACAAGGCACGACAGACCAAACCACTGCCTTAACAAAGATTGTACCACTGGAATGATGATGAGGGTACATTTGTTCCTAGGTGTTGCCACTTTTACAGGCACTCCCTCCCCTACCTTGTGCATTCTTCTCTGATCCAATTCCCAAATAAAAACCATCCCCATCAGACATACAACTGCAGCCCAATGTTGCGCTGCAACCACGGGATGGGGCCCTTCTTCCAGCACAAGCATTAACACAAAACATAAACCAAAGCTACAAAACTAGAGTCTTTGATGAGGAACACTCCTATCGGCTTTCGCCCTCGACCACCTGTGCCATAAGCTTCCTTCTTTCGCCATTGATTCTTCTGAAAGAGCTAACTAACTGACCCCCCCCCCCCCCAGCTGTTAGAAGCAGAACATATGTACAGACACTAGGCTCTTCTTCTGTTTGTTTTTGTTGCTACTCTTGTCCTCCCTTCTCTAGGAAGGGAGGATGGCTATAGAAGAGGTCTCCACAACTGAAAGCCAGAAAGATCAAGCTGGCTGAGCTACCACTCGGTTGTGGTTGTGATCGCCTTCATAGGTAACAATCAGCATCGAGGGGTCGTCGACGCACCTCTCGACGTGCTTCCTTGCAGGGCAGCCTCTCACGCTGCTACACTTGTAGTAACCCCTGCAAAGCAGTAAACTTATGTGAATATTGAAGTCTGCATATCTTACAATGGAACAACAAAGTAAACCGTGCTGCAAGAATGATGGTAGTTGTAACCACCAACAGGCATACTACCAAAATTAGAACGGGTTTCTTTCAAACCACAGCTGTACAATCATAACAAAAAAAACAATCGGGCTGTACAATAACAATTTGGCAATCTCACTACAGAAATCTTGTGTTCTCTGAATGCCTGCATGTCCAATCGGGCTGTATAATCATCACAAATAAACAAATTGTTAAGTAATTACCTCTGCAGAGGAACCCTGGAACTGCATCCTGCTTTGGATAGCGGCATGTATTGGCCAGCTAATTTTTGTTTTTTTATGTCCCTGGTGCACTTCACACATTGTGCATTTTTCTATTACTCCATGAACAATGCTCTTTGGATGAAGATATATCTATTTTGTGCTTGGATTAGCTTGGTGATTGACTGAAGGATGCTTGTTTCAGATCTCTGATTTTATTTGCCTAGCTGTTTGCCCGTCTTAGTGCCCATTACAAAGCAAATCAGATATAATACAGAGCTGAGTGGTTTTTGGCCCTAGGTTTGTTGGAATCCATGTAACTCTACTTTCACTAATCTTTTGTTGCCAGGTTCAAAATGATGCGCCAACACTGTATCCTTTGTGTTTCCATCATATATACTACTAGATAATAGCACATCGACATCTGGTGTTTTATGTTTGCTCCAGATCACTCGAGCATTCTTGCCATTATAGAATTGCTCGAGAAATTTTGGGGTTTAGGTTTACACCATAAGCACACTGGACTACATTGTAGAGCATACCCTTTAGCTTCACCATAGTTCTATTTCGTCTGAACTTGCAGTATACAACTGTAGTGTGGTAATATAGCTCATAAGTGGCTTCTGTCGGATAATGTGAACTCTGATTGATTTGGTTATACTAGCCAATGAAAATTTTGTCTGATCAATGCTATACTGTCCAGTAGAAATGTTGATTAATCTTCTATAGTGCGCAAGATTTTTTTTTATGTTTTTTTACTCTGGAAGTACAGAATAATTTCTAAGAATATGAGCTAATAACTTGCTTTGATAGTTACTCAACAGCTATATTTATTTATTTGCACGTCACTCAGTAGCAACCATTTGGTTGGAGAGATACCGGATATTATTCAGTACTCATTTTGACCAAATATGGAAGAGCACTCTGCCTTGGCTAAACAATGATATCTTATACTACCACTGATAATTTCAAGATACCTATATGAATCGCAATCGATCTTCTTGATTACAGGTTTTTAGTGGACCCAAACTGCATTATCTTCCAGGACAATTTTTTCTCTACTGTGAAAAACCTAATTCCCTATCTTCATGATGAACTTTTTCGTTATTACAAGTTATAGTAGCAATTCTTCCATTACGAATTGCCTTATTTTTAATAATAAGCTTAAGCCTATGGTGAACAGAAAATGATAGTGAGTAGACACTATGGAAACATCTTTTATGGCTAACTCAAAGACACTATAATTGTTAGTGGCTGTTGAAATTTTGCAGCCACACAGTGGCAACTGGAAATAAGGGCCTTTTTGGATGGCTACTAAGTGATGCTTTCTATGCAGGTACTAACCATAAATAAAATATGTGTACAAAATAAAACCCTGTAGGATTGGACACGGAATGTACAGTTGCTCAGATTTTCCATATCAGTAAGCCTTGGTGGTGTCTACATCATGGATGATCATGCATTGCAGAATAGAAAAACAAAGATATTCTAACATGGACTCAACAAAAATGGTGGTTGCGTGAAATAAAATAGTAACAAGTCAGCAAATGGCATTATGGCACCAGTTGTACTACAAACTAGTGAGAACAAAATTAATATAAGAAAAATGGTATCATTAATATGGGGAACATTATATTCTACTAAGAAACACCAAATTCACACAAAAAGGCTATATGACAAAGAGGACCAAGTATGTAGTACCTAGGATGTGGGGATCCCTTTATTGGCTTCTGCCCATACTTCCTCCATGAGAATTCATCAGCTGGGATGTCTGCAACCTTGTTGCTTATTGCAGGGACTTTAATGGACCTCCTTATCCTCAGCTTCCTGCAGTTCCATACAGACAGGTGATCTTCAGAAAAGAAAAAAAAAGGATCATGAGATCAACAACCAGCTACTAGTTCATCACCAAGAATTCCAACCTTTTCTTCGAGCAGTGGCACCGGCTACCAGTTGCGCAGCGACCACTTCCATCCTCCCTACCTGTGCACCTTCTCCTTTGCACAAGACCCAGCTCCGGCGTGCTAGACGTCTGAGAGCCACTAAGAAGCTGGAAGGGCCTGCTGGCCCGGCTTCCATCCAAACTTGCAAGGCTCCCTTCCATGCTCAGAGACGAAAGGAACGAGCGGGATGAAGACGCCGTGCAATTTGAGCTGTCAAACTTGAGATTCACCCCCTTAGCGCCACCACCTCCACCACCACTTAAGCTACCACCCTGATCCCCAAGATTGCTCCTCTTCATCATCTCGTTCTGAATCTTCATCTGCTGCATGAGCTGAAACCTCTGGTAGCTCTGCTGCTGCTGGATGAAATGAAGGTGCGCCGCGGGCAATGCCGGGGTCGGTGTCCCAGCTGGGGGTGCGACAGACACCGGCTGGACCATATGAACGGGAGGGGCCTGCGACGACGGCCCCTCCAAACCGGTAGGGGCCAGGTTCTCTAGCAGCAACCTCTTGGGAAACTGGGCAGGGATCCTAACAGGATCCTTCGAAGACGAGCCCTCCATCTGGTGGTACCTCGAGAACGAGGACAGCTGGAGGCTTGTGATCGGGCTTGCGCTGGGCGCCTTGGCCGAACTGGCGGCCGCCGCCGCCGAGCTCTCCAGGAAGAGATTGCTGTCGAAGATGGGCAGGGGCTTCTTGATCTTCCTGACCCTGGCGTGGCCCTTGAGGCCATTGCCGTTGGAGCTGGAGAGCTTGGCGGTGAGGAAGCTGAACTTGACCACCGCCTCTCCGGTCGCGGCCACGAGATCCTTGTTGGGGACGAGCTGGCCGCGCGGGTTGGAGAGGAGCGCCAGCACCCGGTGTCCGCTCTCCACAGCCGCCCTGTTGGCCTCCTCCATCCCCTCCATCCCTGCAACCAACAACCCACTGAAATCACCCGCTGCTTTGAGCAACACACAGCAAGCAATTCTTCGAGCCACTGCACAAGCGATTTCTTCAGTACCCAAAAAAAAAAAAAAAGAAGGGACACAGGTTGATACGCCGGTGGCGGCTCTAATCATTCCATGCCATAAAAAGGACTGCGACCTCCCTAGATTTCGAGCCCAAATAAATAACCACTAGTAGGAGAAGCTCGACTCGGCGCTGCAGATTCCCCACAATGATGAGGAGGCACATGAAGCCGGCATTTTCGGCGAGCTAAAACTGGGCATTCGAGCGCGGCGACATGGCGCTTCGATGGCCCAAACCAGTACTAAAATTAGGCAACATGACAACCCAACAAACACCTGAAAGCTACGCACATGCAAGATCGAGCAGGACTGGAGGGAGACGGGTAGCAAACCTGGCCGCGCCGGCCCCGCCTCCGCCACGCCGCCGCCGACGACGAACTCGAGGGCGGGCGAGGTTGAGGACAGGGCGAAGAAGAAGAAGAAGAAGAAGAAGAAGAAGAAGCGAGGGGCAGGCAGGCAGCGGTGGCAGTCTGCTGCGCCTGTGCGCGGAGTGGCGTTCGGCGAGTGGCAGTGTGGTGGAGACTCAGAGTGAGCGATTTTATACGGAGGAAAGCGCACTACTGGGATTTGCAAGCCATGCGAGCAAAGCCGGAGAGGGATGTGCCGGTGGTGGACGGACCGGCGACGTCCAGCGGAGGGGGAGGGATGGATGCAGCACGCGAGAGCGCCGCCGCCGCACGCAGCAGCCTACGCGCTGCGCGAGACAAATTTTTTTTCTTTTTTTCTTTTTTTTTTGAGAAACAACTGGGAGACGAGACAGGAGGGTGGGGCGGCTGCGGCTTTTCCATTGCTCTCTCGCTTTTTCCTCTTTTTTTTATTCCACTGCTCTCTCGTATTCCTTCCTCGGGCCGGGCGCGGTGTGGGCCCAGGGATGATCGCGGCCGTTGCTCCTGTCCTGCGCTTGGACTTTTTCTGTGTCTCAGTTTTTTCTTATTTTATTATTTTTTATTCCTTGGGCCGGGGTGGTGGTGGGCCAGCAGGCTGGCTGGCTGCTGGCGATGGACTCCGGCCGGGGCCCTGCTGCCGTTTCGTCAAAGGTGTGAGCTGTGTCAGAGGGCAGGTCTGCTGGGCCCCACGGCTTCTCTCTCCTGCCACTGTCCCCAGTCTTTCATGCTCCTCGTGAGCGTCTTCCTCCCTTTCGCCAACTAGCCACAGCGTGCACCACTGCACCGGTGTGGTGTGCTGTGGATGACCGGGCATGGGTTTTTTTTTCTTGTGAAATTGAATGAAATCAAATCTGGTTTGAAGGATCTTTTTATCGTATCACATTATATATCTTCGTTATAAGCATATCATTTATAGCAAGAGCTAGAACAACGTCGTTTAGTGTTTATTTAAAACATTGTATTATTTACCGTGGACACAAGCGGGCCGTTTGGGTGCAGACGTACTCCGTATATGTATATCGTCTGCGTCGATGATGTGCATGCAAGTTTACGTGTCAGAGATCGTCAAGATACGATGCTGGCACCCGACATACTAGCCATGAGACGTGCCGTGACTCGCGTGACATCATTTATAGCAAGAGATGGAACAACATTATTTAGTGTTTATTTAAAGTGTCGTATTGTTTACTATGGATGCAGTGGAACCGTTTGAGAAAGATATGTACATCGTGGTTTTGTTTGGTCTGCATCGTATACCGGTCACGAGGTGCATGGAAGTTTACGTGCCGCCTGGCGTTATGGTACAGTGCTGGTAAGCCGCACACTAGCCATGAGACGTGTAGAGACTCGTGTGACAAGTTACGGTAGCCTATGGCTGCACTAGGCGTGTCTCACGTGTTAGGATGAGACATGTGGAACATGACAGGTTGTGACAAGCTATGCATGAGGTGCCTCGAATGTTTGCTGTGGGGGGCATATGGGAGTTTACGCCTCGCAAATTATGCATACTATGCCATCAGGTGTGTCCCGCGTATAAGCCATAAAATTTTGGAAATTTGGGTAGCGAGTTAAAACAAACTCCATGCTATTACGTTTCCAACGTTACTGGCCATGGGATGTTTGAAAAAGTGATATGATTTGCTACACATATGCATATATGGTTACATGGTTAAAAAACCGATGTTCTAGGGGCGCTCTCTTTTCACTCGCCATAACAATTGGATATATCTTCATAGACATTATAATAATTTTTCCTAGTGTTAACCTATCAACTTTGTAGTATTGACCTCTAAATGTAATTGAGCTGTGATAACCTAGAGTTTTATATATAAATACAAATGTCTTCATCTTGGTGGTACAAATGTGCCATTACACTTGCACCTTTTTTTTTTGAAAAATACACTTGCACCGTTTGGAGACCCAAAGGCGGGAGAACAAGCCCCCCACACCTATACTGCGGCCGTGTTTAGTTCCATCAACAAATACTTATTCAATAAGTTTTTCCTATTCATCTCTCTCACAGCACACGCTTCACAACATACTATTTATAAAAAAAAATTTAACTTGTTCCCAACTAAACACAATTGCTCCTCCGGAAGCCGTTGGGGATACATAGAGTACTCCGAGACAAAAGGCCGCGTGGGCCACTGTCCGGGACAGGGGCGTGCCTCGAGGCGCCCGCGGGTCCCACCCACCCTCTCGCTACCGAGCCACCCCTCCCTCGTTGCGCACGCGCGCCCAGCCGTGCCCGTGCCAGACCCCGACCGCGACCAAGTTGACGAGCTCCCTCTCTCCGATCCGGTCCGGGAGGCTGGCTGGTCCCCGGCGCGTCCGGCCCGTGCACCCGCGCGATCGACCGTCTAGAAAGGAAGCAGCCGCAGATCCACTCACGGGTCGCGCGCGAATAATACTACATTTTGATGCGAACACTCACAGGTCACGAATCACGATGGCAATGCATACTTTACATATGCTTCCTTTCTTGATCATGCACTTTAGTTCGTTGAGGATATTGTACGTTTTTTTCTTTGGAGATTTGTGTTTAGGTAGAATCCCCAAGTGTCGAGACAGGATTAGTCCGTCCTGAGAAAAAAGGCTGCGCGCATGACACGGTAGTGGCACTCACTATATATCCGATCGGTCGCGGCACCAACGTGTAGGGCTAAGCAATTATATGAGAAAAGTCTAAAGAATGGATGTGATTTCGTTCTAGGTTCGCTCCAACAGCTTCGATCCGGCGCAGAAAGGATTTCAGCCGCAGATATTCTATTACGGCCCGCTAGCTCCTCTCATCATTGCGAAATGTTAAGGCTTTTAGGATTTGTTGGGTGTCGTATCAATCGTTAGACGACGAGTGTAAACAAAACTATCATATGGGTTAGTGGACGAAATTGCATAGGCTGCCGAGTGTTGATGTGCGAACCAAAAAATATTATATTTGAAGAGCATAATTACAAGGTTCTTTGAATTGGCGGGAATATGTCGATTACTTTAGTATATTATTACACATTAAAAAATAATTTAGCACCTACGTACCTACTTTTTAAACCAGTGCTATTTCAAGCAAAATCCACTCGATCGGATTTAATAATAACTTAAGGCAAAAAGCAGTGCCTAGTAATAGCTGCTAGTGCATCTTAGAAAAATGGAAAAAATGCCTTTCGTACAACCAAAAAACTCTCCCAGATAGGATCGACGACCTAACATAACATGATGGATTAATCTACATGACCACCTACGTGCGTGCATGATCAGATACTGTTATGCATGTGAGTATTATTAACCGCCCATAGAGTATTACGCACCGTACGTACCTACAGGATTTGCTGTGAGTGACAACAAAGAGCTTAAAGTACGCCCCCCCCCCCTAACCCTAACCTAATGATCGTCGCCGCTACCGAACAGCTAGCTCGATCGGCAGCCAGCCACCCAGCAGCATGCACGTGCATGCGACGACCATACCATCATCTTAGGATCAAGATCCCCAACCCCAACCCAACCCCCCATAATCATGGCCTACTGTGCTCCGCTAATACGGCCATGAATGGATCATCATCGTGTTCTCTGAAACTAACACACACCACAGCATGATGGCGATCGATGCTGCCTGCATGCATGGGCTCCGAGCGAGACCCCCGCACAGTCCCGGCTTTGGACGCACGTACACGTGAATTAAACCAAACTGGTCAAGCCGCTCGCTAGTCGCTAGTCGGCGTACACGGCCGAGCATGGACATGGACGTGGACATGGGCTGCCCGCCCGCGTCGTTACCTTATTTCTGTACATACGCGTATGCATGGGGGCGCTCGCTCGCTCGCTCTACGGGGTCAGCTGGTCCGTTGGTTCAGCTTTTCTTTTCTCCTTGCATTGGGTCACACGACACGACAAAAGTAGCCAATAGAACCAGCAGGCGATGCACGCACGATGAGTCGATGACCCGTCGTCGTCTCTCTCTGTGCTCATCTCTCGGGCCTGACGCAACAACATGCAGGTCCTGTCGTGGGCACGCCGGTCGCATGGGCGCACAGCGCACGCGCGCCGACGACTGCGTGCGTACGTGCCCAAAAGCCGACCGCCCAGAAGCAACTACTAGACTGTGTTGTTACGTCTGCTTTCTTCCTTCGGACCAGCAAGCCCTTTCGGGCTTTCGCCGTCGCTCCGCCCCCTAGCTTGACCTACACGGCCGCCGCGGCGAGCCACCGGCGGCCGTAAGCCAACTTAACGCCACCGTGTCGAGGAGCTAGCTGGTGGTCATCAGTCGATCGTGTCCAACTAGCTAGCTAACGTCACACCACGCCATGGGAGTGTCGTACTGGCGTTTTCATCAGTCACCCTAAAAACAGACGTATGATCCATGGCATGCATGATGGCAACACACTGCACGCCCTAAAAAGAAACACATAGAGAGAAGATCTTGTGGTGGTATTTCTGTGTGACGAAGCACATAACCGCATGCGCGTGCACTACCAGTCATCAGTCTATCTACCACTGAGCAGACGACGGGGAGACAGGCACAAGTGCATGCCGTCTAAGCGATCGATCGAGAATTCATTCGCAACGCACCACCGGTTGTTTTTTTTTTCCCCCACTAACGCATAATGCACTCACCTCTCACTGGCTCGGCTAACTCTCACGATCCATGCGATCGGAGCACGCACGTGGAGATGGACATGTATGGTGCGCTGCGTACGTACTCCACCCTAGTTTAGTGGCGCTTTACCGGCCGGAAACTTTCCAGCCCGGCTAGCTAGCTCGATTGACTGCCGTCATGCATCCACCGATCGGGCTATCTTTGTTGCTCCATCTCTTGCCCGGCCGCCTATCTATCTACCTCTCGGGTCCAACGAGGCTGGACGTACGCCATGATCACAGAGGAAAAGGGGAAACCGATGGCGAGAATGAAGCTACTATGCTTAGCGGCTAGCGCGCGGCTATTCCCGGCCGATAAAAAAAAAAAAAGCTAGGCAGCCAGGTGAGTGAATGATAGAATGATGTCATTGCCGTGATCGAGAGCGTGGTGCCTACGTATATGCCTATCGATCTAAGGTTATGAGCCCGCCGAAGCTTTACTCCCTCCGTTCATAAAGAATGTCGTTATAGGATGCGTGTACGTATTACTTTCTCAACTTTGACTCGATTTATAGAAAAAATATATGTAATATTTATATCTCTAATAAATTTGTTAAAGACTAGATTTAAATATCTATATAATGGTAGTAATGATGTATCATAAATATTAATTTTATTTTATATATAATTTGCTAATGTTCAAGATACTGTTTTTTCTTGGAAAACGAGAATTTCGTATATTTTGGGTCGGAGGGATTATATATCTGGCTGAACGCTGTCGCCTTCGTCTCTTCGTCGCCCCGCGGAAATGGCGGCCACGGCCACGGCCACGAAACACCGGATGGCCGGCCAGGGGAGGCCGCGCGTGGCTTGATCCCCTATTCCCCTGCGGCATCATGGCTTCCACTTGGGACGAAAAGAGAACAGGATCCGGTCATCCGGACACGATCGAGATTGCAAGGCTTTCGGACTCTCCGGCTAGCTTTCGCCTGCTTTTTTTTTTTTCCATCGATCCTCTTCTTCCTTCTTTCTAGTAGGTCTTCTGCTTTTCGGCTCTCCGGTGAGGTTGTTGTTCGATCCGTTGGTGCTGCGTGACGCAGGAATCTCTTCTATCTTCTGATCGTCCTTGGTCCAACGACGATCGTCGTATATGCTGTGATTGCTGCTTGCTACTAGTTGTGTGTGTGTGTGGGTGGGTGGGCATACACGTGTGGCCCAACTCACGCGGCACTTGGAGGCCGTCCGGCCGGCGTGATGAGTTCTGATGGTCTGAAATCTGAAGATTGGACGTGCCGACAAAAAAAAAATGAAGAATGCGCAATATATTGAGGAAAGGAGAAGGAACAACGTAAGTGTTCTTGAGGCCACGTACTGTACGAGGTTAGGTTGTTGGGCCTCTCGTGGTACCTAGTGCGGTCCAAGGAGGCTTTGCTGGTTTTTGTCTGTTGGCTTCTTTCGATAGGTTAATTATCATGTCGTTCGTGTACATACACATGTTGGCTAGCTAGGCTCTTTTGCTTGCTAGATATGTCTGCTAGCTCCTCTTATTTCAAATTCCTGGATATCTGTATGATGAAAAAAAAGGAGAGGATTGAAATGGGAGGGTGGCATTAGAATCGATCGAAGTTTCAAGTTAGCAATGCCATATTTATTACTTCATTCATTCTTACATATATAACGTTTTTAGGCAAAAATAAATTAATTTGTTTGTGTTCTAAACATCACATACACGGCCATACGCCTGCCTCTTCGCCCGCTGCGGACTGTTAGCCGGCGGTTAGCTCTGTGGAGGCCCACAAGCAGAGAAAGGAGTGTCTGCCTGAGCCGGCGGATGGCAAAACGCCTGCTTTCTTCTCTTTTCCCTTCTCTGTCCTCCACGTAGGATTTAGCCAGCTTAGGCCATCTGTAGTGACCGGTGCAAAGGATTACATGGACATCAATGAGCTGATTGACTCCCACTAGATTGAATCGAATCTTTGCACAGCCCTTTGAATCGGACCAAAATCTTGCACCGGCTCATGGTAAATAAAAAAATAAAACTAGTCTCTCCGTGCATGAGATCGAGAGCTAAATAAACGGGTGGACGAGTCAGAGCATCTGACATCACTCGAGTAGTACGAATGGTCTCTTGAATGATCCGGATTTAACCCTACGTGGCCTGGCCTTTTTCCTATGCACCGGATTACCGGTACAGATGCTCTCAAAGCCTCCTATAATACTTGCTCTTAGTGGTCTGACTGATGAGGGAGAGAGGATAGAGGAAGAGAGACTTTTTTATTCGAGCTTTTAGCCATCTTACTTCTTACCTTTGATTATTGTTAGGAGTGGCATGTAACCAGATATCTTGAGTGAATCCAAACCTTAATTTCGTGTCAAAATATTTTCTCTATAGTTTATAATTTTCAATATTTTCGAAGCTGTTTTGGGGGATTTTACGTTCTTGAGATTTGGCTGCAAAATTCGTAAAATTTGTTGGGGGCCTTTGATGCTAAGAACCTTGTGAGCAATCATCCCTCTTTGAATCCCTCATGGATTTTGTGTTTTCCCCAAATTCCAAACTCGTGAGCTTTACCTGATATTTTTTTATCCACCTTGTAGATCTACTAGAGCATGTCGATACGCGTCTATGGCTGTAATTTTGCTTTGTTTCTTTGAGAATCGAAAGAGGACTTTTGGTCGGAAGTTCGCAGGTGTTTTTGTTCCTTCGTTTGGTTCCCCTGTTCCTTCGCACGTTTTGGCCCACACACGAAGTAGTGGCGCAGCTGCCTAGATGACAACTTGCCGCTATTGCCGGATGAATCGCTGGGAAGTGTACTATAGCAAACATATAACCAGTTAAACCAGCGGAATTTCTCCTATCTAGATAGCATAATCGATTATTTGAGACCCAAAATGGCTCCAAATATAAAAAAATTTAAGTTACAAAGTTGTATATCTCCTCAAGCACTAACTTTTCATGCAAACTTCATTTCCATCTGAGTTAGTACAAATTAATTGCGAGTTTTTGAATATGTGTTGACCAATGTTCAAACAAAATTAAATTTTAGGTCTGGAACTCGTGTCGATCGTTTGAGCACCAATATAGCTCCAAATGAAAAAGGTTTGAACCACAAAGTTGTAGACCTCGTCGAGAACTACGAGCCGTCCGGAAAGACGCTGCGCTGGAGAAGATGGAGTTCGCCGTTCAACATTCTGAATTCAAAGTTTCAACATTCTGTATTTCAAACGTTGAACATGGTCAAGTAAAATGTTGAGTTATATTACTACCACTGTTGAATTAGCACAATTGAAAGGTTGAACACATTGATTGAAGGGGCCTTCTTGGTGGGCTGTATAGGAGCCCAGGTGCCTCGGGCAGGCGTGGCAGCCCCGCTCGCACGGCTCAGGCAGCAGGCGTCAGCAGCTCCAGCTCGTGGCCAAATTGGCCAAGGCTCGGTGCAGCTTCAGGCTTTGGTCTTCCATTTTCCTTTGTTTCTTCATGTTCTCCCCTGTTATTAGTTCAACTCATGTTCGTGTTCCCAAAACGATGTGTCCTACAATTTCTTGGTTTCATTTTGCAGCAAGCAGATTCGACAAGTCGTCGCTTATCTCGTCCAAACTGGCAAGCTGCTAATTCCATTTATTCCCACTTGTTGGCCTAGTTGGCAGAGATGCCGGCCTGTGTTGGCGGCTTCCATGTACTTACCTCAGAGCTTATCACAATTACTTTACTCCCTCTGCACCAGAGCTGCTTCTCGAGATGATCAGTTAGTCAATGCTTCCTCATTTCATCAACTGGAGATAATCATTAAGCCAGTTCAGTACTTCAACCCCTCTTAGAAATCTGGTTCAATAGAAATGGGGCTCCTGGTGGCGCTGTGGGTGGTTCTTGCACACGTTCTAGCCTGCGCCAGCGTGCTGCACGCCGGCGAGCAGCTGCTGTCGAGGATCGCCATCCGGAGGGCGACGGCCGCCGTCGTCGATTCAGCCAGCGTCGTGGCTCGCCCCACGGTCCTCGGCCTCAAGGTCTCTCGCTCATGCTTGTTCAACTTTTTCTTCAGTGACAGTGCATTTGTATCGATTAGCTCTGAATCTCTGATAGAACATACTTGCTAGTATTAATTTTGCCGTGTCATTGTTGTTTTTGGCGATCCTTGTGTTTCAGGGTCAGAGCAGTGACTGGGTGGTGGTTGAATTCTCTCATCCGGACCCCTCCAATGACGATTGGATCGGCGTCTTCTCTCCTTCAGGCTTCAGGTGAGCTGCAACTATGACATGTGATGTTTCCCCTCTTTTCCTCTGTCTTTTCTTCAGTTATGAACTGATGATATCACATCTCTTCACATGCTCAGCTCTGAAATCTGCCAGCCTGAAAACTGGGAGGACCTCCCACCATTTCTCTGCACCGCACCGATAAAGGTCACCAGTGCTGCTGAGCTGCTCTTCCATCTTAATTTACTGCATTACCACATGACATGGATCAGAGTACTGAACTTTTGGTGAGCTACTGACTTGCAGTTCCAGTATGCAAACTTTAGTAATGATGCCTACAACAAGAGTGGGAAGGGGTCCTTGAGGCTGCAGCTCATCAACCAGAGAGCTGACTTCGCCTTTGCACTCTTCTCTGGAGGCCTCTCAGCTGTAAGACTTCAGGCTTCAGCATGTCTTCTCAGTTGTTTATGTAATGCACTAACATTATTGAATAGTTTTGGTGGTATTTTCTGATGATTTGTTTGGGCCTACTGTAATAGCCCAAGCTGATTGCTGTCTCAAACAAAGTGACGTTTGAAAATCCAAAGGCGCCTGTCTACCCTCGGCTGGCACAAGGAAAATCTTGGAATGAAGTGAGTCTAAATTTTAAAGTCTGACTGTTTTGGCAATGCAATACAATACAATACAATACCAATACACGAGAAAATGACATTCTGTGCATTTTCACACATCTCTCTCTCTCTCTCTCTGTGGTTTAGTGACTGGATTGTTAATATCATGGTAGATGACAGTAACCTGGACAAGTGGATACAGCATCAAGGAGGCATTACCATTCGTGGAATGGGGCCCTAATGGCGGACATCAAATGCTTTCGCCTGCTGGAACTTTGGCATTCAAAAGAAATAGCATGTGTGGTAGGTCTGTCAGTTGACATTTCATTTTGCAAACAATCGCTTGTATGCAGTATGTCCGCATTTCGTTGCATAACTTCTTACTGCAGGTTCACCAGCACGTACTGTTGGATGGCGTGATCCAGGTTACATTCATACAAGTTTCTTGAAGGAACTGTGGCCTGATGCATTGTATGTGATCTGCATTGACTCTTTCAATTAGCATTCCTTTTTTTTTCCTTAAATATAATCCGAATACTTTGTCACACAGAAAAGAAGTAATTTTTTTTTTCTTCTTTTTGATCATGTTGCAGATACACTTATAGACTTGGTCACAGACTATCAGATGGTACCCACATTTGGAGCAAGTCTTACAGGTTCCGTGCATCTCCTTATCCCGGACAAGATTCTTTGCAACGTGTCGTGATCTTCGGGGACATGGGAAAGGTGTGGGTTTTTGCAGATCTGTCCATTTGGGCAAGATTGTTTGCAGGGTGTTATTTCAGTTTCATTCAGTATTTAACTTATCAACTAGTTTAGGCAGAGTTAGATGGCTCGGATGAGTATGGTAACTACGAGAAAGCCTCCCTGAACACCACCAAACAGATCATCAATGACTTGGACAACATCGACATGGTCATTCACATCGGAGATCTTTCTTATGCAAATGGCTATCTGTCCCAGTGGGATCAGTTTACAGCACAGATAGAACCAATTGCTTCAACTATTCCATACATGATTGGCAGGTCAGTTCAGTCCATTTTTCTGAAACTTTCATGAAATTGCTCATAACTTGACGTTTGGAAGCCTGTGGTCCTTGTCTGAAATTCAGTGGTAATCATGAGAGAGATTGGCCTGACACTGGATCATTCTATGGATACAATGATTCCGGTGGCGAATGCGGTGTTCCTGCTCAGACTATGTTCTATGTCCCTGCCGAGAACCGGGCAAAATTCTGGTAACTACTGCAAAACTTAAAACCATCATTGGTTAAGTTAAACACTGAGATGTACTATTGTGTATTGCCGAAATTTCACAATTGTGACCTCCAGGTACTCGACAGACTACGGCATGTTCAGGTTCTGCATAGCTCACACTGAAGAGGACTGGAGGCCAGGAACTGAACAGTACAAGTTCATCGAGAATTGCTTGTCGTCGGTCGACAGGCAGAAACAGCCATGGCTCATCTTCCTCGCACACCGTGTTCTTGGGTACTCATCAGCTAGCTGGTACGAGATCATGATGGGGTCATATGGTGAGCCGATGGGCCGAGAAGGGCTCCAAGATCTTTGGCAGAAGTACAAGGTTGACCTAGCAGTTTTCGGTCACATCCACAACTATGAGCGCACCTGCCCCATCTATCAGGCAAGCCAAATGCACAATCTGTTTTAACTGCATGGGCTTCCCTTTTGCAATGCTGTTAATAAGTTAACAAAAACACGCACTAGGCTGCCTAATAATAATATTACATAAGAAGATAACTCATTTGCAGGGCTTGCTACAGTCAAATTGCAATTGCTACTGAGTACTAAATTCCTTTACAAAATTGTTACCATGACGCCTTCTCTATTTGCAGAATCGATGTGTCCAGGATGGATCTAACCATTACAGCGGGCGATTCAATGCGACAACCCATGTCGTTGTCGGTGGAGGTGGTGCAAGCCTCTCTCCGTTCAGAGCGACCGTGCCGTACTGGAGCTTCTTCAGGGACATGGACTTCGGGTTCGTCAAGCTCACAGCCTTCAACAATTCATTCCTCTTGTTCGAGTACAAGAAGAGCAGTGATGGCAATGTGTATGATCATTTCACAATCTCGCGCGACTACCAAGACATCCTGGCATGCTCCATCGACAACTGCCCCCGGACTACCATGGCTGTTTGAAGAAACTCTAAAATCCAGAGGCACGTTTGGACTTCTCCGAAGCATTTTGACCTTTTAGGCAGTTAAGCCCTGTATTTGCTGTTGTTCTCTGCTGCCCTATGAATCTATGATTCAGGGAAATCCTTGCTAATCGTTACTAAAATTTTTAGGTGTTGTTTGGTGTTGAAGTTCAGATCCATGAGAAAAATGTTTCAAACTATCTGTATACACCAATGAACTAAATGTAATCTTGTTGTGTCCAAAAGCCTATGATTGGGCATGCCGTGTACAGATCCACTCTCGATCCAAGATTCGTTTGCTGCAATTTTGTTTTGGCCTGAACGACAATGCCGAGTCCACAGTGGATCACAGTGACACTGACTGACAGAGTCAACCGCGGTGGCCCAACGTCCGCTCGCCATTCGCGGCGTTCAGTTCCACACGCCACTTTGCTACCGGGAATATTCTCCTCGTTCCCTCCACAATGATTGGGTATATATGTGGCAACTCTCTCGGCCAGTACCTCACAGTTCGTCATCGACTCATGGTCATCAAGTTGCTGCTTTTCCGTCGAGATTGCTAGAATTAGTTAGGGATTTCAGGTTGGCGCCGGTGGGAATCCATCAGGGCTGTGAGAAAAAGGATGAGCAGCAGCAGCATGAGGCTGCTGCTGTGTGCGGCCGCCACATGGTTGGCCGTCTGTGCCGCGGCGCACACTGGCGGCGGCGGGGAGCAGCCGCTGTCGAGGATCGCCGTCGAGAGGACGGTCCACGCCGTCGACGAGGCGGCGCACGTCAAGGCGTCCCCTTTGGTTCTTGGTCTGACGGTGAGCCCCCAATGCCCCCCTCCCGACTCTGACGGATGCTGTTTGACAGTTTCAGGTTCATGGGTTCCTGACAGTTTCGGTGACTTGTGGACTGTGATGATGCAGGGTGATACCAGTGAATGGGTGGATGTGGAGTTCTTCCATCCGAACCCATCCGACGACGATTGGATCGGCGTTTTCTCTCCTGCGAATTTCAGGTAACAGCGTTGGTGTTGTCTTACATGTGGCTGATTGATTGGATTGGATCATAATAAACTTAAACCTAATGTGGATAAATGTGCTTGTAATGTTACCTGCAAAGGGCAAGATTTGATCTGATGTTTCTTGTTTGGGCAATGTCAGTGCTGCAATCTGTGAGCCAGAAAATCAGAGGCAGTATCCCCCAGTGTTATGCACTGCACCGATTAAGGTTGGCATGCAGGATGTTCAGTTTAACCTCACTTTCTGAATGCTCGTAGTTTTGAAACTGACTGATTTAAACGCCATGTCTTCGTTCCAGTACCAATTTGCAAACTTCAAAAATGATAACTACAATAAGACTGGAAAGGGATCTTTGAAGCTTCAGTTAATCAACCAGAGGGAAGATTTCTCTTTCGCGCTTTTCTCAGGTGGTCTCTTGGAGGTAAGTGAAAAGAACTGGATCCTCTGAAACAGCAACTCCACTATGATTCTGAAGATGTTCTACATCTGACAAAAAAACCCCACTCCTGTAACAGCCTAAGCTGATTGCTGTCTCCAACAAAGTGGCATTTGTGAATCCAAAGGCACCGGTGTATCCCCGTTTAGCACAAGGGAAGTCTTGGAATGAAGTAAGGTTTCCTGTCACCCCACAATTTCTATAAGCGTTTTAGTTGTATGGATCCGAGAAAACCATGTGCAATGTGTGAGTGTGTTTTACAATAATTTACTGAACCATGTTACAATAATTGTTTCAGTTGTATGCATCCTAGAAATCCTGTGATTCGGTTCTCAGCTCAGCTCTGAATCAGCAAAAATAACATACACTCTGGAAATTAACTGTAGTCACAAACCTAACATGTGACGGAATTTATTATTCTTATTATCACAGATGACAGTCACCTGGACAAGCGGCTACGACATCACAGAAGCAGTTCCTTTTGTTGAATGGGGTGAGAAAGGAGGGCGCCGGTTTCTTGCTCCAGCTGGAACATTAACATTTGACAAAACTAGCATGTGTGGTAAGTAATTATTTTCCTAATATCCCTAGAGAGATGAACAAGAATCTTGTGACAGTTCATAATTTACGATGCCAATATATATGTCTTTTCATTTTCACCTGCAAATGCAGGTGCACCGGCACGAACTGTTGGTTGGCGCCATCCTGGATACATTCATACTAGCTACCTGAAGGATCTGTGGCCAGACTCACCGTATGTGTTCTGCCTTGCATATATATGTTTAAACACTCCTGTTATGTTTAGCCTGTGCTGGAACCGTGACACATCCAGCTACTCAGTCTCATGTTGATCTGCAAAATTTTAGGTACACTTACAGGCTTGGCCATAGGCTAATGAACGGTAGCCGTATCTGGAGTAAGTCATACAGCTTCAAAGCATCGCCTTACCCTGGACAAGATTCTTTGCAACGAGTTGTCATATTTGGGGACATGGGAAAGGTAGATTTATTCTCTCGCACCTGTATTGCGCTTTCATTCAAGCAGCAATTTGGTATTCTCTTATTCTGACAAATTTCTTCAGGCAGAAGCAGATGGTTCCAACGAGTACAACAACTTCCAACCAGGATCACTTAACACTACTTACCAGATCATCAGAGACCTGAAAAACATTGACATGGTAGTCCACATTGGGGACATTTGCTACGCGAATGGGTATTTGTCACAATGGGATCAGTTCACCGCACAGGTCGAGCCAATTGCTTCAACGGTGCCCTACATGATTGGCAGGTCAGTTTGAATGCTTCATTTAAGTACTTCCACCTGTTCTTCTTTTCCTTGTATTCATGTTAAATGGATGGGCGTTTCTGCAGTGGTAATCATGAAAGGGATTGGCCTGGAACTGGATCTTTCTATGGGAACCTCGATTCCGGTGGAGAATGCGGTGTTCCTGCTCAAACCATGTTCTACACTCCTGCTGAGAACCGTGCAAAATTCTGGTAGCTGCAGTAGCTCAGTAAAACCACAACAGTTTCTTCAGATGCCATTTGCCCCCCTTTTTTACTAACAGAACTGTTATCCTTCTTCAGGTACACGACGGACTACGGCATGTTCAGGTTCTGCATTGCTCACACAGAAGAGGACTGGAGGCCAGGGACCGAGCAGTACAAGTTCATTGAGCAATGCCTGTCGTCTGTCGACAGGCAGAAGCAGCCATGGCTCATCTTCCTTGCGCACCGCGTTCTTGGGTACTCCTCCTGCGCCTACTATGAATCGGAGGGCACGTTCGAGGAACCGATGGGGCGGGAAGCACTGCAGGAGCTCTGGCAAAAATACAAGGTCGATCTCGCCTTCTACGGACACGTCCACAGCTATGAGAGGACATGTCCAGTCTATCAGGTAATTTACCATTCCCATCAGTTTCAGCAGTAATTTTGTACATGACAAGTAAAGTTTCTCTGCAAGTGTTCTGGCATCGATGAGTAGCATTGCCAACAAAGCTCAAGTGAACTGTTACTGTTTGCAGTCTGAAACTTGCATTTCCCGTGCAAACCTTACACACTTGACTGTAATCTCTTGATATTTGCAGAGCCAGTGCGTCGTCAACGCGTCGAACCGCTATAGCGGCCCGTTCCAGGCAACGACGCATGTTGTCGTTGGCGGCGCAGGAGCCAGCCTTTCGGAGTTCACCACCTCAAAGATCCAATGGAGCCACTTCACTGACTTCGACCACGGGTTCGTCAAGCTCACAGCCTTCAACCATTCCTCTCTGCTGTTCGAGTACAAGAAGAGCCGCGACGGCAACGTGTATGACCATTTCACGATATCGCGAGATTACCGGGACATCCTCGCTTGCTCCATCGACAACTGCCCCAGGACTACACTGGCTTCCTGAATTCAGTTCTCATGCCTTCATGAGAGGTCTTGGAACAATTTAGTTGCTGTACATATATAGCTGTTCTTGGGAATGCACCAATAAATGCGGCATTTTCTTTTCGTGTGCGTCTGCATTATTTTGTTGTGCCTGCAGGTGAAATTGTGAGTTCCATTTTGTTCTTGCTATAAGTTCAGTAAGGTGTAGTGAGTTCCTATATATGAGGTGTACGTAGTGATTTGTCAATTTCATTTTATGTTTACTGTCCTTTAATCAAGGGTAGTACGGAAAGGTGACCACTGGCACTGAGCAGCTGCCCCAACAAAAACCAAGGAATTTTTTTTATCGTTTTTTTCTTTTTGCTATGCGAATATTTCCTACTGGACTCAGAATCTACTATTTGGTCAGCTGCCATGCGGTCTTTTTCTTTAGGCTTGTGCCAAACCGTTATCTCTCCTGCTTGCGTTTGCCGGTTGAGTGATGTACAACAAAAATATATGTGTGGGCCAAATGAAAACCTGACCCAATCTCGTTTTGTAAGGAGGGAGAAAATTCCAGGTAGGAAAAAGGTCCAAAAAAGTGACAACTTCACATCGAAAAAATTTAAAAAGCCCCATTGCTGGCCGGTTGACGTTTCCAAGAGATGCTTTGCCTGTGCAAAATGCCATTGAACCATCAGCATCAGATGTAGTAGTACCTCTCTTGTCTCTGTAGTGTTTTATAATCAGACACTACCAATCAAGCATTGTTTAAGGCCTGTGCAAATATGAAACCCTTTCTTTGTTTTTGCAAAGCTTACACGAACAATTACAAATACACAAATACTTGCCTACATCCATAAAAGAAGACGAGTTTATGAAGAAATGTTCATGTGATCCTGCCATACACAGTCATGTTTGTCATGCATGAATTACGGATATGATGGGCTTAACATTAGAACTTGTATATCCACATAACCATCAAACATTTTTTCACAAAAAAATTAAAACAGAGGTAGCATAGGTACAATCGAACCTACTAGTCGATGTGGAGATGAACCCTATGAGTGAGATGTGGACTTAAACTATGAAGTTGAGTGCATTCATATCACGCAACGAACAATTGTAAGTGAAAAAAAAAAAATCAAAGTCCAAGTCCAGTGCAGCTGATGAGACCATGCATCGAGTAAGGTGGGCCTGCACACATCACACATGTCATCCAAGGGCTGAAACCACAGAGCAGGACACATTGACGGCTGGGATCGAAGACGATTAACTTTAGCTTAGGCAATGATGTAAAGGCTAAGCATCTCTTTTTGCCTGTTCCCCGGAAAACAAAGTGCAATCCTTGGACACTGTACACAAGGGCCGGCCACCATTGAAAGGAGAAAAAAGGCCAGCGCCAATTGATAGATAAATTACATGAGAAAAATAAATCTGAAAAAATATTGATGACTTGATAGAAGCTTTGCTGTTCTACTTTTTGTTTGGTGCAAAAGATTGTGGAGTGTAAGTGTAAAAATGTGGCTACCTTTTTTATTGCATCAGGAAATGAGTTTTGGTGTAGCAAACAAACATAAGAAATGGTTGATGGACAACTCATCTTTGACAACCTCTAATTACTCAAAAATCATAGTAATTAATGCTTGGAGAGGAGAATTAGCAAGTAGTTAAGGAGGTTATTGGTGCCAATTCAAACAACATCAATACCCATACTACATTCTAAATTTGTCTTCTTTTGAACAGAATGGTGGTCTCTTGCAAATATTTTTTTTTTGTCTTCTTTTGACATGCCTCTCAAGTCTCAACTTTTGGTCTGACTCTGACCAACTGTGTGGTGTCACAAATATTTTTTTTCTTTGAAAAGGCAGTATATCATCTATGCATTTATACATGGCTCAAAAATTAACTGGATTCCAGCAAATTTGTTTCCATTTTAAAATCCTTTTATTGTAGCTGTCGTGGTCCTGTGCCTGGTGGTTTGGCTCCTCGGGATGTTCTTCTTGCCTCCTCCAGACCAAACCCCAAACCCAAGCACCCCAAATCTCACCAAATGCCTGCTGCCAAGGCTGTCCCCAACAGGTTACCCATATGGTGACCCATACCCATTTTGGGTTGCAAAACATGAAAAATGTCTCTCCAACAAATGACCTAAACCGAAGACCTATTTTGGGTGCCCTCCCACCCACGACGCATAGATGAGTCTCTTCCTCCCCGCGACCCATCGCGCATCCGCTGCTTTCTTCTTCCCCCACGCGTCCGAGCTCTGCTCCGCCCGAGCTCCACTCCTCCCGCCGCCGCATCCGCCCGCCGCGGCCGCGGCCGCATCCGTCCGCGCTGGCCACCGCATCCGCTCCCGAGCATCTGCATCCGACCGCCGCCGCCGCCGCATCCGCCCAAGCTCCACTCCGCTCACGCCGGCAACCGCATCTGCGTTGGCCACCGCATCCGCCCGCGCCGACCACCACATCCGCACGCGAGCATGCTGTCGCCCAAAGCTCCTGAAGCAGTTGCGCCTGCCCCAAAGCTTCGTCCGACACTTTTTGGTCTCCAGTTTGAGTCTCCTGTTGGAGATCGACAGTTTTGGGTCCTTCTCCTTTGGTCCTGTGGCTACCTATTCACGAATTTGGGTCTCCAATTTGCATCTCGGCTGTTGGAGATAGCCTTGATGGCTGCTGCCCCCTTGCTCTAGCTCCACCACTCGAGCTTCCTTGTCGCAGCATTGCGAGGCCGCCGCCGGTGCCTTATCCTCCACTTCTTGGGGGCGAGACAAGCCGTCGTCCTTGGCGCTTCCTGGCCGCCTGTTTTTTTTTTGGGGGAAAACTTCGTTTACCTCTTGGGGGGCTCGATTCGTGAGCTGGGCGCCGGCAAAATTCGAGCTCGCTGCCTCGCTTGCCGAGTTCTTGGGGTTTCTCTTCCTCTGCCGGATCTTCGGGCCGCCGCCGCTGCCGTCGCCCCCCTCGGTGGAGTGGAGATCCACCTGGATGTGGAGGATTGGTTTCTGGTGAGTCTTGCTTGCTTGAATGGATTGTTCTAGAAGCTCATTTCTTTGCTGCGGATGGGAGCAATCAAATCCAAGTCTTTTTCTGTACCTCTGCGTCCAGTTAGCTGTGGATTTGTTTGCTGCGTGGTGCAAAGCTAATACAACCCATCCATCACTTGCTAGATTGATAGTCGTTGACAAAGTAGTGAATTCTGGGCACACCATGATGCGGGCACAGCGTTCCCCATTTATTTTTGGGTGTTCAACTGAAACCTCATGTTATTACAGGTGCTAGCATCTGCCGGGGTTATACCTTTTTCATTAGTCTTTGAGATATTTAAGCTGTATTCTTATGTTATTAGTCTAATAAGGTTTTTGTCATGTAGGATTGTTCAAAGCATATTGAGCTGTGGAGATGAAGAGTGTTCTGTGCTGCTGTTGAAGAATTAGGGTGTCTTTGACTTCTCCCGATGGACAAGCAGAGAAACCCCAAGAATGGGGAAGTGGAGAACAATGTGTTTCGTAGGATGATTCTAAATCAGATTGCTGGGGACATCGATTTCGATGAGGAGAATGTGCCTTGCAATACACCAAGAAACTCTGTTCACTCCACATTTGGTCGCACATCAGGCTGGGCTGTTGCTTCTTCTAGCGGCAGGCACAACACTGATGCAGTAAGCCCAGGTGAGTATCTAAGGGATCCTGGATCCATACTGAGTTTACAGCCTTGGATCTTTAAGAGAAGCGGCTCTCAGAACAATGAGGAAAGAATGCATGCTAGTGGCAGCAGGGCATTTGGTTCAGGAAAGAACCTGGCGGATTGCTTTCGAGATGCTCAAGCTGTCGAAGTCTGTGCAAGGAGCCCTGGCATTGGTTCTGGACCTGGAAAAGGCTGTGGAGCTCTTAGGAGCAGAAAATCTCGTAGGAATTTGATGAAGCCTCTTGTGCCGATGGACAACTCCTATGTTCCACATCTTTATAGTGAGAACTTTGAGATTGAAGAATGCACATTTGCTCCAGTTCCCTCCCCAGCTTCTGCTAGGCCATTCATTGTGACAGACGGGAGGAGGGTAATTAGTAAATCATGCTATGAGCCAGTACCTGTACCCTTTAATATTGGATTTGAGAAGGAGGAATTTATAGGCACCTCAGTGATGCCAGGAAGTGTCATTGGTATCACCCCTCTACCTGAGCTGAAGAAATTGAAACAGGAGGACAGAGATTCACACGCTTCAAGGCTTGGTCTGCCTGGTTCTAAGAGAAGTAGTAAATCATATGGACAAGCAGGTACTTTCATCGTCATTCCTCAATGTTGGCTATATAATTATAGAAGAGTAATTACATGCTTCAAATGATTTGCTTCCAAACAATGGCTTCCTTGGGCATTTTGAAACCCTCGTGTGTTATGATACCATAATACATGATTTTTGAGGTCTTTTTTTGGTATGCCGATTAGGTCTGTCATTGTAGTTTGAAGTAAAAACAAAATATTTCAAATGAAGAACTTCTACGACAAGTGGAAATATTGCAATTAGGCTGTAAGATTTTTTAGACTTTAGGCATACATAGTTGAATATTCAACTATTCAGTTTTTATCTGAGCAAATGAGCATTCAGTATGTTGTCTCATACTCCCATTTTACTTGCACCGGCAGCATCACTGAGGGTACCTTATGTCATCTTCGTATACACTGAACTCTGACATCCATTCTTAGGTTATTCTTGTAGAGAGTTCGTGATGACTCATGTGGAACTTGCTCCTTTTATTCTCTTGTGTTTTATTAATTATTATCCCATACTCTGTGCTTTTCACTAATAAGTTTCAGTATCATCATAGTCTAAAATATTGAAACAGCGGGTAAATCTTCCAAACGCTTATTCTATTATCTTTGCACTGATGTCCACTGATTTATCATTTCTGCAGCCGGTTCTTCGAAACTCTCTTAGTCCTTGTAATGTTAGATTATATCAGCTCCATGAGTTCCTTTCTCATTCATATTACTACTAGTGATTTCAGCATGTTCTTTGGTAACATTGTTTACTGCAGTTGTGATATGATTTTAGAGAAAACTATGTCATAGGCCAAGATGCAATCCTTTTTTTACAGTTCATTTACATTAAGTTTCATAGACACTCATGTCTTCCAATATCCCCATCCAGTGTCCTGCTAGTGACTGTAAATGAAGTAAAGCCTACCCAGTAGTAGGTTATATTGAAATGTGTCTTCTCTCATTGAGTGGCATATGGTTCTTCATTGAATTCATACCATTTTAGGCTTTTCTTCCCTTTTAAGCATTTAGCAAATCCTAAATATGCACATTTGATCTGCAGGTTTATGTGATCGACTGCTCCTATTCTCTGTTGGTGTGAGCATCGGTATTCTATCGTCTTCTCTGTCAAACAAGAAGGAATTCGATACGTTGAAGGGCACACTGAAGCAAATGGAGAACTTGGTTCAGGATTTACAAGATGAGTTGGAGATGAAAGAGGGTCTAACTGTGAAAGAATTGCCTAATGAAACTTCTGGCGAACATGATGGTAAAGTATCAACTGTTAATTTTTTTTAGAACACTTTGTAACTTATTCAAAGTAAAAGCTTATGTATATTTGTCAATTTATCTGCTGGTAATAGATGATAATAGCAAAGTACGCGAAGTTGATCCGGAGCCAATGAGCAAAATCGAAGCTGAGCTTGAAGCCGAGCTTGCGAGACTGGAACTGAATATCACCTCGAAACGTTTGGAAGAAGAATCATCTGACATTAATGATGTATGATCTTTCATCGAAACATTCCACATACATCTGAATGTAGCCTACAATTATTTTTTTACTGAAATTCTGTATATGCAGCTTGACCTGGAGTTCATTGGTGACATTGTTCGTGGGGAACTGAAAGTTGATATGATCCCTCGCGACTTCACAGATTACAGCAGTGAAAGTGACCATGTCAGAGACAGCAGAGAAAGTTCCCCAGATTACACACGTGGAGCAAACTATCCCGTCTCGCCTAGAGATCTCAGCATTCGTCTCCACAAGGTGATTCAACGTAGGCTTGAAGATCGAATCAAGGAGCTTGAGTCAGCACTTGGCCATAGGCAGAAGCAAGCGCAAGTGCAGATGATGGTGACTGATGGAATCTTCTCTGAACGAATCATCTCAAACAGTGAGACAGGTTCTTCCAACCAGGAAAGTCCCATGTTCATACAAGAAACTAGCTCCATGGCAGAACCCTATTGCCTAAACCTATCTGGAGATGCACTAGAAGCTTATGACGAAGCTTACGAAGAATTCATGAGAATTGCAGACTCCCCTTGCACCACAAGTACAAACGGGAAACCACAGGTAACCGAAGATTACTTGGTGAACCGTGGATTAACCTGGGGCGTGGAGGACAGCTCTAGGGAGCTGAATGAAGTGCCGACCTGGGAGCAAGTTCTGAAGAGTGTGGATCCTAGCAGAGCTCAAGAGAGTGATGGATGTGACGGAAATGAGAGCGACGATGATGATAGTAAATTGCTGATTCAGCAGATTTTAGAGAGAACTAAACAAGGTTCACCTGTACTCATTAACGCTCAAAAACTTCTGTTTTCTGTGGATTAATAGGTCGCCGGATTATACGGCATTGCCTTTTGAGATGTCATGTAGTGTTAAATGATTGTTGAGGAAAAGGGAAATGTTGATTTTCTTTAACCTTCTGGCAGTGTATGTTTTGAGCTGCGCTTCAACCTCTTCGAGGCTAGGCTGTCAGAATTCATAATCAACTGCTGACCCCTAGCGTCTTCATGTAGGATTCCCAGGTGACCTTACTGAAACTGTTGCAAACTATTCCAAACAAGGCTTAAAAGGGAACACAATTTCAGATTTATCAGCAAGATCGTAGTCCCAAACAAACACTTGCCAGTTTTTAATCCAATTAATCAACACCCCCCCCCCCCCCCGGGGGGGGCGGTGCCCATTGTTCTAAGGCTGAACATAGCTATTGCGATCCACAACACATACGAACTCTTAAGGATTCTTCCTTCCTACAGGATTTCCAAGCTATGAAACTACTGCGGCCTCCCCAAGCACTGCTACATGACACGGCTTGCTAAAGAACGAGATGTTCTCCAGGATACACTTCGGAGCTCCATCTTGGAAGAGCTGGATCGTCTTACTGAAGCCTGCAAATTAGAATGAATGTTTGATCTTGTTGTGGCAGGGATTATAAAGATTAGCTTCACAAGCTTGTAAGGCTAAATACTAGAAATGTCCATTTAAAAATATATGCAGCTCTGATGTGATGCCTGTGTTTTATTTAGAGGTCAGAAAGAACCTGCTCTTGCTCTTGGAGTCTGGGAACCAAAACCAGCTGAAACTGAAAACACATACATGAACCGAGCTGACACCTCAACGGTGATAATATTTCAAACCAAATACACGGTATGCATGTTTCCTTACACAACTACATAACACCACATGATAACTTGTAAAAACATAAGTTAGTTTAACCAACCATAAGGAAAAACCTATTAACACGGATGAAGTTATTAAATTAAAGCTACTGCCTCAATATGTCTTCTCGTAAGATGTCCAACTAATCTTGACTGAAACCGCTGCAAAATCCCCCAACTCCGCCACTAGATCCTCAACCCCATGGTAGCGAGATCCAAAGCTGCATTGCCAACACTCGTATTGCTGCGTCTTCTGGACAGGGCTATCATCGTCTCTTTGAGACCCTTCAATGCACAGATCAAGGAAGTTTCGTCTCCCCACAGCGACAGCAAAGCTTGCTGAGATGCCCACCTCCAAAACAGTGCCTTGAAAGAGTCGGATCACATTGCTGAAACCACTAGTCTTGGCAAGGAGCTTCAGGTTGATGCCATGGACAGGGACACGAATGACATTGATATCAACCCGAGCTTCTACTGCATTTATCAGGACCAAGTACTTAATGTCAAGCGCACACCTTTGGCCGTACAGGCGCTGGTTTCTGATGAATGATTTCGTCGCATGCATGTCGTAGAGCTCAGTGCATCCTTCAATGATCACGTCATCATCATTGTTAGTTTTTTCTTCACTTAGGGCATGGAGCTCGAACTCAATCAACGCACGGGACGACATTGAAATGACTCGCGCAGGGCTAGCCAATGATAAACATGCCACACCCTGCAAAAGAGCAAATCGTAAAGTCAACTTTATCAGTTACTAATAGATGCAAAAAATTTTATCATAGTTCACATATCCAATACTGCAAAAGCATGGACAAGAGTGCTCTTTTAGTTGCAATTACCTTAGGGTGAAGCATGGAATTCAGATGACAGTAATTATAACAAATAAACAGCTAAATCTTTAAGAAATGTTAAACGAATATATAGATTTCCATAATTACATATATAAAAGCATCCAGGTTGGCAGTTTCGTCTATGCAAATTTTTTTATTTTACTTAACAGCGTGGAATTGAGATGACTTTGTAAATTCACAGAACACTATGCCTAAATCTGAATTATAGTGTTATGGGTTTAGAGGAGCCATCTGGGCCTGCAGCCGCTGCATCGAGGCAGGCAGGGCTGCAGCACCCCTAGTAGGCACAGGGAGGAGCAGGTGCCCAAGGGGGGCAGACACACATGGATTAGTGTTGATCAAGTTAATTCAGGATTTGGAAAGTTAAGAGGTTTTGGTTTAGAAAGCATGGATCCAGTCTGTAAGGAATCCAATCCCAGTCGTCGAGTCAAGTAACGAGCTCCCCTATATATCAGAGGAAGACGTACCTATTGGAAATCAAGGAGGAAAAGTAACATACTTTGCCCCCCCCCCCCCTATATCTTCCTCTAAAAGGAACACTTACATACATCATTTCCTTTCACATATACTATCCATTGGCTGATTGGAATTAAAATCAGCTAAAAAAACTTATAAGGGTAAAGCGTTAATACAGATATGATACCCATGTATCATGTATAGGTATTTTCACGATGAAAGTAGCACGTGTGCATGTAGTTGCAAGCTTACAAAGCATAGAGCAGATAGAATTACCGTCTTTTTTTTTCACAGATACAGCTTCACAGTTGTCAAGTCCACGATTATAGACATAGTTGCGCAAAGGCTTGATCATATCTCGTGCCGCAACAAAGCCAAAGATCTTGGCACGTCCAGGATGAGTATGTTGATAGCCAGCGATTTTCACATCAATGAATTGAATCAAGTCCATAGGATGGCAACGACATTTATTTGAGCAATCCCAATCATTGCTCCTGGTGACTGCAAAATCAATTATAAAAGATGTACACAACTATAAAATTAGTTGATAATAACTACGCAATGTATGGCAGAAAGAAGCCACAGCAAAGGGGGGAAAACAGTAGAAGTGAACATACCTTCAGATTTATCAGCAAGATTATAATCAGAACCAAATAGATGGTATCCAGTTTTGAATGGAGGGAAAAGCATGATTGGTGAGGGCCCTCGACACTCAATGTCTGGAGTTCCATACAACACAGCAACCTGCTTATCATAGTCACAACTAGCCCTTGGGAAAGTGTCGACTGTAAAAGGAGAGTATGCCCCTACACCAAAGGTCACCGAAATGAGCAAAAAAAGAGAGGAGGGGGATAGGAGCTGCTGAAGGTTATAATAAATAATAAATAATCATGGGAGACAAGGACATAGCTAAATAACCGTGAGCACGTGACTTAATTATGTCTTAAGTCTAGTTCAGAAATGAAAAAGAAATAAATTTGTGACGTTCAAGTTGCAGCATATGAGAAGAAGATAACAGCAGGTGCTTATAGCACAACATATCAAGACCTCTTCGCAGCCAACAACTTAATACAGCATTCAAGCTGGCACTTTAGAACATCCGAGTATCTCATAAAAGTGGCATCTGGTGCCTCATTGCCTCCCCATGGCAATGATGAGCTAGCATCGGCAGAGAGCATCGCCAATGTTCCACCAACCCAAAATAGGAAAGATATACAAGGGAGAATGGGTCGCTGATACATGTTTTGCTTGGGATAGACAAGGTTGTTTGAGGCCAGATTGACTAGAAGAAGAGCTGAAGGAGAGGAGCGGTGAGGGAAGATAGACATCCCGATGGAGCTGATATTATCAGACAGAACATGTAGCCAATCTGTTACTGTAATATTGCTGGTTAGAGACTTGAGCTTCCTTCAGAATGTAGTTTTGTTAGATTCCAGGCCTCATCTAACTGCACAGGGTTACTAACCGAGAAACTTTTATATGTTTACCACTTTATCATGTTTTGTTTATATTAGATAAGTTTACAAACATTCCTGATGTTCGATGAGCAATTTGAAATGTCGTCAAGCACGTCACAGGATGCAAATGGAAGATATATGGTCGATGTGATTATATGAACTGAGATATATTTTATTTGTCTTTTATAACCAATACAGGGTTTACGAAGTCAGAACAATCTCGGTGATACTATGTCTGAGGTACAGCAGAGACCAAACCTTTCCCTGGTAGTTTACCAATAATAAACAAATCAAGTAGTACTTGGGAATTTGTGAAATTTATGATCAGGCAATAACCAAATCCAGCAAGTATTTTTTTAATAAACATCTCAATCTTGATACAAATTTGGAAGTAGTACCTTTACCAAGCATGTCTACCAATGGAAGCTAAAAGAAATAAATCATTCAGTTAGTGTCTCATAACAAAATCCCATATGGAAATATAACTAGGCAATCCCTTCTTCCTCGCGTTTGGAATGTGGGAGTTTCAGTAAACGTGTACTTTTTGATTTGGGGTGAAACTTGGACAGCAGAAAGCAATGTTAAATGATTGAGGCCACCAAGGAGGGGCACTGATACAAGAATTTTGACGATTGAGATTTTAATCCAAAGCCCACTCAGTATCTAAGAATGAACTAGAAGGGTCAACATGACTGGTTATTTTTTCCCCTCAATACATTATCAAAAGGAAAACAAATTTGAGGGGTAGCTGAGCAATTGAGAGAGAGATAATTAGATTCTTACCCTGATTCTCGTAATCCTCATCCTCCTCGCTGTCGCTAACGAACCAGTCATCGTCCTCATCACCGCTGGACGTAGACTTGGACGAGTCCTCGTCGTCGCTCGGCGGCGAAGGAGGCTGCTCCTTGCAGTGGCCCTGGACAAGGGTACTCCCCGCCGATTCGCAACCTTCTCCCTCAATGCCCATCGATTGCTTCTTCCCCGCAAACCCTAGATGAAGAAGAGAGGCGGCCTCGTCGACACCCATATGTTGCGGGGTATGCTCCCCGGTGGACTCCATCTTCTCGTCGATCGCCGCTAACGTGCCGGCCCCGATCGACCGCCTTCCGCCGCAGCCAATGGAGGACGCGCCGCCGTCGACCCCTTCTTTAATTTTTTTTTTCTTTTATTTTCTTTCCCCACTTTGATTCGGGCCATCTGGCAACGGCAAGCAAAGCAAAGACGAGACGAGACGACGACTAGGCCGAGCGATATTTTCATCCAGCCCACATCCCTTCTACTCCTGGGCCGAACAGCAGAAATTCGGCCCACTGTGTTGGCCGGCTCTCTCCCTCTGTCTGACTCGTCTCGACTCGAACATCTATCAGGGAAGAGTAATAAAAGTATATTTGATTCAACTTCTTGATTACAGTCTACTAAAAAAAACTTCATGATTACAGTAAAAGGATTGGGTATTAGTTGTGTGCAATAGATGAAACCGATGGTCGTCTTTGTTTTCAATGGCGGTTATGAATGGTTGATCCTTGCTGATATTTCATTGCAGTAAAATGAAAGAAAAAAAAGTCAAAATGTGAATGTTATGTA
Organism: Digitaria exilis; assembly: GCA_015342445.1. Taxonomy (NCBI): domain Eukaryota; kingdom Viridiplantae; phylum Streptophyta; class Magnoliopsida; order Poales; family Poaceae; genus Digitaria; species Digitaria exilis. The sequence continues at coordinate 2,866,166 of JACEFO010000191.1, read as the reverse complement.
TTTTATACTGATCAAGCATAATCTAATATCCTAATGCATAACATTTCATTGTTTTCTTAGAGTAACATTTCAGTGATTTTTCTAGAGTAACATTTCAATGTTTAGTAATTGAAAGACTGCTCCTTCACTATAGTTATATTGATATACTATTTTGATATAAAGATGTTAATGTCACTGTATAGTCAATTTATACACATTGATTTTGGAGTGGTAATGGGTAGCTTCTTTCTTTGGTTATCAATATTGTGCAGTTATATATATGTTCAGGTTTGATTATACAAAATCTATAGGCATGCAACACAAGGAAGGATAAATTATGTCGTTTTATTAATCCATTTTGCAGTTCAGAATCACATATGAACAAGAGTTCCATGTAGGAATATGTTCACACCGTGAAAATATTTGCCCAACCAGGTCTTGATGTGCATTGCGAAAATGTGTAGGAAAAATGGAAAGTAAACCACTGCATGTAGCCAAAGAGTGCAAGGAAGAACCTTGCATAGATGGTTGAAAAATGTAATAGCTAGAAAGTAGCATGAGTTATTCTAGTTTAATTGAGAGTAAAAGCAATTTAGAATAACTTTGAGATAAGGATCATGCTAAATTACTGCAAAGCAGCCCTGTACATGGTCCGGGTTACTGGTTTTTTCGAACCAGACCGCACAACCCACGAGGGAGCGATGTAAAACGGTTTGAGACCCACGGGTTAGCCGGATTCCACGGGTTGGTGTGCGCCAGCGGCCACGACGATGGGCTGGAGGAACACCAAGCCGGCAACGATCTGCTGGCTTGCCAGCCAGCAACGGTCTCGAATGTATTGATTGAAGTTTGAACGGGTTAGATGGTTCTTAACCGACCCAAACCAAACTGTGACTGGTCTTCCAATGGTTACTTTACGGGCTGGTTTTATGGGTTGGCCGGGTTGGAACCAACCCATGTACAGGGCTACTGCAAAGTATAAATTGCAACTTGGGAGAACAAAGAGCACTACTGTGGTACTGCCCAAATGCCTAATTATCTATGGCTAGCAGAACAAAGCTGAGCTCACAACTCTCAATATTAGCATGACCTATTGAGACCGTCAATATCCATATAGAACTATCTTGATTCCAATCTTGAAGTGCAACAATTGTTTCCGCATAGCTTATTCCTGGATAAGCACTAAAATTAGGAGTTCACATTAGTATTCTGCATTATAATGTAAGCTGTCGATGTCCAGTAGCCTGTAGTCAATTTCAGTTTTGAATTGTATGTCTCAGATGCACAATGAATTTGGAATTTGGAAACTTTCATTGTTATTCTATGAATGTGGTTACTTCGGTCGATAAGTGCCAACATGCATCGACAACCAGCTAGCTTGTTCAGTGCCTGCAAAGAAGAACATCACCAAAATCGACAACGCCCTTGGCTGGCAACATCAGTCCAAAAGCAGGAAAGTGGATAGGAGGTGGATGCGCATTCGAAGATCGACAACGGCATCGCCTCCATTGTTAACCTGGCTGTCCCGCGCCTCACTTCGCCAGGGTCATCGCAGGCGTGAGAAGGAGCAAGTGCAGTTGGGGAGCTCGACATGGAGCAGAGGCAGACAGAGGAGCAACTACTTTTCACTAATGACTGCACGAACAAGGAAGAAAAAGAAAGAAAAGACTATTCTACTATTAGCGGTGATTCCTTACTGGCTTCCGCTGCTTTCCCCTTCTTTCATTGCTGGAACATTGTTTTCCTCGAACCAGTTATCCAACGGCGATCGACACAGGATCCGCACGCTTTTGGCCACTTTTTGTGTTGCAGGACCTGTGTTCTCTGCTAGCTTGACATCCCTCTTGACACATCCATTCTCCCAGTAGAAATCACGGCACATGTTGCTCCACCTGTTGATCAGGTTCTTGTTTGTCACACCAACTTGTTCATCAAGCTTATCTTCCAACAATCTCAAGCTCATATCATACAACTCTTGTAGCCTGGGAGCTTCGAAGAACATCACCAAAATGACCGCAATTGCTTCCTTGTGCTTTTCAGTACCCTCCGCATATGATGCAAGAATACGAAATGCGTGAAGAAGGGACTGAAAACCGATCTTGCAGATATGAACAGAGTCGCCAAGCAGATCCAGATATGCCCCGTCGGAGTGGAGAGATCCTGATCCAACCATCACCTAATTGGGCCGCTCCTTCATATCTAGCTCATATTTTTTACCCCCATCGGTAACAAGCCCTCTGAACCACAACTGGTATTTGTCAAACACGAGCCAGAGCCGTGCATTGTCATATTTTAGCTCAATCACAAATGCACCGTTAGGCGTATGATCCAATCCCTGCGTCACTGGAACCTCTCTCTTTACCCCATCTTCAGAAATCAGACTGAACTTGATGCCAGAGCTCACAACCTTGGTAATCTGTTTCAAGCATTCGGCATAATTTATGTGTAGATTTACTGTATCTGACAAGTCAAACCTTGCGGCTGGCTCTGGTATCACCTAAAAATATTGAGAAAAATATGAGTTTGAGGGCATGCATTGTTGTGGACACAGTTAAGAAACTCAAATACATGCATGAACAGACAATGGCAGAGCTGGCAAAAATCCACGCCTAGGGCCACTATGAAGCGTATATCTCAGATTTGTACTAACAGGAATAATTGTATAAAAACTTTACATATGAACTCTTATCGTGATACAGAAGAAATACCAAAAGTGGACAAAAATGGATCCTAAACGTATTGCATCTCGGAATCATTTCTCACATATGTCACATCAGGAATTAATATTTCAATGTGCTCATAATGAGACAAATCATTGTGTAATTCTAACTGTAGTAGATGTCTCTAAATATGGCAGCATAAACTAGTCATGAAATGCAGAATTATGGGAAAATCAAGATGAATGCCCTTGGGGGCCAACCTCGGCCTCTTCTCTATCATGATGTCCAAGGCGTCTGGGCTGGGAACGAGTTGTCTTATGGGCTACACAAGTGACGCTACGCTCCTGTTGGGCCGCCTCCCGAATCCATTATAGGGCCCAGTCGATGTAGTAACTGTTCTGGGCCGTATATAAATCAAATGTGTATAAGGGGAATTTTGGCCAACGTCTCGTGGCCCAAGGCCGTGCGTGTATCTGCCGTACCATTTTGTGTTATAACTAATCTCCAGCTGCTCCCGCCATCTCCATAGCCGCCTATTCCACCCCTCTCCCAACGCTAACCTCTTGGAGGTAGACACCCCCGCCACCTCTGCCGCTTATCGGGGTTCTTCCATCGCCAGGCTCCGGTGGCGCCATCTTCCGCCACCGCTGCCGTCCCTGGAGTTCCTTAATTCTACAGGGCAAGCACTACACCCGAAATTTTAATCCAAAGTTTCTATCCACATTTGCTAGTACAATTTTGAGTGACCGACGACCGAATGAGCAGGATATCAGTCGATTAAAGAGGAGTAAAATAAAACTTTTTTTTTATACCTGAAGGATTCCAGCACTTGGTCGTGCTGCTGGGACGGCAGCAGATGACTCAGCGACGTCTTTCCCTTTACCCTTCTTACTTGGACGATGACGCTGAGGGGGAGCCATCATACCACTGAAATCAATTTTGGGCATAGATACATGTAATGAATTCGCTAGCATACACGGAGAAGACATAGTAGTAGTATTCACGAACAAATTAAACATGCAAGAGGAGGATAAATGCGTAGAAAAGGGGTGCCGCTGCTGCGGGGGACGGCGGCCAAGGAATTGCGCGAGCACGAACCTGGCGGGGGTGGTCGGCGCGGTAACAAGCACGGGCAGTGGTGGCGACGACGGAGAGGCCGGCCGGGAAGGAGACGAGAGAATCGCGCCGCGTCTGTGCGGTGTCGTCGGAGCTGGAGCGCACGAACGGGCGGCGCGAGCGAGGGTGAGGCCGCGAAGGAGACGTACGGCGGCGGTGGTCGGAGCGGCCGCGCGCGACGAGGAGTAGAATCCCACCGCGCCGCCGGTACGGTAGCCGGAGCGCGGGAGCAGGCACGATCGGCGACGAGGCCGTGACCCGGAGGAGATGGATCGAATCCCGCCGCGCCGGGGACCCCGTGTACGGTGGCCGGAGCGGGAGGAGGCACTTGGATCGTGGGCGATGACGGCGAGGCCGCGAACCAGAGGAGAATCCCGCGCGCGGCGTCGGGGGTCGAAGCGGGAGCAGGCACGGGCGCGAGGACGGCGATCGACGAGGACGGGAAGCACTTGCGGGCGGAGACGGCGCACGGGGCCCGTCGACCAGGCCAACCTCGACGCAGCCGCCGCGCCGAGGTCACCAAGAGGGTCGAGGTCGACGCGGCGCCGTTCGTTGTCGAGGAGGAAGAGGAGGAGCAAGGATGCCGTGGCGCGGCGAGGCGAGGCTGGTACGACGATGAATCCGGACGGCGCAGCGGCGAGGGGGGTGGATCCGCGGGCCGGTCGCCTGCAGCAGCTAGCAGCCGCACTCCTGCTTCCCACGACCAGCGAGCAGGCAGGCCAGTAGGGTTTCGATCACGCCCGCGGCTCCTCCACCTGCTCCCCCTCCCCTCCAAACCTCCGGCCGGGGGGCGCTTAGCTGGGGCGTACGTACGGCATCATGCCATGCGTTTGCTTAGGTCGGTCATTCGTCCAATGGCGGCGCAGATACGAGCGCGCGTAGGGGATCGATCGGCCGGTGGGGACCATGGGCGCCATGTATCTACTAGTTGCGGATACGATCCGAGCGCAGCAGCAGGAGCGTGCTACCTGTGCATGCGTTGTTAGCTAGCCAATGTTCGATCTCCTGCCGTGCGTGCGCCGCCGGCCCCACACGTACTTGAGATCGATGTGTCTCGCGCGATCGTGTGGAACGAAGCAAAGCGAGCGAGAGGGCCGGCCGGGGCCGGGCGGCCAGGGATCCAGAGGCAGGGCTCGCACAGTCGCACGTGATGAGGCACCAGGGTTACACTCCCTCACAATGCACACGCGCGCTGAGAGAGAGAGAGAGCGTTGTGAGGGAGCAACATATTATTACATGCATGCATGATGGTTATTTCAGAAAGCAAACAAACATATTATTACATGCATGCATGGTGGTTATTTCAGAAAGCAAACAGTTATTAAACTAGAATATATCTCATTTCTAACGACAACGTCGTTGATTACGTTGGTGGGTAAAGGCACGATCGATCTACCGAGTTGAGTTTCAGACAAGACAAAAGGTGTCGTGCCACGTGTCAGATGGTGGCACGTAGGTTGGTGACGCACGCATGCATGTGCACTGCTCAAATGGCAAGACATAAAGCGAACTTGTCTGAACACATAATGCCTTAATAACCCATGCGACTGCGATTAGTTGATGGTCAACCTTAATTACTGACCCAAACGAACCCGACCGTGGACTAGCCGCGCGCCTCGATCGATTGGCCCCCGAACGTCGATCACGCATGGCGCTGTGGACGACGACGTCGTGTTGCAGAACACCGAGAACGAGCTATAGCTTCGTGCTGATGTGGCACCTCGAAGGTGGGGACGGTCCCCAAAACCCGTACAGTGAGGACCCTCCCCCGATGAGATGCACGGCTTTCGATCTGGGTCTTTGGGTGTACGCAAATAAAGTGATAAAAAAAACCCGACCATTTAGTGGTAGATATAACTTGAAATCTCACGGTTCGTTTCTTACATTATTGAATCCATTAAGAGTAGAGGTTTGTCGACACTTACTACAAAAGCAAATAATAGAAACAAAGGTGCTTCGATCGTTCACTTTTTCTTCATTATCGATCAGACGCAGATGAAGGCCCTCGAAGCAAAGAACCTGGATTCCTAAACAGAACATCCCACTCTGCTGCTTAAGGTCACAACCAGGCCGTGTGCAAAATTTTGGGTTAATCGAATATATGACATTGCAAATATCTAAGTTTGGAGATACACTATTACAGTTCGCCTATTAGGAACCATGCCATTAAAATTCATTCGCTCCTTCATATATACTAGGTCATTCTATACTTATTTGATGCTTATTAGATCCACTGTCAGACTCGGGTTGTATGGACAAGAATACCGATGATACACCTCTTCCCTCCACTCACTGACGTGGAGGCCAACATGTCATCTCGTTCTTCTTCCTAACTCATCTATATCTAGGACGCGGAACTGAGCCATCCACCGCGCCGCTGCTGCCTCGAAACAGGGCCCGCGATCCGCCCCAGCACGAGTGAGCCAGTCCCCTGCATGTCACGTGCTGCGCGCGCGGTCGGCAAGCTGCGAGACATGCATCCAGTTGTGAGCACCTCCCAGAACAGGAGAAACCTCCAGTCCTGCTGCGCTCGTCCTGCTAAGAGCAAGGCTAACAATTACGCCCGCTCGCCGGCGAGAGCAAGCACCAGCGTGGCAAGATCAGTCCAAATAAAGAGTAAAATAGTGGTGGACCCGCCATGCTTTAAGACTTCGTGGGGAAAGCAACCAATAAGAGCAGACCGGCCTTGGAAAAAGCTGCAGAGAAGAGCATCTCGCCGGCTTGAACGAGCGCCTGGTAACTCGCCCGTCTTCTTCTCTCTCCTCCCATCTCTCTCATCCACGTAGGATTTAGCCCACATCACGCCCATCATAATACTTGCTCTAATACAGTACATGGCAATGCAAAGGCATGTCGCCAGTGGTCCCCTCCGATCCCCTGCGCCCGGTCCCTTGAGGCGAGGCCTCCGCCCCAACCCAAAAAGACAATAAGACAAGGCATGGGTAATTAACCTGTGTTGATGAATCTAAAAAACTGAAGCATACTATAATTTAGACTTGCGTTGCATGCAAACAGATCATTGTATATATTATGGCATGTTCGTCTAGTAAATTCCCAGTGTTCTTTTACAGTCACATGAAATTTCGTTGCAGCCTTTGCGGGCTTGTCACATCCAAAACCTTTTGCAATAGCTATAAGTTAATCAGGCAGCCTTCAAGGTTGCCGTTGTTTCCCTCAAAAAATAGCTATAAGTTCAACATATTAATTAGGGAGAAAAGGGGAAGAACGTACTAGAGCTAAAATGGTTTACATTGAAGAAAAGAGTTGGCACACCAGAGATATGTGCGGGGTGTGCTTCTCCCTTTTTGCACCAGAAAATGGTTACATTGAACAAATAGTGGTGAGAACTTAGGCAAGTCACTACCTGGCTTTGCCGAGAGTAAATTTTCGGGCACTCAACAAACACGTCTTTACCAAGTAAGTAAGTATATTTTAAAAGCACTCAGGAAACAAAAAAACACTTGATAAAGACCTTGTTTGCCAACTAGGATCGTGCCCGTGCGTTGCTACGGGACAGTAAAACATTTGTAGACAAATATACTGATCAATTAACAAGATAATAGTACTGTGAAAATAAGCACAGCTACAAATCAATCAACAAAGATAACTGAGGGAGAGAAGAATGATCCGGCTCAAGCATCAACACATCACACCATAGCAACGCGCAGAAGTACAGATTGAACGAAAAAGTACTGAAGGCCACCATGTTGGCAAACTGCAAAACCTTTTTTTTTATCGCTTAGCTGCAGGCTAACAGATATCTAGCCTCACTTAATATACAATCCAAGGCAAAAGATCATGAGTGACAACTATCAATTATATCCATTCCATGTTTCTTTGTTGTACAAAGTACTTCAGCACTTGCATGAGAACTAAGAAAATACAGCCGCCACCAGTTGGTAGCAGTTGTTCAAGATAGAGTGATACCTGATAGTCTACTATCCTAGTGTCCTTCATCTGAACAAAAGCAAAGGCCATAAGATATAACTACAGTCCTGTTAACAATATATGACATTATTAGAATCTACACTGAATATCAGACGATTTCACTAAGAAATACAATCAAGACACAGGAGGAAGAAAATAATAAATTAAATTACCTCTGTGATGTACTGGTTCATTTCTTGGTCCAAATTGAACATCAGCATTTGTTTGGCATCACTTATGGATAGGGAATCATACCCCTTGTCGCTCAGCCGGCAATGTCATCACTGCATGACAACATAAAACACTGTAAGAATCTCCATAATGATAAAAGCTCCAGTTCAGTGTGGAACTCTGCAATTAACAGCCTTAGAAGATTGAGCCCTAAAATTGGGTACTCCTCAGGTGAGGGGGGAATTATGCCACTGCATGAACAAATAGCATTTTGTATCAGATATGAAATTGTTCACAATGTAACACAATAAATGCACAAGAAAATTTCTGGCATGCTACTGAACAAAATACTCATAGTGGCAATGCTCAATAAAAATTCAAGGACCAAGAAAGGCAAGCATATACCCAACACGCCAACACAATGAGTTAGGACAGTGAACCAAATTTTATTTCCAGAATATTGTGATATTTAGTACATCATCAGTATTCTTGTCTCAAAACTGATATTGTTTTGTCAGGGCTTGTTTTATCGATCAAAAGAGAAATAATGTAATTCAAAAGTGACGTTGTGCTGGCAAAGTTCAGTAACACCAACAGGTCAGAAAATAGACATCCTCTTTCTAGATGAACACCGGCAAACATCAGATTCAATATTTCATAGAGAAGGATAGATTAATAAATAAAATAACATGGATGACAAAGTACATTCCTGTAAACAAACATACTTATTAACGACAACGTATCATCCTCTGATGTAAATCGTCAATTTCACATTGCCACAGCTGCAAGCCTGGTATATCGGGTCTAATCAATACCGTGTTGCCGTTGATGCAGGCCATTAATCAATCACCAGGAATCTTGAATTTCAACGGAGAAATTGGATCAATCTATGACTTACCAGGGCTCAGCGTTGAACGGTTTGGTTGGAGCAGGAGGAAGACTGAAGAACGCAGCAGCACGATGGTTACACGCAGCGGCATCTACGGGTCGCGGCGTCCACGGGCGTTGGCGGCGTGCTGCAAATCCCAGGCAGCAACCACGAACAGGGGTAAGCTGACGGTGGCCAGATCCGACGTCCATGGGTGGGGGTGAGGTTAGAGGTGGGGATGCGGGTTGCGTCCATGGCCAGGGGCGAGCCGATAACGGCATCCACGGCGGTGGGATCCAGGGCGCTGGGGCTGGGCGAGACGGGTGCGGAGCATCGCAGAGGAGTCGCAGGATTGACGAACTACTTTTTTCGCGAGCTGCGGGGGAGGATGCGTACGGGCAACCTACGACGACGGACGACGAAAGGGCAAGATTTGTCGTGCATTTTAGGAGTAGAGAATACATCCAGGCTCGGCTTTCTCCCTTTTGCCGTGAGTGGTAATTTGACTACAGGAGTCCAGCCGTACTTCCTAAACTTGCTTAATTAGGGATTGCAGCATGCCATTGTCCTAGCTGTGGGAAAGATAGTTGGACTTATGTGCGGATTGTGAACACGCAACGTACGGCATGCAGTGGGAGGAAGGAGCGTGTCGATCGCAGGCCTTCTCGTGCAGTGCGTGCTGCTTGAGCTTGGTGTGCAGGAATCTCGCAGCGGCGAACGACGTACGTGCTAATCGGAATGGCGTTTTTTTTAAAAAAAACTGATATATCGCATCGGTGGGTAAAATAAATATACTAGCTGTATTCATTTCCTAGCACGATCTTCGCAAAACAAAAAAAAAAGACGTTCAGTTAATTTCAGACAAATTAAAGAGCTGGGTTCAGAGTCTTAATTACTTTAGACCACATGTTGTCGGTGCCTATTGCAGCGGACCGGACAAAATTAAAGCGCCATGCCACGTGTCGACTGATTGTACGTAAGGTGGTGACGCTCGCATGGTAAGACATGCATGCATGCACGGACGACGTTGATCGCCCTGATCCTTCAGTGCATGCATTCGTGGCAACGTATTCAGCACTCTGTTGTTGACTTGTTGTATTGTACAGTATTTGACCTACCTCTACGCACTTGTTTCCCGGGCACCGACTGCATGCATCGCCAACAACGATAAACTTGGCCTCGACGAGCCCTAGCTAGCTAGCTAGCTCCCTCCCTCCTGTATCATGATTCATGTGTTTAGATTGGGGAAAGATTCCCCGAAAATACACTGTTCACTAAAAAAACACTGTAGATGAATAGTGATATGTGAGTAGAAGAGGTGGGATGAATAGGGAAAAGTTGGATGAATAGTGGATTTTTGGGAATCCTTTTGAATCTAAACGGGGCCTCAGTTGCGGATCTTCTATACTGGCTGCTCCTGCTGGTCAATCAGTTGCTCGGCGCATCCGCGCATACATATATACGCCCCCCTCGGCCTCCTGGACCTGCATGCACACATCCCCTTCAAGATAATATTATATCTACACCAAAATATTTGCTCTTTTTTTTCACTTTTGCTTGAAACGTTGGACCATTTGCCTTTGTTCAGAAATTTATTATAAATACATAAAAATATAAGTTATGCTAGAGATTGCTTTGATATTAAAGTGAGTCGTAAGTAAAATAATATTCCCTATTTTTTAATAAGATAAATGGTCAACGGTGTTTCCAACTACTAGGACATCAATGATATTATTAGGGGCGGCTATATAATGTTTTAAAGAAACTGGATCCTCCTTTACCAAAAATATATAGAGCTAGCTAGCAGTCCTTTACTCTTTCCTTCACTACTAATAGCAATAGTGGAGAGAAAATCGCCTCACCTCTGATCTCTGTTCATCAGACGAATAGTGGTGAAGGCAGGGGCTCATGCATGCAACAACATTATATTGAGTACGTACTTCGGCCGGTGCATGCATACGTATAGTGAAGAAAACTAATTTAGCATGCAATGCGGGCTTTGCTTTCCCCCTTAATTTGTAGCTACTAGTTGCCTGCATGCTGTGTAGCCTCAGTCACAGAGGTGATTTTAGTATTAATTACTACCCTGATCCCCGCCGTCCTCGTATCGATCGCTGCTGCTACCACCGGCCATTGCGTTAAGATGATGACACTAATACCATCGAGCACTGTAATAACGGACAAAATGGCACTGTAATGACAGGCGTCCCGTCCGTTATAAAGTTGTCGTCAGGTCAGTGTGTCCGTTATTAGAAATAGCAACTGCAATGACGGGCAGGATGACGTCATCACGGCCCCCACCGGTCAGCCACCACCATCCACACACCCCCACCGATCACATTTATAATGAAATTCGCAACTTGATGGTAGCAAGATTCGAACCCACAACCTCTCCCTCACACACAACCCCTTCTACCACTACACCACACACTCACATGTGTCTACTATTAATTTTCTTTCCCCACATATTATACTCACCTGAGTATAAATCATTTGTTTGAGACTCTAAACGAATTCAAATTAAAAACTTATCAAATACAAAGTTTCATAACTTTTCGAGATATACAACTTTCATGTTGATAGTTTCTCCATCCGAGATCGTTTACAAAATTTGAATTTCAAATTTGAACTCTTTTAAATTTAGTTTTCGTCGACTAGATGATTTTAAATGAAAAACTTATTAACTATCAAGTTTCGTAACTTTTTAAGATCAACAACTCTTATTTTCTCATTTTTTTCATCCGAGGTCGTTTAAAAAAATTCAAATTTTAAATTTGATAAATCTAGTGCTTGATTTTTAATAACGCACGTAGTGACGTCAGCATCTCACCGTCATTGAAAATGGTTTGTAATAACGGACGTATGACGTCACCTCTCGTTTGTGCATTTTTAGTAACGTACGGGTGACGTCATCTCTAAAGTTAGCTCTAGCCTCGATTTTTAACAACGGACGATGATGACATCAGCCGCATCCGTTATTAAAGATTGTATTTGTAATAACGGTCCATGATGATGTCAGCAGTGATACCGTTATTGAAGATGGTATTTGTAATAACGGACAATGATGATGTCAGCGTTGTCTGTTATTATTGTGAACCATCCATTTGTAATAACGAATGCGATGATGACGTCATGCTTGCCCGTTATTGCAGTGGTCACGCAATGACGCTACACCGATGACATCAGCAACAATGCACTGCAATGATGTTTTTTCGGGTGCCCGTTATTACTGGAAAAAGAGAAGGGTCATTACAAATGATTTGTGTGGTAGTGTGATCAAATGGGTATGAATGTGAGACATGACAACGAGATCTTGTGCAAGCAAAAATCAGTCTCAGCACTGTAAGTATTGGCATATGTAAGCACCACCCTGCTGAGGCGCTGAGCTATGACGATCATCCGAGAACTTGGCCGGGGTCGTATGCTCAAGCTGCTGAACCGCTACGCTACAAAGGCAAGCAAGCAGCAGCACTTACAGGCGGACTAGCAAAGAAGAAGGTACTTGGGCCTTGGGGAACTTGGGCCGATATAGCCATATGGACCTCAAAAGACGAACTTTCCAGCGGGCCGTCCCGGTAGAAAACGATATTATAACCTAGTGATTGCAGCGAGTCTTCTCAAAATGCAGTGAGAAGCATGCAATGTGAAATCAGGGCAAGATCAGCGGAGTTTGAGATGGTTGAGTTCACCCATGGAGAGTCCAACCACGACGCACACGAACTGTTGAAACTGTTGAGGAGAGCTTTCTATGATTATTCTGTAAGCCGCCATGTGTGGTTCTTGAGTCGTGTGTAACACTAACAACTACTACTACGCTAGAGGAGTTACTTAGGAAGGAAGGAAGGTTTTTTTCCTTGAAAAAAAAAACAAGACGGAAAGCTCCTCTCCGTTTCCGGTACGAGATTTTTCCCGTCGGCTTCTCGATCCCTACTGCACATCGTACTCCTTCCCTATTAATTATTGCTGCCCTCCTCTCCATAACTCCATTGTACATGTTCACAGTTATATCCGGCGAGAGCATCAGGAACATTGCATTCTTGTCAACATTCCAGATTTCTAGCACAAACAGTTAGCTCAAATGGCCCAATATGTCTCATACTAGCACTAGGCACTACTATCTTAATATCATGAGATACAGTTGTACCTACCGAATAAAATGTACTCCTATATTGGTATATTCCACCCTCTAAAGTAGTACTTCCTTCGTCCCAAATTGTAAGTTATTCCAAGATTTTTGGAGAGTCAAACTATCTCAAGTTTGACCAAATTTATATAACAAAGTAGTAGGATTTATGATACCAAATAAGTACCATTAGCTTCTTTATTAAGTATATTTTTAGATTATATCTATTTGGTTCCATAAATTTTTGTGATTCACTCTATAATTTTAGTCAACCATAAAAAGAGTTTGACTCTCCAAAAATCTTAGAATGACTTAAATTTGGGACGGAGGGAGTACGTATATACCTGTAAAACATTTCACCCTCCAAATCTAGCCTCACATGCAACGATATCCCTGTATCGAACCCTGCTCGAGTGTCCGCGCAGCGACCGCGGCGATGGAGAAGAAGTTGCTGCGGCTGCCAATGGAACACAAACACGCGCACTACGCCGGCGGCTGGCAGCGGATGTGGGCGCGGCCGTGGTGGTGGGCCAAGAGTCCAAGACCGCCTTCTTCCTCACTGCCATGCTCGCCTGCTCCTACTCGTCTGCGCGTCGCCGCTGCTCGTCATCATCCTCGAACTCGCCCTTCCTCTCTGCGTCCCTCCGCGCCGCTTTGCCATGCTTCCCCGGCGCGCCGCTCTGCAGGTGGCGGGGGAGGCACGTGCCATCGCCCCGGCTGGGGAGGCAGGTGCGCTCGCCGCCGCGCACCTCGCCGCAGCAATCAGCATGCCGGACCAGCTGCCGCGAGCGCCGGCGCATGCTCGTGTACAGTACAGGATTGACGTGGAGGCCGCAGTTCCTGAGGAACAGAGAGAGGGAGCAATGTGTCGCAAATCAAGATTTGAACTCGTGTGCAAATCAAGAGCAAACAAGACACGGACAGATCAAATCACAGACTTTGACAGCCTACCCAATTGCTAAATAATCTACACTCACAGACGCAAGAGGCCATGGCCAGCAGTGAACCTGCTCGGATGGCGTGACCCACCACCCGCCGGTGCTTGCTTGCCGCATACTACGCATGTGGCAGCGGCACCCTGCTGCCGTGCTGCGCCTCGCTCGGCGGCAGCGGGAGAGCGCAGGAGGGAGAGGGGCCGCCGCGCATAGGAAAAAAGGGCCTCGCACCTTGCTCGGCGGCAGCCGGAGAGCATGGACAACATGGAGAGCTGCATCTTCGCCGCCGCCGCCGCGCGTGGGGTTGGTAGTTGTGGTTGTGATGATGGTGGATAAGGAGACAACGGTGCCACCGTGGATGACGCCGGGAGGAGCTGGTGCTCCGGCGGTGCCGCGGCACGGCTGGACGGATGGCTCGAGAGGGAAGTGGATGGGGAGGGGAGGGGAGGGGAGGCGGCGACCTTGAGGTTTGGGCGTTTGGCGGAGGGGGAAGGCCTCCCCGAAATTTGGGGAAGATGGCAGCAGCACTGGACAATCGAGGAGGAGATGGAGGGTGCCGCTGGCCCGCTGCAGTTGAATTTTGTGGGTTAAAACCGCTAAATTAGCGGGTCGAGGTTGTTTACAGGCTGCCATTGCAAACAGCAGCCATGTTCAACTACCCCACCAGGGTTTGAGTCCTTGACTCGACACTGATACTCGTATTTTCCTGGATTTATTTCAGTGGTAGGCGACGTGCCCGTCGATAGCGAAATGCATGTGGTGACTTTGTCAATTTGGAGGATTTGCCGGCCCAGTCTTCGGAGGTGCTCATAGGGCTAGGGTTGCGTGCGTATATTTGTAGGGACAAGTGTGCGTGTGTGTTTGTGGGCGTCTACGGCCGTTGTGTGATTGTCGGAAAAAAAACATGTTCCCATCCTACCGTCCTCGTCCTGGAAAAACGTTCTCGGAACGAGGCGGCTGCTAATTAAGCTTCTTGGTGCAGCGCGAGTGTACACTTTCATGGGCATACGTTTGGCAGAGACTTAGATTAGTCACAAAATTTAGTGATAAACAATTCAATGTCTCATCAAACATACGAAACTTTGTTTTCGAAAGACAACATATAAAAACTTCTAGTGTCTCATCAAACACCTAAACTTCCAATGTCTCATCAAACATCAAAAACTCCAAAAATTCACACATGGCATCGGATCACAATAATAAATCACATGTTTCTCTCACATACAAGCAGCAACATGTCCAAAGTTAATGAAATTCAAAGAAAGTATCAACTCTAACCTTTGGACACAAATAAAAAAATAAACTCCATAACATTTTTGGATCACATGAACATACAACCTGTGGAAGAATAAACACAACATGCTATCCATGGTACAAAGCAGCAGCTAACTCATCACGAAAACCATTCATGTTACTATCTATCTTGCTCCTGAGGTCCCACATGTTGAGTTGTGGCGGGGGGGGGGGCATTGGAAAATAGTTTGCATCACACCTTGCAAGTTCTCTATCTGCAATTTCTCTCTCTCGGATGAAATTATGGAGAGCCATGCAAGCTATAATTATTCTTGCTTGCTTGCGGGGCGAAAATCTTTGCATATTCAACAACATTCTCCATCTCATTTTCAGCACTCCAAATGATCTCTCTATAACATTTCTAACTTGGGAATGGGCACGGTTAAATTTTTCTTTCATACCTTGTGGCGGCGGGCCATTTTGCAACTGCTCAACATGGTACCTTGTCGACCTATATAGTGAAAGATATCCTGGCCAGTTTGGGTAGCCCGCATCGACCACGTAATACTTGCCTACATAATGCACAAAATTAATTAGTATGCATAGACAAAATTTGCACAACTTCATATATGCCAAAATTAATTAATATGCATAGACAAAATTTGCACAATTTCATATATGTCAGTTCAAATACAGTACCTGGAGGTGGATGTGGAAATTTGACAGCATATTTTGTCAAAGCATCAGTGAGAACCCTCATATCATGAACTGATCCAGGCCATCCAGCAAGCACAAACGTAAACCTCATGTCGAAATCACAAACAACCAGCCCATTCTGAGAAGTTTCATTTTGTCTATTCATATGTTGAACCACCAGACTTTTGGCCACCACAACCTTCATATGAGTCCCATCCAAGGCTCCTATACAGTTGTTGAAGTGAGGGGAAAATTTTCTTTGACGGGTCGCATATGAGTCCCATCCAAGGCTCCTATACAAGGTTCACCTGTACTCATTAACGCTCAAAAACTTCTGTTTTCTGTGGATCGACAGGTCGCTGGATTATACGGCATTGCTTTTTATGTCATGTAGTGTGAAATGATTGTTGAAGAAAGGGAAATGTTGATTTTTTAACCTTCTGGCGATGTATTTTTTTTATTTGTGCTTCAACCTCTTCGTCGAGGCTAGCTGGCAGATAACTAGCTGGCAGGATTTCCAGGTGACCTTACTGAAACTGTAGCAAACTATTCCAATCCCTCTCAATCTATGATAGTCTAACCAACCAAACAAGGCTTACGGTGAGTTTAGATCATCCAACTTTTCCAAAAAAACACTATTTATCTAACTTTTCCCTATTCATCCCATCCCTCCCACTCACAGAACACGCTTCCCAGCACGATCTACAGTGTGTTTTTGGATCTACAGTGTTTTTTCCCTAAACTAAACTCACCCTTAAAAGGGAACACGATCTCAGATTTATCAGCAAGATCGTAGTTTTTAACCCAATTAATCTACAACACATACGAAGTCAGCAAAGGAAAAAAAAATCAGCTACCCTCTTAAGGGTTCTTTCTTCCTACAGGATTTCCAATTGACATTGACTGAAACTACTGCAAACTCGCCAAGCTCTGGTACCTCTTTGTCCATATAGAACATGACACCCGGCTTCTCCTTCAGCTCAAGAACAAGATGTTCTGCAGCATACACTTCGGAGCACCATCTTGGAAGAGCCGGATCATCTTACTGAAGCCTGAAAATTAGAATGCATGTTTTATCTTGTTGTGGCAAGGATTATTAAGATTAGCTTCACAAGCTTGTAAGATAAAACCCTAGAAATGTCCATTTAAAAAATATATGCAGCTCTGATGTGATGCATGTGTTTCATTTAGAGGTAAGATTCATCAAGAACATGCTCTTGCTCTAGGAACCAAAACCAGCTAAAACTGAAAAACACGTACATGAACAGAGCCGACACCTCAACGGTGATGATATCTGAAACCCAATACAGAGTATGCATGTTTCCTTACAACTACATAACACCACATTGTAACTTGTGAAAACATAACTTAGTTTAGCCGACCACAAGAAAAAACCTATTAACATGGATGAAATTATTATTAAATGAAAGCTGCCTCAAGACGTCTTCTCATAAGATTTCCAACTCATCTTGACTAAAACCGCTGCAAAATCCACTAACTCCACCACTAGATCCTCAACCCCACTTCTCGTAAGATTTCCAACTAATCCTGACTGAAACCAAGATTTCCAACTAATCCTGACTGAAACCGCTGCAAGATCCCCCAACTCCGCCTCTACATTCACAACCCCATGGTAGCGAGGTCCAAAGCCGCATTGCCAACCCGCATATTGCTGCGTCTCCTGGACTGGGGCAACATCGTCTCTCTGAGACCCTTCAATGCACAGATCAAGGTAGTTGCATCTCTCCGCAGCGACAGCAAAGCTTGCCGAGAAGCCCACCTCCAAAACAGTGCCTTGGAAGAGTCAGATCACATTGCTGAAACCACTAGTCTTGGCAAGGAGCTTCAGGTTGATGCCATGGGCAGGGACACGAATGACATTTATATCAACCCGAGCTTCTAGGCCGTGTTCAGATTCAGGAAAAACTACTTCTCCAACAAGTTTTTCCTATTCATCTCACTCACAGAACACGCTTTCCAGTGCACTATTCATCTAGAAAAAGTACTTTTTACTTCCAATCTGAACACAGCACTACTGCATTTATCAGGACCAAGTACTTAATGTCAAGCGCACACCTTTGGCCGTACAGGCGCTGGTTTCTGATGAATGATTTCGTCGCGCGCATGTTGTAGAGCTCAGTGCACCCTTCAATGATCACGTCATCACCACTGTCATTTTTGTCTTCACTTAGGGCATGGAGCTCGAACTCAATCAACGCACGGGACGACATTGAAATGACTCGTGCAGGCCTACCCAGTGATAAGCGTGCCACACCCTGCAAACGAACAAGTCGTAAAGTCAACTTTTATCAGTTACTAGTAGATGCAAACTCTTGATCATAGTTCGCATATCCAATACTGCACGCATGAACAAGAGTGCACTTTTAGTTGTGATGCTATGACTTATCTTAGGGCTATTTATTACAACATGGAATTCAGATGACAGAAATTATAACAAATAAATAATAGCTAAATCTTCAAGAAATGTTAAATGAATATATAGATATTTCCATAATTATATGTAAAAAAGAATCCAGGTTCACAGTTTCGTCCATCCAAAATTCTATTTTACTTTACAGCATGGAATTGGGATGATTTTGAAAATTCACAGTACACAATGCCCAAATCTGAATTACTGTGTTATGGGTTTAGAGGAGCCATCTGAGCCCGCAGCCACTGCATCGAGGCAAGCCAGGGCTGCAGCGCCCCTCATTGGGGCGCACAGGGAGGAGCAGGTGCCCTAGGGGGGTGAGCGCACATGACGCCGCCAGGTCCATCGGCGCATATCTTTGGTCAAGTTAATTCAGGATTTGGAAAGTTAAGGAGGTTTTGGTTTAGAAAGCATGGATCCAGTTGGTAAGGAATCCAATCCGAGTCATCTTGGAGTCAAGTCATGAGGTCCCTATACAACTGAGGAAGATGTACCTATTGGAAATCAAGAAGGAAAAGATATTTACTTTGCCCCTCCCTAGCACACCCCCCCCCCCAAAAAAAAATCTACATACATCATTTTCCCTTCCCATATACTATCAATTTGCTGATTGCTAATTGGTTGCTGCACGGATTGGAATTGAAATCAGCTACAAAACTTTTAAGAATAAAGCGTTAATACAGGTATGATGCACGTGTGTCATGTATAGGTATTTTCAAGATAAAAGTAGCTCGTGTGCATGCAGTTGCAAGCTTACAAAGTATAGAGCAGATAGAATTACCGTCTTTTGTTTCACAGATACAGCTTCACAATTGTCAATGCACGCCTATAGACATAGTTGCGCAAAGGCTTCATCATATCTCGTGCTGCGACAAAGCCAAAGATCTTGGCACGTCCAGGATGAGTGTGTTGATAGCCAGCGATTTTGACATCAATGAACTGAATCAAGTCCATTGGAAAGCAATGGCATTTATTTGAGCAATCCCAATTATTGATCCCAGTGACTGCAAAATCAATTATAAACGATGCACACAACTATGAAATTAGTTGATAATAATATGAAATTAGTTGGTTAGATGGGTCAGCCCCAAAGAATTTGGCCCCATCCCTCTTCCGGCGATCGAAAAGGAAAAAATTCACGGTCCACCGAGGCTTGCTAAACAATTATTAGATCGATCAGATTTGGCCACTAACAACAGGGGAGGAGATCAGAGAGTACGCCAATCTATGGGAAATGATACACACTTTAGAGCGTGATCCATCAGTCGAGGATGAGATCACTTGGAGATGGACACCCAATGGCGAATATACGACCAAAAGTGCGTACCGGATACAATTCCAAGGCCGTTTCAAAAGTCGCAACATTGGCCCAATTTGGAAGGCTCAAACCGAACCAAAATGCCGGATATTTGCTTGGATCCTCCTCCATAAAAAAATTTTGACGGCCAGCAACCTAGCAAAACGAGGTTGGCCACACAACCCCTTGTGCCCTTTGTGCAGCATGGACCCGGAGACACCAACCCATCTATGCAAAGAATGCACTTTCACGGGACAAGTGTGGAGTAGGCTGATCAACTGGTTTAACCTGCGAAACCTACCCCAGAGTTCAGAGGCAACAACATTACACGGGTGGTGGAAGAAGTGCAGATTCGCAATACGCAAGGACATAAGATCCGCTTTCGATGGATTCATGATCTACTTTTGGTGGAACATTTGGAAGGAGCGTAACAGAAGAACCTTTAACAATCAATTCCTATCGGAGGACAACATAGCTTCCTTAATTAAAGAAGACGTCCAGCAGTACCTCCAGGCATCGCAAACAGAAGCGCCTCAGTTGTTCTCAGCAAGTGGAGCGGCGAGTTAGTGGTATAGTGCCTCTTTATTTGTAGTGTGGTGTCAGTCCTCTATCCCCAGCTAGTTGTTTAGGTCCGTGGCAGGCTACAGCGTTTGAGTTGTCATGGGGAAGTTGTAATTCTTAGTTGTTTTGTTGTTTTTCTCTTCTTCTAATAAAAATTTGGCAAAGCTCTTGCCATCGGTTCAAAAAAAAAAAAACTACACAATGTATGGCAGAAAGAAGCCACAGTAAAGGGGGGGGGACAGTAGAAGTGAACATACCTTCAGATTTATCAGCAAGATTATAATCAGAACCAAATAGATGGTATCCAGTTTTGAATGGAGGGAAAAGCATGACTGGTGAGGGCCCTCGACGCTCAATGTCTGGAGTTCCATACAACACAGCAACCTGCTTATCATAGTCACAGCTAGCCATTGGGAAAGCGTCGATTGTAAAAGGAGGGTATGCCCCTACACCAAAGGTCACCGAAATGAGCAAAAAAAAAGGAGGGAGAGGGAGAGACGAGGGGGGGGGGGGGAGGGGAGGGGTAGGAGCTGCTGAAGGTTATAATAAATAATCATGGATACAAGGACAGATCCAAATAACCATGAGCACGTGACTTAATTACGTCTTCAGTCAAGTTCAGAAATCAAGAAGAAATAAATTTGAATTTGTGACGTTCAAGTTGCAGCATGAGGAACAAAAGGTGCTTCTAGTACAGCATATCAAGACCTCTATGCAGCCAACAACTTAGTACAGCATTCTTTAGAACAGCCGTGCAACAAAGGGAAATATAATGTTACAAAAAAAAAAAAACATGCAGCCAACTTCATGTATGCCAGTGGCATGTCTTTCCTGCCAAATCTGCCAATGCTACCAGCCTATCTCATAAAAGTGCCATCTAGTGCCTTGCCTCTCTGTGGCAACGATGAGCATCGGCAATGTTCCCCCAACCCAAAGTAGGAAAGACATACACAAGGGAGCATGGGTGGCTGATTCATGTTTTGCTTGGGATGGACAAGGTCTTTGAGGCCAGATTGACTAGAAGAAGAGCTGGAGAGGAGCGGTGAGGGAAGATAGACATCTGATGGAGCTGATATTATCAGACAGAACATATACCCGACCTGTTACTGTAATATTACTGCCATGAGACTTCAACTTCCTTCAGAAAGTACTTTTGTTATATGCCAGGCCTAATCTAACTGCAGAGGGTTACTAATTGAGAAACTTTTATATGTTTACCACTTTATCATGTTTTATTTATTAGATGCGTTTACAAACATAATTCCATGCACCTGATGTTCGACGAGCAATTTGAAATGCCGTGAAGCACATCACATGATGAATGGCTGATATATGGTCGATATGGTTATATGAACTGAATGATATATTTTATTTGTCTTCTCGTTCATCAAGCAGTATTTGGGGAATAATACAAATTTGGAGAACAATCTCGGTGACACTATGTCTGAGGTACTGCAGAGACCAAACCTTTCCCTGTTAGTTTACCAATGATAAACAAATCAAGCAGTATTTGGGGAATAGTACAAATTTAAAATAGTACCTTTACCAAGCACGTGTATTAATGGAAGTTAAAAGAAATAAACCATTCGGTTAATGCCTCATAACAAAATCTCAAAATAAATCATGCCAGTCAAGCCTCGTGGACATATAACTAGCCTCATAACAAAATCTTCCTTTTGGAATCTGGTAGTTAAGTAAACTTGTAGCTTCGTTTTGGGGTGAAACTTTTTGGACAGAAGAAAGCAATGTTAAATGATGATTGAGGCCACCGAAAATTAAGGCTATCCCCAACCCTCCATGTAGGATAGTTTTCATAGCATTAATTAGGCTGCCACATAGGATGGTTTGCTTATGTGTCACTCTAATAAATAAGAGAGAGAGTGAGAAAAGAAAGAAACTGGGTCTTGCATGAGACCCAGTGTCTACACGAGAACCTATGCAATAGACACTACCAAATTATGTATTGAGAGAGTATGGTGTCTTCATAATAAATGATAAACAAATATGATTGGTGGAGAGAATAGAGAGTGGATTTATTAGGGACCCACACTAAGAAACCATGGGTCGTAGAGTATAATGTCTACGGTGGTGTGTTGATGATATGGCAATATGAACATCACCCATAGACACCATGGGTTGGGATGGCCTAAGGGATGTTTCAGCGAGCGGCACTGCTACAAGAATTTTGATGATTGAGATTCTAATCCAAAGCCCACTCACTACCTAAGCATGAACTAAAGGGGGAATCATCAAAATGATCAAACAGATTTTGCTTCGGTAATTTGCTAGATATAATTTTTGACATGGTTATTTTCCCCCCTCGATATATGATCAAAAGGAAAACAAATTTGAGGGGTAGCTGAGCAATCGATAGAAAGATAAGATTTTTACCCTGATTCTCGTAATCCTCGTCCTCCCCGCTGTCGCTAACGTACCAGTCATCGTCATCGCCGCTGGACGAGTCCTCGTTGTCGCCCGGAAGAGCAGGAGGCGAAGGAGGCTGCTCCTTGGCGCGGCCATGGACAAGGGTCCCCGCCGATTCGCAACCTTCTCCTTCAATGCCCATCGATTGCTTCTCCCTCTCCCCCGTCTCCCCCACAAACCCTAGATTAAGAAGAGGGGCGGCCTCGTCACCGATGTGTTGCGGGACCTCCTCCCCTGCCGGTATGCCCCTCGGTGGATTCCATCTCCTCGCCGCGCAGCTAACAAAAACGGCGGCCCCGACCGCCTTCCCTAATATCATTTGCTTTACGGTGCTAATCTCACAACAACAGAAAATTCTGGCATAATTTCCAGTGCCATTTAACAGTAGAATGCTTAGAAGCAAGGAATGACTAGTCGCTGAAAAGATTGAACAAAATTGGTAGGTAGCAGCAACTTTATTTGCTGCACTGCATGGTTGAAAAACAGAGGAAGCACACCGCCCTTGGATATTTCGTTAGTCAGATTGGACCATGGTTCAGACATGACCAAGTTTCACTGAATGCACATGACCTCATGAGCATATGAAAATGGATAACGGAATACAACAACGCGCCAATGGCGTCTACTACTAGAATAATCTTTGACTGTCAGATGCAGATCGTCCCTCAGATTTCTCCTAGCCGTCAACTCTGAAGTACTCGGCTTTTTCACCACATCCTGCATAGGAAAAGAAAAACAGATACAAGTTAAAAAGCTAACGCATGAGACAATAACAAAACTGAGAAATATTATATACAGGAGGATAAGGGAACAAGAGTGACTAGCACAGACTTAGCATGTCAAAGATACTCAACGGTATGAGTTTGTGGCAAGTAAATAGGTTACACAAACAAACAAGACCTTGTTATAATCAATTAAATGCAGCTTGTACATCTGCAACAGGTCAAGTTGTAAACTAAACATTGTGGCAACCAGCCTACCTATATGATTTCCAAGTAACCTTAACTGAAACTAGTGCAAACTCCCCCAGCTCTGCCTCCCGTTCATCAGTCCCATGGTAGCCAGGCGCGAAGCTGTACTGCTGCCAAGAACAGGACATAGGCTTCTTCTCCATCCCAACGAAAGGATCATCGCCTGGAGCTGCTTTGATGTAGAGATCAAGGTTCTTGTGCCTCTCCACTGCAACAACAAAGGTCATATTCGAGCCTGGCTCTGGAGCAGCACCTCGAAAGAGTTGGATAACTTCATCAAAGCCACTGGTCTTGGCATGCACTTTCATGTGGACACCGCCAGCAATGGCACCAACACTGAGAACCTTGACCTCGACTCGGGCCTCCACTGCGTTCATGAGCACCATGTACTTGACATCCAGTGCGCACCTTTCACCATACAAGCGCCGATGTTCAACAAAAGGAATAGGTTCGAACAAGTTGGTGAACTCAGTGCATCCTTCAATGAGGCAGTCACCCTTGGGTTCATCTTCAGAAAGGGATTCGGTCCGGACATAGAGCTCGAACTCAAACAACACTCGAGTTAAGATTGAAATAACTCGAGCAGGGCTTGTCAATGACAGACGTGCGACACCCTGCAGAGCAGTAATATTTGAATTGTTGAATAGAGACAAACACAATTATGCCAGAGGAATAAGAAGGGCATCAGAGACATATTAAATAATGCCTAATGCATTTCCCCTTCATATGTCAAGGTGCATGGAGAAAGTTTAAAAAATGAACTTCCATGCAGATTGGTAATTTGCTACTGTTAGTTATATATTATACATTGGAGCTGATTCACATATTTGGGGGAAATGATAGCCAGACCTAGGCGTAGCTGGTAATCTGAACAACAAATTGCCTACATGATGCCCTACTGTTAGTTAGAAGGCAGGCTGCAAAAGGTATTGAGATAAATGAACACCACAGACTGGCAAAAATAGGGCATTACCGTATTTCGCTTCACAGAGATAGCTTCGCAATCATTAATCCCACGCCTATACACATAGTTACGCAAGGGCTCAATTGTATCCCTCATAGCTACAAAACCAAAGATGTTAGCACATCCAGACTGGACATGCTTATAGCCAGCAATTTTAATATCAATGAACTGGAGCAAACACAAGGGATTGCACTTGCATGAGTTGCATCCATTAAAGCAATCCTCAGCACTGCTGACAGTTACTGCAAAATGAACATAATTTTTTGTAAGTACCTGATGGCATAGGATACATGATAGTTAAAGCCCAAAATGACAGGAAGAGGAGATGAGGTGGGGTTTGGGGGTTACAGCAGGCACACATACTTTCTGATTTGTCGTCAAGATTATAATCTACACGAAATACATGCTTGCCACACTTGTATGGAGGATAACGTCTTAGTGGTAAAGGACCTCGAAGCCTAGTCTCTGGATGTTTATAGAGCACATAGATCTGCTCCTGCTCGTCACAAGTAGCCTTCGGAAATTTATCCACTGTAAAAGGGCGGTTCGGCCCTGCAATAAAATAACTCGAATCAACCCCAAAAACTATTTTGCACAAGCTATGGAAACAATATACGTTCTTATGTGAAAGCCATCACTCAACAGTTCAAAACGGTTAAACAATTATTTCAAGGAAGCAAAATGTGGAAATTAATTGCAGTCAAATTCCACACGTTATAACAAGTGCATAAGTAACTGAAAACAAAGAAACATTCATCTATGATTCAGACGACCAAGGGTGTTTGGATGGGATTTTTATTTTTACTTTAAAGGGTTTCAACTCAAAGTATACCAGCAAACATACCCATTACAAGAAGAAAATGCATTGCCCATTACAGATTTTGCTAATGAATTGTTCTACAACAGTAAATGGTTCACAGTTTGCAAATTGGACTATAGTATAGTATAGTATCATTTATATACCAGGCATAAGTAGTCAAATCAAGAAGAATTCATTTGTGTCAGGTGATTAGGGAATGTTTGCAGAGATTCTCAATTTTTTGTTCCTTACGGATTTCGACCTAAAGGCATAGCAGCAAATGTATTCTAGAATCTAGAAGGAAAACACAGAGATTTGTTGAATCAGGAGGTATTATAATCTAGAAGGAAAACACAGATATTTGTGGAATCAGCAGGTATACTAGCACAAGATTCATTTCTTACTCCGCTTCTAGTTTTTTTTTTTTTTTTTTTTTTTTTTGCAACAGAAAGTGATTCCCACTTGCATACTGAACTGAATAACGATAGCAATTATATAAAGGGCATAGTAGCCTAATTAAGAATTCATTTATGTTTAAGGCCATTAAAGGGTGTCCGATGAGGACTGTTGCAGGAATTTTCCAATTTTTAGTACCTTAATGATTTCGAGCCAAAGCAAACAAACATCCTCTATAAAAGGGAATTAAAACCTAAACCTTCAGTCAGGGGAGCAAGCCAGCAGAAAATCCATTCCTTACTGCAGATTTTTCTAGTATTTTCTTCTCACAATAGAGATGACCCTAACTTGCAATTGGAACGGAACTGTAGAATCGTTTATACAAAGGGCGTACGAGCAAGGAAATTAAGGGGGTGCTAATTACTATTCCAGGAATTTTCAACTTCTTAGTTCCTAAGGATTTCAATCCAAAGAATACCAGCAACAATGCCCTCCAAGGGGAACCTAGAGCCTCACTCAATCAGCAGGCATGCCAGGGGAAAATACATTCCGTATCAACGATTCCACATTTTATCTTCCTATATTGTGAAGTCATCAGTTGCAGACTTGCAGGTGATTTGAGTCTTACCCTGATTTTCGTCATTCTCGCCCTCCTCGCTGCCGCTGCCGCTGTCGCTGACCAACCATTCATCGCCATCCATAGATTCCGGCAAATCCTCGCCGTCTTCCGGAGTAGAAGGGGAAGGCGGCCGCTTCTTGCCGCGGTCAGCCCCCCCCCCCCCCCGATCCTTCATTCTCCATAAACCCTAGGCCCCGCTGACATGTGAACCTCCTCAACTATGCCCTAAAAAACCTCCTCAACTATAAAACTGAATATTCGACAACCCACCCAAATTATCTAAAATCGTTTAAACAACCCAAGAGGTGGTTTTGGAGGTAAGTTTTGCTGACAATGACGTGGCAAAGGTATATTTTGAAAAAAGTTTACTTTACCCTAAATTATCGATTTTTTTTGTCTAAATAGCCATTAAACTATATAATTGGATATTGTTAAGCCACCTGCAACGGTATCAAGCATCTGCGCAACAAGTAATCGTGGCAGGCAGCGGCAGGATGTACGTACGTACGGACGCGTGACGGAGCAAGCAGCGATCGCCTCGGCACCTTGGTTTGCCTAGGCTGTGTTTTCATATTCAGAAAAAATTACTTTTCTAACAAGTTTTTTCTATTTATCCCACCCACAGAACACATATTTAATGTACTATTTATCTAGGAAAAATATTTTTTACTTTCAATCCGAACACAAGCAATCTGAACACATAGGCATGTACTTCCCCTTCCTCGCGACGCGGGCGCGGCTTCGATCAACGCTCAACGTCTACCAGTTTCGTCGCCGGCCGGAGATCGAGGCGCCGCCTTGAATACCGAGAACGTAACGAGCTGCAAGCGTGGGCCCGTCGTGGCACCTCGACCGCTCGACGGCCACCGCCCACCTCCTCAACATCGATCCGAGCCCTCGTCCACGTCGTCCGCCTCTGCAGCATCAGCAATTAACTATGAACTCCTCAGCATTGTGCAGTCAACTTTACTGAATTTCTTGTTACTTGCATGCGAACATCTACTTGCGTTCATCAGCCACATGTACTTGACATCCAATGCACATCTTTCGCCATATGCAATGGTGTTTAACAAATGAACGGCGAGGTTTCAGTCCGGACATAGAGCTCAAACTCAATCAACACACGGGGAAACATTGAAATAACACGAGCAGGGCTGGTCACTGACAAACGTGCAATGCTCTGCAGTGCAGCAGTATTTTGAACTATTACATCGCATGTATATAATAAAATAATGACTATCATTTCCCTTTCATAAGGCTCATGTAGAAAGTTTGAAAATTGAATTGACATGCAGACTGTTTACTTGTTTTATATTGTAAGGGTTGTAACTGACTCAAAAAATTGAAGAAAAAAAATGATGGCCAAAGTGCCAAACCCAGGCATCCAGATGTCCAATAGATCGATTTTTATAACAATTGTGAGTGCACATAGCTCAAAATAGCATGACAAATTGCCTCCTTTCCCTACTATTAGTTAGAAGGTAGATAGTTGAACATCATATTACAAGAATGAGAACATTACCATCTTTCGCTTCACATTGGTAGCTTCACAATTATTAATATCACGCCTATACACAGTTGCGCAAGGGCTCAACTGTAACTCGTGCAGCCACAAAACCGAGCAGCAAGCGAATCCAGGCTGGGCATGCTGATAGCCGGCAATTTTAATAGCAACAAACTGGATTAGCACCTTCCAAAATTGGACTAGCAGTTTGGAAAATGCAGAGCAGCAAGCGACGTTGACAGGAGGTCTCGCCATCTGCAGGCTGTAGCTACTGAGCGAGCGAGGAGAAAACAATCGATTGGAGTATCGGACGACGAGTGCAAGAAACAGGAAAATTCTAGCAATCCGCCGCAATCAAATACCATTCATTTGAGCAGAACACAAAGGGTAATTATTTGCCGCTATGTCAAGTTGGAGCACAGAGAGTTCAAGAAAGTCTCATGGAAATCATATGCCAATGCATCAGCAATGGTTTTAGGGGGTACTACTTTGGTTGCCACTATACCAAGAAAACTGTCTCAGGCAGAGTCAAACCTCATGATCCATTGATCCTACACATAGACCAAGTCTTGCCGCAAAGCTAACAAAATGATTATAAAGAACATGCTAACACAGAGCTCCACTGATCTCGATTACTGCCATCCTATCAACTCCCCTTTAGACAGCCATTATATCGCCACAGGTGCGCATGAAGACGATGGACCCGGCGAATAGACCAAGAGCCTTTGCTATCTTCTGTATGAAAAAAAAAATATCGGGGCAACCGTTTCGTTAGTAACTTAGTATAAAAGAAAAAAAAAACCAACAGAAAAGTAATGTTGTCCTAACAACAAAAGCTTGATTTCCCTATGCTCAAAAGCTTCAATTCTAATTAGCAAACCAAATCGAAGATCAAAGAAAGTAGCAAGATTAATAAATGGAATTCAAGGGTGAACAAAGCAGTTAAACAGATCTATGTATACCCAGCCAAAAGAGAATGTGGGAGAAGATACTACAAAACTTCAAAGGTTTACTTGGGAGTTAAGAAGCAATTCCATTTGTCAATGTCTGGCGCAATTTTCTAATAAAAAGCATCACATCACATGGGTCCAGAAATCTCCGGGCTCAATATCTTCATATTTCACACAACCCCAGATTGAATGGTTCTAATGTTTCAGCACTTGCGGAAACACCACTTGAACAGATAACCAGCCCCCACATTCAGCATCACATTTTCTGCTCACACCTTCACCTTTGCTTCCTGATGTCTCGCTCCGTGGGATTGCTAGGGTGTGATTTGTCAAAGATAGAGATGAAACAACTACGACCGTAAGACAATAAAACATCAGATTGTCCTTGTTTAAGAAAAAAGGGTTATGTGCCAGAAACTAAGATAACCAGGGTTTCCTACAACAACAGTAACAAATTAAGATCCAAAGAATCGATCCCAGGAATAGTTATTATCCATTATACGCCACAACTTCACAAAAGCTAGAACAGACAATCGGCAAGGCAGCAAAACATCGACTGCAACCACAAACCATACATCTTTCACATCTAAAATTTATAAATGAGGAGACAGTATCACCTTATAGATAACCAGGTACCTAAAGGTATAGAAAGGGGCTACAACAATAACAAGGGCATAGATTGCGTTAATTTGATAGTAAACAACAAACACGGTCAGGATAATTAGGATTGCCTTAATTTCGCCTTGAAGACTTCTTATTTCTTACATAACCTACTCACACTGCAGACTACTAAAATATCAATTCCAACCCAGTCCTACTCTGCACCTAAGCGCTCAAATATCAATTTGATCCCACTGTCCCCCTCCATACACAATTACACCATGGTAAACAGCAAAACATGGTATGGATAACAAAGATTGCATTAATTTGGTCTTGCAGACTTCCACCATAATAACCTAACTACTCTACAGCTACCAGAAACAAGCAATTTTGTAATGTCTGCAGCAAGTGCATATATCAACAAAAAATCCAACACTATCACCCAAAACCCATAGCAGCAAGCTAGCGAGACGTGACTATACTCTAAAATCGTGGGTATGAGCCAAAAGAGTAAACACACAAAATAACAGAGTAAAACTCATCCAGCAATCCCCACAGTCTCACTCTGCGAGTCTGCAGCAACAATGCCTAGCAATCCGAATCATTGTTCTCTTGCTTGCTCAATAACGCAGCGGAGCAGATGAAACCAAAACATTAATAAACTTATTTCCGCGAAGCGACGGCAAAACGATAAAATCCCCCTCGATTCTACGACGAATTGGAGGTACACAGATTGGTTGCGGGATGAGAGGGAGGGGAGGGGGCGCTCACGTAGTTGTTCGCCCAGTTCTTCTCGTTGTTGATCTGCGAGCGCAGGAACCCCCTGACCTTCCGCCACGCCTCCGACACCGCCGGAGCCGCCATTGATCTTCCGCAGGCTTCTCCTAGGGTTTCGCTGCGCTTTTGCTGATGATTTCGCGTTGCGAAGGGGCGGCGGCTGCGTGCGTCTAGAAGAACTCTTGAGCACGAGGGCGGCTTCCTTCCTTGTTCAAGTGGGCTTTTTCACTGGGTCTGATATAGTTAGATTTGGCCCATTTTGGTTCGGCAAAAATAGAATTGGGCCTGTGTTTGGGCCTAAAGGCTGAACGAAGGGAGGAAAAAGATTGAAAAAAAGGGGGCTGAACTAAGGGACGAAAAAAGATTGAATAAAAAAGGTTAACGACTCCGCTGGGGATCGAACCCAGAATCTCTGGTTCCGTAGACCAGCGCCTTATCCATTGGGCCACGGAGTCGCTTGTGAGAAGAATTAATTTTTGTTGTACTAGTTGGGGTATTGTGGTTACATATTCGCTTCCGTTATTGATAGGATACCTGACGTGGAATATTCGACCAGTGGTGAACGGCCACGTGTGCAGTGATCGGATGAGGCCGCACGCCTCAGCCACCGAAGATTGCCACGGCCCACGGGCGGTGGTGTGCTCTGCACCACGGGTTGCCTCGGCTGGGCAGGTGCAGAGGAGGAGGAGAGGAGAGAGCGCGCGCGGTGGCCATGGCGTCACTGTCTCTCGCCGGCGTTGCAGCAACCACGGCGAAGTCAAGCAGCAGCGGCGAGAGAGGCCGCCGTCTCCGGATCACCTCCATGGCCACCCAAAAGGGCCCGAAGCCGACGCCCAACAAGACCATCTCCGGCACGAGAAGATCGGTAAGCAAGCACAAGCACAACCACCGTTCTCCATTCCCGACGCCTCGATCTCCCTGTCGAAAACAACGGCCGGTGACATATGAGAAACCGTCGTCAATGGTGCAGGGCACGACGGTGTTCCCTCTCGGCGAGCCAGGTCCCCGCCCGGCGACGGCGAGCGCCAAGTCACCGCCGGTCAAGCTACTGACGAACGTGGAGAAGCTCCGGCTTCTAACGAAAGCGGAGCGCGCCGGGCTTCTATCGGCGGCGGAGCGGGCGGGGCTGTCGCTATCGGCGGTGGAAGGGCTGGGGTTACTGTCCAAGGCGGAGGAGCTCGGCGCGCTGTCGGCGGCGACCGACCCGGCCACGCCGGGGGCGCTGCTGGCGCTCGCCGTCCCGCTCCTCGCCGCGGGCCCCGCCGTCGTGTACCTCGTCCCCGAGGAGCAGGCGTGGCAGGTGGCGATCCAGGCCGTGGCAGCGCTCGTCTGCGTCGTCGGCGGCGCCGGTGCGGTGGCTGCGTCCACGTTCGTGTCCAGGCTGCAGGGATCGTCTGGCTGAGCCAGAGCGCGGGCCCCGGGGATCTCCGGCGTGCGTCGATGTAGACCAGGGGATTGGAATGTGCTGGGCTGCTGGCTATAGTTGTTGTAGCTTAATTTCGTGGGGATTTTTTTGTGTGTGTGTGTGTGTGTGAGTATGTGAAGATGAATGGGATCGATGTGTCGGTGTGAGAACTGAGATGTACATTGCGTGCAGTGCAGGTTGGCTAGCAAGCACAAGAGGTGTCATATCAATGCAATTTGTGAATTGTGGTCGCCAATATGAACAGGTGATTTGGTCTGCTCTATAGGCGGTGTTTAGTTGGTGGAGATACGTAGAGATTTACCGTAGCAGATATGCACTGTAGCAATGAATAGTGAGGAAAGGATGGGAAATGATGTGATGGATGTGATGGGAGGAATAGTGAAAATCTGTAATCTAAACATGTCCTAGTGGTTGTATGGGTTCCTACATGTACCTCATGTAGGCTCATCGAATGAAACATGTTGATGTTTGATTGGCTGTAGTTGGTAGTGGTTCTGACTCGTTGGATGCAAAGGTGTGTGTGGATGTATCTAGAGAGAGAGCTGAAATGACCGCTCTAGATGCAGACAACCAAACAACCTTTCTCCTTGGCCTACTGTGAGCGTTGTATCCGGCAAGCCCTGCTATCGTGGGTCTATAACGACAATGCCAATTTGGTTTTAGCGCTAAGAAACCAATCACACTCGTATTGTATACTTGTAAAAACTTTGCATTGTGAAGCGAGAGGATCATTACCGAGTCTCGTTTTAGTTCTAGAGCGTGGCTTCTCAACTTATCTAGCTGCGGTGGTCTTATATTGTCAAGTGAATGCATACGCATATGCATTGCATTGTGATCCAGATATATCTATTGAGTTTGTTCATGTGACTTCAGTACAATGAGTCAACATTTAGGCTTCTACACTAGCCTTTTTTTCCCTTTTACCTTCAAAGTTCAAATTCCAAAGGGAAATTATGATTTCAAGTACTAAAAGAGCAACATATGTGTTTTTTTTCCCTTTTACCTTCAAAGTTCAAATTCTAAAAAGGAAATCACGATTTTAAGTACTAAAAGAGCAACAGATGTACTAAAAGCCAAAGCCATACACATATCATTATCAAGTCCTCCATATCATTCTGTCCAAGCCGAATCAAGATCGCCTCAATATAAGCTAGTCTCGTCTTCCACGTTGATACCTTGCATCAACATGCTTCTTTACCAGGTGATATCAAGGCAGATTCTTTACTCTAGTGTCAAGTCTCTTATGTCGTTTTTTATGAGTTAGCACTCCTTCTTGCTACATCTTCACTTGAATCATATTTGGGTGCAGATGAAGTCTCATCGCATAGTCTGAGGTCTCACCTATAACAAGATAATAAAAAGCTCAATTATGCAATTTTCATTTGTTAGCTCATGCAAATAAAAGGTAGGAATCACAAATGTTTGTATTGTTTTGTTTGAAAGAAAATCACTTTGATCTCCGGGTTCATTCGAAAATGTATGTGTAGTTTTAGAAAGTTGACCTTGAAACAATGGCGTCATGTTTTTTTCTGATATAGAGAATCTCCGTAGAGCAACATGGTTACATGTTTTATTTTTTTTGTGGTAACCATTTACAAGAATTACTACTTGGCCCCATTATATCATCTTTATGAAGGAAAACCGACAGTTTAGCAAAAACAAAAGTAAATACACTTTCTCCGGGCCCTGCTGCAAAACTCCCGGTTTTATGCACCTAACCGTGCGCCCTACCCGAATCCCACTGACAAACGGGACCCAGAGCCCAGAGGTCAGCCATGTGCGGCATCTCCCTTGTCCTCTCCGGTGACCACTTCGTCGTTGCCCCCTCCGCCGCCGCCGCCGCTGCCGCCGCGGAGATCCATCACTCCGGCGAGGTACTGTTGCCAAGATCCATCGCCTCCCAACCCCAGTTAAACCCCCACTGTGTTCCCCATACCCTAAACCCTAGTCGATCCGGGCTGATTTTCCTGACTGCAGGGAAAGGGCGTGTCGGTGGATGAGCTCAAGGAGGCTCTGCATCGGAGAGGCCCCGACAACCTCGGCTGCTTAAGGCGCCGCCTTCTCGCTAACGGCACGGTTCTAGGTGGGTGGTGACTTAAGATACGCGAAAATTTGCATGAATATTTGTCATTTCTTATACCGATTGTTTTTTTTTTTCCTCCAGGTAGTGACAGCTGCAATGGTGGGGGAGAGCGTAAAGCCAACTCTGGTGATGGTAGTGTTGCTGAGTTGCTCTTCATCGGAGCAACACTGCATCTTAGGGGAGCTGAGCCTGTAGCGCAGCCGCTGGTTTCTCCATCTGGAAGTGTTCTCGTGTACAATGGTATTTTTTTTAGCCTGATGTAATGTTGCGTAATTTTCTTTCTTCACAAATTGTTTCCTACAGTGATATATGCTGATCTAGTTATTTGATCTAAGGTGAGATATATGGAGGAATTGAAGTCGCAGATGATGAAAATGACACCCAGGCTCTTTTTTCTTCACTGGAATCTTGTTGTTCGTGTGACTGCCATGCTCTTGGCAGAAATAAAACCTGTTCTTGCTGTGCAAGTGGTGACAAATCAGTTCTGCAGATACTTTCCACAATCAAAGGTCCTTGGGCTTTGATATACTGGCAGGCAGGTAGTTATTAGGATTGTACATTTTGCATTCTTTTGGGGTTCGTCTTTCTAACATCCAGTTCACATTGAACTTCCAGATGGACTCGACTATGATTTGGTTTGGTCGGGATGCATTTGGAAGGAGAAGCCTATTGGTACATTGGCCCACATCTGAGGACTCTCGCTTTATATTATCATCAGTAGCACCCCCTTCATTTGCAAGAAATAACTCTGGTAAGATATTCTTAATTTTCAGGTGCCCATCATGGCATCAAGTCAAGCTATGATTTTGTCTGTGCAAAATGTTTCTTGTCAAATAGTAGTGATAACCGCCATTCAATTTTCACTATGTGATTTTTTCCTCTGCTACAGATGCAACAGTAAATGTTTTTGTGTCAGACACTGATATGAATGGCTGTACCAAAGCTAGCTACTGGGAAGAGCTTCCTTGTGGAATATACAGCATCCACATGAAAGACATCAGAAAAGATGGCACATGTGTGAAGGAAGGATGGAACGTCGAAGTTAACACACATGAATGGATGGATTCTTCATTGAATAAATTAATTGAATGGGAGAGGAAACTGACAGTTCCTACCATAGAGGACAATTCTATTGACAGAGGGAACCATCTCTTGTCACAGAACTTCATAAGCTCAGGAGCTGAAGAAAATAGTAAAAATGGGTTCATGAAGATAGATCTCCTTTCAGATTCAGCAAATTGCATAACACAGTCAGGTACATGAAACATTTGCTACTGAGATTTTGTAAATAAATCATCTTGGAGAGTTTCTAATACTGGCATTTTGTGTTACCTGATATCTCCATTCAGCACATAAAGTATTGGTTGCATTACGGGAATCTGTAATGCTGCGGACTAAGATGAACACACTGTTCCAGGTGGGCATACATATCTAAGCTTTAACTATTCAGTGCTGCACTGTAACACTTCTGACCATTTAACATCTTTACTTGACTGAAAGTAATCAAATCATTCCACATTTTCCATCACTTGTTAGTTGTTATTACATCAGGCATTACATTGAATCCTTTCATGTGCTCAGGGTGGTATAAATAAACCTGGGGATGAAGAGATAGCCCCAATAGCAGTTCTCTTTTCCGGTGGCTTAGACTCCATGATACTTGCAGCATTGCTAAACCAGTGCATTGATTCCAAGTGTAAGTTCAACTATTAATGTTACTTTGCATTTTAAACTTTTGGAATTCTCTGATGTTATATGTTTGCTACAAGCAGTTTTGGTTCTTCATGGAACTCCCTAAACTTCATTGTGGGAGTAAGTAAAACTAATGAACATTTCCAACAGGGACAATTGATTTGTTAAATGTCAGTTTTGATGGTCAGCTTGCCCCAGATAGGATTTCTGCAATAGCAGGACTGAGGGAGCTTCAGAGGATTTATCCGCTACGGAGGTGATTTGACTTCTGATCTGAACATGTTATGTTCTTAGCATTGACAGCTTATATGGTCTAGTAGACTAGTACTGGACGTATTCAATGTTGTTTAATGGTACAAACCTTCATATTCTCCAATATACCTGCACGTGAAGAATACTGGTACATTGGTACATCTGTTGTACATGTAAATCTGCACGGAGCCTTTCTGGACTCAATTTCTGAAACTCCTATAGCCTTATGAGTTTCTTCTCTGTCATGATTATGTGTGCTTACCTATAAGATGGTTGATGCACCTCAATGCACTCCTATAGTCCTATGTCATTTACTTGAATGCCTTACTAGTTAATCACTCATGTTTATTTATCTATTCTTGTTATCAGTTTAGATGGACCTCAATGCACTCCTGTATCACTTGAATGTTTTACTGGTTATTCACTCATGTTTATTTATCTATTTCAGTTTAGCTGTAAATGCTTTGTCGCACTGTCACTTCTTACAGATTTATTTATTTTATTGCTTCTGTGTTCTTAATTTGCAGATGGCGTCTTGTTGAGATTGACACTGCTTTGACTGACTTGAAAGGGGAAAGTGAACATGTGATGGCACTCATACACCCTTCAGATACTTATATGGTGTGCATCCTTCTGTTAGACTTTGATATGTTAATTCCATTACTTTTTAATGCCTTAATGTTAAATGTCACACCCCGAAATTTAGGATTTCGGGATGTGATTAGAAAGAACATTTAAATAAACAATTTTCACTTTTTCCAACATTTGTCTTATTTACAGGATATTTAGTGTAGGAAAATAATCATTTTCCTAAATTAAATAAATATGCTTTGTGTTGCTTAATAATTGAAGTGTTGCATTCATGTTGTAGTGCATTATGTGTTTTTTTTAGTGTTAAAGTTTTCAAAATGCGTTTAGACGTCGAGCAAATCATCCCTGAGAATTTCCTAGAATTTTCTAGGAATTAATTCTCTTTTCCTAAAGTCAAATCCATTTACTGGAAGGCTTTAAATTCCCTTTTCATGAGCTCCAAATATTTTATTTTGGTTCAAAGTCTCCAACTCTATCTCTGGAATTTCTCCTAGGATTTTTGGAGCTTTGGAGAGACTTTTCCATGGTTTAAATGCATATCTAGAATTTTCTGGATGTGTTTTTGAACTAGAAATGATTTCCCAAAATAAAACTCTAAATCTTCTTTTTCCCCTCCGTCTTGGGCCGAAATCACCCGCAAGCCCAGTCCGGCCCATTCTTTCTCTCAGCCCAGTTCGGCCCAGCAGCCATCTCCTTCCTTTCTGTCTCTGACCTCCCGACCCCACATGTCATCCTCTCCGCTCTCCCTTTCCTTCTCTCTTCCTCTCACTGCCGCGTGGGCCCCGCTGGTCAGCCCCCCCTTCCACCTTGCGCCGTGACAGAGCCGGACTCGAGTTCGAGTCCTGGCCGCGCTCGTCTGACCACCTCGGCTTGGCGCGCACGCCAAGGCACCCCGTGCTGCTCTTTATAATGCGCCGCCACCGACCCGCAAGACCAAATCCTAGCGCAGCCCTCGCTCCTACGTGCCGCCAATCTTCCGTTGCAGCGCCTCCTTGTCGCCAAGAGCTTGCTTCGGAGTTTCTCAGGAAGGTGAGGAATGCGACAAGCCTTTTTCCCCTCCCTTTCTTGCTCTTACTCGCGCGCACTGACTCGCCGTCGCCACCAAGCCGCCATGGCTCGTCGCCGGCCCCGACCGTCGGCTAATCCCCAACAAGAACCCCGTAGATCGATTCCCCTTCCCCCGTTCTTCCTTCTGAGCCGTTAATCGATGAAAACGGTGTCCCGTAGCCCCAGATTCGTGAAGCTCCGGCGAGCCTCCGCCGCGCGCCGCCGCCAGTCCGTCACCTCCGGCGAGCTGATCTGCCCAGTTGAACCTCGGCCGTCCGATCGCAGATCAACGATGCACAATAGATCCAATCGGAGTCAAACCAGTCAGCCGCGGCTTGTTAGTGAAGAGGCTTAATGTTCATTGTTGAATCTAGTTTTCTGAATAAAACTTGACTAGGTTCATACATTGAATTTTGTGAATAAATGTTAACTTGATTAATATCTATACCTTCTTCACTAGCTTTTCTAATTAAAAGTATACCCTGTTGATTTATAAATAAACGATATCAATAATTAACAATTATTGAACTAGTTTTCTTTATTAAAATTTAATTAGGGTTAAACACCGGTTTTGTGCAATCTCAATTAATATGGTTAATTCACAACTTGAATAAGTTTTAATATAACTTGTTTAGTTCAACACGATATATGAAGTTAATCGATTAGATGTCCTCACATGCTTTCTTGCAAGTTAAAATGTTTAATTGGTATAATCATTATATATAAACATTTGCAAATAAAATTAATTAGGCTCTACCCGGCTTTTCATGTGAAAGTGTAACTTGAATTAAATTAAATATTGAATATCTTTTCTTAAGTTAAAATAAAAGAAGCATATAGTCTTTTATTTCTTTAATAACATAAATCTTCCGACAGTTATACCTTTCCAACCGTTGTTCCCTTTTCAAAGTTTTCTTGCGCTTTCGTGATCGTAGTATCGAGCCCCATCGTTTAGTGCGTTGTTTAAAAGCTTTTCTTTTGATTGGTGTATTGTTTCTAGTTGTACCTATTTCTTTGCTTGCATGTTTGTGCTTGTGCTCGATGATTGCTACGATTAGAGGAGCATCGTTCCGAAGCTGTGAAGAACAAGAGTTGAAGACTGAGCAGTGGTATTCTTTTGCGGAAAGGCAAGTGTCCCTAACCATTTTTCTACCTATGCTTTATGAGATCATATGTGTTAATTGGAAACCATGGAGAACCACCCAGGATTAACCGTACAACCAAAATACTACATGGCTCTGGTCTTGGCTAATTAATTAGAAACCTTGGTTAGGAATGATCTTACCGAAAGGGCATATGGGGGGTGGCGGTTGACGGTGTATAGCCCGGCCCTCTCGGGAAGCGGGCTTAGCTAAGACACTATACCCGTTAGGGAGGGTTATGCCTGCTTCCGATCCGAAAACCTTAGCGGATTGTTTCTAACTAGGGAATCTTTGTAAAGGCCTTGTAGCGTCCCTATGCAATCACACCTCGGAAGTGTGGTATGCGCCTTTGTGGTGCAGCATGGTTGGGTGTAAAGTTCCTCGGGACTTTTACGCGAATTGTGGTGAAAGTGTACAACCTCTGCAGAGTGTAAAACTGTTATAACAGCCGTGTTCGCGGTCATGAACGGCCTGGACCCTTACATGATTAAATATATTTGAAGTTGATGATTAAATTGTTCCGGTTATTTCGGTGGCCTTGCTGAGTACCAACCATAAGTGTACTCATCCTTGCTTATTGCTGCTCAGTATTCAGAAGGTGTGTGAAGTTGTTGAAGATGGTGCTAGGCGTACGCAACCCCCAGTCAACTGCCTGTGATGAAGAGTTCAAGATTCCGCTGCTAGAAAACGTTTGTATTGTTTTATTTTATTATTTCCGCTGTAACTTTGTGTTCTGTTTATTCATGGAGTCTATCATATGTGTGAAACTTGATCCTGGCATACATATGAGATGCACCTGGTTTCCTTTATAAAACCAGGTGTGACATTAAAGAACATACCACCTAAATTGTTTGTGCACTTGCACTCATATATATTCTTGGGTTTTGGGGTTTCTGAATGGTAGCATAACTTGAAATTTTGTATC
Source organism: Digitaria exilis (assembly GCA_015342445.1). NCBI lineage: Eukaryota > Viridiplantae > Streptophyta > Magnoliopsida > Poales > Poaceae > Digitaria > Digitaria exilis. The sequence goes on along the minus strand of JACEFO010000191.1, from coordinate 2,827,007 downwards.
TTTATTAAATCATTTAGAGTTATCGAAGTTGAAATATTGGATCTCTTCTACAGGATTTAAACATTGGTATTGCTCTCTGGTTGGCTGCTGGTGGGGATGGTTGGGTGGATGGGAGTGCTTGTCTTATGCCAGATGGTTCTCGCCATAAGTACAAGTCAAGTTCAAGAGTCCTAATAGTCGGTTCTGGTGCTGATGAGCAATGTGCTGGCTATGGTCGACATCGATCTAAATACAGGCTTGGAGGGTATCTCAGCGTCAATTTTATTTGTTGCACTGATTATAATACATGAATAAAAATTGAAATATTTTGTTCATTGTAATTGTAAGATTTCTACTAATTGTTTTGAGCTTTTGTCTGCTGTGTAGGTGGAATGCACTGGATGAGGAGATGAGACTGGATGTGCAAAGAATATGGAAAAGAAATATGGGAAGAGATGATAGGTGCATTTCTGATCATGGCAAGGAGGTAGGCTGCTTATTTCCTTGTTTTAATGAATTTGACTGCTTATGATTCAGTTAAGATTTGGATTTATATTTTCAGCTATCTAATGTGTACTACTGTCCATCCTGCAGGCCCGTTTCCCATTTCTTGATGAGAACGTGATAAAAACTTTGTTGGAAATTCCATTATGGGAGGTTGCCAAACTTGATGAACCTGTGGGAAAGGGCGACAAGAAGATCTTGAGAGAGGTTTGCACTTACTTTGAATTGAACTTGTTGCATTATATGCCAAGTTGCATTTCAAATCAACATATACTAGCCGGATGCATCAGTTGTGTGTATTGAATGACGTTGTCTAATGACATTTACTGCTGTGGTGATACAATGGTCGAAACTGTATTGCAAAACTTCCCTGGAGGAATATTGGAATCTAAGCCTGATGTGATGATGCTTGCATTTGTTTTGGTCCCTTGCATAAATTTATCTAATAGCAATCACCATCTCCTTTTCACATTGAAGGTTGCAAGGCTGCTGGGTCTACAAGAAGCTGCTCTTCAGCCAAAGCGAGCAATCCAGGTGCATATTCTAACCTGATATTTTGGCTTTGGTCAGTAATACCCCAACTATTAGTTAAATCCTTAAGGAAACAATGCTAGCAGTTTGTGTGACGAAAATGCACACAACTTAGAATGTTGGCTAGCAAGAAGTTTACATGTTTTGTAGTTAACGTCACAGCATCCTCTGCCTAAACCTTTGGTACCTGTCAGCGTCATTTTTATTGCTTCCTTGAATGATACATCCCAAGCAGGTTTTGCCCAGAACACTTTAAATATTATAGTTAACACTAGTTCCACCGGATGCTTTACACAGTTTGGCTCAAGGATAGCAAGGGAGTCAAACCGCAAGAACTTCGGGAGTAACCGAGCTGCAAACCAGGCATCAGCAGGCAGCGTGCAGATCCACAAGCATATGCAATGACATTCCTCAGCTGGCAGCATATCCATTGACAGCTACAGCAGCTACATGGAGAGGAGTTCAGCTTCTCCAATGACATTGAAGTTCTGCAGCACGCACGCCAGGCATTTCTCCACGGCAAGACCAAGAATCACTCATCAGCCTGTCAGTCGCTGACGATGGCGATGTTGTGCCATGAACACTGTTTAGCGGCGAGCCGGCGACAAGTGGTCGACTTCCACATGGTTTGGCTTCGTAGATCCCACCCTTAGAAAACTAGAAGTTGGATGGAGCATCGTTGTCAATTTGTCATGCATCGCAGTTCACATTTCCCTGTATTTTTCAGGGCTTTAATACTAGTTCTGCTCCTTGCTCTGAATTAACCGCATGTAACAAAGACATGGTTCAGAACTTTGAAAGCCGCCGTCTGTTTTGTTTGCTTTGGCTGGCTGTTTTGTTTGCGTGGGCCTCGTTGGGCCGGCCTGGGCCTGTAGCCAAAATGTGTTCGTAAGCAGCAAATCGTCTCCTTGGAAAAAGGCCACTACGCGAATCCAATCGACCGGCCACGTGTGCCCCTCTTTTGGCTCCGCGCACCCCGGCTCGTGCACACGCGAATCCTCCCCCTCCGCCGCCGTCTTCTATAAGATAACCCCTCCTCCCCCACCATCCCCTTCGTCTCCGTCTCTCTCCTCCGCCTTCCCTCCTCTCCCCATCCATCTCTCTCTACCTCGCGCGTCCAGCTTGGATCCGAGCCCAAACCCTAACCCCCAACGGTCTCCGCCCATCCGCGACCCAACCAAACCCTAAACCCGCTGCCCCCATCCTCGATTTCCCGCCTAATCCTGCCCCACCACCGCGCGCTCGCGTCGAATTCGAACCAGGCATTCGGAGCTCGAATTTGAATTCGAGCTCCAATCACGCCCCCCGCCGGCAGCGGGGAGCGAGCCGGGGGAGCTCGGTTCGTTCGATGCGGTGCTGACGGTGGGATTGCGATTCGGGGCGGGCGGTGGCGCGGTCGCCGGGATCTGAACCCTAGCGGCCGGCCGGATCTGGGACACCGCGCCGGCGAGGTGCTCGGCGGCATGAGTGGTTGGGAAGGGCACAGAGGAGAAGCGGAGATATGAGCGGAGGCGGCGGGAGCGGCGGCACCGGGGACGAGTTCGGGCGGGCGGTGGCGCGGGCCGCGGTCGCGCAGGCGCTGGAAGCTGCCGGGTTCGACTGCGCCCACCGCTCGGCGGTGGACGCGGTCGTCGACGTCCTCCTGCGCTACATCACCCACCTGGGCCGCTCCGCGGCCTTCCACGCCAACCTCGCCGGCCGCGCGCTCGCCAACGAGCTCGACATCATCCAGGCGCTCGAGGAGGTCGGCGCCGACACGGATGGGTTCGCTGGCGCGTCCGCCACAGGACACTGCCTTGTCGGCTCCGGCGTGGTCAGGGACCTCATGGCGTTCGTCGACAAGGACGAGGTGCCGTTCGTGCGGCCGTTGCCCAGGTTCCCTGTGCCGCGCGTGCAGCCGCAGCCCTCCGTCAGCTTCGCGGTGGCCGGGAAGGAGACCGGGATGAGGCACGTGCCCGAGTGGCTCCCGGTGTTTCCGGATCCGCACACCTATGTGAGGACAGATGCCTGGGTTGAGCCACCGCCGACCAAGGACAGGGTTGACAAGGTGGAGCAGGTGCGGCAACGGAGGAAAGCGGAGAAGTCCCTTCTCAGCTTGCAGCAAAGGCTAGCACAGGCTGGTGCCGAAGGTTTTCATCCAGCAGCTGCGCTTACACAGGATAGCGCAGAGAAGGGTAAGGAGATACAGGCAGCTGGGACCAAGAGAAATCCATTTCTGGAGCCAGCATTGCCACCTGGAGAGAAGGATGTATCTGAGGTTGATGCGCCTCCTGAAAAGAAGAAACTCTCTGTCCTGGAGGCATTTGCGCCAGCTATTCAAGCTACAGCCGTCAGGGAGATTGATGCCGAGACAGGGTTGGATCGAAACCAAAGGAGCATCGTTCCAAAAGAGAGGGCGCCAGTGCACCTCAAGATTGGATTTGGTAGGAAGCCGGTAGCACCTGTTCTGAATTCAGGAGCCCTGGACCTGAGGGATGATCCTTCCTTCTTGAAGGAGGAAGCAAAGGATGACAAGAAGCGGAGAGCAGGCATGATATTAAGGGCATCAATGGAGAACCCACAGGAACTTCCTCAGCTCTAAAGTGCTTTTTGGAGGAACTGCGGTGCCCAGAATGGAGGTCGTGTGATTGTGTTTGAGCTATGGATATTTCAGATTTATGGTGGAACTTCAGTTTCCAAAATCTTGAGGTACGTTGTAACATGATCCGTTGTAACTCCTGGTTGTCAATTGCTCTAGAGGCCCAACATTGAACGCGATTGGATTCACATTGATCTGTAATCTTCATTGTAATAAATTTGAGTGTAGGTATCAAAATTGTGAAAATTTTAGCTAGGCAGCCCATTGGTATATGTTTGTGTTAATCTGTTGCTCACATAGGACAATGATACAAAAACCTATTAAAGAATTTATGCATCTATGATCTATCCAGTAACTACACACACTTTGGCTCTTGTATGACTGAAAACGTGGGAGTTTTGTGTTAAACTTTTCCTTCAGTTATGCTCAGTAATGTCAGCAATTAAACTATCAAGATTTGGGCAATAATGATTCATGCTATTGTTCCCTGATATGTGCTTTCCATTTATAACAGAGTACATATTGTGTGGTACGCGCTCACCATTCCATATTTCCATATATGCAATGGACAGTCAGGATTATATACTAATTTTGTGCGATGATTCCTAAGAGGAAGCTTAAACTGGGTGTACACAATAAGGGGGCCCTAGTTTGATTTGCTGTCTAGTTGGAAGTAGGCTATTCATAAAAAATAGTGTTATCTAAGTTTGTCTATATCAGCAATGATGTTTTTATGAAGTGGCCATCTAGTCGCTATCCTGCTCCCTCCAACCTTTTGGATAGGATGCGGCATATATGGCAATTCGTCCAGATTTTTTTTCCATGTACACAGAAGAGGATATTTCTTGCCTATATGTGTAACTGAGCTACTACTTTTATTCCATGCATATATATTTTTATATTTCTGTTCCCTCCACATTATCCATCTTTTACATGTTTATTACACTTGCAGCCAAGCAACTCAAAATACATTAAAGTTCCATTTGGTGCTGTAGTAGATAACTAGATATTATAATTGGTGGAAATGGCTTAGAGATAATGAGATATTTTAGTCTTTGGTTAGTGCTTTATTGATAGCCTTCTTCCAACTAGTCAGTTAAGGCATAAAAGAATAATATTAGACCAGATCATTCTCTATTATGTTTTTAATGCCCATTAAAAGTAGACATCATAGCTAATTTGTTTTGTGCTATCATTGGTAGTTAATGCGCAAATGGCCTCAAGGGTGTTTCCACTTTCCAATCATATTGTTACAGTGTGCTATGCGCTTCCATTTCATCTGTCCATGTATGTGAATAGTATAATATACATGAAGGCGAGGTAATAGATAATATAGTATTATTTCTGCTTGGAAGTGGGGTGTCTCTGAAGTAATTAGTATTGGTGACCGGCAACTTCATGGGTCCACGTGGCCGAGTATTTAGTAGTTCCACATAACAGCAGTTAAAAAAGCCCAAAGCAGGGTATTCACAACAAATCTAGTAATAATTAGCCATGGTAAACACCAGCCAACTCTTATTACGTTTTTCACATGTGCAGTTGGAACTGTTTCCTTTTAACATTCCGCTTCGTAGCATGGTGGTAAATTATCATGTCAAATGAATTATTATTCTGACTGAGGTTTGGTGATTTCTGCAGGCTATGCGTCCGTGATGCAATCTTCCTCTACCTTCCTATCTGAACATCACAAGCATTCTTAGAGACTTGCTAACCTACACCCAGTTTTGCCTGCCCCAGCTATAATTTTCCTGGAACCACCAGGCACTGGCAATTCTGTGCGCTGTAACTGAAGTTCCACCATTTCACCCCATTCAACTTAGTTCTGCTGGCATTTCACCGCCAAGGGCATTAGCTGTAAGTGAGCCGCTTCATACGGAGCATCCAAAAGAATGATGCTCCCGAGTTACTTTTGTAGCTGTATTCCCTGGTAGAATTGGAAAAAAATATGTTTGTACAAAAGCTAACCTGATTCTCCTGACCAAGACTTGTACCTAGTGGGTTACTCTCGAGAGCCAGCTTCTTTATGCAACAGGTTGGCCTAATAGCGCAGGATGGTTGATGCTTTGCAAGTACCTAATGGACTCATTCATGAGGACCGACTCACGATCTGTCCTCGGCGAGTTCATTATGCTTTCAGAGCTAATGTAGTGATCAGCAGTGGGAACTGGGAAGGCTTGAGCGTTAGTGCCCCCCTTTCTGGGACTGTAATAACAGTGTACCATATGATTCTTTTTGGCTTTTTTCTCCACCTAACATTAGCTTCCCCAATTGAACCTGTGAAGATTTTGGAGAACAGCATGTTGGCTGGAGCTTTATGCATGTCTGGCTCTGATTTTTTTTTTTGTTTGAAAGTCTGAATGTTTCATGATATGCGCGTCTGGAGACTGCATAATGCCTTGTTTGTGGCTTGTTGGGCGTTTGCTTCACGAGTGAGGTCAGGCTGGTCATCATAAGTGGCCCAAACTGAATAGGTGGCCTGCTGCTTATTCACTCTGGTGACATGGCAAGGTCCAACTTGGGCTTGTGAGTGAGGTTGAGGGAAGCAGCAGCCATTTATCGAGGGGCCCAAAAGGTTTCCTTATCAATTACTCCCTCCGTTTTAAATTGTAAGTCAATTACTCCCTCCGTTTTAAATTGTAAGTCATCCAAGATTTTTGGAGAGTCAAACCATCCTCCGTTTTAAATTGTAAGTCATCCAAGATTTTTGGAGAGTCAAACCATCTCAAGTTTGACTAAATTTATATAACAAAGTACGAACATTTATGATACCAAATAAGTATCATTAACTTCTTCATTAAGTATATATATTTAGATTATATCTATTTGATTCCATAATTTTTTGGGATTCACTCTATAATTTTAGTCAAACATAAAAGGAGTTTTTAGAATGACTTACAATTTGGGACGGAGGGAGTATATCTATATCGTTCTAAGCTATAAACTTTTGTTGAACTTCTCAATGAAGACGGATTCATGCACATGCACCTTGGCAAAGTGGTTTGATATAAACATTACAATGATGTGTATTTCTTACGCATGGGTAACGTTCACGGCACGATTCGTTTGGTCCTTGTCTGCAGGCCAGATGCCAAGTTCCTCTCTTGCCTGCCGAGGACGAAGGAGTTGGGACTCGGAATTGACGCTTTTCCGACTTGCAACACGTGTTTTGATCGCGTGCTTAGCCGTCGACTCCACCAAATCCGAATCCGTCTTCAAAATTGACGTAGCCGGGCTTGTGACGAGAAGGTGTGGCCGTGTGGGACAAGAGAAGGTCCAATTTGGGCTTCTGAGTTGGGGAGGCTGAGGAGAGCGGCGGCCATTTGTTGCAGAGTGCAAAAGGTTTTCAACAATTAGAGCAAGTATAATAACAGGCTGAAAGAAGGCTAAGTTAGGTGGACGAGAGAGAAGAGGAGAGACAGGAGAAGTGAGTTGTAAACTTACAGACCGCTCAGGCATAAGAACCAAGGAAAACTGTAAGAGAGACATGTGGCCATGTATTGATGAGAAAGGGCTAACCACTATACAGGTGGGCTGTAAGGATCTATACAGCCAGCCAGGGATGCAGGATTTTCCGGTCAACCCAATGACCCATTACCCAAAATAAAAATTCTAGTGTAAATACCCATTGTGCCAACCCAAAAATATACAGAGTTAAATAGTGCCAAGCCCTTTGGGTCAATTGGGTAACCCAATCATCCCGACCTCTGGCTTCCCTGCTCGGTGCGACGGCGCAGCTGGCAAGCCTTCCGCCACCGACCGCGTGGGCAAGCGGGCCAGGGGGCTTGGGCGGCATGGTGCGCGCGCGGGCGGGGGGCTGGGCGCCCTGCGCGAAGTGACGGCGCGGCGTGACTCGCCGAGGAGCCGTTGCCGGCGTTGGAGTGATGCTGGCGAAGGGCACCGCGGCGAGCATTCCCGCAGTGAGGAAGAAGATGAGGCATGGGAGCAAGGCCTCTGACCAGGTGCTGGTGGTGCCCCGTGCCCGCTGCCTGTGCGTCCTGTTGATCCACACCAGCGCATACTGCAGACTGCTAGAACAAAGTCTCCTGCCGTCATCGTCGTTTTGCTGCTCATCGGGTACTAAATTCGAAACTGGTTGTTTGGAGTTTGGATTCAGTCATTTATGCTTTGGAATCAAAATCGGATTGGTCAAATCTGTTGGTGGAGACACCATCAGACTTTGTTTTGTTTTTTTCAATCTATTCAGCAGCTTCCTAATCTCTCACTCGGTTTTGGTCAGCGCCACAGCAGTGCTGTTTTGATCGATTGCCATGGAAACTTTGCATTCTCTCACTCTGAATTTCAGAGGCAGCAGAAGACTTATTCAGATGTTTTTTTCGGGTGAAGTCTTATTCAGGTGTCTGTAAGGTTTAAGTTATTCAGTCGTCATCAGGTTTTGTATAGTTTCAGTAGTGCAGCCACTCACGATGTTATCTGTATTTGTTCTATGAAGAGTCGCTTTCATCTTCAGCGTTTGATTGTTTGATCAGACTAAGAGATAGGAAGCGCAAAGGAGGCAAGCGAAACAAGCGCTTTGCACTGGCATCAGTAACAACGAACATTGGGTAATTATTGGGTCAACTGGTTTTTGTATTCGATTGGGTCAGTGCAACCCAAAACCCATAAATATCACTAATGGGTAGTCTAGGTCGGTCACTGGTTGACCCAATTACGACCCGCTTGCATCCCTACAGCCAGCCGCGGGCTGTATTATTAGCATTGCTCTTTTTTATCATTCTAGCTTAAGCTATAAACTTTGTTGAACTTCTGAATGAAGATAGACGCCCTTTCCAAAAAAAAAAAAATGAAGATGGATGCATGCACCTTTGAGAAGCGGTTTGAGAAGATTGATGTTGTGTACTCCTAGTATTTCCTAACTAGGGGGGCTAGTGTTGCCAATCGTGTCATCTCAAAGCACACATAATTTTTGGATGCTTTGACTCAAAGCCGCACAATAAAGATTCTAGGTTAGACTCTTAACTCAGAGCCAAATAGGGCAATGTCCTTAAATTTGTTCCCTTTATCTGACTCACAGGGACACCAGCATAATCCGTTTGGTCTTTGTCTGCAGGCCAAGTTAGTTCATGTCTGAGGCTAATCTCAATGAGTTTCATGAGTATTAATTTTCATGCCACATTACAATTTTATTAATTTAACAAGATATTTATGAGAAAAGAGAAGGAGATTCATCATATATATGGAAGGAGTTTCATCATGTAGCACAATTACCCAGCTCTCAATCTAACTAACTCTAAGTAGCTATGTAATGAAGCCATCCAGCAAGACTGATCTGGTGTGCCGAAGCCCGAGGATGAAGGAGTTGGGACTCGGAATAGACGCTTTCCTACTTGCAACACGTGCTTTGATCCTAGTCGTCGACTCCAAATCCGAATCCGTCTCCGCAATTGACGCAGCCGGGACGGTCTCATATGCTTAATGCCTCCCCTTCCTTGTCTAACCGCTCGCTTCTAGAACGACATGCGCGTCGTGGACAACTGGACATGGTGCAGCTAGAGCTAGGCCACACACGGACGGACTCCTCGATCCGGCTCATGGGAGAATTTGCCACGTCGGAGGCATTGGGGCCCATGTCAATGTCATCACCTGATGCCGTACAAGCGAGCATAATCAGAGCAGTTCTAGCCAAGTTTATGGTACCTCGACCCTGTCATCTGACTACGAACTCTGTCCGCATCCTTAAAGTTAGTTCTTTATGCACCTGTGAACTTGCAATCAGTGCTGTGGAGTCAACGTCGGAGATGCGGACAAAGTCAACTGTCAACGGGAATCTTGTCCGTTCCAGTGTGCTACTACTGGACAGGGTGATCTTGTGCGTTCCAGTCAACCACATCGATGAGCGATTTGGAAGCAACTGAACTGACGACGAACTGTCTGGCGGCCGCGTCGTCTTTGCTTTCCCTGTTTATTCTAATATCTGGATTTGTGAGCCTGGTTGGCGGATTTCTAGCTGCGCTCGAGATTTGGAGATCTTATGATAAACTAGAGTTGGTTTAATCATTTGTGTCTAATTTATAATGCGAACAAATTAAAAATGGCTCAACCAAATACTCTCAGTTTGGACTTTGGAGCCAGTTAAAAATGCCTGTTGATCAGCTGAGAGCTGGATCTCTATCAAACACAAGTATACGCTTTTGTGTCTCGAGTGATGAACCACATGACCACTCAATAACTCATACTTTAGTTTACATATATCAGATATAGACATGAGCATTTTGCGGGCCGGGCCTAATTCGGGCCGGGCCGCAAAAAAGCCTGGTTTTTCGGGCCGAAAATTTGTGCCCACGCCCATCCCATGAGCAAGTTCGGGCCGAGTTTTCGGGCCGGGTTTGGGCCAGGCTGTGGGCGGGCTCGGGCTTTCCGTTCTTTTTTAGTTGAAAAATAAATAAAATAAAGCATCTGGGCGGGCTCGGGCCGGCCCGGATTTTTTTCGGGCTTGGTTTTGGCTGCCCACGCCCGTCCCATTAGAAGGCGTGGGCGGGCCAAAACCCATCGGGCTCGGGCCGGGCCCACGGGCCGGGCCGGGCCACAAATGCTCAGGTCTAATCAGATAGCAAAATGTATAGCACTGGCCTCTCGGTATCATAATTGTACCATTTTTTATTTTTTTCTCATAAAGTTTGACTATTTGTATTATTTAAAAATTTATTTGATAATAATGTGAATAATAATTTACAATTAAATTTCCTTTGACAATTATGTGAATAATAAATAAAATAAAATGATATTTATATAATTTTAAATGAAATAAATGATCAAACATTGTTATTAAAAGTCAATAGTGAACAAATACTTGGAAGTACATTGGTATTATGCTTTGTACTTAGCTTATAACTTTAAACGTGACACATGGCATATTGCGGGTTTATCGGGGAAGATTACATAGCAAAGGTGTTTAGTTTTCCTGCTCGTAATCGCATCAGATCAGATGGTTCATGGTTGACTTGACTTGATCCATATAAGTAATCGGTATTCGATAGACGATATCTCGTACGTATGCGCAGGTTCTCGACGCATCGCTCCGGTCGTGCTACGTGTACGTACGTTGGAACAGCCCTGCTGCGAACTCTGTCCTTATTTTTTTTTTTCGAGCAAGCGAGATCCACCTACCTCTTGCTTTTTTTAAAAGGTTCTCGTATCAGCTAGTCAATTTAATAGCATCTGAACCAAATATTTTTTTAGTACATGCGATAATTCTGGCAGATCTATTTATTATTTTAGCATTACGAATTAAAGGTTGCATTTCTAGTAGAGTGCCGGACGGATCGTTCAGGATTTAAAACCCCTGAGCCGTCGGCATGCACTGGTCATAACTCAGTATCAGCAAACTCCTGAGCCACGTATATTGTTAGTAAAAATAAATCCCAAATTCGCATCTTAAATTCTTAATTAGTACTGCGGATGGGATGGACCGATGGAGCAGCGGTGGTTGCTCAAAACAGCCATGTGGATTGTTTAGTGAGTGGTCAACATTTTCAATGTTATGTTTTTCTTGAGTGGCTATCAGTATTTTCCAACCGTTATATCAGATTATCAACTATGTAATCCAACAAACTCATTCCCCATAGTCATGATAGGTAGTTGCCTAAATGTACTAGAAGTCTAGAAACGGTTTGGTTGGTCATTTGTAAACAAAGTGTTGGAAGAAGAAGAAGATATAAATCGGCGCCACAAGAGCGAAAATCGATACTGTCGAAATGCTGAATTTCCCAACAGGAGTGCAAGAGCAAGCGGTACGACGTCGCAAGTCCGATTCGTGTTTAGATTTTACGAAAGCGATCATCACTGGACTGACACAGTGACACCCACGTGGACTGACACAGTGACACCCACGTTGATTTGTCCTTCAGTTCTGAACAATTCGGTTCGGCCGGTCCACACCATCAATCACTCCAGCATCACGAGCAGCAAAGTTGTTATGGCGGCCAGGCCACTAGTGCCGACATTCTTACGAGGCCCGCACGCTGGCCAATGGCCACTCGATACCAAATGGGATTGGGTGCGGCGGTCAACCAGGAGACGGTTTTGTTGACCGGCCAGCCAGCCAGATAGCCCCTCCCTCTCGCTGACCGCTCGCAGCCACAGCCAGCCAGCCAGCCAGCCAGCCAGCCAGCCAGCCTCAGTGCCTCTCGTTGCAATTTGCAGCTAAAAGCCACGCGTGTGTGGGTGTGTGGGATCCATGGATCAATAACCCAATGCAACCACCACCATGTGCTGCATGTTTGCACTTGCAGATACGGTGGACCGTATCTTGTATTCTTGTACGTACGTGCCTCCGTGGAATGGAGGTGCCTGCCGTCGTTGTTGATCACACGCTTTACCTGTGTTCTTACTTTTAACCATGGTCTGTAATTCCGGCACATTTGCATGGGACCAGGACCAGGACCAGTACACATCGTGAAATACCTTTGCCTTTGCATAATAACCATTTTGAATAACACGTCGAATCGTTGCATGTTGCGTCATTGGTGGACTCGAAATGATGAAAACTCCCTCCTTTCTTGAACCTTTCCAACCTCTCTATCTTTCCGTTTGATGTTTTTACGACGACTCCGGCGTCAACCAGGATTGACAATGGCATGCATCACCACGATATGGGCTTCCAGGCTAACTGTTAAGGCATCCCAACTTCCAGACACGAAAATTAAAAGAAAGAGAGAAAAAAAAGAGAGAGAGGAAGAAGCAAATCAAAGCAACACAATTTAGCCACTAATCTCTCTCGAAACGAGCATTTAGGAGGATATTTGACTGCTAACCCATGTGGTTAATCGTTGACCTCGTTGAGTAATCATCACTTTTTATCTACATGGCGTGCTAGTGCGTTCAGAATGTTTTTTTTTCCCCTCTGCAATGCGGGTTCACCAAATCTTTCGGCAGCTAGCCTTTTGGGATCAGTTGGCATTTGGCGATGCAACTTCCTTCTTTGTTAACAGATTAAATGTCTAGCCCTTTCAGCAGGTAATAACCAACAAGTACATGGTGTGTCTTCCTTAATTACCCGCAGGTTTACGTAATTTCATTCCATGGAGGAAATGTGACTGTGACTGTCTTTAATAGCGATGCATTTAGGTGTCTGATGGACACGATTGGTGTGGTCGAGACGTTAGGAGAGATCGACATGCTCAGGAGAGTCATCACTGTCAGACATCTCAATCACAATGAGAGCGACGGGGTCACTGCCATTAGTGAGACTGCACCAATCACTCACTCATTGCTAATGCTTACTTCTGAAGTTGAAGAAGTCGAAATTCATGACGTGATTTCCTCTTATCCGGTGTCCTCGTCAGTGGAAGACTCTGGCCTTGGCGATTCGAACAAGGAACTAAACCATCCAAAATGAAATAATAGAATCTTTCGCGGTTTGAATACGCACATGGACAAATTTTGTCTTAACAAATTTCTAGGCTTATTTCAGTTTCTTCAATGGTATACGACGTGACGTTAACAGCGAATCCCCAGCATAGGAAGCATTCGGCACGGATTTGTTCTGAATTTTTATCGTTCAACAGTACAGCTCTGGAAGGATTGTCTGAAACCTCGGCGCTTTCGGAGATTCCAATAGCTACCAAACCACAATCGTCGACAGATGGCATGGCATATGATACGATGACCTGCGTCATCAGAGTGCTTGGTGACTGGTAAGAGTTCACCATTCAACGAGCAGTAGCCAACAAGCCTCTGCTAATGCCAGCGCATGGAATTGAAGACCGACATGTGACTGCAGCTCCGATCCTGATCCTTACGATCTTGATTGGTCAGACACAGAGTCTGGGACGACACAACGTCACAACGACACTCAATCATAGTCAGACCCGACGAATTTCTTAGCGCCTGGGGTCAAACAGTTGGCGCCAGCTTCTTTAGATATATTCAGAGCCGTTTTGTTATGGTTGACAATTGGGGCACTAGCGTTTTTGCTTCAGAATTAGGTTGATTGGTACGCAAGTTTTGGGGTTTTCCTGGAAATTCCTTTCAGATTGATCTCTTGACAAGCATAGATTATTACTCAGAGGTTATCACTGTTAGTGATATATATCAAAATCTTGAGAATTGCAACTCAGAGATTCAGTCGAGCCAAATGTTTTCACCTCTACCTCTTGTATGGATTTTAATTTAACAGAAGATGGAATTCTTTGACTCTTTCTTCTTTATACAAATTTCAAATATGAGATAAAATATCAGTTTTATTTAGATGAAAAGAAATATTTCAGGCGTCTAAAAATTAGCAAAACCAAAAATTACATATACAAACTTGCTAATGTAGCTACTAGTAACATGCTGCTGCCATTTCTGAATCTAAGAAAACCACAGTGAGGCAGTCGTCAAAGAGCCACTGCCGCTGGCCCGCTGCCACTACTCCTCTCCCTTTCTTCCTCCTACGGTCCTACCTACAAAACCATCACCTCTCTTTCTCCAATTCTCCACCCCCCATTAAATTCCTCCCAACCCAACCACCCACGCCACCTTGCGTCTTCGCTCGTCACTCCGATGTCGAGCTCCAAGCCCCAGCTCCCCATCCTCTTCTTCCTCCTCCTGCTCCTCTTCCTCCTCTCCAGCCTCGCCGCCTCCCAAGAGTTCACCTACAAAGGCTTCGCCGGCGGCGGCGGCGGGAACAGCCCCAACCTAACCCTCAACGGAATCACGGAGGTCTGGCCCAACGGCCTCCTCCGCCTGACCAACGAGACGTCCCGCCTCCTCGGCCATGCCTTCTACCCGACCCCACTCCGCTTCCTCGACGGCAACGGCACCGCCGTCTCCTTCTCCACCCAGTTCGCCGTCACGGTGGTCCCCGAGTTCGCGCAGCTCGGCGGCCATGGCTTCGCCTTCGTCGTCTGCCCCGACCCTAGCCTCCCCGGCGCGCTCCCCAGCCAGTATTTAGGACTCTTCAGCGCCGCCGACGACGGCAACGCCACCAACCACGTGTTCGCCGTCGAGTTCGACACCGTCCAGGACTTCGAGTTTGGGGACATCAATGGCAACCACGTCGGCGTCGACCTCAACAGCCTCGTCTCCAACAAATCCGCCTCCGCTGACCCCATCAACCTCAAGGCCGGCGACACCGTTGCCTGGATCGATTACGACGGCGTTGCTAAACTCCTCAACATCTCCATCGCCAACGCCACCACCAATTCGTCGACGAAGCCGGCGAAGCCACTCATCTCGTTCCCCGTCGATTTGTCGGGGATCTTCAGGGACCAGATGTACGTTGGCTTCTCGGCGTCGACGGGGCTCCTCGCAAGCTCCCACTACGTCCGCGGCTGGAGCTTCCGCCTCGGCGGCGGCGCCGCCCCGGCGCTCGACGTCGCGTCCCTCCCGACGCTTCCACGTGTCAAGACCGGCAAGAACAGAACATCTCTCATCCTCGCTGCGGCGTTCTCGGCGTTCGTGGCGGCGGTGGTGCTCGCCGGCGCCGCCGCGTACGGCGCCTACCGGTACAAGAACCGCGACATCATCGAGCCGTGGGAGCTCGATTACGGCCCGCACAGGTTCAAGTACGGCGAGCTCCGGCGAGCCACCCGTGGCTTCCGCGAGCGAGAGCTCCTCGGCTCCGGCGGCTTCGGCAAGGTCTACCGCGGCGTCCTCCCGGGCTCCGGCGAGACCGTCGCCGTCAAGCGCGTCAGCCACGAGTCCCGCCAGGGCCACCGCGAGTTCGTCGCCGAGATCGCCTCCATCGGCCGGCTCCGCCACCGGAACCTCGTCCAGCTCCAAGGCTGGTGTCGCCGCCGCGGCGACCTCCTCCTCGTCTACGACTACATGCCCAACGGAAGCCTCGACCGCCACCTCTTCGGCGACGACCACTTCAAGGGGTCCCGGCTGACGTGGCCACTCCGGCGACGGATCCTCCGTGACGTGGCGTCGGCGCTGCTGTATTTACACGAAGGGTGGGAGAGCGTGGTGCTTCACCGTGACGTCAAGGCGAGTAATGTCCTCCTCGACGCCGACATGTCGGCGAGGCTGGGGGATTTCGGGTTGGCGAAGCTCCATGAGCGTGGGGCCAACCCGAGCACGACGAGGGTGGTGGGGACGCTTGGTTACCTGGCGCCGGAGCTAACGAGGACGGGGAAGGCGACGACGGCCGTCGACGTGTTCGCGTTCGGGGCGGTGGTGCTGGAGGTGGTCGCCGGGCGACGGCCGATCGAGCCGCGCGCGCCGCCGGAGGAGCTCGTGCTCGCGGAGTGGGCGTGGGAGAGGTACGCGGCGGGGGAGGTGGAGAAGGTCGTCGACCCGCGGCTCGTCGTCTCCGGCGACGGCGGGTACGACGCGGCGGAGGTGGCGGCGGCGGTGAAGGTCGGGCTGTGGTGCTCCCACCCGTCGCCGGCGATGAGGCCGACGATGAGGGAGGTGGTGAGGTACCTGGAAGGGGGAGGGGAGAACGGCGGTGAGGTCGTCCCCGAGCCCCCGCCGCCGCCGCCGATGCCGCCGGCGTGCTCCGGCGAGGTGGGGTTCGACGACTTCGTCCACTCGTACCCGTCGTCGTCGTTCGAGCGCGCCGCCGCGGCGGGAGGTGGGTGGGACGCTGGGACCCAGACGTCGGTGGCGACGTTCCCCTTCTCGCCGCTGTCGATGAGGTCGACTTTCGTCAGCATGTGATGACTCGGCACCTCCCTGGGCCCCGCTTGTCAGCCAGGTGCATAAGTAGTCAACGTAGTGGGACCCGGAGTTTGTTTTATAGTAATACCTTTGCGGTCTATTTTTTTTTTTTACTGCGCTCAGTAACGGTGGCAAACGGCAGAGTGACAGTAGTAGCCTCTTTTTTTTGTGTGTGTGGTAAATTTGTAGAGAAAATGCTGCGAAATTTTGGGCTGAAGAGTCGATGGGTTATGGTCAAATCGGATCAAAGTTAAAAAAATTTCCCCGCGGAATGCACCGTGGCCTGCAAAATTTATACAAACCAAAAGGGAGTTCGTTTCATATGGTTGCGTGAAAATTCAAGGACACTGGATTTTCTTTATCACTAAATTTTGTGACTAGTCATTGTCCCTGCCAAACACGTGATGTGCCCATGAAGTGCAGCACCTTCTTTTGACTACGAGGCCAGGATCCCCAGGATACATTTTTCAAAAGAAACGGCATGGATCAGGGCGGTGGATTTGGGTAGCGAGGCAGCAAGCAATTTGGCCAGGTATCGAAGGGCCCATGGCCGGCAGAGACGACGGGAAGAAATTCAGGCAAGGTGTGAAGCCTCGACAGCGCCGACCTCAATGGCGCCAAGCGTCGAGAGCGCTGAGCTCAATTGCGCTCGCAGCTGGCCGGACAGCTGCGAGATGGAGACCTGATCAGCAGCTGCCAACGCCGCCATCGTCAGGTAGAGGTAGGAGATGGAGTTACAGAGACGTTTCGACTGCCGGCCATGGCCGCCGCAGGTAGATGACCGGTGTCCTGTGGATGTGTGACGGAGTGGTTGACACGTGGCTCTGCGCCGGAACGGCTGAGGCTCAGGGTTTTTTTAAACCGAACCGGGACTGGGAACCGCCGCCCTCCGGCAGCGGCTTACCGGAGCGCTTTGAGTGGTTCTGGGTGTAAACCGGACAAATTCAAATTTTAAATTCAAATGTATATGAAATCCTAGTTCAATCAGAACCGGTAAGCCGCCCGGTTTGACCGGAAAGCCGAGCGGTTTGGGCGGTAAGCCGTCTGGTTTGGACGGTAAGCCGAGTACAGAATTTGTCATGTTTTCAAAGTTAACTAAAAATTTTAAAAAAATAAAAGAAAAAAATCCTAAAAATATTTCAAGGTGCGTAGAATCTAATAGTGTCAAATTTTTTTCAAATATTAGTGTATTTAGTATTTTTTGTGTGCATTAGAAGTTCAATCAACCGATTTTTTTCTTTTCCTTTTTTTTGTTGAACTTCTAATGCCTGCAAAAAATATCAAATGAGCAAATATTTGAAAATTTTTTACACCAATAGATTACACGTACCTTAAAGTATTTTTAGAAATTTGTTTGATATTTTTCTATTTTTTGAATTCAAATTTGAATATTTTAAATTTAACCGGTTTGAAACCGTCCCGAACCGCTACCGGTCCGGGGCGGTTTCACCAGGAACCGTGGAAACTGGACCGGTTTCCAACGGTTTCGTAAACCCTGTGAGGCTTCGCCGCCGACGACGAGCGGCGGACGGCGACGTGTACAGAGACTGGATAGAAAACTAGGAGAAGTGAAGAAGCCTACTTTTGGTCTTCATACAGTAACACAAGGGAGTCATTGCAGATTGCAAAGGGGGGAAAAATACACCAAAAATGCATTGTCAAAGCATGATCGAAACCGGCCAATTGCACAACAATGATTCCTAAAGAACTGAGTAGAGTAGACTGTTTAATCCACAATTACATAGTGTGAAGTAGCAGATGTAATTCTGCAAAGCTCCAAATTCAGATCCAGGGCGCCTGTCCGCATACAGAACCAGGGTGCCTCTCAGAGTATTGACTGTGCTCCACTGGCCACAAGAATCATTGATCAAGTTGTTGCGTTCCTGAATATGGATACAAGATTTCAGTAGCAATTATGGACACTTAGAGAGAATTTAGGATGGGATAGCATGAATTTGGGGGCACAAAGGCATGAACTACAAGCATTCTGCATCTTAACATCACATAATGGGCTATCTGGAGTGGCGCCATTGAAGTGTTCACTGTCCAGTGATGGCTCTCTTGCTTAACATTCTGCAATTGTCTAAAATGCTGGGTGTATACCACCATTCACATGTTGAGGTGTTTGTGCCTGGGAATGGCCAAATTGAATGCCAGTGACCACCCTGATGCTACGGCAAATCTGTGGTTTCTGACAATAGAAATGTGATGACCCCATTCTCATGGTGACATACCAGAGTCCTGAAGAGGATCAGTAACAAAATCAGGTGGAGTATTGTCCAACATTAAATATATGTAGTCCTCTTCAGTTCAATAGCCCCCATCCACTAGCATGGTTTGATGCTTTCCAAGAGTGCTTGGCCACCAACTTACTCTATGCTTGGCCGATTCCTGTTGCTCCTGTAGAATTTCCAGAATTCCCATAAAATTATTACACTCAGAACATAGACTTTTGTGGATCAAGTAATGTTTTTTTTCAGAAAAAAAGTCCTTTTGACCTCCCTAGACATTAGGACAAGTTTAACTTTCCTCCCTATATCGTAACACAGCTCCATCAACTTGTGAAACCGTACATTTTACCTCCCTCAACTGGATATAAGTGGTATTAAAGGCAGTTTTGCCTTTATTTATTTATTTATTTATTTTGGCTAATATTTTGAGAAATCTTAATAAATCAAAGAAAAAATCATAAAATGGAAAATATATTTTTTTGGACTCCACATAAGTATATCAACACAGAAAATATATAATATAGTATACTTTAGTATAAAGTTTTTAATATAGATTTATATCTATTTTTACTATATTTAAATTAAATGAAATAATTCATAACGGAAGGTTCCATGGTCCAATTATGATGAAACTTTTATGGTGGGCTAATTATTTTATGCTTCAACTATATTGAAAAAATATACTTATTGGATCTTGTATACCCTAGTTCTAGATTTATCTAGTATGTTTTGCGGAAATAAATATATAAGTAAGTTATACATGATCCAATGGGTATGAATTTTTTTAATACAATTTAAGAATACAATAATTAAGTTTACATAAAAATTTCACCATGGTTGGACAATAGAAAATGCAGTTATGAATTATTTTATTTAATTTTAAAAATAATATATCTAAATCTATAGTAAAGAATTTGTGCTAAAGCATATCATGTTATATATTTTCTGTGTTGATATATTTATGTTGAGTCCAACAAAATTAGATTTTTTTATTTTATGTTTTTTCTTTGATTTACTATTATTTAAAGTTTCAGCCAAAATAAATAAAAAAGAAAAAGGCAAAACCGCCTTGAATACCGCTTATATCCAGCTCGAGAAGGTAAACTGTATTATTTCACAAGTTGAGAGAGGTGCATTACCCAGTTTTGCGGTTTAAGGAGGAAACTTAAACTCAGCCGAATGTCTACGGAGGTCAAAACGATTTTTTTTTCTTTTTTCTTTTGTACATAGCATCGATGCAGAGGGCTTGGGGATGTGCAGTCCACTTTTGAATTTTGGCTCCTCCGAAAAGGTTTACCGCCCCGTCGTTTTGCCGATCTTGCTTCTTCATCATAAAAAAAAAAACAAGTTCTTAGGACAGTTTTCTATTCGGTTGAGGGGTGCTGAATTTGATTCACTCAACAAGGTAAAAAACTGTGATTATTGTGCAGATGCGTTTTTCTGTTCTTCTTTGTAGATTTATCCTAATCCATCACAAGGTCATCCAACTTATTCAACTATGAAGTATGACCTGTCTTACCTTCTCTTAGGGCGACCACAATATATTTGGACTAACTAGTCCAAATAGATGAGCCCTACTGCAGTTGGTCTTTAGTTATGGAACTTGCACAATATAGAAGAACCAGCTATCAAATAAAAAAAGAGATGACTGAGAGAAGAGGATAACCATATCAGTGAGAGTGAGGAGAGAGGGAGAAGAGAGAAGATTGTTTTTTATTCTATATGGGCTGCCCATAGCACTATGGGTAGCTGAAATAGATTATCTCCTATGAACTAGTTGCACAATGTTCATGGACTAGTTGGAAATGTTTTTTATTCCCTATGGACTGATTTGGTGCTCCATTGTGGACGCCCTTATACTGTTTGAAGCACAACATCTACCTTTTTTTCGTCTGATTCTCGTTGTACTTATTAAAACGTTGCATTTAAGCCTGGAGCTCACTTTGACCCTACTGGTTGGGCTTCTTAGCTTGATCTTTGTAGGCGACGTATCAGGTGGAAAAAACCAACCTCTCTGTGCAAACTATAAAGCCTTCAATATGGGCCACACGATGTTGTTCCAAGGGAGTGCTCAGGGGAGGTGGGAGGGATGATTTGCAAATCACCCCCCCACCTCCCATAAGCTTTGTAAATCACCCCTGCCACCTCTCTAAGCGCCCCTTAGATCAAGACCGTGTGACCCAGATTGAATTTCCACTAGATACGTGTCATCTTCTTAAATACACTTCACATTTAAAAACACTACCCATTTCGTTTTCTGAATAATTAGGAAAATAATGACACGAATAAACAAATCAATAGTTTCCCTCAACGCAAACGCATAAAAAAAGACAAAAAAAATAACTTTTAATTTAAAAATCAGCAGAGTACGTATATATTTAGAAATTCCATCTTCATTTGTTTTATAGTGCACGTGAAACCAAGCTGGTTATATGAGCTCCGGCCGTTGATGTTCTGTATTCGATCGATTTCCTCTTAAACGACGATGGAATATTCGGTCACATAATAAAAGGGGGATATGATCTACTAGCCTCGAAGCAAAGCTGTCACGTGCTGTACGTTTTCCAGCTCAACACCAGCACAAGTGGGACGCCCGGGCCGTCAAGGGGGTACGGGCCCACCCTCCAGTGACCGAAGACGGCCAGGTAGGGACCCACTGTCAGCCGCGGCGACCGCGGCTACGTGCGTCGTCATCATCCGGTTCATGTGTGTGTGGCCTGTGAACGCGAGCGGCGGCCACGAGTCCGCGACCGGAGCCCCGCGTCTTCCTCGCCTCGCCGATCTCTCCCTCCCCCTCCCTCCGTCCGCTCCCCTCTTCGTGTTCGCCGGCCACATTCTCTCCCCCTCTCGATCTCCTTCCCCCTCGCTCACTCGCTTGTGGTTGGGGGTTTGGATCGCGCGCGTAGACGCCGACGTCGCCAAGTGATCAGGTACGCGCAGATCGATGCCGTCGATCGTCGCCGTTGAGAACTTTTGCTTGCCCTAATCCCTTCGCCGTTCGAGGATTTTTGTTGCGCGCGCGCGCGCGTCAGGGATCGGTGGCAATCTGTGTGGTGGTGATACGATGGGATTGGAATCTCGTTGGCCCTCTTGTTTGCATTAACGCGAGCTGTTTGGGTGCATGCGCGCACGCACGCGCCGCGCGCTTCCGCAGAGATCGTCTCGTGCGCCAGAGATGGACCGCGACGAGGAGATGGGCCACGGCGACCGCTCGCTGCTGTTCATCGGCGATGAGGACGATGACCTCGGCGCGGACCGGGACGGCGGGTCCCCGCCGACATCCTCCGACGAGGGCTCCTTCTCCGACCGGAGCGACGACGACGACGACGCGCGCGCCGCCCCCTGCGGCGGCGGCGATGAGCGGGACGCGCCCGACGACGGCCAGAAGGGAACGTGGCCGCAGAGTTACAGGTTCGTCGACAAATCACCTGATCTCCTCCTCTTCCTCCTCACTCACGCACACACCATCCATGCATTGCACGCCTTTGCGATGTCGATCGGAACTGATGATTTTTGTTGGCGGGGAATTTTTTTTTCGTGTCGCGCGCAGGCAATCGATCGACATGCTGAGCGCGGTGCCGTCGCCGACGGTGAGCACGCTCATGGCGGCGAGCCCGAGCCTCACCAAGTTCGGCAGCTCCTTCCTCAAGGCCGGGAGCTCCTTCTTCCTCAAGAAGGGGGAGGGTTCGTCGCTACCGCTTACCAGGCCGCTGCTGCCGCCCTCGCTCTCGCATCTCTCGCAGTCGTCGCTGCACCAGCGGCCCGTCAAGCAGTCCGAGGACAACCTTGGCTTGCCGCCGCGGCCACCAGGAACGCACGAGGCCGAGTTGCCGGAGCGGCCGTCGAGGGCGTGCCTCAAGTCTGACTACATCGAGCTTCCACCACCTGCTAGCAAGTGCAGCAGCGGCCAATCAATCATCAATGGTGCGTGTTCAACTGACATTAATTCCTTGGAGTTAAATTTGTTGTTCATGTCCAAACCATCATACGCTCCTACCTGAATATCTGAAGTGGTCTGAATAATAGCTAACGTGTGTTCAGTTATTGCCAATCTCTTGATTTTAGTAATGCTAATGTGTGTTCAGTTATTGCAAATCTCTTGATTTCAGTAATGCTAACGTGTGTTCGGTTATTGCCAATCTCTTGATTTCAGTAATGCTAACGTGTGTTCAGTTATTGCCAATCTTGATTTGAGTAATGCTTACGTGTGTTCAGTTATTGCCAATATTGATTTTAGTATAGCTAATGTGTGCAGTTAATTTTGTTCTTATCATAACTTATATAGTGGTTTCTGAACAATCTGACAGTTGCGGATCAGTGTTGCTAATTATAGCTAGGTTCAGGATCATTGGCTAAAGTGAGCTTCAATTGTTAAAAAATGCAGGGTTCAATGTTCTTTGCGGCGTCGGAATTCTCACCACAGCTTATGGAATCAAGGAAGGAGGATGGTTAAGCCTCCTACTCCTGCCCTTGCTGGGTGGCAGTTCGTGCTACACCGGCTTGCTTCTGAAGAGATGCATAGACAGTTCGCCCAACATTGAGACATACCCAGATATTGGACAAGTTGCTTTTGGTATTTTCGGACGAATCTTTGTATCGGTGTGTATTCTTTGACAATATAGATTTCTGTAAAAATCACCTCATGTCCTCATCTATTGCTTATCAGACTGATCACATTACTTTTGCAGGTTGTACTTTACCTGGAGCTTTATGTAAGTATCCTCTGAATCCAGAAACTTGTTGGGTATACTATGTATACCTTTGTTTATTGAACATAAGTAAAGTTTCTTACATTTGCAGGCAAGTTGTGTGGAGTACATCACGCTGCTTGGAGACAGCTTATCTTCAGTGTTTCCCTCAGCACATTTATCTTTTACCGGAGTCAACCTGAACGCACATAACCTCTTTGCAATCACAATGGCCTTGGCAATTCTTCCATCAGTCTGGCTCAGGAATCTCAGCCTCCTCTCATATCTTTCTGGTACGTACTATATACAATCTATAAGCATTACTTCTTGTCTGATCTTTCATCAATGTAGGACTATTTCTGCTCTTTTTATAAATAAATGACAGAACTAGAATTGACTCTTATTGCAACTATTTCAGTTCGTTTTCGAACAACATCTTTAGGTCAACATCTTTCAGTTCCTGACCATTTTTGCACTCATTTTTCACAGCTGGAGGTGTGATTGCAACAATAACAGTTATCGTTTGCCTATTTTGGGTTGGAATTGGAGAAGGAATTGGGTTCCATCCTTCTGGTGCTGTGGTGAATCTGACCCACCTTCCAGTGGCACTTGGACTGTATGGATACTGCTACTCAGGACACTCAGTTTTTCCTAACATATATTCGTCAATGGAGGATCGCTCACAGTTTCCATTTGTGCTTCTGTTCTGGTAAGTACCTCAAATATCAGGACCATTGAGTAGAACCTGAACCTGACAAATGAAATGCTACAGTACTGTTGTTAAGGCAAACCATTCTATAATTTTTTTTGTTTCCTGTAAAAAATGTTGCCTGCTTACATTGTACTATTTGCCACTATTTCAGCTTCACAGTGGTCACGCTTGTGTATGCTGGAGTTGCTGTCTCAGGGTTTCTGATGTTTGGAGAATCCACTATGTCACAATTCACATTGAACTTACCACAACAGTACATTCCCTCAAAAATCGCCATTTGGATGACGGTACGATGACAAATTCCCTGATCATTCCCATTGCATTTGAACCAAGGAGATATGCCAATTACTGCATTTGCCTTTTCTTTTCCTGTTTCAGATTGTGAATCCATATACAAAGTATGCCTTGACAATGACACCAGTCGCCTTGTCGATTGAGGAGGCACTGCCTAGGAAGATGCAGAGTTACCTGGTAGGAATGTCTGTTAGGACATGCCTTGTCCTCTCAACTGTTGCGGTGGCTCTGCTTTTTCCATATTTCGGTGAGTGATCTTTTCAGTTACTGATTCTCAGTTTTTCTTTCCTAAATCCTAGTGAAATTTGCCTCCACAACATCATCCATGCTAATGCTATTTCCTATACCATTTGATACGCAGCTCTGGTGATGGCATTGCTTGGATCTGTCTTCACAATGCTTGTGGTAAGTTCTGAACTCTTGAATTCACCTAAACTTCTGCAATGGTTTCTTTTTGGATCATTTGGGCTTACTGAACAAAGTATTCAGCAATTTAAAATGTGATTGATGACTTACAGGCTTTGATACTCCCATGTGCCTGCTATCTGTCAATCAAGAAAGGTGCAGTACCTTTGTGGGAGGTAATTAACTCGACATACAGATATAAAATTGAAGCCTGAAACTGGTAGAGTCTGTATATTTATGACCTAGTTTTTTTCTTTCTTTTCAGATCATCCTTTGCATAATCATCATAATGATTGGGGTCGTTTGCGCATGCGTCGGTTCATACACCTCGATTAATCAGATGATTAGCAGCAGATAGTCCATGTTGTCTGATCTCTGTGTGTAGCTCTTACAGATTCTTTCGGATGTTGACAGAGTTTTATAGATTCCTTCAGACGTTGGCAGAGTTAAAATCAGTAGTATGTCAGATTTTTTGTAGTGGCGTATATTTGTTCCTTCTTTTCTTGACAGAAATTCAGTAAGAGAAAGTTTGTTGTAACAGCTGAAGGTTGTGAACTTTTAACCGGTCATCAAAGACAGCATGTTTCAAAAGTTCTTTTTTCCTTTGCAGGCTTGCGTCTTTCTTCTGTTTTCAGTTGTCATTTGAACAGACTAAGGAATTTTAGGAGGAAAAAATGCTCCAGGTCAATCTAGAAAGACCAACTATAAGTGCACTGTAAAATGCTTCAATCATTAATAAGTTGGTCATAATACGCATCCTGCAATTCAAAAAAGTGCAGTGACTGCTAATAGCATGGTTTCCATGTACAGAAACTTATTGTCTTCGAAACGTTGCTATATTTACCATCGTGCCTTGCTCAGAGTTCAGACTTGTGATACCAGCAGGCAAAAAAGAAAAGATATGGCAACAGGAACAAAATTTACACTGAAATCAGGAGTGTATTAGCCTTTTGCAACAAACAATGCTGTCCTTCAGACAAAAGGGAAACTAATTTCCTGAGACTATATACACTGTCAAGCACATCTCTGATCTCTCTTGCTCTTATGAAGAACATGGCGGGCATATTAACCTACTACCATCAGATTAGGCCCAATTGGGCCCGTTCCAGGCCCCCAGTGAGCCCATAGCTCTGCTAAAAAGTGACATTGCCCCACCAGTCAGTCCCTCCAACACACAAGCATGGTGACGCAGCGGCGCATGATGTAGAACCTGGCCCTCTGCTCCTTTACCAGCCCCGCCAGCCGGCCCGGCACCGACCGGGCTGCTGGGCCCCTCGAAGCCCGGCCCTTGAGCCCCACCGCCGGGCTCCCTCCTTGGCCCGCAGCCGATGACCTCCGGCCGCGGCCGCCGCCGCCCTTCTTGAACAGCATATTGCTCTTGTCATCCATGTACATCTCCATCTCCTCTCTTTCTGAATTCTGAATGAGGAGTCGTTGCTGTTGCAGCTTGCAGAGTCTTTGCAATGTGCAGCAGGTATCTTGCTTGCTGCTCGTGGTAGTTGCAGTCTTGCAGATGGAAAGAGGAGTGTGAGAGGCTCGGGATGGTGGTAGCCTGCAGGTAGGGGGTGAGGTGGTACTTATAGCCCGGCCGGCGCCCTCAGATGAGATGCTAATCCAAGCAAGTTAGCGCTCATGGTATGCGCTGTTAACGAGTGATTGGATTAAGTAATAACAAGACCAATCCATGTCCTCTTGTGTTGGGTCGGGTGGGGCATCCCTTTCCATGTCCATGATAGAATACTTGGACCATGCCCCCCGGAGAAAGGGACATGCATGGGCCCGGCCGGCCCTTTCGGCTTGCATCGCGTCGCGGCTCATGGTCTGCCATGGTGCAAGTTTGATATTGTCCGGAGTCCGGACCACGTCGTCTCTGTTTATCGTGGTCTCTGGTCCCAATCTCCATTTGTATATTTTTTTTATGTGCTTGCCGCTTGGAAAGGGTAGCTAAATCTTACGTGAAGTGATAATTGCCACAGTGCTAATGATACCTTGAGATGGACGTTGGTTTTGCTTTATTTGCGAGTTGTTTGCGGGGGCAGTTGGGTGACACGGCACGGTGCCGCCGCGGCGCCGCGGATGAGACGGCGGAGATTGGCAGCAGCAGAGGAGGCCACACCCGTGCGCTCCGCAGAAACGACAGTGACCGCGGCCACGGGTGCACCCACGGCCACCACCCCCTGCCGTCCACTTCGGGATCCTCTGCGGACTGCGGCCCAGACCATTCCCGGGAGAGTTGTTCCGTGTGCGTAGGATCGATGGAGCTCGCAATAGCAGATAGGAGTAGCAACAACTTGCGCGACAGAGAGACAGACAGCTCCATCGCTGCCTCCGTGCATGTCCGATCCTCCTACAGAATTTTGCTTCCAGTTCATGCACCGGGAGGGACACGACGATCCATGCATACATGTCCCATAATTGAGTCGGATGGCACGTCGTTGCCCGAAGCAAAGGCAGCGTCGAAACCAGGGCGAACACGCACGGTCTATCTGACCAGGACACTAGGACAGTATACACCTCACGTTCCCATTAACCCAAGGCCGTCGTCGCTGACTAACACGCAGGCTTTAGCTTCCTCAGTTAATTAACCCTCGTGGTTAATCCGTCGCTGGCCTACTACTGTCAGAACGTCCACAGTTCTTCAGGTATTGCGTTGATCTATCGTGTTGTCATTTGTTGGACTAACAGGTGAGAGCAGAGCACACTCACCGGCATCTCATGTGGACTTGCCGCCATGGCACCAGCACGCAAGCCCACATGCTCGGCTCCTGTTGCCGCTGGGCACACTCCGGACAAACGCTTGCTACAGGGCGGGCTCACGGCGAGACAAGGCATCCACAGCCACAGGCAACGCGGCCAACCAGCTAGGGGCATTCAGACATGAAGCCTGTCCTTGTCAGACAACGTGTCAATGTTGTTTGAAGATATATATTAATCGATATACTAATTAATCTCAATGCAAACATTACATTTGCAATTGGGCTCTTCCAGCCAATAATGAGTTTAGCAACACACGGCTACAACGACGATGCTGAAAGTTTCAGACTTTCGGTAAAAAAAATGAGTACGTCCTTGAGATTCAGAACGAACGAAGTACATCTTCACACCAATCCCAAAAGCAGGATCTATATTGGGGTCGATGAAATGCATGTAGACAGGCATGTAAGAGAGATTATTTGTAAGCACTCGGAGCCGCAAGACGACAAGAGTTTCTTGTGAGAGAGATTATGCTAATGAGGGAGATTATGACTATGATGATCCATTGTCTGCCATGTGACTGTCAGTCAGATTAGCCCCGGCTAGATTTAGCTCGATCACAGCAACTTTTTCTTGCTTTTCTGTTTTTTGTTGCGATCGATCAGAACCAATTTGCCACTAACTGTGATTCTGTGAAGCACATAATGGTGAGTGGACGAACGACGACCGCGCATCGGGATCCGGGCATGCACATGCGTGTCATGATTTGACCGGTCAAGTCGTGCTAGCTCTCTGACACGTGTTCCGATCCCGACGTGGGCGAATCATGGTGTCATGCTGCTGCGACGGTTAACGAACACAATTTTTAGCTAGAATCGATCGTTGTGCCGACATGCAGCCGAAAGACAACAACGAACGCAAGTCTATTTTTCAAATCGGCATGAGAGAGAGAGAGAGAGAGAGAATCATGGTAGTTAACATACCTTTTGCACTTGTTAATCTGAACTCATCATCATGCATTACCATGTGAGTTCAGTATAGCAGAGAGGCCATGCATGAACGCACCCATGTGCAGTGACGGGTCACCGGTTAGCAACAAGCAGACACGGCAGATGTGTACAAATTAAAGTTCAACACTTGAATCAGGTCAAGGTAATCACGATGCAGATATGTCCATGTTCATTATGGATTTAGGTACTAGATTGCTCAAACTGATACAATAGTTAGTTTAAATGGTAGTGTCTCATCAGAGGATTTTGGACGGTCAGGCAGAGGATTTTGGACGGTCAGGATACGCTGGCCAGGTCCTTCAGGGGAAGCGACATAAGTGGCGATCGTTGGACCAACTGTCCAGTTCAAACTTTCAGATCCATGTGCTTAAACCACCACCGTTTGGTTGATGCATGCATTATGTAGATTCTGCCTGAGTATCCAGTGGTGGTGGTTAGTTGTATTGTACCAAATCTAGTCTATCATCTGCCTCATGCAGAAATATAGCTCAACGACTAATGACCTTCTCGGCTGTCATGAAAAATTGGAAACTGATCAAGAGATGATTCTTTTCACAAAATTTAGTATGAAAACATGGTCATGACTCATGAGCTAGTAACAGTGTGTCTTAGTCTTTTTACAGCGATGTTACCTTTTAGAAAGCAAACATTAGCTATTACATATAGACTGTTGACACACTACTACAGACACTAAAAATACACCACAGTACAGGGTGGCCACAGAAAAGATAGGCACATCTCTCTCTGTCTCTCCTTTCTTAGAGAGGCAACAACCAAAAAAAGGACACGAATCTTCAGGCAGGGCTGGGCTAGCAGGGCCCTTAGCTTTCTGTAGAGCACTTGATGGGCCGGGCCGGGCCGGACCGCAAGCCCACGCCTTAATTGTCAACGAACCACCAAGGTAGTCTAGTCTCTCCAGCACACGAGCATGGTGACACAGCGGCGCATGATGTAGAACCGAGCTCGCTGCTCCTTCAGCATGCTCGCCAGCCGGCCCGGCACCGACGACCTGGCCATGCCTCTCGACGTCCGGGCCTTGAGGCCCCTCGGGCTCGCCATTTCGGCGGCCGCCGGCGCCACCGCCGCCGACCTCCGGCTAGCTGCTGCTGCCTTCTTGGAGCTGGTGGACAGCTTCCACTTGTCGTCCATGTACGTCTCCATTGTTTCCTCTGGTTAACAAAGCTTTCGATCTCTTCCCTGCTTGTGTGTGTGCAGTAGCAAATGGCCACAACACTAGCTCTTGAGATCAAGAATTGCTGGTGTTGCAATGGGTGGTTTCTCGAGTGCTTTGGTATGATTGTTGGTGGATGGATGGAGGTGAACTGATGAAGTGAGCGGCAGGGGGGGAGGTGCTATTTATAGCCCCCTAATGGCAATGGGAGTTTTGTTATGTTAATAGCTTGTGATTAGGTTGGACTGAAGAAGAGTGGAGAGAGAGAGATTTTGTGGTGTCTGGTGGGGCATCTCTTTCCATGTCCCTCATAATTTTATTGGACCATGTCCCCCAGAGAAAGGATCATGGGACCGACCGGCCGGTCCTTTGAGCTCGCTGATCTGGCAACATGGTTTCTTCTGAATTTTGTACTTTTTTGTGGGTATGAATTGGATGGGAATAGAGCATCCAACAAGTTATGAACTTACTTACTGCAACTTGGACGACCAGAAAAAAAAAACACCAAGTACTGTTTTTTTTTTTACCTCAAGGTCAAGGGAGTAATGCTCAACATATAAGCTCTGTCATCTGGCGATGGTCTTCCAATGCTGATGGTCTTCCAAGTCACTGAATTTGCCATGGGTGCAGGGGGGCCATCTGGCGACACGACACGACAAGGGAGACCACACCCGCACGTTCCGCAGAAACGACAGCGGCCACCCGCACACGCACGGCGCACCCACACTCCCCCGCCGGCTCCGCTCGCTCCGTGTCCTGTCCACTGTCCGGCCGCGCCGGGATCTTCTGCGCTGCATGCCGGCCTGTCGTCTCCTCGGCCTGCATTGCTCCTCTACGTTCGTCGAGGTGGTGTTCTCGTGTTGGAGCAGATGAGCATCGATCTGCATCATGCAGCTCAACGTACGCCTCGCTAATAATCATGCATGTTGTTATTATTCGTTGGCGCTACAGAACGTTTCCCTGCTGCATGGTCGCGACGTACACTGGCGCAGCGAGAGACCAGGAACGGACCGTGCTCCGCTGATTTCGTCCCCTACATCGACAGTTCGACGCCGTATCTGTTGACTTGTTGTTTGTCTCCCAATGAAGAAATACATGTCGTCGATGGAGTTATGGTTGTGCCGCTGCATGCTTATATTAATTCAACTGGCAAAAATGCTTCGGTTTTTTTTTATTATTTTTTAGACACCCGCAAAAAAAGTGACTTTTTTTGACAAAGAGGTTTCCAAAATGTAGATGGTCACAGAGCAAATAGAGATTAGATGATGAAGCTGGAGGCTATCCATCCACTGCTTCGTTCGCAGCTGCCATGTCATTATCAAGATTTAGCTCGCTCGATCTTACTTTATCTGGATCGATGACCACTGACCATGAAAACTTGCCCCTGACTTCCCAGCGCATGGCCATATATGGACATGGCCGAGAACGACCAAGCAGAACGCGGCATAGGGATTCGGGGGCGCCGCGCCGGCATCCATGAGAAGAAAACGATTTGACCGGTCAAGCTCATGGCCGCCCCACACGTGTCCTTGCGCCACGTGGAGCTGCCTTTGCTCTTGCTGAGCACGTACAGGACACTGTTCGAGCTGAATCACGAGTATACGTGGTGCAGTTGCCTCATATTGCTGATAAAATTTGATTCATGTTACAACGCCAAGAGACCCAAACATGCATCCATGCCCTTCAGGTCGAGGGAATTCGATTGGTGTCGATCATGAACCCACTATATGCATGCATATAAGGCCCCGTTTAGTTTCCCAAATATTCCTAAAAAAACACTATTCATCCAACTTTTCACTATTCATCACATCCCTCCCACTCACAGAACACTATTCATCTACAGTGTATTTTTGGTGAACAGTGTATTTTCGGGGAATCTTTCCCCAATCTAAACACACCCTAAGTTACATGCTAGAGTTAACGGCACGATGAGTCTAATCCAACGACATCGTGATGCGCGCTAATTGCGTCCACCGAACCCTATATATGATGCGACGGTTAAGTTGTTAACTGGATCGATCTATCAATATTGTAGTACTGTTGTATATCTATATAAACATGTAACGACATGCCGCCGAAAGGCAACAGATGGAGTAATAAGTAATAACAAGTATTCCTATATGATCCCTCTCTCTTCAGAGTCGATTACTGCCAGCACACAGATTGCTAACCACGCTACAAGCTAGGCATGTGATGATGCAGTCGCCGGTTAGGAATAGGACAAGAGCTAGATTATGCTCGACATGGTTACAAATGAGGGTTCAAACGCTTGGATCAGGCGGGCCAAGGGCACTGGGACATGTATACAGGATTCACGCTAATTGCAGACAATAATGACTCAAACAGCTGCTTAATTAGCTCAAAACAACGGCGGTTTCAGCAGAGAATTTTGGGCTGTCAGAGAGGGACAAAGTGACCGACACTGTCTGCTAGCTACTAGCTGATCCTGTTACTATCCACATTTCGACACCTTGCATGCCATGTGCACAAACCATGCACTTTCCTTTTGGCTCATACAAACACGAGTATATGATCTGATCTGATCCGGGCTGTGCGTGCTAGATCTGTCTGCTTTGCAATCTGACATCTGTCTCGTGTGATTCTCTTCTTGGTTCAAAGGTGCTGATTTTGGGAAAAAAATTCAGTACAGGACGGCTGTAAAACAAGACATGTGCAGCCCTACTCCTGATGTTAGCCACCTGTACGCCTACCTGATCGGACGGCAGATATATGGAGTGTCTCCTCCCCTCGGCTCCTACGGTGGAATCACAGCTCGGCTGAGCCCAAGGATGCGGCTCAGTGTTTTCCGCAGTGCCATCGTCACCCGCGTCTCCTCCCCATCCTCGTCCTAGAGTCCTGGGCTCCTGGCCGCTCCTTCGCCGCCGCCGGACACGGCATCCTCGGATCCTAATCTCGCACGGTAGCCTATAGGACGTCTGCACTGCACTGGCCTCCTCAAGGAATCAATTAATTAATCAATTATATGTGTATGTTCGTCAATCCATCTTAAAGGTGTTGCATGGCTAGTTCTAATGTTTAGAACACACATGAGAGGAAACTTTTGCAATTGGTCAGGCTTCTGCTGTTACGGTTGATGGATGATGCCATTGGCCATTGGTGGATGGATGGGTCATGGGTAACAGGCCATTGGTGGATGGATGGGTAACAGTTTAGAGGCTCGTTGCTTCCATCCTGCTGTGCGGAAGCGGATCGGAATCCCCAATCAAGACTTGCGTAGACTCGTTTTCAAGTTCTTAAGAAGGATGTGAGGCCATGACTAGATCGATGAAGAAGCAACAGAATGCGACAGAATCATTCTAGTTTTCCGCAAGAGATGAAGCGCTTGGATCGTGGGTGGGGGCGGCGGCGGCAGACAGGAGGAAACATCGAGCCGTGTCCGTTGTGCGTCTATAGCTATGAGCCCAGCCGAGCCGTGACATGCGGCAGCTTGGCAGGTGGAGCCGAGGGCCGACGGGAGGCCGTCCGATGCGCTAGGCGGACACGTGGCTCGCATCGAGGGTAGGGCTGCACAGACCGAGCTTTGCAGCCCTCCTGTACCAAATTTTTTTCCTGATTTTGTCGCTCGGTAGGCACGATATACGGCTTCTTCATTCTTTTGACAGCTTTTGCATTGCTTCCTGAAATTCTATTGTTGTTATATAAGAAGAGATCTGTTAACGAAGTAGAACGATTGGAAGGAGCGAATCAATGACTCCCTCAAACAAGCTGCTGGGCAATTCCAAAATCTTTTGGGTTTTTTAGCTCCAAGGCAACGAGTACGAGAGGTACAGATGTTTTTATTTTTTTAAAAAAAAAAATTAGAGCTCCAGATGATTGAGATGACTCAAAACTCCCGATCTCTAGGGTAACAATACCACTTCAGAAATTTTTACGAAGCTGGAGGCGCATCATACCAGAAGCATTAGATATTCTTCCAAACAAAAAAAGGATTGAGGCAAGGGGATCCCCTATCTCCTATCCTTTTTTAATTTGGTGGCAGATATGCTTGCTGTCCTCATTTCAAGGGCAAGGGATAATGACCAAGTTAGAGGACTAGTGCCTCACTTGGTGGATGGAGGACTGTCGATCCTCCAATATGCGGATGATACTATCCTCTTCCTAGAAAATGATTTAGAACAGGCAAAGAACTTGAAATTGGTACTATGTATCTTTGAAAAGCTCTCAGGCCTAAAAATAAACTTCCACAAAAGCAAGTTGTTCTGTTTTAGAGAAGCTAAGAATTTAGGAGCAGATTATGTTCAGATCTTTGGGTGCAAGGAGGGATTTTTCCCTTTCAAATACTTAGGGATTCCTATGCATTCTCATGAACTTGCAAATAAACATTGGAGCATGATCCAAGAAAGAATTCAAAAAAAGTTGAGTAGTTGGAAGGGTAAGCTTTTATCGGTAGGAGGAAGACTAGTGCTTATCAACTCTGTGCTCTCAAGCTTGCCAATGTATATGATTTCTTTTTTATTCTAAAAAAAGTTGGACTACTATAGGTCAAGATTTTCAATGTGATGAACATAAAAAGAAATATAGATTGGCCAAATGGAGCATCTTATGTCTTCCCAAAAGTTTAGGAGGGTTGGGAATTACTAATCTTGAAGTTCAGAACATATGTTTGCTAAGCAAATGGATTTTTAAACTTTTAAATGAGGATGGGATTTGATAGAACATGCTAAAAAGGAAATACTTGAACAACAAGACCCTAAGCCAGGTGGTTAGAAAACCTGGAGACTCCCAATTCTGGGCAGGTCTCATGGAGGTTAAAGAACACCTTTTGGCTAGGGGTAAATTCATAGTACAAAATGGGAACCAAACTAGGTTTTGGGAGGATCATTGGATAGGAGTTAAACCTCTAATGGAAAAGTACCCAACTCTGTACAGTATTACTAGAAAAAAGAATGTGACTGTGGCCAAAGTGCTAAGTCAATTCCACTTAGCATTTCGTTCACACGTGCTTTGGTTGGGGAAAGGCTGCAGCAATGGCTTGAGTTAGTAGAAATGGTGATGCACACTAAATTAAATGAACACAGAGATCGTTTTGTTTGGAACCTAAACAAAAGTAATTCGTTTACTGTGAAATCAATGTATTCAGTTTTAATGAGTTCTGGTAATACACCTCAGAGCTGCTTATCTTGGAAGTTGAATGTACCATTGAAGATAAAAATTTTCTTATGGTACTTAAAGAAAGGGGTGATTCTAACAAAAGACAACCTTGCTAAGAGAAACTGGAGAGGCGATACAAAATGTTGTTTCTGTAACTCTAATGAAACAATACAACATTTATTTTTTGACTGCCATTTGGCACGTTTTATTTGGAACGCTGTCCATATTTCTTTTGGTATTCAACCCCCTACGAGTGTATCTAATTTGCTGGGCTCTTGGCTTAGAAGTTTTTCTTTGAAGCTTAGAAAACAGATTTTAGTGGGTGCATCAGCTCTTTGTTGGGCTATTTGGTTGAATAGAAATGAAGTTGTCTTTCAAAGAACCATCCCTAACTCTTATTTGCAGGTGATCTTCAGGGGAACTTATTGGACAAGATACTGGTCACAGCTGTCTAAAGAGGAAGAGAAGAACAACTTGAAAGAGAGTTGTTGCAGATTGGAAGGCACTGTCATGGAGGTCTTCAACAAGTTTGGCTGGAACTTTAGGAACAGAATCGAAGCATAAAAGACTTTAGTTTCTGCTTTCTTTGCTTTTTGTTCCCTTATGTTCTTGAACTGGACTGTGGTGGCAGTCTGCTAGCAGCCTAAGTGCTGTGTTTTTGTATCCTTTGGCTATAGACATTCACTTGTGAATGATTGAGGCCGGACTCATTTCCTTAATCTAAAAATTGAGGTGGGTATAGGGCCATGAAATTGATTATTGTACATCCAAAACTTGCTAGTGGTGACCAATTTTTTACAGGCTAGTCTGAAGCCATGGCATCTCAATTTTCAAGCACAAAGAAACCATCAAAATCTTCGATACAAAATGCACCACCATGCTGCTGCGCTTGTGCTTCATTCTTCATCTTGCTGGAGGAACCCTGCAACGCCATCCCTGCCTGTGCACCTGCATCCAACAGAACAGCCCAATGAGTCACTTCACAAATTCAGCTGTTCTACACAAAAAAGTACTCTACTTAGCCGCCTCCTATGCAAGTCATGTTGGAGGAAACATGGCATGTTGGAGGTCTTGACTACAAAATCAAGACAAAATACTTCCTACACACACCGACGTCAATTTGTTACATCTGAGACTGGAAACAGACTCTTTTTACCTACTTCTAATCTTAAATAAGGATTAATCATCACAGGTCTTTCCCTATGATAGGTTCCCCCCTAACAACACTGCACAAACTATGCATCAACAACATACCCAATGCCTAATTGAACTATCTTATTAAGCACCAGGCGGAACTAGACCAACCTAGTCACACAATTACCTTGATCGACATTCTTCAGATACTTGGATAGCCTAGAGTGCACGTGGGTGAAGTTGATGACCGCAAATCTTGAAAAGAAGGGAGTCACCCCCAATATCTTCTTATCCACCATGTCCACTGCAAGCACCGACGCTTGATCATGCAGCCGGTGCATCTTGACAGTGAACTGAAGTACGCGAGCATCATCTTGCAGGTCAACAGTAGGTTGGCATACGAAGAGGTAGCTGAAGGATCGGTGAGGCATGCTTTTGTATCCTGGGAGGAGATCAGGACATGGGTTGCTGCTGTCCTCGATTTCCTCAAAGCTTGCAATCTTGTACTGCTGACTCCAACCGCCACTGAAACTGGTAGTAGCCTGCCTGCTCCAGAGGGAGCGAGATGACAGGTCCACACATTTGAGATGGCCATTGATGAATGCAATGTCACGGTAAAGGCCGGGCATCGCCCTTGCGCTTGGCCATTCTTCTCAGATCATCAGGCAATTTGACATACCCAAGCAATGGGATGGCTTTGCTCTGCTGCGCTTCTTCAAGTTCTTCGAGTTCCAAGTCAATTGCGGCATCAGGTTTCAGCTGAAGGACATCACAAAAGAGCATGCCTCGCCAGAGATCGACGAAGGCCATGGTGCCAGCATCTCCCCCAATTGTGACTACCTTGTGATTCTTATGGCAAAGCGTCTGCATCTTGCCTCCATATTCCTGCTGTCCCTGACGGCTCAGCGACAGAGCATACACTTTCCAATCTGCCCTCTTCGAGTCGTAGAGACACAGCGTGCACGAGGGGGGATCATAGGGCGTCAAGATGAACCCGGCGACGATGTACTCCCCGCCGCCGGTGGTGGCGCCGGGGCGGCGGCGGCGAAGCAAGCCGATGTCCTTGGGGTTGAAGTGGAGCTTGCCGGGGGCCCGCGGAAGGAGCGTGAGCGACGGCTTCCCCGACCCGTCGTCGCCGGCGGCCTGGTAGAGGTAGTAGTGAATGTACATGCCGGAGGTGCACGAGTCGACGCGGATGAGGGCGAGGTCGTCCTCCGTGGCGACGACGAGGGGCTCCCGGTGCATGGCGGCGCCGTCGGGGGTGTGGACGCAGAAGCGGGAGAGGAGCGGCGGCGCGCGGGCATAGAAGGTGACCTGGATGTGCTTGCCGTCGGGTGTCGCGGAGATGGCCGTGGTGGTGTTCTTGACGTCTTCGAAGTAGGCGAACGCCTCGAGGAGCATCCACCCGCCTTCGCCGCCGGCGGCGGCGCCATGGATGGCGGTGGGGATCGGGCTCACGTGATCGGTCGCCATGGATCGTGGAGGTTGGATGGGAGTCGATTTCGGCCGCCGACGGCGGTGGTGCGGGACGTGGCGGCGGCGTATCTTTTTGGTCGTGGGATTTTTGGGTTTTCGACAGGCCCAAATCATAACTGGCCTAACAGAAGTAGCCCAGCCCATCGGGTTTGTAAAGCCCAAATTCATAACTGGCCCATCCTGCTTGGAGAGCCCATCGATGTTTGGGTTCGTAGCCCAATCCAGTGCTCATCTATGTTGTGTGGCCCGTTAAATGGGCCATTGAGGAAGAAAAGCTACCGGCACTCAATTTCTCTCTGTTATGTTGATGGTGTCACTGTTGGTGTCGTTGGGTGATAAATTGATAATGTTCGTGGGCTGTTTTTTTCTTAATTTTCTTGGCCTATATATGAGTATAAACTAAACGTCAAGTCCATGATCTCACAAGCTAGTGAGGCAAAGTATGTCGCCGTCACTTTGGATGATGGGGTCTCCCTAAAAAAAAGAACTTTGGATGATGGGTTAGTGGGGGGAAAAAATTACAACAACTCCGAGCAAGAATTGGAAGTGTCCAACTATCTTCAGCTTCTAGTCGTGTTAGGTAATGTTTTCTTTTTCTTTTCTTTTTTTTCTTTTTGCGACGGATGTTACTGGCACTCATTTACTATTTGTTTGTTTTCAGCTGAGTCTGGTCAGGTCGTCGGGCGAGTCCTAAGCTTACTGTTTATGTTGTTTACTGAGTCCCTAGCTTTGTTACAGTCAGCAAGCATGTGCATGAAGTTCAGGTCCAGTAGGGCCATGTTTAGCAAAGCGATAAAAAAGGAGCAATAGAGAATCAGAAAGGCGCTGCAGTTCTCACTAATCAGTAGCACGCGCGCGCACACACACGACCCACACCCCGTGTTCACTGAGTTCTTGACTTCTTGGAATGATTTTGAGCATAAACTTGCATGCATTGGGACCATTTCCTCCTGCAAAGAAATATACTTGCAAATTCAGTCTTCAGATCTTGAATTTGTATGCAACTGTAACTTGTCTCCAGTGACACGACACGACCAATAAAGTAAACAGGAAATTTGCAAAAATTCAACCTATGAAATCTGCAGAATCAACTCATTTGGTCATCAATTTTGTTGAATCCACAGAGACGACAATAGCAGCAACAGGGAGTCAGGGACTGACTGCACTGCACCACAGGGGAAGCCGCTTGCTCCTCAGTCCTCACGGCGCTTATTTCTCCAGCTCGACCCTCCAAATCACCATATTCACCACCGACACCTGCCCTCAGCTTTTCCTCTTTCCCTTCGCCATAGCTCGATTCAAGGTACCTCTCCTGCCTGACAGAGTCTCCGACGAGCTCACGGCTGCCGGCGTCGACATCC
The DNA here is from genome assembly GCA_015342445.1 of Digitaria exilis. Classification (NCBI taxonomy): domain Eukaryota; kingdom Viridiplantae; phylum Streptophyta; class Magnoliopsida; order Poales; family Poaceae; genus Digitaria; species Digitaria exilis. The sequence continues at coordinate 2,788,521 of JACEFO010000191.1, read as the reverse complement.
CTCGGCATTCCCTGGCGGTGAAAATCGACATGGATGCTCCTACAGTCAGTGCTTCAACGGGTGTGACAAGAACCCTGCTCCCCAAGCTCTCCAAGCTGATCGAAGGGGAGCACAACCTTCAGAGCGGCGTCAAGCGCGACATCGCCTTTCTGAAGGATGAGCTGATCAGTATGCAAACCTTGCTTGCGAAGCTGTCATCCAACGAGGAGAGGTTGTATGTGCAGCTCAAGGACTGGAGGAACAAGGTTTGTGAGCTTAGCTACGACATCGAAGACTGCGTCGACCTCTTCATGCACAAGATTAGCGAAGGCCGCGATGCCGAAGCCAACCTTGTCAAAAAGATAATAAGTAGGATAAAAAAGATATGGTCATGGCACAATATGGCTAATCTGATTGGAGAACTCAGGGCTCGAGTTGAGGAAGAAGGTCATCGCCGCAAGAGATACAGGTTTGATGGACCTTCTAGCCAGGTCGTTGTTCGTGTTGATCCTCGGCTGCCAGCACTGTTTGTGGAAGCAGAGAGACTTGTTGGGATTGATGGTCCAAGGCAGAAGATCATTGAGTTGCTCGAGAATGATGGCTATGGACAGCAGCAACTCAAAGTTGTGTCTATTGTGGGGTTTGGAGGTCTTGGCAAGACGACTCTTGCAAACCAAGTTTATCAGAAGATCAAAGGTCAATTTGATTGCTCATGTTTTGTGCCAGTTTCACGGAATCCTAATGTATCAAAGATACTAGCTGATATGCTCAAAGAGCTAGGGAGTTATGTCCACCCATCGGATGATGAGCGACAACTAATAAACAAGCTTAGAGCATTCTTACAAGATAAGAGGTACGGACAAAAAATGCTATTCATCTTTTTTTTTAATCCTATAACCTTATGTTTAGTTGACTCCTTCAGAAACTCTCAATTTAGTGTCAAATTAGTACAAATAAATAAATAAATTCATACTGATATAATACATTGACTAGGCACTGCAGTAAACCTGCAGAAACTAACTGTAGGGCAGCATGGTCTGATGCTCATGTAATTTTTAAATGAGAATTTGCTTATTTCAAACTGTGCACAGTTTGGTGGCAAAAGAAAAGTAACAAGGTGTTATGTCATATTTGTTAGCAAATAGTGCAACAAAAATCGAACACGAGATGTATATGTAGGGCGGACTAAACAGACCGCGGTTAGACACGGAACAAATCCGCTAAACATATAACCTGATCCACGGACTCTCCAGACATCTCTGCAAGACTCGCGTTATAATTCAGATCATGTTCAGCAATATTAGTTCTGACAATTGCTACAAATATGTGTAGGTTCTTCGTCATTGTTGATGACATTTGGAGCACACAAGCATGGGAACTTGTCAAGTCTACTCTACCTGAGAACACTTTAAACAGCAGAATAATTACAACCACAAGAATCACCAATGTAGCCACATCATCCTGCTCCGGTTTAGCAAGATATGTGCACAAGATTGAACCTCTAAGCGACCAGCAATCCCAGCAACTATTTTTCAAGAGGGTTTTCGGCGATACCTCTGCATGCCCTCCTCACTTGGAAGAAATATCTCACGGAATCCTTAAAAAGTGTCATGGTTTGCCATTAGCCATTATCACTATTGCAAGCCTGCTTGCTGGGAAACCCATAAAGGATCAATGGGAGCAAGTGTACAATTCTATCAGCTCTGCTTTTAGTCACCAAGGCATGAGAGATATACTTCTCCTTAGCTACTATGATCTCCCACACCATCTAAAGACTTGCTTGCTATATCTTAGTATGTTTCCAGAGGATACAAGGATTGGGAGAGATGATCTAATATGGAGGTGGATAGCGGAAGGGTTCATCGCCGAAGCGAGGGGTCAAACAGCAGATCAAGTTGCTCTGAGTTACTTCAATGAGCTTATAAACAGAAGCTTGATCCAACCAGTAGAGATCCTCTTTGATGGCCAGGTAGAAGAATGCCGAGAGCATGACATGGTGCTTGAGCTCATCGTATCACTGTCAGCAGAGGAGAATTTTGCCAGCATCGTGGAAGGGAAAAGCTATAATGCTGGTGGCCACAAGATTCGTAGGCTCTCGATACAATCGAAACATGTGGGAGATGAAGTGATGCAGGAGATTGTGGGTAAGTTGTCGCAGGCTCGCTCAATTAGCTTTTACGAATTGAAACAGCATGGAATTCCTCATATTCGAGACCTGCATTCTCTGAGAGTACTGGTTTTAAAGTGTTGCAATGGTCTTGGTAACGAACACGTTAAATTCATAGGGAGCCTTTTCCAGCTAACATTCCTGAGCATCAGTTCTAAAGCTATCACTGAGCTCCCTGAGAACATCGGAGACCTGCGGCATCTGCAGACACTGGATATACGTGGCAGCAGGATCACAAAACTGCCATCGTCTACAAGCCGTCTGCAGAAATTGGTGCGTCTACTTGTAAGCACTCATGTAGAGTTTCCCGACCAGATTGGAGACCTACAAGCCTTGCAGGAGCTGTCACGTATCAACCATTTCTCCATAAACTTTGTGGAAGATCTTAGACGTCTGACCAAGCTGAAGAGGCTTGGCATGGATTTGCCTGATAACAGAGAAAAACTTGGTGGTGATATGGGACGGTACGAGGAAGCTCTGAAGTCATCTCTCTCTGAGATGGGTAAACATGGTCTCCAATCACTAGATATTTGCGCTACTGGTTTCCTGGAAGAGGAACTAATAGACATAGTGTGCTGCACACTTCCATGTCTCCAGAAGCTTGCACTCTGCAGATTTCACCTCAGTAACCTTCCAAAACAGATGGTGTCTCTTGTTAATCTCACCCATCTTTCCATATGGGTTGGCAGGATCAAACAGGAAGATCTCTGCATCATTGGGGACATGCCTGCTCTGCTCTTCGCTGAGTTACACGTAAAACACTCCCCTGACGAACGGCTTACCATCAGTGGTCAGCGATTCCTGTGCCTCAAGGAGTTTAAGTTCTCGAATGATTTCTTCAGCTCCGGAGGTGGCCTGGAGATGCTGTTCTTACAGGAAGCCATGCCAGAGCTACGAAGGTTGCATCTTCAGTTCAGAGCGCAGGAAGCAGAGTCCAAGATGGGGTTTGAGTTCAGCTTCGAGCATCTTGCGAGCCTGGAGCACATTACTGTCACAGTTCATTCTGGAGGTGCCGCCATGAGCAGGGTGGAGGCTGCGAAAGCTGCTGTCAGGGAGGCAGCCAGGATCCACCCCGGAAATCCCACGCTTGATCTTCATGTTGATTGGTACTAGTGGGGCACTTGTAGCAGTTTCTCTCACCACTGTCACCAGAATGTGCAGGAACTGCAAGGTGCTGATATGTTCATTACAGAAAAGGAACAATGCAGCTAGCTATGTTTGGCAACAACAAAAACCAGTTCGAAGCAGGCTATACGACAGTCGAGTACTTGAGGTGGTAATGAAGCTCCAACATGGGAATGTTATTACAGAGGCTGTAGGTTTCAATCACAGTATTCTGTTGTGATGTTGAGGCTATTGTATTTTAGTTTCTATTATACCAATCCAGTATCCTCAAATAACAATAATGTTGTTTGAAGTTCTACGATAATTTTTATGAAAGCATATCTTTTGCTTCTCTTTGGTAGAAGTTCCATTTTTCCAGAATGTATCCTAATTTTTCTTCTGATGATCGATTTAGCCTATGTGTGTCAGCTCATGGTTCGAGCCAATAGAAGCCCATGCACTCATACCTGTTGGACGGGCCGGAAAGCACAAGCCTGGAGATGTTAACTGGGCTACCTGTTGCAAGCACACTGGTTGGCTGACCTCTTCTTCCTGATGCACCAAAACCAACAAGATGATGAATTGATGATAACTTGATAAGTGTCTACATCGGATAATTTGAAGCCAGTATTTCATAGCTTATGCGAACTGCAGTACAATCGAAGACGCTCACATATGCAAATCACAGTGCAAAAGCCTCAATTAGTACAGACAACTACAAACCTAAAGAGGACACATTGGTGAGGGCCTGAGCACCTCGAATCCAGAATCTGACCAAATACATCCAGAACACAGCATACGAGCTGCATACCCAAACACTACACAGAACAGCTGATAAAAGTACAGGCAGGTGGCATCATTGCCAATCGAAGCAATCTCTTGCACGATATTTTGTGAAGCCATCAAGGAGAGGTAGCCAACGGTGTTCCTTGAGAGTTCTGGTCAGCATGTCCAGAGAGAAGACGAGCAAAAGAATGAAAGGTCACTGTTAGAATTTTCAAGAGGCAAACTCTTATAAAAGTGACACGTTAATTGTCACATCCTGAGTAGTCATCCATGTTTAATATTTCTAATTGGCATCCAAACACCGGCCTAAATGACATACAGATGATATGCAAATCATATAAAAAAAACAGACATTGATGTTAACAGTTGAAACCTGAAGTTAGCAGCGAAAACCGTCGATAAGGTTTGACATTGTTCAACATTATTGCAAACAACCTTTAATTCCTACCCTGTTTTTACTAGTACTGGTAATAGCAATGTACATGAAAAGAAATGCAGCCGTGCATCTAATAAGTAGCAGCACATAAGCATAGCGAACAACCGTGGCCTGATATAACTAAGACAGGCCTAACAGAGTAATCTATTTTCAAATGGGTGAAGAAAACAAGTTAGGTTCTTACCGGTTCATATACTTGGCAGTGATGTGCTGATTCGACACGCACAACCTCTCAATCAGAAATGTCTTGAGATCCAGAGTAAAATATTGTGATTCTAGAGTGGCAGAGTGGACAAGTGAGTGGGAGTTCGGAATCACTTGCAGGAATAAGTAGCCCTCGGATGTGCTCAGGATTCTCCAGTAACAGTCCATGCGGGGCAAAGGGATCATCTTGCATGCTGCCACCTCGCTGTGTCAACACCACTGTTTTTGTTTCCCCAAGGCTTAGAATAGAGCTCTACGATGCCGTCAGCAACACTGACAATGCGAATCCTGCCTTCCCCTACCTCCACAATGTCATGTGTCTGATGATCAGCATTTCTGCCGGGCAGTTGGTCAAGAACGGAGAATTCCATCTCACGGGTGTCAAGGATCAACAAATTTCCCATACCAAGGAAGCTCCAGTAGAAGCAGCCGTGTGCGTAGCGGCGCTCAGAATTCAACCATGGTCTGGCCCAAAGGTGTGGACCAATCAAACGTGGTGCGGCACCATATCCTGGTGGCCGAAGAGAAGTGGAAGGCCACGAACTCGTGTTGGGACTGCGCTACAGCGCAGATCACTCGGAATGGCAAATCCTGCTCCTCCTCCTTCCCCGTCAGTGGCCGGATCGAGGAAGGGGTCCAAATCCTGATAGCCCGAGCACCCCGTACCGGGTACAGGGGAAAGCTGGACGTACCGGCGGTGCAATGGGTCGCAGACCACGAGGTCCGCGAAGACCGCGGTGAAGCTGCGCCGGGAGAAGAGGACGCGGCCGTCGCGGGCGTCGCAGGCACGCCAGTCGTTGGGCCCCCCGGGGAGAAAGGAGAAGGTGAAGTCGGCGGCCTGCGCGAGGGCGCGCGCGGCGGGGGCGGACCGGTGCGGCGGCTCGGCGGGGCGGAACTCTACGGGCGCGTACAACGCGAGGCAGCCGAGGACGGGCGCGGGGCGGAGGAACCGGAGGCGGCGGCGGAAGCGGCGCGCGGAGATGACGCGGCGGAAGTCGGTGCAGGCGGCGGAGCCGCGCGCGAGGTCGGCCACGGCGTCGAGGCGCAGGAAGATGTCCTCGAGGAGCTCGTCGGGGAGGACCTGCAGCGACGCCGGAGCGGCGGGCGGCGACATCGCGCGCCGGCGCCGGCAGTGGCGGAGTGGAGTGGAGGATTGCTGTTCGTTGAATGGGCCGGGCCACTGACACAGCACATTTACTGGGCCGTTGGCACGAGAGTGGCTGTTGTGAAGTGAATAGCTTGCTGGGCTGGGCTGGGCTGGGCTGTGCTGGTTACCCAACAACATACTCTAGCTCAGTTGGGCCGTCTCAAGAGTTCCATGAACTCTATGCCCAGTTCTTCTTTCTCATGTTTCTCAAAAAAAAAAAAAATCTTTCTCATGTGTCGGCGATTTATGCTGACTAGGTTCTCGAGGGGGTGCCCCGAGAGAAGGGTTTAGGGAGAAGTCGCCGAGAATCTAGAGTCGAAGGTGACAAGAGACGGTTTAGACAGGTTCGAGTCGCCGGAGCGCAATACCCTACGTCCTGTATGGTGTTTCTTGTATTGATGAGCTGTTGCAATGCCTGGCGGCGTTGCCCCATGGTCTAATCTAGGGACCCCTGCCTCCTTTATATATCCCAGGGGGCGAGGTTTACATGGTAAGTCTCCTAGTCAGTTACAATTGAAGAGTCCTAGTAGGACAAGGTGTCCTAGTAGGAGTCTAGCTTGATTAGGGAACCTGGGGTTTCTATACCCAACATCGTGTCTTCAACCTGTATCGTCATCGATGTCCTCAAGTTCTGCCGTCGTGTGTTTCAACATCATTGCAAAAGGGAATTAAAAAAGAAAATAGTTGCGAAAGGTAAAAGGGGTAATGCCATTGAGAGGTCCATCAGCTTTGAACTATAGCAACTGTGGTTTCAACCCATCTTGATAACTAACAGTCTAACACACACACGGAGAGGCATGGATTCATATAGTATTAACCTACTATACTAGTCATTTGTGTTTGTCACGGTAATTCAAAGTTTAGTTTTAGTTTAGTTTAGTAAACCTTCTCCGAGTCAACCATGTCTCATGCACGTTTTTAAATGCATGAGCCTCCCTTTTTCTAATCTTCTTGTACGACAAACTTCGATCATATGACATATGATCACCGAAACAAATTCAACGGAGCTCTGTCAACTTCTAAAAGCCGCATTCTTGCACAATAAGCCTCGTATCCTGTTGGACACAATTAATATCCCCAGCAGGTCGGGGTCAGTCCATCTGGTCTCCCTGACCCAAGTTAGAATAACCTCTGACTGTCATCATATTCGTTTTGGTCTCCAATTGACAAGTCGGAAAAATCACACGAGATCGCCATCCCAACTGAGCTCACTTGTCGTGCGTGAAGATTCCATCGATACGGATTAATCCGTGGATTCTAAACTTGTGGTCAAACCATGTTTTTTTATTCTGTCGTTCAGGATCAGCGGCCTGGTGCTCTGAATGTCTCTCGCTGCTCATCTTCTGCAGGTAACTTTCTGTTCTCTGTGAAGTTTGATTGTTTCAGGCCTCACCAGCTCAGTGTCATGTGCGAGGAGATATTCCCATGATCTTGTCCTGGATTATTTTTCAAGGATTCTGTTCAGGTATCCTAATGCTGTACTGGTACAACAAACCTGACACCCTGCCTGCAATTTGCTATATAAGAAATAGAAGAATTGGATAATTTGACCAATTCTAACTTCTGATTTCTCTATGATTAATTTGCTGAAAGTTCCATCAATGCAGACTAACTGATGAGCTTGCTGTCAGACCCCTTTTATTTTGGCACCTGTATTCCAAGATCGGTGACAGGTGCCCTGAATGTCCCATGCTGCTGAGCTGCTCATGTTTTTGGGTAGTTTTAGGTCTCAGCAGGTCAATGCCATGTGCAAGGATCTCTTCAAGGGGGTATTCTTGCAATCCTGTGTTCAGCAGTTCAGGTGCACTCTTGCACTGTCCGTATCTGGTGGTGTATATTGTTTTGTTCTGAAGACATTTAAAATACTGGCATACTGTTATGGTATAACAAACCTGACTCCTTAATACTTTGACGAGTTCCAACTTTGTGAGCTTCTGCATGGCCGTTGCATGTGCAATACACTTTAAGTGGGAGTTGGGCTGACGGAAGCGATGACGTCACGCATGGAACCATCACAAATCTCCTGATTAGGGCTGGGAACTGCATGTCTCGCTCAACATCGAGATATCTATCAGTGCAGTGCAGGATTAACATCATTCAGCGACTGTATTCAGTGTGAGGCAGGCAAAATGTCCTCGTCATACTTCCTGTCAGAATTGCAACAGATAAGACGGGGCTGAATAGGTTTCCCTGAACTCACAAGTGAAGAGAATGAAATGGAGAACACACTTGTTTATACAATAAGTCTGTTCTTATAGTCTTATTCTTTACTGCATCAACATGTAGGCAAAAAGGAAACCATTTGAACATTGAACATGAATCATTTATCATTTATGCATCACAGATGAATCTAGAACGAGCCCCCATGTACAAAACAGCATAGGCCAGGTTTTACCTCATATGTAGTCTGAACATGCAAAGACATTTGTTTGTACTGCAACAGATAATGGCATCCCGGTAATAGCCTTACAATAGCTGTGCCCTGATTTCTTCACTGCATACCCAATATGTAGGCTGCAAAAATACATGATTAATTGAACCTGGATCGTGTTTGAATGATAACATTTGCTATCGTTTTTTAGAAATGAAGGTATGGTTTTTTTTTTGTAAAGAAAGTTGAACACATGACATCTGGACTCTGGAGACAGCCCTCATGTACGAAAACCAGGGTTCATCACTTTAATCATACAATGTCGAATACAACTTTGTGAACTCACTGGATTGATCACATTCATATGAACAAGCAATGTTTGCAGTGAGCTAATCCAGGCCAGGAGCTAGGTCTAAATTCTTCATAGCAATAAGAAGAAATGCGACTGCTCATGTTTTGTATTACTGTTCCTTGACCTTCTTTTGGCAGTTTCAGGTCTCACCAGCTCAGTGCCATGTGCAACAATTTTCAAGCATGTACTCGCAATCCCACCCTGATTTTCAGGTACACTCTTGTTCTCAAGAAGCATCTAATACTGTTAATAGTGTTAAAAACCTGACTACTTTGACGAATTCCAACTTGTGAGCTGTACATGCGCTTAACCTGGTGTTGGGATTTGCAGTGCAATTATACCACGGATACATGGATATCATCACAAATCTCCTGATTAAAGGTGACAGCTCACAGCAGGGATTTCTTTTTCTTCCTCTACGGTTACCTATCACTGGAGCATCAATCGTTCAGTGACAAAATGCCAATGTGCCATTGTCACTGCCACAGACTCACAGGATAGGATCAGACAAAAAGATGTTGCCAGTTTTGCTGAACTCACAAGCTGCAACAGGTAACGGGACTAGATGGATGATCAGTCCTACACAGCCTGAAAACATGGTACTAACACTTGTTTGTATCACTGATAATGGCATCCTGATAGTATGCACAAAATCTGAACAATTACCAATGTCAAGAATTCGAGTTTACAACACAAATTGGAACATATCCTGGTGTCTTCACCACATCAACCGAACAAGTAGGCATCCCAAAAACATTTGATCAACTGAACATGAATAATCTTATGAAAATGTGCCATAGACAAAAAAACAGATAGACAAAAAAAATACGGGCTTCATCGCTTTATCATACATAATCTGACATCAATGCAGCATGCACCAAATACAGAGCAACGAGTGCCCATTGCAACCTGATCAACTGACTGGATTGATCACAACTCACAAGTGATGCTGCAGTCAACATGATCCAGACCAGGACCTAAGTCTAAATTCTACTACATAGCATCAAGCAGAAACAAGACAGCATAATACACATCTATTTCACATTACATCAAAGCACAGGTTTCTGCATGTCTTCTGCCTTCTGATCGCCCACATCTTCTGTTAACCATGATAGGATGTTCCTCAGAACCTGAACGCATGAATGAGCAAAACAATCTACCCATGGGAAGAGCATGTCCATGTTGAATTCTGATTAAGCATACCTCAAGTCAAGGAACCCACAGAACCAGGCCATACAGAACGGTCACTAGATATATCTAGGTGACATGCCTAAACCTATATTTGTAGACAGCTGAGCGAAAACAAATAGCTAAAAGTAAGAGCCACCATCATCATTTGCCACCCATGTCGAGATGGCAAAGAGGATGCGGCCCTTCCATCCCTGCAAGAGCCAATGGTGATCAATATCGATCACAAAGTCCTTGTGGTAGCATTCCTTGACATTGTTTCGCACTACCTGCACAATATCAGGGTTGAGCGGCAGCTGCTTCAGGCCTGCTCGCTGATTCCGCACCTGCCATTGCTTGTACGTCTCCGGGCGCTCCACCCGATCTGTACCCTCACACGCAATAACATTCAGGGCAGCTCTCCCAAAGATGTTCTGCTCAATCAGCATCCTCTGGTTGCTGTCTCTCGGGGTGGTTGTATCAAGGACATCGAACAGGGCCGAGTAATAGAACAGAGCCTCCCGGAACCTCGTCACAAAGAACGGCGCACTGAACGAGCCATTCACAACTCCATGGATGAATGCATGAGGCTGCATCTTCCTGATGTTATTGAGCACAATATCCCTTGGGCTTTCAATCAGAACACTCTCATCCATCAAGTTCTTAAACTGATATATGCAGTTCACAATGAGCACCTCCTCTGGATCAAGGTTCAGATCCTCAGCGCGGATGGTCTCCATTTTGGACGTTGCAATCACCTGATACTTGAATGGCACACCAAACTCTTGGGCATACTTACTGAGCCGGCGCCCTGTTTCCTCAATGCGCTCAGTCGGGCGGAAGCCAGGCTGGGGAAGGTCAATGCCTGTGATCCTCACCTCTGGAGGCCCACCCTCCCGACATGCTATATGTCGCAGGAAGCATGGCCACTGGAAGCCATAATGTATCCCATAATCAACGATGTGGATCTTCTTCTTACCCAGAGAAGCATTGTAGATGGTCCGGTTGGAGAAGACGAAGACCATCTTCTTGAAGCAGATGGCCGCCATGTACAGCTGGTACGCCTGGAGTATGTCGACCGCGGATGTGCGCTTGGCCATGAGTGACTGGTACACGATGCTGCCCGTGCCGGCGAGCCGCGCCTGCAGCCCCTCCGCGAAGCAATGCGCCAGGCGCTGTGTAGCGTCCCCCTGCGGGCTGGAGTGCTGCTTGATCTGCTTGAGCAGCTCGGTTGCGCTGCGGCGATCATCGGTGGCGACGGCCTGCGCGCAGTGGATGAGCAGCGTGCGCAAGTCCACCACATCCCTCCCGCCACGGCGCCCTCCCTTGCCCTTGGCCTTGCCGTTCCCGGCGGACGCCTCCTTCTTGGCCGCCTCCTCCCGCATGGCGATCTGCAGCTTCACCATCTGCTCGGTGCACATCTCCGCGGAGGTCATTACGTACTTGTCGAAGAGGTCCCGATCGTCACCGTCCCCCTGCAGCGCGCTCTGCTTGCTGCTCCGGCGGTCCATCTCCAGGTCCTCATCGTCGTTGTCGAACCGGTTCTTACGGCCACGGCCCCCAACGCCGCCGCCTCCTCCAGGCACCGCATCAGGCGCCGCCACAACCACCTCCTCCTCCTTGACGGCCACCGCGGCAGCGACAGGGGCGGAAGCGGCGTTGAATCCGGCGGCAGCAACGGGGGTGGAGGCGGCGTTGAATCCGGCGGCCGCGAGCCCGTTCTCGGCAGGGAGGAGGAACCTGTTGGCGTCGTCGGGCGGGTCGAGGTCGAGGTCGATGACGAGCTTGTCCTGGCTGGGGAGGAACTTGTTGGCCTCCTCCATGCCCTTGAGGAAAGCAGAGCTCATGAGGTCGGAGTTGGCCCCGCCGCTGAAGAAGGCAGCCGGGTCGAGGTCGAAGCCGTTGAACTGGGCGCCGGGGTCGTAAGAGTCGACGGAGGCGGGGGTGAGGGGCGCGTTGGTGACATCGGAGGCGGCGGGGTGGGTGACGCTGCCGCCGCTGTGGGTCGCGGAGGGGGAAGACGAGGAGGTGTCGTCGGAGAGGATGTCGAGGAAAGGCTGCTGCGCCTGGAGCAGCGCCGGGTGGTCGGGGTAGTCGTAGAAGAACTTGTCGTCGATGTCCTCCTCCATGAGCATGCGGGAGATGAAGGGGAGGACCATGTCCTCCGGCGCCGCCGCGGCCCCGCCGTTGGTATCGGGGTACGGCTTCTGCTGCTGCTGCTGTGGCTCCTCCGGGCGCGGGGTGGGCGGAAGGTCGAGGTAGGCGGAGGGGGAGGCGGGGCCGAGGTCGGTGAGGTAGAAGGAGAGGTCGTCGGAGCCGGGGGGCGGGGAGGGATCGTAGGAGGAGCCCATGGCGGCGGGCGAAGGGAGGGGAGTGGGTGGGCGAGTGGATGAGGAAGCTGAGGGTTTAGCTGCCGGCTTTGTAGGGGAGTGGGAGCGGCCGAGCGGCGAAGGTTCGCGGAAGGCGGCGGCGGCGGCGGCGGAAATGGATTGGGGATTGAGAGGAGGGAAGATGGTGGTGGGGTGGAAGGGGGAAGAAGGGGATCGCGAGCCGCGTGGCCCTGACCGGTGGGCCCGCTTCGGTTTGGGCTGGACCGGGCCCGGCGGGGACTTTTTTTTTTTGTTTTTTTGGATGCTGATTAATTTGACGGTTTCCACCCTTTCAGAGTATGCTGCCGGAGACTCCCAGTGGACTGTGCCACCTAGGCCATCTTTTTCTCACTAAAGAACTAGGCCATCGTTTTTACATAATTTTTACCCTTATGTAAATAAAGAGATAAAAAGAGTTGTAATGTATTTTTTTACCGTGTTTTTCTATGACAATCTCCTAACATTAGGAGAGCATTCCCTCCTAAAATACAGCTGGCTTTTGCTTTTCTTAATGCATAGATTTTATTATGCATCTAGATACACGCTATATTAATATAAATAATAGAAAATATATGTATCTAATTATGCCAAACCGAATTGTATTTTAAGACAGAGGGAGTACCCGCTATCTCTATTACTTATTTACGCTAGTTTCAAGAGGGTCTCACTTCAATCATGGCTTGAGATCTAGCTTCTCACACAGGTTACATGTGGCAATGCGTAGAGACACAAGCATTGATTTCGTTGGATCATCGGCTCGACTCCGAACAACCCCTTTGATGCATATGTGTGAACTCATCACATCCATCTAACTTCGCCTCTTACATACCTTTGTCATTTTTCTTAGGTGAGCCTTTATCATCTCTTGTCTACACGACCGCCTTGCCGCTCAAACTATATCATGACTATATCATGGCATCACCAAACACCATGACGTTCATAGTGCTCCCTCCGCCACCAAGAACCTGAATCTAACCTCTATCATACAATGGCGCTTCACCGTAGCATCCAATTCTCATTTATTTGTGACAAGAGCCATGTTCGGCTGTGCTGGTTGCCACAGCCAGAAAGCAGGGGCGGAGCTAGCCGACCGAGCTACCAATGACAGTTCCATTGAACACCGGTGTCACCTTCATTGATAAGCAGTGCGGAACAGTGATTCCTTACTCATTTTATAGCAAGTCGTCGATGTCAGCTGACATCAACAACAACACCTAGCTCCGCCCCTGCCACCAAGCAAAATCTACAGTATATTTTTTGCTTGCTGGTTGTAGTTGCCAGCACAACCGATCTCCCATGTGTTTAGATCACCCAACTTCTCCCCAAAAAACACTATTCATCCAACTTGTCCCTATTCATCTCATCCCTCCCCCTCACAGAACACGCTTCTCAGCACGACCTACAGTGTTTTTTTTATCTATAGTTTTTTTTCCCTAGGCCCCGTTTAGTTTCAAAACATTTCCCCCAAATAAACACTATTCATCCAACTTTTCCCTATTCATCCCCACCCTCCCACTCACATAATATTATTAATCTACAGTGTATTTTTGGGTCTACAATGTTTTTTCGGGGAATCTTTCCCAATCTAAACACACCCTAAACTAAACTCATCCCAAGAAGAAAAATGGTAGAGATTACGGATGGAGACGGAGGACAACATGGTTAAAGCCTGCTTAAAATTACAATTACCGAGAGGTATGTGGACAATTTATTTTTCTTAACTATATAGGCGGGCCTCACCATTAATGTAGGGGACGTATGTATGGGACGCCGTTGGAACTAGCCCAAAGGAAGCGCTCCAAATAAAGGGTTGCATTGCATGGCATATTGGCATCGTCACAATCAGCATGGGTGGACCTGGAAATGACCGTGCAAACCGTTGAGAACAATAATGGAGGTGCACGTATCCGAGCAACAAAGCACAAGCTGACCAGGCGCCAGCATCAACGTCGCCCGCATATACTTGGCATGGTGCCGCTCCTGGTCTCGGCGATCGGAGAGGATCACCCATGACAGAGCACTGCTTGATTGGCATCCCGTACACGGTACACATGTTCGCGTGGATCTCTCTTTCGGATCATTTGAGTGCAGGACCATATGCATGTGTCATCTGGTACATGTAGGCTTGCAGCCACGTAGACGTGGAGGATCGAGCATTTGCATGGATGTCGTTCTCGTAGCTACAGTGAGAAATTAAGGTGACTAGCGTGCACGTCGTGGAGGAACGTACGTATGATTTTACAAGTGCTAGGTACGGAGTATGTGACTACCATCAGTTTACACTGTTGTGTGCATGTCGTCGTCGCCTCTGTACCTGCACTGCCGCTCATCTTGCACCGACAACACTGCCATCGACTCCTAGCAATCTCTAGTCCTAGTAGGACTATAGTACTGTGCACCAAGGGTGGTGTGTCTACTTCACAATCTGTACGCTCTATATTTTATTTTTTTGAAGGGTGTACTCTCTCTACCTGTAGTCATCATCACTATGTAGCGATTTGAGATCGATGGTCATGCCATGTGCCAGTGCCCACGCAAGAGCTGGGTCCTGGCCGTACGTGATGATCATAGAGCATGAGAAAATGGTATCTATGTACTGCTTCAAAAATTATTTTATAGGCACTATGGGGGTCTACTTATACAAATCGCCTAGATCTAAAAATGTACTAGTTATAAAGAGGCCTGATGGTGAACTAAATTGCGGGCACTTGGACAATCATTCCATAAATTTTTATTTAATCCAATATTATTTCAATTCAACTTTTTTAGACAATCTAAACTTTGACTTTTAATCCCAGGAATTGGACATGGGTGTTTCCATGTAACTCATATTTTTGGGCCGGGTCCATTGGATATGGGCTTACATCAAGTTAATCTACATATGAATATATTTATTTATTCCTAATATTTCGTTAATGTGATTTAGATTTTCTTTCTAAGCCATGTGTTACGATAAAAAAAATCCACATGATGTACCTCTATATACAATGTCTTTCTATTTGAAGCTAGTGCATTTTTCATCTTGAAAGAAATTTTTTTGGTTCTTTTCCTTTTATACATGGGAAAATCCAAAGGCCAAGATCCGAAACAATGACATATAGACATATAAGAGAGAGAGAGAAAAAACTAGCATATACAGCCTTTTAGAATAAATTGTACTACAAAACATCAGAAAACACGACCAAGAAAGTATCATAAAAGTTGACTTACGCGGCATGGACAAGGATCCGTGGCATCTTAGCAAAATATCTCAAAGACGAAAACTACTTATGACAGTGGACTTCGTTATCCAGACACTGTGAGTAGAAGAATAACAACAGCTTTAACGTGGTAATGGGGAGAAAAAAAAAGATACACATATACAATAGAGTAGTGAGGAGAAGAATCCAGCATCTTTACTTGGATTCACTGCACCAAGTGGTTCATGGCGACTTGGCGTGTCGATTTCACGGCCCCGAAGGACGCATATGTCTGCAAAGGACACGGTAGGGTCAAGAGGATTGTGCACTTTTTTTTTCAGGTAAAGGTTTTCAGACTGATGGCATCAGTTTTTTGTCCATGGCCACTGGCCAATCTGCCTGTGGTTGCTTCGGAGCTTTACCTGCCGAGTGCCGACGAGGGGTGGCTGCTACGGCCACGTAAAATATCATCAGAGGTTAGCCTTTTGTTTTTGTATATATGTCTGTTTTTCGAATTTAAATTATTGTTTTAGGGTTTATATATTATTTAAATGCTTGTTGTGCGATTGCGAGGTAACACCAAATTAAGGAATCTCACATGCATGAACGTCCAAATTGTGACGTCTCATCATCAACTATTCATGTAGTGTATCTAACAAACTGCTACACAACAAAACGAGCTAACAAGAGATCAATCATGGTGGTCCTTGCACATAGGAGAAGCAAAGGGTTCACGTACGGTGGTCTAGGGAGGGAGGTGTGGCCATCAGGCCATGGTGGTCCATTTACATGCATCATCTTCTGATAAAAAGCCTTGACACTGACACCCAAGAAAGAAAATAGCATCGGAGACAGAATTTTATCCTGTCCCAATATATCCACCTACTAGGCACGCAGTAATAACATGCACTAGGCACAGCGCGCGGAGCCTTGCATTAGTATTATTGTCATCACAAAGCATTGATCTGTAGTACGATACGTACGTACGTACGAAGCAATCAATCTTTATAATTTTTAGAAAATAGAAAACCATCTACGAAACCACCCAACAAATGACCAATTTAACCTAGTTTCAATAGTTGGATGGTCCTTGGTGTCCCGTTTTGTTGTTGTGGGTTGAAAAATATAATTATATAACGATTAAAGGATACAAAATAGATTTTTTTCGGATTAAAATTCATCACCCTAAATCCTCTCTGATCGAGGTCCCTCTATACATGGGCACCACTCTAGTCTCTAGCTAGGGCAAAACACAACACCCTCGATTGACGGGCGCGCCACCTTATGTCTACACCCCTGCCTGCTCGTAGTTTATGCCAACAGACGGCGACGTGCAGAGGGAGACTGATCGCCGGTCCCTGAGGCTAGCTGTGTTGCATACGATCGATGCGATGCTCGCATCGTTGAATTCTCTTTTTTTTAAAAAAAAAACATAGTTGAATTCAACGACGATATGCCAGGACGTGGACAGGTTAGTCCACTCCGATCCGTGACGTATACTTATACCCAGCATATGCAGTAGGAGTAACAGGTTACCCGTCCCGTACGTACGCTACGCTATCCGTGTGGACTGTGTAAATCTCGGATCCCATTATAAGATCCTAGCACATCCCTTTTTTCTTTAAGCACATCCTAACGCTTGAAAAATTAACATGTGATTTTTAGCTGAGGCAAAAGGCTTCCGATCCTGTCTGCATGCAGTTTGTCCTGATGGACTGATGGTTACTACGCGATTTCCAGCAGGTACTGTGAGTGACTGACGGACATGTGGGGGCTGAGCATGCAAGTTGGAGTCATGGTCAAAGGGGCCGCCCCACACGTGTGCGAAACAGCAGAGTCTCTCGCTCGGGAGGAGGAGAAGACGGACGTGGACCGGAGACGTGGGCCCTGCGAAAGCCATGGTCGGACCTCGGAGCACTGAAAGAAGCATCCGCCCGGATGGAAACGAATAGGAAGATTACGCGGCGATGCTTCCAATACAGCCATACTAGGGTGGGTGTTTAGTTCCTCCCACAAGTACTTTTATTCACTATTCATCCTATTCATCCTCCTCACAAAACACACTTTCCAACATACTATTCATCTAAAAAAACTTTACGGTAGAAGCAAAGTTTTTTTTATAAATAGTACGTTGGGAAGCGTGTTTTGTGCGGAGAATGAATAGGATGAATAGTGAATAAAAGTACTTTTGGAGGAACTAAACACCACCTAGTGTTTAGTTGATTTGAGGAGAAAAGAAATTTTTTTGGGAAGCGTGTTTTGTGGGAGGGATGAATAAGAAAGTTGTAGATAGAAAACGTGTTTTCTGGGAGGGATGAATAGGAAATCTGAAAAGATCTTTTGCAACTAAAAATAGCCTAAAACTACACGTGGCTCGGTTCACTTGGACACATGGCAGGCTTCTGGTCCTGGCACGCAGAAACTACCAGGAGGCACCTGTGCGATGCGATCCAAGGACTGCCGCAGCACACCGTGACAGCAGGAAACCATGAAAAAAAGAAGGTGCAGTCCGTGTAAACTTCGCGGCCTGTCACGAAACACGATCGACCGCAACATGCAGCAGCCAGTATAAAAAGGGCAACAGGCAGGCAGGAGCATCAAGAATACGGAGTACGACGTTAAAATTGTCCTCGCCGATCTTTCGCCGTCTGACGATGACATGAGGTGATTTGTTGAGGTTTTCGTTTTTGCGAGGATTCTCCTAGAGGCCAGGCACGTTTTCGTTTAGTTCCCAGCAAAAGTACTTTTGAGAATGAACAGTACCCACCAAAAGTACTTTTATGTGTTTAGTTGCAATATGTCAAAAGTACTTTTAGGTGTTTAGTTCCAGAAATGCACAATTTCTTTTGCACATCAGAGAACTGAGTAGCACAGCACAGCTGTATTGTTTATACCCAGGAACAAAACATACGTTTACAACAGTAAACTGAACATTCTACAGTAACAGTAAGCACATAAATATGAAAATGGAATAGGTTTTCTCAAGTCAATAGCTCACAGGAACACACTTCAACCAATAAAGAGTAACATGCATAACTGATAATATTGGCGACCTTTCCTCTGTGGTTGCATCGTCTCATGAAATGCAAACTTACCACGAACATCCCACCAATCCTTTCCACGTGCACTTGCTGCAAGAACCTGTAACAAACAGGAAACATGATACCTTCATATACAATATATGCTACAATTTCCCAGTTTTATGTAGTACATTTTATCTTTTCATATACACATGGCGCAAACAACATTACCGTAACGAATATAGCAGCAACCCAAGTAGAATTCAATCCCTAGTATCGCCTTCTCTGCTTCCATAGACTAAAGCAGTCATTTGCAATTTCTTTACGCAAGTCATTCATATTACCATCTTCCTCCTCTGATGCATGGCCACCCCCCTCGTCGTCCGTTTCTTCTCTATGGACCTCCACATTCTCTGCCTCCTCCTCCCCATGGTCAATGATAAAATTATGCAGTGCAGCACATGCAAGTATAATATGATTTTGTGTGACCTCTGGATAACTTGGGATACCTTTCAAAATCCTCCACTTCTCTTTCCACATGCCAAAGGTGCACTCAACCGCTGACCTCAAGCTAGAGTGGGCTTGGTTGAAAACCTCTTTCTTCGTGGTTGGGCGGCGTCCTGTGCGCCACTGTGCTTGATGGTACTTCACTCCCCTATAAGGTGCCAGAAAACATGTCTTGTTCGCGTATCCAGCATCGACTAGAGGCCTAAGCATTCAGCCAACAATCAGTTCATGACACCAACTGAAACCAAAATTAACCAACCAGTAGTAATGCAAAAATGATCATACCTGGCGGTGGGTGTGGAAAATTGGCTCCATACTTTTGTTGTGCTTCTTTCAACACTCTAGCATCATGTGCCGATCCAGGAATACCAGCCGCAACAAAAGTATACCTACGATCGAAGTTAACTATGCCCAACACATTCTGAGTCTTGTCACTCTTCCTATTTATATACTTTCCTACTTTCATCCCCGGTACACACACTTTGACATGAGTCCCATCTATAGCTCCTATGGCATTTCTAAAGCAGTTGCCATACCTGTGCCGTGCGACCACAGGGTGAACCGTGCTATACGTGGGGTCTTTAGGACTTACATTATGTTTGGCAAGTTCGGACAGACAACAAATGACTTCATTGAATTTGGTACTCACCGTCCCACTTAGACCTACAGAATATACGCTTCACAGTCCTAACCGATTGCGGCCCCGCCAACATCCACAGAGTCAAACCCAGAGCCTCCCTAGATGACATTTTTGAAGTGGTTTGAAGACCATAGGAATCAACCAGAACTTGGTGCAATAGCTCAAACACTAGTGGCCTCATCCTAAACTCTCATGGCAACCTTCCCAGTCAGCAGCATGCATGTTAACATGATCTAGACCGGACAGAACTGGTGTCTCCCTATATGGCCCTCTATGCAAGTATAGTTGTTCATGTTGAGCAAGGACGGATGCCATTTCCAGGATCCTACGGATACCTTGCAAATCAGACACGAAGAGACGGGCGAATTCACGCCGGACTGGATCTCTGATTTTCTCCGCCAGCGCCAAACAGGCATCATCGTCGGCCATAATGTCTCTTTTAGCAAAATCCGCCTCATTCTCCGCTGTACTGGAGCCCTGCGCAATGAAGTGATATGCATTAAAAGGGTGCACAACAAAAATGAAAGTAATCTTACAAATAGACACTGTCCCATAAGCGAACCACAATGCCATGAACATGAAATCAGCAAAGCCACAAATAGTCAAGCGTAATGACAATACATTAAACTGACATAGTACAAATTGAATTTTGTTCACAGCACTCAAACATAAGCTAGTTCAGCCGCAAATTAAGCAATACACTCAAATAGTACACACAATTAGGCCACACAAACATGACTTCACACAACAGACTAAAGCATAGCGTCTATATTGGCGATCCACGCCTTCCTAGCTTCATCATCATGACATTCAATGAAGTGAGCGCGCCAGTAGGGATCCTTGAACAACTTCATGAGCAAGAAGTACTCCCGACACAGAGGATCTATCCCACACGCCTTGGCCAAGTTGAGGCAGTGTTTAGCTTCGTCTGCATCTGACATTTCTTTGTTCAGAAAGGTACTGAGTCCCTGCTGCACTTTACTAGTATGTTCTTCTAGACCCCGCTGCAAAGTGGTCCAACAGCCAAGAACTAGAGTCTTGGACCGCTTGGAACCAGGGTCAGTGGTCTCAGCTGCTCCACTACTCCTTCTCTTGCGAGAACTACTAGAGTTGGGGGTGTTCTCCCTAAGATGTTGCTTGGCTGCCTTTGCATTGCCCAGGTGGTCATCTTCATGTTCTCCATTTCCGTCATCCTCCTCGCCTGTTGCTTCTTCTTCATCAGCGTCCCCGTCCTCTTCTCCTTCTGGAGCAGTGGCAATCATGGTTGCAGGATCAACGGTTATGTGCCGGAACATATCATCGAACCACCTCAACCAGGTGGGGCTTTCCCAGCTTAGCCGCATAACTTCTTGGCAGTCCTGCAGATCATGCATGCGAAAATGTATTAGGTTAGTGTGAAGGGAAATGCTAACCAAACGGAATGACAACTTCTGTTGCATTGAATAATTACCTTTGACAATTTCTGCCAAGTTGATTTTGGGGCGGTGAAACCCCCCTTTTTGTTACGCCCTCCACCACTTCGACGACGCAAGATTGTATAAGCTACAAATATTCTGCGGAGGTTATCCCTTCTGTTATGCAAGGCCTTCTTGTTGAGCCGGAGGCCCAGCCTTTCCGCTAAAGCGGCCCTAATATTTTTCCATCCAACCTTCTTCATCCTACCGTTAGGGCAGTACCCTTCATTGAGTTGATCCATATATAGTTCGCAATAAACGTCTGTTTCCACATCGGTCCACGTATGTCTATGGCGATGATTCTACGACATAGCCAAACAATGACTTCCATGACAAACAAAACATCGACACACCTAAATGAAACAAAACAGTTCAGTCGGTGGGGTTGGTTACCTCAGAAACATGGGCGTCGTCTTCGTCTTCGTCGTCGTCACTGCCATGTGCATCTGCACCAGCAGCAGCGACGCCACGGGCAGCCATGGCACGGCTGCGGGTGATACGAGCTTCCGGCTCGGGCTCGGGCTGTGCCGTTGCCGGGCCCTTCCCCTTGGCTTTGCTCCTGCGCCTCGAGGGGGGCTCACCTCCGGTAGAACCGCCGTAGTCCTGTGCGCCAGGCGGGAGGCTGCGCCGTGATCCATCGCCACCACCACCGCGTGCATGACGTCTTGCTCCCTTGCCGAGAAATGTGCAGCCCAGTCCCGCCGCCCTTGCAGATCTGGGCGGTAGCTGTGCTGCAGGCACGTCGTCGAAGGGCTGCAGGTTAAGACGGCAGGGATCGACAGCGTCGCCGTCAAGAGCCAGGCGAGATAGGCCTGGCGGACTCCCAGGTGGAGGTCGAGCACCTCCAGCGGCGCCTGAGGGGCCCTCCTGCGCGAAGAAGTCGAATGCGGGCTTGGACGGCGAGTGCATTCCACCGGTGGATGCGAACGCTCCGGCTGTCTTGGACGGTGAGTGGTAGCCGGCGGTGGATCCGAACGCGCCGGGTGGTAGGTTGGCCCCGACGGGAAGGAAGACCACGGGTCGGTGCTGGCCAAAGGCGGGCCCGAAGCCTACCCCCGGCATGTACCCGCCACTGGGGCCTATTCCTCCGCCGGGAATAAAGCCGACGAAGGGCCCGTAAGCCGCGCCTCCCTCCATGCCGGCAGGCGACCCGACCCCGCCCTGGGGCCCCAACGCCGCGGGTGGCTGGTTGCCCCCTTCCTGGTAGCCGCCAGGGGTCGGGAATGTCCCCGCCATCCAATCCCACGGGTTGCCGCCCGACATCCCCCGATGCAGACGTGCGGAGCGACAGAGAGGAGCAGATCCGGAGTCACCGGCAGGTACACGGCGCTTGGGAGGCAGGGTAACAGGCCCCCGAAGCTGGACGAAGGCCTGCGGCGCCGAGACTACGGCGAGCGGCGGCACGGAGGATTGGATGCGATGCGGGGGAGAGGGGGCCGCGGGTGGTAGACGGCGTTGGGGAGCCGAAGATCCGGCCGACCGACTCCGGCGGACGGCGAGCAGCGGCGCTACTACGGCGAGCGGCGGCGCGGAGTACGGAAGCGGGAGAGCGGAGCGAGTGGATGAGGTGCGGCGGCTGCGGCGGGTGGAGTGGATGAGGCTAGGGTTCGCCCACTGCCCATGCGTTATGCAGCCATTTTTGTGGGCCCCACACAATGCGGCCGGTTCAATGAAAAGTAGCAGGCCGCCTCTTCACATGAACCGTACATGGGCTCAATTTGAATAAAAAGTCCTTTTGGGTCCAACTAAACACCCCCCTGATCTCACGAGAAGAACTACAAAATTGCCTCTGTAATTCTTGGAGAACAACCCAGAGCCTTACGCCAGCTCGACTACTCCTAGTAAAAAAAAAAAGCACGCAATGTCAACGTGCCGATTGTAAAGACCGCGCCGCAAGAAACGCAGAAACAACCGTTAGTCAAGACGACACAGCCACACAGGCACGTCGTGACGCACTGTAGAAGTATAGAGTACTACACAAACACTTGGCAGTCAAGACTCGGGAGGGAGCCAGCAGCAGTAGTCTCGTCGTCATTGGCTGGCTCCAGTCAGACGTGCATTTTGCGCATATGCCCACATCCATCTGCCCACGGGATATATCGCTTAGATAAAAAAAAGAAAATAAATGAAGTTTGGTGACCGATGATCAACGGCGACGGGAGCAAGAAAGCTACAGCCTTGACTTGCGGCTGCATGCCTTGTTTATAGGTGTACTCGTCGAGATATTAAAAAAAAAGGTTGGTTATTCACACGTCACCGTCAGTTCAAACTGTTAAACAGAAACATTTCCAGCAGCAAAACAAAAGCAAAAACATTTCTTTTTTTTTTTTGCGAGAAAGCATAAACATTTCTAGGACACAACATAACAGCAAGTGGGGCGAAGATTATAAGCAGACGAGTCGTCGTTAATAAATCAAAACAAATTATATATGCAGGCATGACCACAACAAAGAGTTAAGAATGTTATCAGCGTATATACAAAGATCGACGACGGCAATTGCATGACAGTGACTTGATTCCATGTACCTCATCTGATCATCAAGCACATCATTTTTTTAAAAAAAATTATATATAACAATAAGTCCCAGTTTTGAATGGCCCTTCCCTTTCAGCGGCTTTATATATCTTGTAGGAAATAGACTCTTCTCCTGCCCAATCATGATTCTAGGACAGCCTAATACCACAAGCAAGTAATAGTTCTCTCATACAGTAAAAAAAAAAAAGTAATAGTTCTCTCTCTGATTCTTGGAGAACAATCCCGAGCTTACCAAGAACAATGTCAACATGAATGTCAAAATATAGAGGTAATGCCGGGAACGTAACATCCAAATTTGTGTAGCTAGTCAAGGCATAGGCACATAAAGATTGTGGCATTAGCTGCATTATCCCAGAGATTCAGTCAACAGGGATCCAATAATGTCAGTGCACCCAGTCAAAGGATGATCGATACTTAACTGTTGTAGTCTGAGACAGTGTGCATCTGCCCACAGGATAGCCTAGAAAAATGGAAAAGGGCGTTTGGTACCCTCGGTCATGGTCCATGGCTGCCAGGAACAGCAGAAAGGCTCACAGATTTGACTTCTGCTGGGAGCACACAGTTCATAAAATTCGTCAAAGGAACAAAGGATAAATTAGGTCTGTAAAAAATCAAGCATCAGTATCAGAAAGCACTAGGCATGAAAAAAATAGGTCTGGGTGTCAATTGTTCTGGCTATTTGATGCACTGAAGCAAATATCATTGTAAAAGGTGCTATTAAATGCCCAAAAACACTTTAGAGGCAAAGAAAAAACGGTTGCGGGCTTGCGGCATTGCAATCAAGCTGCAGATAGCCATCTCCAACAGTAAACAGTAGAAGTTTTGCTAATCATTTCTCAGTATCTGCTATCGACATCAACCACCCGTTGCCTTTTTTCTATTTCTATATATTGGCAATCAAGCTACAAAATGCCCATCCAGCCATCCCCATGGTAAACAGTAAAAGTCTTATATCATTCATGATCCATCAGTAGCTGACATCGAAGTCACGAATTGCAAGGTAGTGCCTAGTTTCACTTATTGCATCTGATCACCAAGCAGATCCTTTTCTAGTTCAATTTTTGAATGATTGTTCCCTTTATATGTAACTTTATGTGCAGAAAGTGAAATTCCAAGCTTTATCATAGGAAGCGGCGAAAAATAGCAAGCCAGCACCATCTATTATTGGACAATATTAGATGGGCGAAACATAAGACAATAACATTGTTACAAGTATCCTGAGCTATATATACAGCCACCGCGAAGATGTTTGCGCGAGACCACTGCTTCCGACAGCAACCACGTTGATGATGCTGATAGCCACCAAAGGGATCAATCGGCACCAGTCATATCTGCTTGTCCAATCCTAAATCAACAGGCAATAGGAAAGTAAACTTTATCACCATCTGCTTCAAGTATTCCAAGCTATAGGTAGCTACTGATACTGATAGTAATCACAGGCGCCTGGAAAACCGTCTGATTTCCCATTATCAGCCTAGCCTAGATCATGTGCACTACTATAAAGCACACACAAGTAAGATCTGCCCAGTTAAAATGAGGGCAGATGCCTTCTGATGGCACTAGTGAGTGGTGACTGCTCTGGGTGGCGGCTCTCTCAATTTTATATGCAACTCTGATCGTGGAGCCAAACCAAAGGCAACATAATTCATGAACCACTATGTAGTTAAACTATGCTAGACAGGACATAAAGCAATGCACCCATAACCACCAAATCAATAAACTATGTTATGATGCATCGGGTCTATTTGTCTCCCTGGACATCAGGACAAGGACACAAAAGCATAGCATGTTATGATATCACGAACCGAGGAGGTTAATATCGATAAATAGTCCTTCAAAGAAAATACTGTGAAGTATGAACACGGGATGGAGAAACAGGGACAAAAGTCAAGCAGTCAGCCTTGAGCCCTTGACTCGGAGCAGAAGCGCACCTTTTTCACCACGCAACCAGCAGCGGCCAGCTTGTAGTAGTATAATAAAGAAATGATTTCCCGCCCTCCCATGGTTAGAAGAAACGACTAGATGATGAGGTTCAATGAACCACATGTTGGAACTATACTTCACCGGATTAGGATAAATGAACGGAAACACCTGTTACCAATACCCACCGAAACATTCCAAAATCTTTTGACGAAGAAAAGAAATTACAGGTCTGTGAATGAGGCATGGAATTTGGCATCGTTGAAAAGGCACTACCATATTGTGATGTCTAAAAATCAATGCTAAAAGGGGGCATCTTGCTTTTCTTTTCTTTTTTACTTTAATACATTTTTTCCTGAAACACCATGAGGCCATATTTTAATTTAATACAAGGAAGCATGATTTGAACTCTGTATAATGCAATATTGATCGTGAAACCAGCATTTGGGTCAAGAAAAGCACCACCAATCAGCAGAGCAATCACCAATTTGGGAACGCCATAGATTTTCAGGTGGTCATAGCAGTTTTGTTAACTAAAATTGAGGCCTGGCTGATATTTACAAAAAAAGGTAGACAGGTTTTTGTGTAAACAGCGTTGTTTTATCACTTGTTGGGGGGGAAAAAGGAAGGCATTAAGTTATCAACTCAATGACCACAAATGAGCCTTTTCCAGCAAAATTCTTCCTTCGCACAGCTACAGGATTGTGACAAAAACCATACATGGAGACAAAGATAGCGACCCTAGTGAAACAGGGTACAGAATGCTTGTCAGTGCTAAAACTATGCTGTGGAAGTCAATTATCATCAGGAAAAGTAAACAGGATTTATCTATGTGCTAGAGATCCCACTTGGATGGTTTTGGTTAATGATAAAATATCAAAACAATAAGACAAATTTCATGCAACTGGCTGAGCCATGCAGTCAGCTGCAGAAAGCTATGATGAAACACAAGTGAAACAGACATTTGAGGACCAGAACTACAGAATACAAATACTTGACAGGGCAGTGAAAGTAGAGAAGGAGCCATCGAAACTTAGCATACCTGCCAAGGGTCAACATACATTGAATCAACTGGATGTGGTCTTCATTTTGGAAGTTTCAACCCCATGTTGTAGCATTGCTTGCATTTTCTATGTCAACGAAAATTCACGTTACAATCGAGAACCATCAGTAAAGACTGAGCGTCTAGGTAACCAATGAAGACATCTCCCTCCACCAAAAGAAAGAAAGAAAAAGGATGATAGAGAGATGTGAACCTACATTACTGCAACACTAAATGGTACTAGAATTTTGGTGAATAGCTTTAACTCTGATTTAGAGGTTTACAGCTTTGAGTGCTGAACTTCAAAGGACCTACATATATAACTCAGATAAATGCTGTATTTAGGTGAAATTTAATGGAAGCACATGCTCATAAGTCTAAACCATTAAGTCATAGATCTGAAGTTCTTATGCCTTCTGAAGCTTTTATAAACCCTTTTACATCTACTGGCACCACCTATCTACAATTCTACAATAGTCATTATATTAGTTAGTTATGCAATGATATCAATAAAAAGGAAGTATTGAAATAATTTCTTAAAGCAAACTCAAAGCTTTTCTGCCGCTGTCACCTTTATAGAGATTTCGACTTCATCAAGCTTCTCTAATATCAAATCTCCAAGATGAGGCTCCTGAAAATATCAATGCATATGCTTTCATATTTTACATAGCACAGTGAAGTACAGAAGGTTTATGAAACAAAAAGACTTGATTTTATGGATAAATGCAAACTTACATGTTTAACCCTAATATACTGTTAAAAAAATGTCACTACATATTCAATACTGTTAAAAAAATGTCACTACATATTCAGACACACTTCAAGTAAACTGTCTGAGAAAACAGTACTGCATTCAAAGTGCTTTACATGGCAAGTCATATGACTAATTTTCATTGCAATTGTTGAAAACAGAGGCTATCGCATTATTTGATCTTAACAAGAAAAATATGCATTTATACAGTGACCAACAAACCAGACGGTGCCAAAGACTACATCAAAACTTGCCATGTTAAAAGTACTGTTCATGCATTCTTCCGTAGTGCAATCGATTATCAGTGCCAGTACGATAACTGAAAATCCCAGATATTCCATGGTTGTTTAGAAACAAGCTGTCTAGTTATCTGTTTCCTAGTTATCTCCTTATATGTGTTTGAGAAGATATTCCATAGATCTCAAGTGAGCCATCCCAATGGAAGATAGCATTGTATCCTAATCCCTTGTTTCATTAAGGAAATAAATTAACACCAACTTCTGAACTGTGAGTTTCTTGCTCCCCTGGCCTGCAGCTTCTCCTCTAAGCATGATACTTTCAAGCCGTTGCTATCAATACCTCTCTAAAGTGAACCATATCACATACATAGGTCAATATCATGCATCAGAAGAAGTTCCTTTAACACATTTTACAGTCATTTTGGAAACCAAATATTGTTTAGTAGTCGTACCTGATATGCGTAAAGCATATATGGGAAGTTTGGCATACCAGTATGTAATAGCTACATAACTTAGCTAAAATAATATACATCTTTCAGTGTTAAAGAGTAAATCGAAGTATGAAACAAGACAACTGAAGACATACCTCAACACCAGCTATAGGATTCAAACTTGTGCTCTGTTGGCCATCGGATGGAGCTTCCCGACAGAAATTAATGTTCCTCGTGTTCGAAAGGTGAACTAGGACAGCCTGAATAAGTACATCCAAGACTTAGTTTCAACAAAAAAAACTCAAGATAGACTGAGGTAAAGTCAACCATCGAAATACCTTCCTGAAATCATGTGGATGAGCAACCCCAGTTATTTTTACATCATCACTAGGTGGTTTTCTAACACCAACATTTTCAATTCTGATAGAATATACACCGAAAAAGGATTGTAGATAACCTACAGAAACCATGTGATAAATAACTGAGCTATGTGCAGGAAACATTGCTTCTGTCTCATAATGAACTAGTAACTATTTGGCACAGCTTCTCGCAAGCAAGACAAAGGAGGGAGTTTCTTTTCTGTAAATTTATCAGAAAAAATTGGCTTGTGGAAATAACAATCTCATAAAGATAGATAAGAAAAAGGATATGAATATACCGTAGCCAAGATCTAGTAAAAGCACTTGATTAGTACAGCATAGCCTATTCCCAACAAGTCAAGATCTTACAATCTAACTAAAACTTTTATGGTGGCCTTCTATTTTCATTATTTAAAGTTACACATACACTTCATCATTTATTGAAGAGAACAGAAAAACAAAAACATTGGAAGAATAACTAGTGTCATCGTCTTCAAAATCACCAACTGCAATACATAGAACAATCCGTGTCTTTATGCAGTTTTCACCGTCCAATTATACGAATGGGAGTTGAAAGCAGATGAAATTTTCATAAAAGAGCACCGACAATTTTGTTCAGCATAGCATCAGGCTCACCTTGCTCAACAACGACATCAGAAATTGAAGGGAGGATAACATATTTCTCCTTCTTGAAAACCCCAAAACAAGGAAAAGCAACAGGCTTGTTTACCTATATTATGATCAGGGTGTTTAATAGATCAATAGCATGAGCATGAAACCAAAGACTAGTTTACCCATTCTGCATGTGAATACCTTGTAAATAATAGCATCGGGTGTCAAATAGAGCTTCCTTGAGCGAAAGTCCCTTCGACATACATATATCCGAATAGGTAAGTAAAGTAGCATGAGCACTCCTACTCCCCAAGCTAAGACTAGTAATACAGATAAAACAATCCATTGAGCAATTTGATACTTGATAAAATTATCTTCCATTTCTACGAATGATGCATCATGGAGGACCTCATCCTCAATACTTCTGTTATAGTCGTTGGAAGATAAACCAGCCAATAAATGTCTTTCCAGTGCATCTACTTGTACTCTTTCATCTGGCAATCCCATCTGTCATACATAGGTCTTTTTAAAGTCATATACCTTAAGTTTAAAGAACACAGTGCAAGATAAGATTAAAGAACAAGTTGCTAACCATCATCAAGAATAAATAATTTTTATAGGGAATACCGGAATAAAACTAACGAAGGCGCTTATTTCAAACGAGAATACATCAGCCGACAGATGTATTAAATGCTGAACAAATATGGTGCAGCATGATGCATTCTGGAAGGCTTGCTTGTGACATTTCGAGATCATCAAGCTAAAAGCCTTATACGACAGTTTGCATCAATAAAATTGTAAAGAACACACTTTGTTATACAACCGATTCCTTTTTGTAGAAATGAAGACGTTGTTGGCATAAATGTGCTTCATGTCAAACCCATCGCTGGACATCTTAATGAACTCTAATAGCACTTGAGAAGACATCGGAAGATCTGCAATTCAAACTTATGGAGAAGGAACACAATACCATCAAGTCCAAACATATCAGAAAGAAAAGCTGCGATGTGAGAAAGACATCCATCAATACCGCACGGTGTTAAAAACAAATCAATACACTCATACAGATGATACTAGGTCCAGCAAATGTTTGCACAACAAACTGCAATTAGTAATCACGAGGTCACATTGCAGTAAGAAAAATAAGCTGCAGCGGAAGAAGTTATCCATACAGACAACCATAGAAATTTCAGCCCTACATAGCACTGAAGAAATCGAAGCCAGCAGCAGGAAGTTAGACCCAAGTCAAACAAAACAGTTAATGCCAGAAGTACTAAACCAAACAAGTCCCCAACTACTATTCATTTAAATTCCAACAGAATCAATCGAACAACCCAAAGGGAAATACGGTAGACAGGTCATTCATCAGTGCCAGACCAAACGAGATTGACAAAAGAATTACTGTTCCTTCCAGACACGATTGGGCGTCAGGCACAACACAATTGCAGTGCCACCAGAGCACTCACGGCATTCAACTCCTCACTGCATGCTACCGATTACACATGCCATTAATCCAAGTAGAATTCAAACAAAAATAACTGAAGCTAGAAGAATATATAAGACACTGAAAGAACAGAAGCCTGTCGACAGTTAAAAGGAAAAAGTCTATATAACCCCACAACCTATAAAGGTTAGACTACATAACCCCCCAACCTATGAAACGGTCTACATCACTCCCTGAACTTCTCAAAACCGATCAAATTATCCCTAAAGCATTTTTGAAAAATCATAGTAAATCATAGAAAAATCATAAAATGGAAAATCAAGTTGTGTTGGACTCCAAATGAGTAGATATACACACTGAACATATAATATGATATGCTTTAGTATATTTTTTTCACTATAGCTTTAGATCTACGCTTTTCTCTATAGTAGTAAAAAAATATATTAAAATATATCATATTATATTTTCAGTGTGCATATCTACTCATTTGGAGTCCAACACAATTTGAATTTTCATCTTATAATTTTTTTTTGATTTACTATGATTTTTCAAATTTGCTTTAGGGGGTAATTTGATCGATTTTGAGAAGTTCAGGGGGTGATATAGACATTTTCATAGGTTTGGGGGTTATGTAGTCCACTCTTCATAGGTTGGGGGGTGATATAGACTTTTTCCACAGTTAAATTAACTGACAACAGTAACCAGCCCAGTGGTGAAGTAGTCGACCAAGCATTTCTCTTCGATCACTCTTTGCTTAAATTGGAACACAGTCTTATAAATATAAACAAACAAAAGGAACCCGCACACGGAACAGCATAAGAAGAGACTTTATGTATCAGACAAAAGATTAACCGCCCGGCGCTCATCACAGACAGTAATAACAGAACTCAAGCTGGAACCTGCAAACAGACCGAGCCACAGCGGTCGACCGTGCCCTACGAAGCTCGGAGCGCATCGAACCGGAAGGTAACGGAGCAGAATTTAGAAGCAAGTAACCGCGGGCCGCACGGGACTGGGGGCCGCTACCGGTGTCGCCATCGGTAGCAAAAATATAATCGAGCAGGAATCAGAGTGAGGTAGGGTTTACCGGAGCTGGGAGCCACGACGGGAGCGGAAGAGCGAGCGAGCGAGGCGAGGCCGAGGGGAATTTGGGCTGCCGCCGGCGGTGGTGGTGGACTGGTGGTGGTGGCCGTGGCCGAGTGGCGACTGGCGAGGCGAGGAGAGAGTTCGAGAGAGAGAGAGAGGGAAGCAAGCGAATTTGGGGAAAATCGATCGTCGTCGCCGACTCCGCTTTCGTAGCAAGCAAACTTAACTAGATAATACGTGTTCACAGCGAGTCTTTCTGGTTCCCGCTGCACCGGCGCCTGTCCTGCATTTTCACTCCGGTGTCCAGCAGTTCAGATGCACTCATGCTCTGTCCGTATCTACCTATCCTGTGTTCTTATGGTGTACAGTACTAGGAGTAATGAACGCTTTACTGCATCAGCGTGTAGTAAAAAAAAAAAAAAGAAATCATTTGAAGATTCAACATGAATCATGTATGCATCACAGAAGAATCTAGAATGAATCCATATGTAGGCCTGAACATGCAACAGATAATGGCATCCTGGTAATAGCCTCAATAATTAATACATGTGCCCTGATTACTGAGAAACCAACCATTCCACATATCACCACAACATCATAATTTCTTCACTGCATATGTGAAGGCTGCAAAAACTGCATGATTAATTGAACCTGGATCATGTTTAAATAATAACACTTGCTATCATTTTTTTTACAAATAAAGGTATGACATTTTTTTTTAAAAAAAAAAGAGCACGTGATATCTGGACTCTGGTCTCTGGAGACGGCTTTCATGCACGAAAACCAGGATTCGTCACTTCAATAATACCTTATGAACTAAGGCTGGGTTCATATTTCTAAAAATCATTGTAGCAACAAAAAAAAACACTATACCAAGTCCTGGGAAGCGTGTTCTTTAAGTGGAACGAATAATATGAATAGGAAAAGGTTGGAATGAATAATGTTCAGTTTGTAACGTGAGCAAGGCCTGGATTGAATTGAAAACATCAAGAAATCCTTGCAGTGAATTATAATCCAGACCAGAACCTAAGCCTAAACTCTTCATATAACTTTAAGAAGAAACACGACTGCTCATTCTTGTATTACTGTTCCTTGGTCTTGTACGGGCATGTTCAGGTCTCACCAGTTCAGTGAACATGAACCATTTATGAAAATGCCACAAGGCAATCAGCAAAGAGCCCCCATGGACAGAAAAAACAACTGGACAACAAACACGGGCTTCGTCGTTTTATCACACATATCATCTTACATCAATGCAGCAAGCACCGAATACAGAGCAACTAGTGCCCATTGCAACCTCCTGATCAACTGCCTGCATTGATCACAACTCACAAGTGATGCTGCAGTCAGCATGATCAATGTAACCAGGACCTAGGTCTAAATTCTACTACATAGCATCAAGCAGAAACGCGACAGTATAAATAACACACAACTATTTACATTACATACATCAAAGCACAAATTTCTGCATGCCTTCTGATCGCCCACATCTTCTGCTAACCATGTTCAGATGGAAAAGAGGATGCAGCCTTTCCATCCCTGCAAGAACTACCACAACAATCATTTACCACCCATGTCGAGATGGCATAGAGGATGCGGCCTTTCCATCCCTGCAAGAGCCAATGGTGATCAACATCGATCACAAAGTCCTTGTGGTAGCAATTCTTCACCTTGTCTCGCACTGCCTGCACAACCTCAGGGTTCAGAGGCAGCTGCTTCAGTCCAGCTCGCTGATTCCTCACCTGCCATTGCCTGTATGTCTCGGGCCGCTCCACCCGATCTGTACCCTCACACGCAACAACATTCAGTGCAGCCCTCCCAAAGAGTTTCTGCTCAATCAGCATCCTCTGGTCGTTGCTGTCTCTCGCCGTGGTCGCATCCAGGACATCAAACAGGGCAGAGTAGTAGAACAGAGCCTCTCTGAACCTCGTCACAAAGTACGGCGCGCTGAACGACCCATTCACGACTCCATGGACGAAAGCGTGAGGCTGCATCTCCCTGATGTTGTTCAGCACGACATCCCTCGGGCTCTCGATCAGAACACTCTCGTCCATCAGGTTCTTAAACCTATACACGCAGTTCACGATGAGCACCTCCTCCGGATCAAGGTTCAGATCCTCAGCTCTTATGGTCTCCATTTTGGACACTGCAATCGTCTGAAACCTGAACGGCACACCAAACTCTTGCGCGTACTTACTGAGCCTACGCCCTGTTTCCTCGATGTGCTGAGTCGGGCGTAAGCCAGGTTGGGGAAGGTCAATGCCTGTGATCCTCACCTCTGGTGGCCCACCTTCCCTACAAGCTATGCGGCGCAGCAAGCATGGCCACTGGAAGCCGTAGTGTATCCCGTAATCGACGATGTGTATCTTGTTGTGACATGAAGAGGCGTTGTAGATTGTCTGGTTGGAGAAGAGGAAGGCTGCCTTGGTGAAGCAGATGGCGGCCATGTAGAGCTGGTACGCATGGAGGATGTCGACGACGGACGTGCGGTTGGCCATGAGGGAGTTGTAGTACACGACGTTGTTGCCCGTGCCGGCGAGACGCGCCTGCAGCCCTTCGGCGAAGCAGTGCGCCAGGCGCTGCGTGGCGTCACCGTCCGGGCTCGAGTGCCGCTTGATCTGCTTGAGCAGCTCGGTGGCGCTCCGGCGGTCGTCGTCGCCGTTGGAGGAGACGGCCTGCGCGCAGTGGATCAGCAGCGTGCGTAGGTCCACCGCGTCGTCATCGTCGTCGTCATCCCTTCCGGCGCGGCGGCGGCGGCGGCCGGCCTTGCCGTTGTTGTCCGTGGAGGAGGTGATGTGCAGCTTCACAATCTTGTCGGCGCACATCTCCGTTGAGGCCATTATGTACTTGTCGAAGACGTCCGGGTCGTCGATGCTCCCCTGCAGAGCGCTCTGCTTGCTGCTCCGGCGGCCGTCCTCCTCATCGCCGCCGTCGAACCGGTTCTTCCGGCCACGGCCTCCGCCGCCGCCGCCGCCTCCAGGCGCCGCCACAGACACCACCTCCTCCTTGGCGGCCACCGCCGTGGCAGCGATGGGGGCGTCGATGAATCCGGCGGCCGCGAGGCCATCCTCGGCGGGGAGGAGGACGACGTCATCCTCGAGCGGGTCGTGGTCGTCGATGAGGAGCTTGTCCTGGGTGGGGAGGAACTTGCTGGCCTCCTCCATGCCCTTGAGGAAAGCGGAGCTCATGAGCTCAGAGTGGGCCCCGTCGCTGAAGAAGGCGGCCGGGTCGAGGTCGAACTGGGCGCCGGGGTCGGGGTCTTTGTAGCAGTAGGATTCGACGGCGGCGTGGGAGGAGGGGGAGGAGGTGTCGTCGGAGAGGATGTCGAGGAAAGGCTGCTGCGCCTGGAGGAGCGCCGGGTGGTCGGGGTAGTCGTAGAAGAACTTGTCGTCGATGTCCTCCTCCATTA
The DNA here is from genome assembly GCA_015342445.1 of Digitaria exilis. Classification (NCBI taxonomy): domain Eukaryota; kingdom Viridiplantae; phylum Streptophyta; class Magnoliopsida; order Poales; family Poaceae; genus Digitaria; species Digitaria exilis. The sequence goes on along the minus strand of JACEFO010000191.1, from coordinate 2,753,810 downwards.
GTATGCGCGAGATGAAGGGGAGGACCATGTCCTCCGGCGACGACGACGCGGCCGCGGCCCCGCCGTTCGTTTCGCGGAAGGAGGAGCCCATGCTGTTGCATACACCAAGATTTTTCCCCTGCACGAATGGATGGAAACACGACGATATATATATTGGCAGCACCTGCGGGCCGGGCCAGCGGAGAGAGTCTCGGCGGCGAGGCTCGCTCTCGGAGCAGCAGTGGAAGTATCCGGCGGTGGCAACGGAAGGCGACGGTCGGAAACGGATACTAGATAGGAACGATTAATATCAGACGGATTAAATAAACGCTAATTGCCATACAAATTGTATATATCGTGGCTACAATATATATGTAGTGAATCTTTTTTCGCCTTGCATTTTTCTTAAAGGATAATGAACCGTGCATGCATTATTGTCATGAAGCATTCATCTCTGAATGAATGTACACGTGCAGCGCAGAGACTATCATATATATTACCGAGAACCGAGCGCCGAGCTATCAGTTGAACATTTTTGCAAGTGTTGACGGAGCGTGCCAAAAGTGTGCCCTTTCTCTAATTCTCTGTACATGGGCACCACGTATTACTCTATAGCTAGGGCGCGCCACCGTGCCGCGCATGCAATGCATGCTAAGGCACGGTCGCTAAAAACACCGTGCCGCGCATGCACCCGGCCGGCCCGTACGTCTGCCGTCCAGCCGGGGTTCCAGTACTTCTCCCCGAGGCTAGCTGCTGTTACAGAGGTACACGAATACACGTGCGATGCTGACGATATGGGCAGCACGTGGCTGCACGGGCGACGGCGACAGGTTAGTCGATCCACGCCGATCGGTGGACGTACCCAGCAGTCCCGTGCTACGCCACGCCACACGCTATTCGACATCCGTGCGTCTCGTGGTGTAAACTGTGTCACAGGTTCGATGGACGTACGATGCGGCGTACCGCGTCCTCGAGAGGCCGGGACAGCGTCCCAGAACCATAGTTATTAGGACCGGATCCGGTCATCGAACCGGTGAAAGCTTTGGTTTAATGGTTCAATGGTTGGACTGCTGGTCCAATATATGCAGACCGGTTGAGTGCGTTCATATAGAAACTAAGAACCGGTGTATATATATGGACAACTAATTGTAGGTTATATGTAAAAATAATATTCTTAAATAACTGAAAACTCATGACATACATTCAGAAGTCTATCGCTAGTTCGCAACTAGGCTCGTAGCTATACTATCTCAAAAAAATCTGAATGCTAATCTTTCAAAAAAACTAAATGCTGACGAGCAGGTTGTGAAAAAGGTGGGATGAAGCAATGGGGTCAGGACGAAGCCGATGTGATAGCTTACTTTGGTGGGATGAAGCTAACACGAGTCACTGACGCTCACTGGACCTGCTCCGCCGCGAGCTCCTCGCACTGGCTCAGCCTGTCGCGCCGCCGCCGTGCTCGGCGAGTCGGCGTTCACTGCAGCGCCCTTCACGAGATCGAGATCTGACAGAGCTTCCCGCGGTAGCCGGCCGGCGTTCACCGGCGCAACACGCACGGAAGACAATCTGGCGGATGCCGGCAAAGATTGCAGGCCGGCCCTGCTCCACCGCGTACTGCTAGCAGCGGCGGCGACCATCCCTTCACCATGCGTAACCCAAGACATCAGACTTTTTTTTTAAATAAAATGCAGGAGTACTGTGTCATATAAAGCATTGGTACATAACGAGCCGAAGCGTACACCACCACACAAACAAACACAACACACACAACACTGCACCACTCCCTTCTGGGAGAGAAGCTGAAAGCAAGCCGTCGAAATTGCGTCGCCGTCTCCAACGCTGCGCCACGCCATAAGGTATAGCCCGCTGCAAGCTTGAATGGCCACCGAAACTCCTCCACCATGAGACCATCCCCCTCAAGCCGAACACACACGATCGTCGATCTCCCTGCTCAAGTGAAGCTTCAGCAGAACACTCCTGTCACAGCAACAATGTGAACCACTGATCCTGGCCACATTGCGTGAGGGCCTCGTCTCTCCCATCGCCTCGCACTCTTCTGCCAAGGACTCAGATATCTGATACCGCTATGAGAGTCACACCTCCGTCCAACTGTCGCTAAGGTCACCACTACACCATGCATACCGGTTCAAGACATCCAGTGCCCATGGACCCTCTGCATCTCCACGCCAACACAGACTGTAGGCACTTCCTCCGTCGCTGCACACAGGCAACCCCGCTGACCAACCACCACCTCCACTGCCACAAGCCGAGATATGCCTCCAGATGCGGCGCCTCCAAGGAGGTCACGACGCTAAGACGTCGCTGCCGCACATACAAAGCTGGACAGAGTTTTCACAAGAGATCCCTGCATTTAGCCGCTCTGAAAAGGAAAGAGGGCCCGCAGCCACCTTCACCGTGGGCTGCGCTAGCTTTCGGCAGCCCAGTCGGGAGGCGGCGCGGCAGGAGAGAGGGAGGGCGGGGAGGTGCGGCGGCTAGGGTTTGGGGCCGCTCGGTCGCCCGCACGGGGACGACGCGAGCGGAAGGCCGTGCGATTGGCACTGAATTCCAGGTCAGACATCAGACATCAAATCCCCTGTTCCCGCACAGCTGTAGACAAGACATAGATGCATGGAAGCAACGCCAAGACTTGTTGGGCCCACAAGTGCCGATAGGATGGGATTTGTGTTCCTGTGGCTCCCAGTGACGTGAGATGCAAAACCACTCCGGTTCGTAGCAAACCGTCCGGTTCATCGGTTCCTAAAAAAACCAGCAGGTTCAGCCGTTTTTACCCGGTCCGATTGCACAGGAGGTCTTTTAAGTGAACCAGACCGCTAGAGGCTGTCTTTTACCGATCGAACCGGCGGTCCGGTCCGGTCCCAATAACTATGCCCAAAACACAAGACTGGACACAACGCGGGTCATTACGTGGATCGCTGCTTCGTACGGTAGCTGGGATGTCGTTACTCGTTTCTATCGCTGCCGGAACATCGAGAGACTTTGGGAGCGATTCGTGACTGTCATACAGCCCCGTCTCTAAGTTTACGAGGCCCCGGTGCGAAACACAAAATGCAGGCCCTATATTATTGAAAAAATATAAATAGTCAAAATACTTCATTACGTTACTAACATAAAAAATTCGTGCTAAATAAAGAACAGACGAATTTATTTACTGATATCGATATTCTCAACTTCTATTAAAAAGCATAATTCGTCTAGTATTCTTTGAAATAACATTTTCAATGATATCTTTATATTTAATGTTCTCTAGAAATTCAATTTCAAGTGTAATTTTCGCCAATCCATTGAGTCTTTCTTGTGTCATAGTACTACACATGTAGATCTTTAGTAACTTCAATTTGCTTAGTTACCTGACCTGTTCTCTAGAGTGATGTTAGCAACCCGGCGTTGCGCTGCCGAACTGGCGCCGTCGATGGAGTCATCATCTCACCGAACGTCAAGTCGTCGATTGTGGGAGCAAGGCAATAGCTAGCATGGCCCAACTTCCGCAGCCCTCCGCGCCCCGACGATGAGCGATTGCGGCGTCAGGTGGTCAGGGCCTCCTTACGTCGTCGCGTCGAAGAGGCCAAGAGAGAAGAGAAACTGCCGTCACTCAATCAACGCACACGCGGACGCAGCGACGATGGCCACGCTTCATGTTCTAGCTAGCTAGCGTTTGGGCTTTAGCTTCTAGGTGTAGTTGATTAATCTTTATTGGACTGAAATTCGGTGGCCCCTCAGATTGGGTGGCCCGATGCTGGATAACCGCCTGGCACCTCCCAATCGACGGGCCTGCTGTCATACGCAGGTGATAGAAGTAACTAATGTAAATATGTGCCCGTGGAAGCCACCACCACTAGCATCCGAATTTTTTCATCAGATCATCAAGACTCTCTCTCACCAGAAAACTTTAGGCATGCAAAGCCAGTTGCTAGGGGCAGCAAGGATAAAGCCTAACTACATCGAAGGTCCATCATAATCTCCGGTCTCCACACGACTCCTGCATCATTTTGACTGCACATAAATCTCCTAAATTTATCTTTGCTAACATATGTAAATAAATATTTAATCATCCCATCGAATGAACACATCGTTCCGAAAATACGTGCTTTTTTTTTTTGAAAGATTGAAAATGCGTGCTTCACGTTCCATGCATGTTGCATACCATTCGCTACTTGGTCCCGCTCACACGCCGCGGGCCTGAAGGTGGGCTAGGCGCCTAGACCACGTACTCAGGCTATTTGCAACGGTGTCCTGTAAACAACCCTCCACCTCTACTTTACCGATTCTCATCCAGAAAACCAGGTGCAGCGGTGTCCTCCAACGCGTCCCGTAAACTCCACGCTGCCCCCCCTCCAAATCTGCAGGGCGCCGACCTCCTCGCCCAAACTCCCTCTCGCCTGCCATCGCCAGGCTGCGATCTCCCTCTCCGTCGCCGCCTCTCCCGGGATTTCACCACGTAACTGGCGCAAAACGACAGCGCGAAGCTTTGTAGCAAGTAAAGTGTAGGGAACTGTTGATCGAACACTGTAGCAGCTTTACTGTTTGTGTGTTGTTCCACCAGTGCTATAGCATGCAGATCTGACCGTTGGTTTCTGATCGTGCGGGCTGCGGGAGATGGTAAGGCACCGTTACTGTAGCGTGGTGCCTTGCCTTCAGTAAGGCACTGAATCTGGATCCCTCCCCCCTCCCCCTCCCCCTTCCCGTCGCCACCATGCCGGGCCAGGGGTCCTCGCTGTGCCACCTCCCACACCGCACCGGGCTAGGGGGCCTCGCTGTGTCGCGGACGAAGCAGCTCTTCGGCGACATCGGCTTCTCCTCCGTAGAGGAGCAGGCCGGCCACTAGCACGCCGCTCCCCGCCACGAGCAGCTACAACACGGCCAAAGCTCGCTGTCCTCGCCGCCGACGCCGCACTTTGCCCGGCCTCGCCGCACACGCCGTCAAGCACAACAACTTGAACTGACCCGGCCTCTTCTCCATTGGCCGCTCGTCATCGAGGCCGCTTCAGTTCAGACAACACAGCGTCTTTTTTTCTTCTGTTGGGAAATTTTGGTTGGTTTTGTGAAAAGCTGGCGATTTCGTCCTCACTGCTGACCGAGCAGTAGGAGGGCTACAACGCGTGGCAGGTGCTCGACTGATTGCTCCAGCCAGCCTCCAGAGACACCATGACGGCGGCGGCCCGAGCCGACTGGGAGGACCTGCTCCCGCCGGGGACCGCCATCCGTGACCCGCCTTCCAACCTCGACTACTCCATCTTGCTCGAGTACGACATCGTGTGTTGTTTTGTCATGCATCAGGAGAGCAAGCTTTTTATTGTTTCCTGAATAATCTAAGCCAAGAGAAGTACGTATATCTGCTCTTGCTCCCATACATATAAACTGAACCTATCTCTGCATATCTTCTATGGAAACTGAACAATTTCAGCTCCCGTACTGAACCTGATAGCTATGCACATATCTAGCTACCACCTTATACATTCAGTCATGTCAGAAACACGAGAATTTCAAGTAATCTTGCAGCTGAATTCAGATACAGTGAAGAAGAAAGAAATTGAAAACTGAAGCAAGAAGCAAACATTCAGATCATATCTTTTAATTTCCGTTTTTACATGTGAGCAACTGCAATTTGAGCAATTGAAATACAACCCTGAGCAATTGCAATTTGAACAATTGAAATACAATCCTGAGCATTTGCAATTTGAGCAAAGGCAATTCAATTTGCCTCTCATGCTTATTGTTGGTCTGTGAAAGAAGAACAATTGCAATTTGAACAATTGGTATACAATCATGCCGGCCATTCGTCAAGAAGGAAGAAGCAAAAACAGCATGCATTCTGGGTCCTGGCGTTGCGTGTGGCGCCGGCTATGAAGCAACGGAAGGGCGCGCGGCTGCCGTCGTGGGAGGAGCGAGGGTGCGTCTGCCAACGAGGAAGAGGAGGCGTGGCCACCGGCGTAGGGGAGGAGGGGCCGACTGGCTTCCGGTGCTCGGCGAGGCGGCGGCGGCCTGGCGCGTCGATGGCAGAGGCGGCTCGGCAGGGCAGGCGGCGCATGCTGCAGTGCAGAGGGAGCGGAGGTACACGATGGATGTGGCGAGCGCAGACGCGGGCGGCGGCGACCGGGTGAGCACGGGAAAGAGACGGGCCTGGGCGTGGGCGAGTAGATACAGGACAACGGAGGGATCAGGCAGATAGAGGAGGGGAATAGAGGGCACCACTGCAGCAAAATGCTATTTAGGGGGTAAAATTTTTTATAGCGGCCCCTAAATATTCATTTAGGGGGTGGAAAATAGAGGCTACCGCTGCAGTTAGTCTGAGGCTCTCCGGCGAGTGCGGACGCCAGGAATGCCGCTGCCGTCGGAACACTCCAGGGCAAGGCGGCATGCTCACCGGTGTCATCCGGAGAGAGAGATGAGGCGGATGTGGGATAGAAAATGAAAATTAAGGGTTTTTTTTTCATATATGTCCATCTATGCAGTGCCACATCGGATATAAAAGGTCATCCAAGGGGTATGGACCTAACAAGTGGCACAATTTAACGAGATTGGGGCTTCGAATTTCGATTTTGCGAGTCTATGGCTTGTGGCTTTAGCTAAAGCAAGGCTAACACACCAGATCAAAACTCGCGAAAGTCGAAATTCGGCTTAAACGCCAAGGACCCAAAATAAATCGATTATCCTAGCTGACATACTTGATTAAAACCTTGTGGCATTAGGTAAAGCAAGGCTTGTGATCCGTTGTGCAAGTTACACGATTCTAGCAGGCACCGCAGTGGCTGTCTGGCATGTGGGCCTACGGAGGCCACGTGAGCACGGCCGCACGAATGCGTGTGCCGGGCCAGCAGGGTCCCGTCTCGCTCCGGGGAGCGAGGAGAAGACAAACGTGTGGTCACGTACTCACGTGGACCGGAGGCGTGAGCCCCGTGAAAGCCATGGTCAGACTCAGACGGACCCCGGAGTATCCGCCGGCGGTGGCGATGCAGGTTGCAAGGCGACGGAAACGGATATGCGGATGCTGTACTGTGTTTAGTTGGGTGGGAGAAAAAAATAGTTTTAGATAAATAGTGTAGTGAGAAGTGTGTTTTGTAAGGAAGGTGAATAAGAAAAATTTATTGAATAAGAAAACTTGTTGTATGCCATGGCACTACGGTACACGCTCGGACTCACCATTAATACAAAACAAATCCACTAGAGTAGTACAATTATGCGGCGTAACTATATGGGGGGAAAACTCTTCTAGCTAGGCAGGCACGTCCTGATCGATCTCACGGCCACCACCACCCACCACCATGCATGGCCTGATGATATATGAACATCTGTTTCCTTTTCAATTCCTCTGCTTTCGATAATCACAAACGCTTGATTGCTTTGCAGGTTATGCTGGATTGGATCGTATATATGCTAACAACTCAAGGAGAAGGTTACTAGATCAGAGACCTGGGATCGAGGAGATTTGGAGGGACGACGCTGCAGCACGCAGCAACACAACACTGAACGAAGCAAGTTCGGAGACCTACATATGCTATAGTATACCAAATCTTAGAATTAATGCTTCCCCAAGCTCGATCAGAATTTAGCAACCCTCCGAAGCTCGCCATGCATTGCATATACGTATGTGTAGGCAAGATGTTTCGATCACTCACTCATGCAATGCCGCTGCAGATTAGATCTCAGTGCCCTGTAATTTGTCAGAGAAGCATACTGCAGCCTCCAGGGCGTAAGCACGCAAAGCACGAAGAGGCAGCAGGCATCAACGTAGCGAACATCATCAGGATGGATCCCTTGTTCTTCTTGTTGGGCACATGGGCCGATATATGGCTAAAGTTATTGGGCTTACCCCGGTCCCGTCCAGACCCCCGCGGTCAAGCCTGTCCCCATTGGCACACACCCACCAGCACGAGCAGCTCTTTGTTCCTCGTACGTTTGCGGGGAACGCAGGGGGTCAGGGGAGATGGCCTCAAAACTGGACCCATCGCCGATGGCTTGCACGGTGCCGGCGCGTTCCTGCGCCTGTGCAGCAGCTACCTACAGTAGCTCTCTGAGCTGTTCACTGTTCAGAGAATGAAAAAGAGAGAGAAAGGCCCCGTGGATGGCAGGCTTCAGGTTCGCACGCCCAGGTGCTCCGGTCCGGCGGCACCACGACGATGGATCGCTCGTTCAAACGACCAAACCTGCCGCCCGGTCGCGTCATCCCCGCGAGCAAGGCCGCAACGCAGTCACCAGGCAGGCAAGCATGCGCTCGACCTGAGGATGTGGATCACCAAAGTCGTCGATAATTACCGAGTCACACGCACACCAGGCACGTACTACATACACCTGGTCGCCGTTTGATGGATGGGCGACCGTGACGGGGGCGTTTGATGGATGGGCAAGCCGCCCGTGGGTAGTGCTAGACTGCTAGGCAATCCGCCAATCGTGCTGCGGCACCTGGCGTTTCCCCGATCACCCAGCTCAAGCTGTTCAGCACAACAGCTCAAGCCGTGGCAGCGCGCCTGCGCTGCTCTCATCTGCTCTGCCCCTGCCTGCCCAACAGACAAAAAAGAGCAGCGACGACGGCCCCTCCCACCTCGCGTTTCGCCTACGCGAAAATCGCTCGGCTCGTGTCCAGCCCAGCTCGGCTCGGCTCGTTGCACTTTTCCAACGAGCCGAGCTCAGGTTTTGGCTCGCTACGATAACGAGCGAGTTCTAGCCGGCTCGCGAGCCGCTCGCGAGCTACACGAGCCAAAAACATCAACAGCTCAAGACTGAATATATGGCACCAAAGAAGCCCAACAAGGCCCAGTGAGCCAACCCTAACACCCTTTCACCCGACCCCTTCCCTGCAGCCCCGCACCGCTCCGCTCCGCTCCCCTCATCCGGCCCTCCCTCACCCAGGGTTTACGAAACCGCTGGAAACCGGTTCGGTTCCCACGGTTCCCGGTGCAACCGCCCCGGACCGGTAGCGGTTTGGGGCGGTTTCAAACCGGTTAAATTTAAAATATTTAAATTTGAATTCAAAAAATGAAAAAATATCAAAAAATTCTTAAAAAATACTTCAAGGTAAGTGTAATCTATTGGTGTAAAAAGTTTTCAAATATTTACTCATTTGGTATTTTTTGCAGACATTAGAAGTTCGACTAAAAAAGGAAAAGAAAAAAATCGTCCGATTGAGCTTCTAATGCACACAAAAAAAATTACTAAATACACTAATATTTGAAAAAAATTTGACACCATTAGATTCTACGCACCTTGAAATATTTTTAGGAATTTTTCTTTTATTTTCCTAATTTTTTAATTAAATTTGAAAACATGACAAATTCTGTATTGAGCCGGCTTACCGCCCAAACCGGCCGGCATACCGCCCAAACCGATCGGTTTACCGACCAAACCGCTTGGCTTACCGGTTCAAACCGACTGAACTAGGGATTCATATAGATTTGAATTCAAAATTTGAATTTGTCCGGTTTCCACCGGGAACCGCTCAAACCGCTCCGGTAAGCCGCTACCGGAGGGCGGCGGTTCCCGGTCCCGGTTCGAAATAAAAAACCCTGCCCTCACCTCGCATCCTTGCTCCACATCGTAGCTAGCCAACGGCCAGCATCTCAGCATGGGTCCTTGCTTGTATCGCTCGTGCAGATGCAGCAGACGGAAGCAGCTGACCATAATAGTCCTGCCGCTATCTAGTTGCCTCTCCGAAGAACGCCATGATATGAACCAAGAAGAAAGCGGCGATTTGAAGCAGGATGGAAAGGACAACGACACATTTGGCCAGCGTGCATCAACGATGTGGTGATTCAATCTCGTGTGTGCTTATCTTTGTTTGTTGTTCTGTGCTGGGGAGAATGGGGATTTTTTTGTATGCGTCTTCATCATGTATGTATGAATCGGGTTTGTTCCAAGTTAGCAGTGAGTTTCTCTTCAAATCTGATCCATGCTTCATTTCGATTTTAGATTTTTCCTTGTTGAACGTTCAGCTTTGATTCAATCTCATCTCATCTGTGTCTTTTTTTTGGCGTTGATTTGCGAAGTTCCAGTACGGATAAACTTCTATTCCTATGTTTCCTGTGCTGGCTCGCGAGCCGCTCAAGCCGGCTCGCGAGCTGTACCGAGCCGAGCCAAGCCGAGCCAGCTTTTTTGCTCGTTACGTTAACGAGCCGAGCCGAGCTAGCTCGTTAACGTAACGAGCTACGCCGAGCCGAGCCGCGGCTCGGCTCGCTCGTTATCCACCCCTAGTCCTCACTGCGTCACCTCATGAATTTTTCGTCAAAGCACGTTATATACTTCAGGTGCTTTTTTTTTTAGAAAAAAAGAGATAAAAAAGTTAATTAGCTGTAATCTGTCTTGTGGAAGCGGCGGTAACTTCTTGTGCTAGTGCCTAGTGGTCATATGTCGTATATATACAAGCATAATATGGTATCCACACCCGTCTTGCGGAACGCGTTAATAAAGGGGGTGGTAAGTTGGCTCGGAAGCACAACACCATTTGCCTCAACGGCTCTCCATAGCAATCTTATGCGCACGCCATAAATAATTTGGCTTTACCTATAACTGCAAAAACAAACTCAACTTTGGTTTGCCGTGCCTCTCACATCTTATTCACATCGTATGCAGCCAGCGTGCTGTGCGGAGCGCTTTAACGACTTCGGCTCAGAAACGTTACACATTTGGCTCTACAATAATCCTATTGTGTGCTATGAATAACTTGGCCTTTCCTATAATGAACTCGGCTGCGGTTTGTGTTGCCCATGACCATCCTATTATTCTTATGCATGGTTGTATACTGCCCTCTCGAGACCACTAGCTATGAGGAATCATAGGGAGAACTAATATGACATACATGATCAACCTTTCGCTCGCTCCTTAAGCTTACCATAACTAGGAGCAGTATACATCACTTTTAAGGAGTCTAGTAAATAAATTAAAAGATAATATTGTCGATTTGTCATCTGGAAAAAGGGAAAAAAAAAGGAGAAAAAAGAAAGGCATAAGAGGTTAACGAGAAGAAGCGCATTTAACACTAGAGTGCACGAATCGCTATCCACGGCTACTCATCTCTGGCTCCCCCGTTCGATCTCCCTGCTTTTCTTCCTTTTGATTCGTCTCTATCTCCTCTAATGATCTCTACGCTTCCTGACAAAGCAAAGCTAGCTAGCGAGCCTGTCACGTACGGTTCACCGTTCACCACCACCAGCACGATCGAATTCCACGATCACGACGGTCTGGGCTCGGTCACGTACTACGCCACGGCCACCACGCCATGCATGCATGCATCTTTGCTTTGTCAGGAAGCGTAGAGATCATTAGAGGAGATAGAGACGAATCAAACGGAAGAGACCCCGTGCCCGCGCGCCTCCGGTTGGCCACTGCCACCCTGCCCGGCCTGTCCTCCGAACCCTGACACGTACGAGCCACTGCCACCGTATTCGCCGCCGGGCACTGCGCTGCAAGATAGCAAAGAGTAGGCATCCCCTTGGACGCCGGGCGCAGCTTTTGTCCCCCAGGCGGCACGCACGCCAACGGCCAGAGCCGCGGCTGTGTTGGTAACGCGTGTGATCGATCTCGAGTGCGCGCGGCGTGTGTACGTACTTTTTTACCCTTTTTTAGGCCGGGTCGACCTGATCAACGACACCTTTTTACCCTTTTTTCCTTCGGGGGTTGTTCGATCTTTTTGGTTTTGGGGATCGGAAAAGAAAGCCGTCTCGTTCTTGTTCGCGGCAATGCCGTGTGTAGGGGCCTCGTTGCCTTTCTCTCATTTGAGGGTTGATTCGAGGCGTTAACGTTCCAGTTGAGTACGTCTTGCGGCACGGCTAGGTTAGTTCAGGCCAGATTCCATCCATCTTCCGGCCGAGCTCGATGGATGTCCCACTATATAGAGTCCCTTGTGGGATAATATATTTTCCTTTTCTTAAAAAGAAAATAACAACATGCTCTCGTTATGCATTTCCTCATGTACCATCCAAGGTGTGAAAAGGACATGGAAGCTAGTAATGTACTACCTATCTATATATCCTTTGGACCGCATAGATCCACCGTTGTATTGTTGCAAAACCCGTCGCCGTCGTGCTGCTATACTTGGGGCATTTGACTGATGCGCTGATGGACCACAACTCTGCCGCACCAGAAATTCGCTAGCCTTGTTGTTCACACTGGCTTTTAACCCATCCTCCGGCGGACATAAACTCCACATTGGTTTTGCTATCCTTATTGCCATCTTCTCTAGGAAATAAAGCAGGCGTGCTAAATGCTTAATTACAAAAATTATAGTTTTGTAACAATATGATCAAGAGCATACAATACAATGATGATGATAATATACGAGTACAGCTGTTTAATCACGGGACACAATACAAGGAACAAATCATCAAAGTCTCTGAACAAAGCCTGAGCAGCAGGACTGCAGGAGGCACTTGCATGCTTTGGCCTCTTGCATGCTCCTGCTCATTCTCACCCCCCTGACGTCATCACCAACCAACCAAACTCCCCCTCGCTCGCCCACCAAGAACGATACGCAGGGCCCACCTCCGAATCCCCCCCTCCTCTCCCACGCTTTGCAGCTCCACGAGACTACTACCCCATAGATCCTACACTTCCCCTACTGACACGTGGGACCACATCCATTATGGCCCCACCTCTCAGTGATACCTCACGGAAGCTTCCGGAGAGAGTCCCCCGCCGGTGGTACGAAGCCCTCCTCGCCTCTCTGGCCCGCGCTGCCCCCCCCCCCCCGGGTCCCTGACACAGGCGCCACCCAGGCGCGGAACGGCAGGGCAGCAGCGGTGCCGGAGCTCCATGGACATGGAGCACCACCACACGGCGCCAAACCGGCGAGGCGCCTTCCGGGCAGCTTCTCCCCGGGTTCCACGTGTCGCCAGTCGCCGGTTCAAACCCAGACGGCTCACGTACGAGCAGCAGCAGCAATGCATGGGCCGGGCCCGATTGCCGTGGCTCGGCCGGCCGGCCGGCCGCAGCGGCCCGGTCCCCGGTTGCCTGAAACGGCAAAGGGGAAAGGGCGAAGCAAGAGGGCGCCAGGCGACGAGGCGGTTTAAAGCCGGGGCAAAAGCTGTGACTGGTACGGGGGAGTGGGTAGAAGCCCTGCCACTCTGCTAGAGATAAGAGAGAGAGAGAAGGGAGGAGGAGATAGCAGCAGCAGGCAGACGAGAGTTTTGCTGCCCCCCGTGCCCGCGGTGAGTACTACTACAAGAGAGAGAGGAACAGAGAGAAGGATCGTGCAGGGGCGAGGTGGTTTCTGGAGGAGGGCCGAGGCGCCTGCGCTGGCATAAAGCTTGGGGGTGGGTGGAGCCGTGGGGGAAGAGTAGGGGGTCTCGCCATTCTGGAGGCGATCAGGCGAGCGCGCGTGCCAGGAGCACCGAGCACCCATGGGAGAGGTGAGTCCCCCGCGAGGATTGCTAGAGAGATAGGCAAGGTAGATATCTAGCAATGGCGCCTCCTTGCTCGGGCGCGATCGTCCTGTTCTTCTTCTTCTTCCCGGCGCACGCGCGCCGTTGGGGTTTTCGTTCCGTTTCTGCTCTCGCGTTGTTTGGTTTGGTTGGTGGAAACCCCCGTTCGGTTCGGTGCGTTTGCGTGCGATTGTGTTTGGTTTTCGTGCCGGCCGTGTGGTTTTCTGCTGGATTCTCGTCGGTGTTCCTCGCAAATGTGGCGCGCGTCTTCCGCGCTCGATGCCGCCGATGATGGCGAGCCGCGGCGAGCGGCCTGGTGCTGGAATTTCTTCCCCATTTTTTTGAGCTGCGATCGGGGCCGTCTGCGTGCGCGTTTCGCTCTGTTTGGTTTCCGTTCCGCGTTGCGATTTCGTCGAGGGCTTCGCATGATTCGGGTGTTTCCGGGGGGCCTTCCTGAGATTCTGGGCGGCTTCTTCATCCGCGGCCTTGGGGCGGTGCGGTTCCAAGCTCGCCGCCGTGTGTTTCCAAGCTCGCCGCAGCGCGAGCGCCGGCGGTTCGAGCTGCGGAATCCGGCCATCTCGCTGAGTTTTTCCTGAGCCCCTCTCGAATTTGTGCTTATTTATTCTCACCGCGCCCCCATTTCAGCGGATTCTCTCGCTTGCATTTGTGTGGTTTTGTTGCTTTTAGGGTTTTTGAACTACGCGTTTTTCTCCCCTTTGCGCAACGGAGGGTGGTTCGAGTTCGTCCCCATTGCTTTGCTTTGGGTTTGGTTTGTTGCCTTTTTCCTGCGCCGCGGCCTACTCTGATCGAAACCTCGCCGGCAATTGCTTTACTCATTGCCTGCCGTTCGTCCGCCGCGGTTTTTTTCGATCGATTTCGGTGGTTTGCCGTGATGCTTTTCGCTGCACCCGTGTGTGTTAAATGGAAGTGGATGGGATGAAATTTCTGCTCTCTCCTCGCTCCTTCGCGAGCGCTCTGATCGGCCCCCATGTGATTCCCTTCCATCCCATGCCATTTCTGGCTTTGCTTTCGGGGTTGGGTTTTGGGGTTTTCATTCTACGCGCTAATGACGTTTGGGTGCGGTTCGATGCGACCCACCATCATCCATTCTATTTTGGGAATTCCTTCGGGGGTTGGGTTGGTTTCGCTTGCTTCTCCGTATCCGATAGCTGCTACTATTTCCTAGGCGGTGGATTCCGAAGAAATCTTTCGCACAAATCTTTTGCGTGGCCGGGTAGCTTCGTATCTGTGCCATGTGTGATTCGCATCTTCGGTGACCTGACCTTCGCCCATTGATGTGTTGATGTGACCCAGCTCAGTCAGCTGGACTCTTGTGATTTGACCATGGTCTGAACTGGCACCGGCAGGGGTGGAACTCTTGTCCCTTCTGCTTGTTCCTACATGGGGTGGTCAATGGATTCGTAGCGTCCCGTTTCGTATCTACTGAGCGGCTTGATTGTGCTGCGATTTTTGTTTCCAAGTGATTTGGGGTTGGTTTCAGTTCCCTTTATCTGCTTTGAAGTTGAGTAATTTTGGAAGGTTTTATTTTACCTTTTATAATCTCGAGTTACTTGGGTAGTTGGGTAGTGCAGTAAGATTCAGTGATAGCAAGTTTTGAGCAAAGGCACTGATGAGTTTGTGGGACTCGCTTCTGGCTTTTCTTTAGTGGCTGGCAACCCAAGAAGGCAAACTTGATTTGTTTGATTTTTGTTGCCTGCATTTGTCAGATTCTTAGCCTGCTCTTTCTGGTTATGCTCTTGCTTTGTGTTACCATTGCTGACTGAAAATGCAGTGAAGTTGAGGTTTCGATCGTGAGTTCCTTGGGTTACTGCAATAAGATTTCGCCCATTCTGCTGGGAGACAGCCCGGGACATGTTTCAATTGAAGCAAGCTTACCATTTTCTGCTGTAACATAATGCGTTCAAGTGAATTATCTTATGAATTTGCAGAGTTCAAGTGACGAAACCAGCCGGACAGGAACCGGCGGCAGCATGGACCGCGTGAAGCACGAGAACTTCTGCCGCGCCGTCGTGGAGGACAACACCGCGCTCCTGCTCTCCGCGGTGGGGAGCTTCAGGAAGGAGGCATTGTGCCGCATCCGCAAGGGCTCCGACGCCTCCAGGGTGCTGGACCAGGAGATGTCTACGAGGCTGCTCCACCTTGCCTGCAAGCACGACGCTGTGGAGTGCGCCAGGATGCTACTCGAGGGCGGCAGCGGGATCACA
The DNA here is from genome assembly GCA_015342445.1 of Digitaria exilis. Lineage (NCBI taxonomy): Eukaryota > Viridiplantae > Streptophyta > Magnoliopsida > Poales > Poaceae > Digitaria > Digitaria exilis. The sequence goes on along the minus strand of JACEFO010000191.1, from coordinate 2,738,239 downwards.
GCGGCCACCGTCGATGCCAGGGACCAGCTCACGCGGACGCCGCTGCACGTCGCCGCTGAGACACACTCGGCTAGGTGCATTGAGCTGCTGCTCTCCAAGAACGCACGCACTGATCTGAGGGTGATTGATGGGAGACCACTTCTTCCTCTTGAGATTGCGCTAACGAGCAAGAGGTACGTGAATGTATTTCTGGTTAATGCATGTCTTCAACTGAATTCAGCCCCCAAGTTTCCTGCAATAACTGTACTGTTTCCTCATTCCATGTACTGTTCTCTCATTCAGAGTTCAGACTAACTGGTCGCTGGACAACCCGATCGAAGATCTTCTGTCTTTTCTTCAAAAAAGGGTTTGTGTTCTCATTGCTACACTTGCACATTGTATGAATTGTTCCATAGGTGATCTTTAGGATTAAGTGCGTCTTTTTACTCAAACTTGCCACCTCTCTCTTTGTGTAGGATCTCAAAGCAGTAAGGCTCTTGGCAGAAAAAACCAGAGTGGTTGGGGAGCTTGCATACAGATATGCCATGGAGGGACGTGTTCCTGCATTGGCGATGCTGCTTCTGGTGGTTGAGGAGAAGATATCGGCACAAGTGAGTGTAGTGATAGAGGGTGTCAGAACAAAGAGATCAATTTATACTGCCATTGTGGACGAGGCTTTGTCCATGGGAGATGCTTCCACTCGTGATGGAAATGAAAGGAGGAAGTCTCTGCTATGCGAGATTCAGCTGCTTAACCAATTTGGGTCAGCATCTTGGAGGGAGCACAATGACAGGAGAACATTACCCCCTCTACTTAGGGCTGCTAAGGTACTACTGTTCATAGGAATGCTTAAATACCTTGGTCAAAAGCAAGGCTTTTGTTTATATCGCTTTGCTTTTCATGATATAAGAAAGAAAAGCTTGCTATAAAATGTACTAGCACTTGACCTGTGTATTTCAATGTGTTTAGTAAACAAACTTTTTAGTTACCATGTGTAGACTTGTGTATAGGGTGTGTTTACTTCGAGGTCTAAACTGACTTTCATGAAGGAAACAATGGAATTTTCTAAGATTAGGTTGATCTACATCATCTTAGTCGTGTTATGCTTCACAAGCTGAATTTTTTTTGGGGGTACAACTGTATCTTTACAAAGACTTCTGCTGATCAACCTTTCTTGTGTAGGTTGGAGATATGAATGTCATAAAGATGCTTCTGATGGGGAAGGTTGATGTTAATGAGGCTGACTCTGAAGGAAACACCGCACTTCACTGGTGCCTTAGTGGTGGCTCAAGTACACAGGAGCCAAGGTTCTCGTCTCAGAAGTTGCTTTGTCCTTACCAGTGAATTGTAAGATAGTTTTCTTAGACCTTGGTCGTCTTCTGTCATTGTGCAGGATTGTGTGGCTCCTACTCAAGAATGGTGCCAGGGTTTTTCAGGGGAACAAATTAGGGCTCACACCAGTACACAGCGCTGCAGCTAAGGGCAATTACAAGGCTCTTCAGGTAGCATTTTGCTACTTTGTTTCATGTACCTAATTGTGCTGTTGTGAGTTGTAGCTAATTGGTTTTATTTTTTCTTTGCTTTGAAAGTCACTTCTGCTTCATGCCCAAGATTGTGTTGATATACCTACCAAGACCAAAGAAACTCCACTATTCTTCGCAGTAAAGAATGGTTCTGTGGACTGTGTAAAACTCCTTTTGCGTTTTGGGGCTGATACCAAAGCCCGGAACCTACGGTGAGTAAATCTCCATTCTAATAATCGAATTGCAAAGAATAAGTTACATAAAAAGAAAATAAATAGGATGATATTTAATTTATGGTCTAATCCACTAACATGCTACAATTATTTGACTTGAACAGAAAGCAAAGACCAGTTGACGTGGCAACGTCCCAGGACATGCGTTTCGTGCTTAGCTCTGCAAATGTGGCACCATGTAAGATACTTATGGAAATCTACTCGTTTCTGTTTGGCTTAATCTTCTTATATGTTCACATCATGTGCTTTCAGTTTACTTGATATGTGCAACTATAGTAGTAAATACAACACAGAAGAATGATTAGATGGAAGGAATTTGATAAAGGAAAAAGTCCATATTACTCCCCTCAACTATAAGCAAAGTCCACATAACCCCCTAAACTATCTTTTGGTTCATTTTACCCCATAAACTATGTCACTTGGTGTATTCTACCCCCTAATACAATTTGTCTTTTTTATTTCTCCATGCACAAGTTGAATTTTAATTTAAAAGTTTGCATGATTGTAGTGAACATCACAATGTATGTCAAAAAAATATATTATGAATTTTTCGTCACTAGTTTTTGTATAATATCGTGTCCTAAGGATTAATTAATTATTAAATATCTTACCCCCATCAAAATAATGAGAAAAAATAATTTTATATTTTTCTATCATGCATTATGATATCTACTATCATCTCCCAAAATTTGAACGCAATATGACACTTGTACATGGAAAAATAAAAAAGAGAAATTGTATTAGGGGGTAACATAGACCAAATAGCATAGTTTAGGGGGTAAAATAAACCAAAAAATAGTTTAGGGGGTTATGTGGACTTTGCTTATAGTTGAGGGGAGTAATTTGGACTTTTTCCTTTGATAAATTGCATATAGATTGGTTACATTTCTGCTAGTTACTGCATAATTGTGGACATAGAAATTGTCATTTTAACAGAAACTACACTGGTTTCAGGTAAGAAGAGCTCACCTCAAAAGAATCATGTGATGAGAAAGGAAATTTGCAAGGAGATTCTGGGTGATGAATTTGATGACTTATACTATGATGACTATGGTGAAAGGTCTGGTATATGATACATGTAATCATTTCTTGAACTGTAACATCTTTACTACTCACAGTTGCTTTGAATTTTTCTGTAGCTATACTGGGCTTAACAAATCATTAGGCCAGCGTGATTTGCGGTCCAATAACCGTTCTGCTCAAGGGCCTACTAAGAGTAAGAGCCAATATGTTCCAAAACAAGGACAAGGCTCAAAATTTGTGCCCCGGGTAAGTTCAGCACTTCAGCATGCTCTACCTGTACCTGTCAACACCTAATTCTTTTCCCAGTTTATTTATAACATCATATTCCTTTTAGGATAATCATTGGCCGAAGCATGATTACACTCGAAAAATTTTTGTTGGGGGCCTCCCACCGTCAGTAGACTCTGGTAAAAATTCATAAACATGTACTGTTTGGTGATGAACATATTTGAACCAATACACACTTCTAAGTTTCTTTGCTTCCCTTTCTGACAGAGTACCTCACTGAATTCTTCAACGCTGAATTTGGGCCTGTGGAGGAAGCAGTGGTCATTGGGATACCAATAGGCAATCGAGTGCAGTCCCGAGGTTTTGGCTTTGTTAAATTTGAAAGAGAGGAGGATATGATAAGTGCAAAGGAAGCTCATCATGTGTACATGCTTGGGAAGAGAGTAGAGGTAAAGGATGCTGTTGCTAGAGCATACTTGCCTTTTGAAGAAAGGGCTACTTCTTTGAAGAAATTCCTCAAGGAGCGCCCAAAGGAAACCCATAGTGTGCTTGATGGCGAACTAACTGAGGAACACAACCTTCAGAAGCGGCGACCATTGCCAGAGAAGTGCCTTCCATCTTGGTTCTTTATATTCAGGAAGTGGTTGCCTGGATTTCTTGAGGACGCAACTGAGCGACTTGGGGGAGAGAGGTACCCGTTGAGCTCTTTGAAGGGCGATTTCAGAGCAACTTGCAGGATGGAGCTTGATCACACTGTACTTGGTTATCCTAAGCTCAGCGACTTTATGCGCTCCCTCCCTGGCATCTGCAGGATGTGTGTAGTTCCTGTTGGAAGTGGACCTGCGACACACATGGTTCTTCTTCCACCGCTCTCAAGACCGAAGTATGTACCCTTGCTAGAGCCTTACTCCTTTGATCTTGAGGAACTCCCAGAATCAGTGTCAGATAATCACTCACCAAGATCTACACTTAACACCAACATCACCAATGACTCCAACAGTGAGACTAATGTTCAGATCCAGCAGAGTGATGATGCATGCAGTAAGAGCAATGGTCAGAGCCAGCAGGGTGATCAGGGCAGCAGGAGCAGTGCTGAAAGCCTGCTGGATGGAAGTTCCTCTGATAATGATAGCTTACTGGATGATATTCCCGTCAGCACCACAAAGCTTGATTTGGCTGAGCCTGTACCCGCCGGAAAGCCTGATGTGATTGACTCTGTGCCTACAAGAAAGCCTAATATGATTGAGAGCATACCTACAAGAAAGCCTGATATGATTGAGAGCATACCTACAAGAAAGCCTGATCTGATTGAGAGCAAACCTACAAGAAAGCCTGATCTGATTGAGAGCAAACCTACAAGAAAGCCTGATCTGATTGAGAGCATACCTACAAGAAAGCCTGAGTTGATTCAGTATGGATCTCTTCCCAGAAACAATGAGTCTGGACCTATCCGGCAGCCTAATTTGCTTGAGTTTGGACCTACAAGAAAGCTTGAGTTCATTCAGTCCAGGCCTTCAACGTGCTTCATTGATTGTCCAGTTGAAAAGCCAGCAGTTCCTCCGAGCAGTCGTGAGGCTGAAATGAGATTCTCTTTCTTCCAGTCTCAGTGGGACAAGTATCTGGTAAGAGCTCCCTGCTTGCAAAGTTACAATGTTTGTTATGTTGGTTATAAAATCAGAATAATGTTCTCCGAAGCACTAACATTGTTATTTACATGTCAGACTCCATATCCCAAGAGTGACTCCTGCGTCATCTGTCGATCTTGCGAAGCTGCAATGCAGCTCGTCCCGTGCCAGCATAAGATATGTGTTGCCTGCATGATGAGGTGTAATGTCAGGGCATGCATGGCTTGTGGCACTTCTGTAAGTGGAGTGAAGTCTTCCCCCGGAGTGGATGCACCATACACATACACGGTATTGGAAATTTTCTAAACAATAGAATTGCCTTTGATTCCTTCTGCCCAGAAAATACCTTTTATATCGTTTGTAGAGTGCTGCTTATTTGAAAACAGGACCTGTATACTTGGTGTTTTTTTTTTCTTCACTGCACATGAGTTGACCTGGATCTGATGTTGAATATGCAGGGATTCATGGAGCATGTTCCGGATCAAAGATGCCAGCTTATGGTTGTCTGTCGTGGTGCTGAGGCGATTGTCCGATGTTCCCCCTGTATGCACACCATTGCTTGCCGAGGATGCCTGCTGGCCTCAGTGACGTTACTGAAGACCTGCACCACCTGTGGCTGCATGATTCAGCACTTCATGTTTGGTTGACAAGAGTCACCTCCCTAATACAGTAGTATTACTAAGCAAACTCAAACATAGAATAAAGCAAGCAATCCTACAATCTGAAGGAGAGATCTGATATGCTCTCGTTCGGTTTTGCCACACATGTGGGATGCGCTAACAGGCTATTTTGGTAGTGGTATAGGCGACCTGCTCTTTTGAGCTTGAGTTGCTCCCTTTTTTTCCCTTTTGTTCTTGCTTAGACATGCTAGTCAGACATCCTTGATTGGTATGTTATTTCTGCTTCTGTGAGCTTGTGATGGCTCTGACATTGGCAAGCTTGCAATAATACCATGTAAAGCCCTCCCCTGTCTATTATGGCACTCCTTTTGTAAACATATGGAAGTAGTATCTCTGGGATTGCAGTGTTTACAATGCCCCCTTTTGTACATGTTCCTGATGTCTGAATTTGGTTTGTTTAGCCCTTGCTTCTCTTTCTTGTGGTCAAGTTCAATCGATGTGTTGCTGCAGATGATCATTGTTTTCAGAATGTGCTCAGCAAGTTCCATTTAATTGGGAACTTGTGAATTTGCATTGCTTAATTTGATTGCTCTGCATCGCATTATATTATATCACTTTGCTTTCAGAATTGTGTGTACTGCCCCTTTATTCAGCAATCAATTTTCATTTTAAGCTATCGGTTATGCTGTTTCAGCCTTGCAGCCCTGAACCTACGTTTGTATGGCTCTTTGATTTTCAGTTCTGTCAGGCTCCATTTGGCATTGTCCCATAATGTGGTCGTATGTTTTATTTTTATTTGTACTTTTCTATGGAAATTGCAAAGATAGACCCTGTTTGCCTTTTTTTTTTAAAAAAAAAGAATAACTGAAAAATCTTACAAGCTTTCTTTGTGGAAATTACCGTGCATAAAAACAAGTGGAACACTTACCATTTTTTTCTTATTTGTTTATATGAGGGCAAGCAATGAACGGGAACGAAAATAGATGGCACGAAACAGTAACTTCACGACGGTGAACAGTAGACAGCGCAGGTAAGAAAAACATCAAAACCTCCTGTTAGCCAAGAAATCGAAACAGTGCATGAGCAATTAAGCGCGCAGCACATGATCACCGGGTAGTATGACGTCGTCTTCATACCGGGTCGCCGGCGGCGTGACGGCGGCGCGTCGTCGATCCATCCATGGCGCCGGCGATCTCCGCAACGCTGACGTCGAAGCTCTCGCGGCGACGGGCGTCGAGAGCGGGCGGCAGCGGGGGTTGCCAAGGCGAGGAGCATCCACACGACGCAGCAAGCCGGGGCGGCGAGCAGTAGGTGCCACCTGGCAGCCCGCAGCAGCCGCGGCGGCGCACGGCCACTCGCCATGGCGCGTCACTGTTACAAGAAGCTGAGGGCTCGTTCGGTTCCATCGGATTCAATCCGGGCCGGAAATGAAAATATAACATGAAATTTATGATATGTACAATAAGAGACCGGGATTCATTTCGGGTCAAGAGCTAATTTACACAAGATAGTGACAAAAAAAACAAAGAATCAATCCACTGGTCAAGAGGTGGGGAATCATTCCGGGTCTCTTGATGTATCCATCACGAATGAATTAGTTTATGACCCGAAATAAATCCCGGTCTCTAGATGTATCAATTATAAATTTCTTGTTATATTTATCATTCTAGGCCCGGATTGAATCCGATGGAACCGAACAAGCCACGGCCACATGGGATCGCCGTCGATACAGGATCTGCGACGCGCGCATCCGGCTCGATCCGTTGCCATTATCGTCGATGCACGGCGGTTTCTGCCCAAAGGAAGGAGGTTTCCAACTTTCCATCCACATACGCCTCCAAAGGACGTTTAATTTGGCGCGTGCGCGGGAGGATGGGTGGGACGGAGCACGGCCGGCCGCCATGTTTTCTTTATTGTGACTTTGGTTGCTTCTAAATCTTCGTCATTTTTTTGGGGTACGGTAAAAAACCCCAACTATGGTCGTACATGATCTGCTAAAAAAGATGGTCGTACAGGAGAGGGGCCACATCAGTGGCACAGTGCAGCCGTGGGCAGGGACACAGAACATTCAAAGCTGACCATTTAAAAAAATAGTGCTGTGTTCAGATTGTAAGTAAAAATTACTTTTTCTAGATGAATAGTATTGAAAAGCGTGTTTTGTGAGTGGGATGAATAGGAAAAACTTATTGGAGAAGTACTTTTTCATGAATCTGAACACAGCCTAGAAACGGATATTTCGGAAGTCGATAGATCAGACATCAACATTCGTAGTTAGAGCAGGTTTAATAGCACTTGTCTATTCGACCTTCCACGTGATTTAGAGACAAGTTGGAGCCAAACTCATACAATAATTTAGCTCTTCAGTACCCTTCATTAAATACATATGGCCTACCTGTCATTCTAACTTATACATGCTCTTTATTTCTCATGATACCCAAAACCATTCCCCAGCCACTCATTTTCTATGCAGTGGGACCAGAGCAGAGCAGGGAATCTTGGCGTGCGTGCTCAGCTAGTCGATGCAGGCAGCGACAAGCTCTCTCTTCCAGCGCAACTTGGAATCCTACGTCTCGGTCGATTCGGCCTCTATTGTACCTGCTCCTAGAACTACTGCTCTCAACTCTTTGAGGGCGCCGAAACATTAGTCCAAACTCCGAAGGAGTTCCCTGCCATATCAATGCAGAACCAAAAGTAGATCACGGTCAACAAATCCTATTTGAAAACTTGAATTTCAAAGTTTGTTCAAAACAAAATATATATACGGGGTAAGAACCAGAGTGGTCAAAGACTTTTCTAAATGCTTCCTAACGTTGAAGGAAAAAACAAATCTCAATCAATTGACAAGGAGACACTTTCAATTACACATACACCATGTTGCGCATTGTAGCATATCATCATCCTAATGACAATTCGAATTAAGGCCAACAATTTTCAAAACACGATGGTACACCCCTTGAGGATCTAGGTACTTCTTTGCAAATTTCTCGAGTTTAGTAAAAAAGGTATAATCTGACTTCAATAGTTGTATTCTTCGATTCCTAGCTAGATTAAGGGTCATAAATTCAAGAACTTCAGCACTTAGCAAAATATATTTTGCCAACTCCAATTGACCTGATAATCCAAGCATCCCTGTCATTTGGACCGTCTTCAGGTGATGGTGTACATGTGGATGAATACAGTCAGGTGTCTTCAGATAAAGGGGTCTGGCATCAAAACTGTCCATCTGCATCAAGAAGACACCAATTGCCATATTTACGATAAACCATAAAATAAAATATTACAAAGTTATATGTACTAACAAAAAAGTGTACAACACACACAATGTGTCCCCAAATTATTTGTAACGTGTCTAGTGGAGTGTTACTTGTTGATTGTAGGTATATTCATCAATTTGAACTCAAGGGGAAAAATAAACATCAAACCGTAAGTTAGGAAAAAATATGTAGCACTTAATTTAAGGAGGTTCTCATAAGGGAAACAACAAATGGTCAAATACTCAAATTTTCTAGAAGGCCAAATAGAGTCCAAACCCTTCTCTCTCTCTCTCTCTCTCTCTCTCTCTCTCTCGGGCATAAATTTTAGGGGGTATGAAAACTAACAGGAATTACAAAGAAGGAACCAAAATGATCTACTTACATGCAACACAAAATGCTCTAGTTGAGGTGCTGACCCTAGGATTTGAGTCAACCGGAGGATGACGAGTGCGCTCACGGGATCTCCTAAGGTATTACAAAATAGAACCAGATGCCTCAAGTGAATAAATCTGGTATTCTTGATGGATCTCGTTGTCTGAAAGAAAAATAGAAGTTATTTGTTACAAACACAAACCCACCGGGCAAAAAACTTCAATAAAAGACAAGGAATAAAGTGCCTTCCGGCATTACTGCCTTCAATAAACAAACCAAACCTCTGTATCCATCATGCTGAATTGCAGGACAAGATGACAAACGGGAGCTAACCAGCAAGAGAGTTCATCCCAGAAGTAGCCAACAGTATCGATGCTCCAGTAGAAAAGGATGTTTGCCTGTGATAGCTTCAAGTCACTGCTAGTTTTAATTCGCACGGATGAAGAACCCAAGTAGTAAAATGTTGTCAGGCTCGTAGCATTTAGATGAATGCTTTGGATGCCAGCACGCTCAAGGCGCAGGTAACGCAGGCAGCCTGCCTGATGAGGTACAACAAGATGGGGAATGGAAGAGTTAGAGATGCTTAACCACTCAAGAGCAGGATAGTTGGCTAGCAAGGGTGTGAGACCCCCTAGATCAAAAACAAACTTGAGCTCCAGCTTCTTCAAGGTTTTGAACCCAAACAGGGGGCTGCGGCTTTTGGACTTTGGAGGCAGCTCTAAGCACACATAGCCAAGGAATAGAGACACAATACCAACACTATAGGAGCCAACCACTAGTTGGTTCGAGTACTTGATAACATTTTTGCAATGCTTGGAATTGATTCGTGGGGTGAAATCAAGGGTGACATGCTTCGCCATGGTGCTAGTGACAAAGCCAAACCACCCATCCAAGTGATGGCCGTACTGTTCTTGGTCGAGCACAGGCGGCGATCGCAGCTCAAACCTTTCCACCACCATGCGGCTGTGATGTTGCAAAACCGTGGTGACATGATGCAGGAATCTATCGGTGTCGTGACCAGCCAAGTCGGAGCTAATCCCGTCGAAGCAAAGATTGGAGTGATATGTCCAACGTTTCCTCCATCGAGAGGATAGTACGCTTGTTCGTCCTGCTTCTTTCACAGTGAGTCCAGATATTACTTTGTGAAGTAGGTCCTGCATTTCGAATACGTTTTTCATAAAAAAGATGCATGAGAAAGGTTATCGATCTGATCAACTGATCCTATCGCGATTAGCGATTATAATTCATTAATTTCATCCAAGTTAGCAAATCTGGATTATCCAAATCATGCATAGAGACTTTGTTATATATTTAGAGCATCTACTTATCTCCCTCCGTTATTAGGTGTATGAGGTCAGCATTAATATCAGAAGTTCCATGACATTAAATTTAGTACACCAAAAGTACTGACTTGGCAAGGCAATTAATAAAGGGAGAATAATCTCCCATCAAACTCATATGGCACACGTTATGTCCCCGTTAAAAAATGAAATTGGATCTTAGTCTAGATAGTCGTGCAATGAAACGGTGCACTGAGATTGACCTTAGGATTTAGAAAGCTATTTAGACCTGTTTGGATCCACCCATCTAAAGTTTAGCTAGCCAAAGTTTAAAGGCTTCCTTTTAGCTGGCTAAATTTTAGCAAGGGGGTGTTTGAATCCTTTAGCAGAATGTTAGTTGATAAAAAAAAAGTTACTATGCTACCCTTCATTAGCCGTGGGGATTTTCACCGAGACAGTGCATGGGTAGAATTGTCTTTGAACATCTTTACTTGGGTTTCACTGGTTTAGCAAGTTGGAACCAGCTAAAGGGCAAAATTCAGTTGCCATGTTTTGGATCCAAATGAGTCATGTTTAGCTCAGCTAAAGTTTAGACGATGGATCTAAATAAAGGCCTTACAAATATAATATACTTTGACACAATGGTGGAGCTACGTGCATCAGCTGACTGTCATACCCGGTTTTAGAAAGAAAACCGAGTATATCTCATATTTGTGCCAGGATCAAATTACACACATATGATAGACAGTGAGTGAATAACAGAAACAGTACTCAAACGAATATTTGATAAGTAAAGTATTTATTACACTCACGACTAAGGCACGAAGGCCAAATTAAACTGGTTCACACGATAACTAAAGACGATAACTCCAAAAGCACTCCACATGCATCTGACTGGTGGAACACACGCCTAGAACTCATCAAGATCGCTGAGGTACTCCGCTCCATTATTACCTTCTGATCCAATATAAGCAAGGATGAGTACACTTATAGTTGGTACTCAGCAAGTGGGGGAAATATGCAAGCTTTCAAGGAGAGGCTTGGTTTATAGCTGTCAGCATTTTAGTTGGTCAAGTTTTATTAACAAGCAACTATTTACTAAAATGTAAGTATATACCAACCCATATATTAGCATAAAATAAACCAAAAAACATAACCAATAACATATGCATGCAATGATTTGATTTCATATTCCGATAGATTAATCACGTGAGGGTCCAGGCCGTTCATGACCGCGAACACGGCTGTTATAACAGTTTTATACTCTACAGAGGTTGTACACTTTCACCACAATTCGCGTAAAAGCTCCGAAGAACTTTAGACCCAACCATGATGTGCAAAAGTAGGCACAATACCATACTTCCAAGGTGTGATTGCATAGGGACGCTACGAAGCCTTTACAAAGAATTCCTACATGTGTGTTTGTTCCCAGCACTTACGGTTTCAACAGAGTCTTCCGATCCCCGCACCAACACATCCACAAACAAATAACAACCCAACATGCAGCACAAACACAACATGTAGTTCATCTAATTATTCAGCTAAGACCAGAGCCATATAGTATTGTGGTTGTACGGTTAATCCTCGGTGGTTCTCCATATTCCGATTAGCATGGTGATCTTGTATTAACATGACAAGATATAATAATAAGGATATTCGTCAATGTTGGATAGAACCTATCATGAACCAAGGTTAAGCATCTAGCATAGCTACCCAACATAAAAGTAAACCCGGTGTATCAAGGCTTGGATGTAAAAGACTAGTCATCCTTACATAGGACCCATCAAATTAATGCATCGCGAACATGAAGATAAACTTTGTTGTCATGCAATATGTATGGGTTCAAAAGAGTATGCAGAGGGGGAAATCCACTTGCCTTCTTCAAAGCACTGCGGCTCCTCCTCCTCGTAGACTTGATCTTGACCTCCCTCTAACGGACCGTTCTCTACACGATTCGCACAAGCATTCAATCAATAAAAGCAAAACAATACACCATACAACTTTTAAAGATGCAAAGACGTGTCTAGAACTATTTTTGATGAAGAGACAATCACGTGAGTGCAAACATCACTCAAAACGGATTTAAAACGGACAAGATATGGCTAAAACAAGGTTTAGGAGCTTCTTTGAACTAAATCTAACTTTCTAGGGACTTAAACAGAAGAAACCAGGGACCTAAAACGTAATTTTATATAATAACATAAGGACTTTTGAGTAAAACGACCAAACAGAACGGCGGGTTAGATTTTTAGAAAGACCAGGGGCTAAACTGGAAGAAACAAGACCTAGATCTAATTATTTTTGAACTGGCTTGGACTGCGGGTTGATTTCTCGAAAACAGAGGGGCTTTCTGCAAAAAGACATGGCTGACCGGTACGACTCAGTTTGACTCGAGTCGGACTCGATCTGGACCGTTGGATCTTGATCTAACGGCTCTGGACAGCCCTAGATCGACCGCGGCGGCGCCGGCGACCGGAGACCGTAGCCCCCGGCGGCGCTTCGCCGGATTTTCGCTGGACTTGAGCAAACAAGGGCTAGGGAGCTCGGTTTTCTACGATTCGAGGCTTGAGAGAAAGCTGGGGAAACGGGGAAACCGTTTTAGGGGTTCTAAACGAGGGTTGAGCAACGGAGAAGGCTCACGTCGACGAGGAAGGCTCACGTCGACGAGCGGCGGCTCGGTTGCGACGGCGACCTCGCGCAAGCGCAAGAGAGCGAGAGAGAGAGGGAAAACGGGCTCAGCGACTTCCTTACCTCCATGCGAAGCTTGGCGGCGAGTTGGAAGCGGCGAGAAGGCAACACGAGCTCCGAAACGAGGCGGCGGCTTGCAGCTAGGGTTTGGGCGGCGCAAGCTCGATTCGCGGCGACAGAGGCTACGGCTTGGGTTGAGGGTCACAGGCCCGGGAGACGATGCCTTGGCGTGCGCGCCAAGCCGAGGTGGCAAGACGGGCGCGGCCGGGACTCGAACTCGAGTCCGGCTCTGGCACGGCGCGAGGAGGAAGAAGACCGACAGGCGGGGCCCACACGTCAGCGGGAGAAAGAGAGAAGGAAAGGGAAAGCGGGCTGGGCCACTGCACGCGCGAGCGGATCGGGCCGGGAAAAGAAACTGGGCCGCGACTGCGAAGCAGTTTGGGCCGGGAGAAGAAAGAAGATGGGTTGGGCTAGAAAAGAAAGAGGGAGAAGAGAGGGTTTGAACATTAAGTTTAAACTTTTGCAAACCTTTTCAAAATTCAAACAATCACTCAAAAATATATGCAGCAGCATGAATGCAACAACAACTTTATTGACTCTAATTTAAATGCTGTTTAAATATTTAAGAGCCAAAATTTAAATTTGTAACTTAATATTTCCTAAAACATTAAAAACTAAGAAAATTAGTTGCCTATATTACTTTTAATGTGATGAGCAAAATTAGGGTGTGACACTGACAATGACAATGGTAACCTTTTACATAATAAGTGTAGAATTACTGTTCCAAGCTACTCATTAAGGCCACTTACATCAGTGTTCAATGAGATAACAACGGTGGTTTCAACGGCTGGCTCCGCCCCTGCTTTGACACCAATTCCTCTTTACTGCAAATCATCAATTCATCCCCACGGAACTAATGTCGTATTAGAAATTTAAATTATGATGGTGCTCTTCATATATACTAATTAACAACCCCGCAAACAATGTTTCTAATAACAATCAAGTCTTGTGAAGCTTGACTTCTCAAAATCCTAAGACCAGTCTCGGTGCTAGGTTTTATCAAAACTCTGCCATGTCAACAAGATTGCTTATGTGCGCAGTAATTTATTGTCATCAAACTCCTAACACATCCATTGAGACTGGCCTGACCTTAGTATGTTTGACTATTTTAAAGAATGAAAAAAAATTATAACCTCAGGAAGGTCCTCCAATGACGTCGTTCCGTGGGTTGCTGGCGACGTCAGACGACACTGCACAATGAACCACACACCGACGTATCGAAGCTGAGATCCGGGAGGGTTATATGCTGGATTTTACTACTCTTAAGATCTGTACAGGCCGATAGTACCTTGAGACGGGGAGAAGCACAGCAGCCCAACTCATCAAGCTTCCGGCGCCGGCGTCCTGATTCCATGGCGGTGATGGGGATCTGAAATCGCCTCCGCACACGAGCGCGTGCGAAACAAGTCTTGGACTCGCACTACTGTGTCGGGTTGGAATTGGACTCCGATCCGATGTTTCCTCGATAGATAGATAGCCACCACGTTAACTTCCATCTTACATAGAAAAGAATAAAAAAACAGCAAAGGATACTGTACAATTAAGAGTAAAATATATGGACAAACTTGTCTTGATGTGTTATATGGCCCCCAAACTCTCAAAATATATTTTCAGATCCCCAAACTTCTCATAAAGTGCTATATGGGTCTCCGAACTCTCAAAACGTAATTTTAGGTTCTCGAAGTCTCAAAATGCATTTTGAAATCTCAACATTTGTCACATTCCACTAATGTTGATGATGTTTCTACTGGGAAGAAACTGAAGAAATTTTGATAGTTCACTTTAGGGACTTAGATGCACATCGGGACAAGTCTGGGGATATGAAAATATGTTTTGAGAGTTTGATGACCTAACCGACACAATAAGAAACTTTACCGACCTAAAAATGTATTTTAAGAGTTTATGGATCCAGATAGCACCTCAAACTTGACAAGTTCGAGGACCACTCTCTATTTTACTCTTGTAGAATTACAAGGACACACTGAACAACGTTGTTACTGTTGCGTGACAATGCAAGTTTCAATTCCACAAGTGTTAAAAACGCATACAATCAGACAGCAACACATGAGCTTTGCTAGTTCTTCAAGGAAGGCATCAGACTGCGTGCTGGCCCCGTCCCTCCCTTTGCACCGCGCGGCCTTTTTCTCCGTCTCCCGTATCCGAGTCGTCACCCTCGCCGGCGTCCCGCTCCCAGATCGACCTTGAAGCCCAGGTGTTGTCAGGACCACATGATCACCACCACGTCGTACCGGTCGCGGACCACCGGCTGGTCGGTATCCTCTCCTAATTGGCGTGGCGTCCTCCCTGATCTTCTCCGTCACTAGCTGCGCCGTCACGCCCTCTTTACGGTAACACTCATTCTACATTGAAACCCGTCCATGGAAAAAAAAACAGACAACCAAATGGAATGCTTTTGCTCTTGCTGTTTTCACCATGGCGACGTGTCTACCGGCATAAGAGAAGATGGACCACGTCCATGTCGACATGCATGGCGTCGTCGCGTCGACGAGGAAGACATCATTTTCAAGTTCTTGACACCAGTTCAGACCGGCAAACAAGGGTGCACTGTCAAGCAAGTGCTTTCAGACATCAGACTGAACAAACAAAAGTATCCGATAACTGGAACATCAGATACTCCTAACACTAATCATGGAAGTTCATCACGGCAACATACAGGTTCTAGTCACAACTCTCAGATCAAGTCATGATTTCCCTAGCCTTATATAAGTTCATTGCGAATTTGCGACAGCCTACTCTGCGTGATTCTTCACCAGTCAAGAGCCTGAGCTCAACTACATCAGAAGCAGTGCTTCAACGAAGCATAACCATTAGCCTACAAAGTCATGTCATATTTGTACATATATTCAAGTGAGGGGCCTGCGACTTCCTGGATTGCTACTTGTCAGATACTTGGTCTCCGGGAGTAAAAAGGCGGTAAGGTAGGTCACGCCCTGCCGCTCGACCTGCGCAACAAGAGGCAACCGTGAGTTTGCTGTAGAAGAAGACTTTCACATTTGTAATGGGATTGATTCTCAAAAAGAGATGTGCCAGCATGAAAAAAGGAACGTTAAGTAAGGTAATCCCAGAATGTTACCAATACGCGCTGCGACTACAAACTATGAATGAATGATTCTCAAAGGCGTGTGTGGGAACTACAAGGACCATCAAGTAAGGTGTTTGTTGACTTAGCATATGGATGTTTCTTCCATAATTTCAAATTTATCTGATGTACTTCTAGTTATTGCAGTAAGGTTGGAATGGAATTTAAACATAATTTTTCTTCATAGCATCAAGGGATCAAAGTTAAGTTAATCACCGGTTCTTTATTCAGTACTTCCATCTTCATAGCATCAGGGTAAGTGCCATATGTAAGCCAATGTTCTGATTCTAAAATTTAAATATCAAGAATGCTGCAAAACGCACAACTTTATCCTCCCAATAGCACTTTCACAGTAGGAAATCACTCCAAGGCAATGTTGCAATACCTGCAATCTTCCTGCGCTTTGTCACCTTGAGCTGCTTCACCTGATTGGACATGTAGGTGACACACTCCCTCATAGTAGCCTTCCTTCCCTCCTTGTAGTTCCATAGCTCATAGGCGACGCTTCTGTCGCTCAGACGACCATACTCTTTCATCTCCAGCAGTGCGTTAACCACAGCATTATGGGCACCAGAGCCCCATGCCCTCTTCAACTCTTGCAACTTATCATCTTCAACATCCACAATCTCCTGACAATGTAAGCAACATTCAATTTTTCCCATATAATGGATCGAGAGCAACCTATGAGATTTATAGAATTGACGTACCTGGTGATTGCCATCAACTGTGACAGTCTTGAAGGGATACCAGCTCAGGTCACCAAGTTGCTGCTGCCAGTATGAGTACAACTCATAAGATGCTGCGCCAACTTCTTCAGGAGGTACCTTTGCAAGACAAGCGACCTTGAATGCTTTCTCGTTCAATCTCCCCATTTCCTTTATCCCAATAGTCCTTCCCCCCATATCAATTTCAAGGAATCCCTGGAACAGCAACTTGCATGTAAGATCGACTCCAACAGCATACAACTGAAACTAAGGAAGTTATTCTGTGAGAACTTAATACGATATGATCGAACCTTGATCAGCTCATCTCTGACTGTTTGTATGTCTTCTTCCATCACCCAAACACGTGAGGTTTGGCCAACATGTGGGTTGTGTACTAGGTCTTTCCTAGGGCACTCTTCGGTTAGCTCAAGATTGGCAGCATCATTGCCCAGATATCTTTCAGACAACCTTTTCTGTTTCTCCATTGATCCCACCTGCGTTCGCATTAACACTTATCAATGCAAGAGATAGCTCAAAATGAATGAACAAAGAATGTGCAGAAAAGAAGTTGACAGGGAAAGTATTATAATCTAATTATCTTCGAACTTGGTAGTCACAGACTGAAATATAAAAAATTGGAGAAAATTCAGGCACTTTTGCAAAAGTTCATACTTTACTATACTCGAGCAATTCCGAAGGAGGCAGAGACCGATCATCCAATTGGCTGGTATGCTCATTTTCATCAGCACCATATTCTGAAGGTCCTTCAGATGGTCTCTTCCTCTTTTGCATTGACCTTGTTTGCACCTATTTTCACAATTAAGATTAATGAGCTTTATGTAATCCAACAAGGGAGAAGTCTAACATAAATGGAGTTATGAGAGTTGATAGTTTTCTAAATTAAAGGGCTGCATGAGCTTGGCCATCTATCAAAGGTAAAGACATGAGCATACATAGGTATCTTAGTATTGTATAATCTAACTGAAAATAGAAAATGAGAAAACTCGTGTTAATTTCTATGCAAAGGTTATGTGTCAAGGCACTCCATTCTTGCAAGCAAGGTAGTCTTCAGGCAATTAGATTAATAACTTATGAAAGTTAATGTACACAAATATGCAATTATGCATGGAGAAAACATATAGAGATATTAAATGCTTAAGCTGGGGTTGCCTGGAAAAAAAAAACATATATAGTCTTCATGCAAGTTGGGATTGTCTAGATATGAAACCCAACAAGGCATAGCATAATATGAAAAGAACAGCAATATAAGTTTAACATGTTAAGCTACACTAAGAATGTGACTGACCAATGGCATTAAGAAATAACTTATTATATGGGCCAAAGGCTATACTCTAGGTTATCTTATTACCCCTCTTGGTTGGATAAGCTCCGTAACATCTGTTGCTCAGCTCGATTATTCTTGGCTTCACTCTCTTGAAGCTTTTTCTTTAGAAACTCAAGGTCACTGTTCTTTTGAGAAATCTCCTCTGTTGATCTCACAATTGCATCCCTTGCTTCCATCAATGTGTTCTTTGATGCCAAAAGGTCCTCCTTCATTGCTGCCAAAGCTTCTCCATTTGCTGAAAGGAAATTTCAAATTAAAAATGGTATTTCAAGTAACTAGAAATTATTAAAGAATGCAACAAGAGCATGTGTTTGGCGAATATTAAGCTACATAATTTTATCATACTATTGAACACAAGATAACATATCAATATATCATAGTCCAAATAAACTACTTCTAGAAACAGAATTTGGCATGCATATGGAGCTAACCATGCTGTTCATGCTGGAGAATCTCCTTCTCATGCTGGAGCCTCTCCTTCTCTTGTTGCAGCCTTTCCTCTTCTTTGGCTACCCCTTCGATTACATGTTTTATCTCTCTATACTCATCCATTACATCTTTGAGCAAAGACATCTTCAAGTCAACCCTGGAAGCCATCGCACATAGGAGGCCGCTCATTCCTGTGTCGTCTGCCATATAGTCTGCATGATCAGTAGTCAACATAATGTCATAACATAACCTGTATTTTTGTTCATCGTACGACAGTTTATACATTATAAAACCGATCCTATAGGCCAAACCTCAGGTGATGTTGGCACTAAATGAACTAAGAATATGAGGTAGTAAATTGAATTACAAATAAGCATAAGGTACGCCTTTGGTTTAGACTTTAGACCATTCAGAATTTTATCAGAGCTAGACGTGGGTCCATAAGGTAGTCAGCTTGGGAAGTTCATCAATTGATTATAGATCCTACTCCGCGCACATTAGATTTGTAGAAACGGAAAAAACATATCATTGTGGGGAACATATTGGGACTATATGATGGATGCTTCATGCTTCTCTATCAAATATGTTTGTAGAAAAAGAGGGGAAAACCAAGCTAACATGAACACTGGCCTGAACAATTGTAGGATGGAATGTGTTTCTGAAACTATTTTCTAACATGTGTTTACCTAGTGATTCCAAAAGGTAACAGGAAACATACAGAATTTTGCAAAACCTAACGCTATTCATAGAAAAATGGAGATCGATCTGGGCATGGCCCTGTAACCAAGACCTCACCTTGGTAAAAGGAAAACAAGAACACCAATTCGCTGCCTGCACCCCAGCGAATTATCAGTAACTGTCAGATCGAACTGCAGAGCAGTTCAATACATATATTCCTGGCATCCCAGGGAGAGAATACATGAGACAGAGACATAAAGACTTGAAGACGATGAAGGGCTCAAAGAGCAAGCATACTCTGAACCAAAAGCGAAACCACAAAATAGCACCAGAATGCCTGCAGCTTCAACTGACGATTTTTTTTTAAAAAAAATCTGTAATGCGAGGTGACGAGATCAGATGGAATCATATGCAAAAGGTCGATCGAACCGAAAATTTAACCATAAACGATATTCCTTTGTTTATAATGTTAAACCGAGAGACAGATAGAGGGTGACCAGGTTTTTTTTTTCCCACCAAAGACAAATTGAAGTAACTAAATCAACTGAGAACAAAGGCGAGGCACACACAAGAACAAGAACGCACTTATGCACAAATGGATTTAAACATTAAACCCTAGATGGCCTGATCCTCGATCCCCAACCAAGAACAGCCACAAACTCGCGCGGAACAAACAGCGAGCAGCAGACTAGCAGAGGGGGAGTCCGATTAGGCGAGAGAGCAAAGAAGGAACGCCTACCTTGAAAACCACCAAGCCAGGAAGAACACTGGCAAGAGCAGACGAGGTGCGTTGTACAAGAGGTTGGTTTCTTTTTGGTTCCCGTTGGCGAGAGAGCAGAGACAATTGAGAGCTTCTGAACTCGGTCATGTGTTCCATCTGCTGTACGTTGCAGCCAATAATGCGACGCCGACGCCTAGTCAGTAGTCACAGGTCACACAAATGCGGGCCCACTTGTCATGGAGCCTAGAGTGACAAGGTTGTGGGGCCAGTATTCTGATGTTGGTTCAGTGTGCTACGTGTAAAAATGTGAGATACCAGGGACCAACAGCTCTTTCACACACATTTGGTGAATTGCTCCTATAGAGAAAAAGTACTCGAGTTTGAACATCTGGACCATCCATTTTTGCTGCATCATTTATCCAAGTTTTTTTTTGCTACAATTGTACAGAACATATGATTTCCGTGAGGCCAGCAGCATGCGTAACTAGTGTGAAATTCAGCAACGCATGATTGTTAACAGATAGGGATGGCAATGGGTTGGGTTCGGAGCGGATATCCGTGGATTTTGGGTTTTGGGTTTGGTTTGTATTTTGTGTCCACGGATTTACGGGTTCGGATATCCGAAATATTTCGGGTTTGGGGCGGATTCTGAATTTCACCCGTGGAGCTCCATTGGAGCTCCGAAATACTGATATTTGCTTCTGTTTTCACTTGTGATTTGTGAATTTACAATGAGATCAACATTTCATTGATTAGCTATTCTATCTATTTTTTATTCATAAGGATGAGGATGATTCCACGATAATCGATGAATGATGAACTCATCAAATCAAGATGAATTTCCCAAGTTGTCTATCTAGATTTGATTTAAAAAAATATCAAGTAGTCATGTGTCGTGTCTAAGTATGAATGTTATGAAATCTGGATACTCTCTTTGATGTATTGTTGTATGCTGAATTACTATTTTGTTGTTGTTGCCCTTTCTGAATGCTGATTTTATTATGATATTCTTGGGTGTATGGTTAATCTGTGGGTTTGGGTTTGGGCATGGAATTTCACCCGAATAGGAGTTCGGGTTGGATTCGGATTTAAGGTTTGGGTTTTGGGTTTGGGCGCTACATACTTCACCCGATCCGAACCCGACCCCTTGCCATCCCTATTAACATATCTCCTTCAAGGCAAAAACGCAATTAAAAGGAAGCTCAATTTCACACTATAAGAAGACATTGAATGTCACTCAGAGCATCTCCAGCCGGGTCTGTAAATTTCAGCCCATATATTTCGTTTTACAGGCCGGCCTGCAGAATATAGGGGCTGGGATTCACTCCACGCTCCAGCCGGCCCGAGCAAAACTCGGCCCGTAAACGAATCTGACTAGTGGGACCCATCTGACAGCGAAAGGAACCAAATGTCGCCGCCGCCGGACTCTCGATCGCTCGCGCTCGCGCTTCGCCATGGCCACGCCGGCGAACTCGCCCCTCGCCACCCTCCTCTCTCTATCCCGCACCCGCCGGCGACCTCCCTCCCACCACCAAATTTCCCATCTTGACCAAGGTCTTCCCGTGCGCCGTCTCCTCGACGCCGCCCCGCCACGCGCCTCCAACACCAAGGACAACTGCGGGGCCTCGACGGCGGTAGCTGTAGCCGCCACACCGCCAGCAGTGCCTGGCGATGACTGGTCCAAGCTCCTCGCGTTCTTGTCGAACATCTTGTCTGACCCCGGCGGCAGCGAGCTCCCTCTCAAGTGTTGGACAGATTTCCTTGGCTTTAATACCTATACCTCTCGTACATCAACCTCTCCAGCACGACCCCGTCGGTGAACGAGCTCGCCGATACGATCTGGTCGTAGCTCGGCAGCTACGTCGCGCTCGAGTACCTCAACCTCTTGGGACCGCTCCCGGCGTCCGTGGCGGCGCTGCCATTCCTGCTGTTGCTCGACTACCTCTACCCATTCTTCAACGGCGTGCACCATTGGTGCTTCCTCCTCGTGCAGTTCCCCTTCTTCACCACTCTGCTCGGCGACTACACTACCCAACAGAGTTAGTTCTAGTCATTCCTTATATGTTCTGCAGCTTGTTGGGCTTGTGCTCTGCCGCTTGTTGTGCAGCTTGTTCTGATGTTAGTGAACTCGACCTTGGTCATTTGCATCTGGTAGCATCTTTTATGCAAGTAATGGCTGTGAATGGTGATGAGCTGTTGCTTGGTGCCAAAAGGAAACTACTGTTGTGTAGTGTGCTCCGATGAATTCTTTTTTCAATTAACTGAAAATATGCCAAACTAGTGCTAATTTCCGTCAACATGCCAGACATTGTAGTTTATATGTTAATTTCTCACTGAATCTGCAATTGGACATATTGCAGGCCACAAAGGGGGCAGCACAGCCTGAGCTTGGCTTAGCTGTGAGACCTTTGCACATTTGTCAATTGTCACCACCACCAGTCCACCACCCCCTCTATCTTGAGACTAGTTCAACTCAGTTGTCCTATTCTCTCTATATAAAAAAACTCACTTCTCCTGTACTCTACTCATATGGATATTATATTTGGTAATTGAATAAACAAGCACTATTTTGTTCCCTTTCATTCATAGCTGAGCCTTGAGTGATCTATAAAGCTCATGAAAAAGACACGATATTGCCTGAACATAGTCGTAATGCTGCATCTCCGAACTTAACATTTCCTAAGCTCCAAGCTGCATAACACTGCATACAACAGACGCGCATGAGATTTCATTTTCTATTATCCACTAAGAAATTAAAGTAGACTAAACCTTACATCTCTTGCTCAGTTCAACGTATTTTTTATTTTTTTTAGGAGAACAGTCAACCATAATATCCTGAATAGCAAGTGGAAGCTGGATGTAATGTTGTTTGTTCTGAATTTTATATTGCACCACCAGTTAGCTTTATTTGTGCCCGAAAGGTCACAGTTCAATGCAGTGTTCTCACATAAATTTCCTGGCTCTGTAACATCATTTTGTGTTCTACTGAAACTGTGACCATTTCACTGAAACTGTGTTCTACTGAAACCACACACGCAAGTTTCCTGGCTCTGAAGTTTCCAAGCTGCATACCAGACAATCAGACACAGGCAGTTCAGAAGAACTACCATTAAAATTTTATAAGTATTATAAAAGTCATTTGAAAGAACATTACAAATGAGAGATTTTTTGCACAGTGACATCACCTGCAGGATTCCAAACATACCAAAAACTTTTTTTGTGCCTGTGAGTTGTGAATCAGTGAAACTGTGACAGGTGAATTAGAACGAGTGGCCTGTATGAGTGTTGTTACTTCAGAGTTATCACTGATCAGCTTTACTCTAATACTTCAGAGTTAGCACCAGTAGCATAGTCACACAATCACCATCACCATCACTTTATATTTTTTTCATCTGTCTTATGTGCCTTCTGTGAGAGACGACAGTGAATTCAGCTAACTGAATTCAGTACAGCACAACACAGATAACTGAATTCAGTTTCAGTTTTCAACACCTCACACCAGATACACTGACAGATTTAAAAGTATACAGGTAGTTCATTCAGAAAAATTCAGGCCACCTCAATTTAAAAGTATACGGTTAACCAACTCATTCATAGCCTCCATATATGCTCATTCAGGCCACCTCAATTCACAGAGAATGACAGAAAGCAAATCTCTCGACTATACAAGTATACAAGTGTAGAAAAATTCAGTATACAAGTATGCAAATCTCTCTTCTATACAACTAGCTCAAAAGATCGTTGTTCCTAACAGATAGTCTAAACAGGCACCATTGCAAGAAATCTGTCATTCAATATACCATTGCAAAGAAATCTGAAATGATCATCAGTCACTAGACAACAATGATCACACAGCCATTGCACAGACGTTGTCTTCCTGCCGGCACCGGTGAAGATGGAGCACCGGTGAAGACGGAGCCTTGATCTGGTACTAGTTCATGGCGGAGGGGAGCGGGCAGGCGGGGGCCGGGTGGAGGTGCTTCAAAGAATTGTCGAGGTACGAGCGCGGCGTCGGTGAGTTGGCGTGGCCGGACGAAACCGGGATCGACGGCGACGTCGAGGTCCAGGAGAGGTAGGCCACCGCCGGGACAAGGACCTGTCGGTCGTGTGGGTGCCACGAACGTCAAACGACGTTTCTTGGATGCCGAGGTAGGCGCGGCTCGCCGGGGAGGGTGCCCGTCGCCGGAGATGCCACGATGAGGCGGCGGCCCGGCAAGGCGCGGTGGCGGTCTGGTCTGGCTCGACCCGCCGTTGTCGGTGCCCCAAGACGGCCGTACACCCCCAGAGGGGCGGATCCATCTATGGCGTCGATTTCTTCGGGGGCGGTCGAGGTTCTCCGGCGACGGCGAGGTCGGATTTGGCGGCGAGGTCCGGGTGGCGGCGGCGGCGGCAAGCGAGTCCGGGTCTATGGTGCGAGCGAACAGAGGAGGGAGCAGAGGAAAAAAAAGAGGTCAGGCCCACGTATCGGGTGGAATAGAGGCCCTCCAAAGCTAGTGGCTCTGGACCAAAATTTGGAGGTCTCCATAAAATGGTAGCCCATTTAGAGACCCGGCTGGAGTTGATTTTTCCACCAGACCTCTAAAACAAGAAATAAGGGGCCATATGGAGGCCCGGCTGGAGATGCCCTTAATACATAGCGGATCATACTATGTACTAGGGAAATTGAGCCGCGGGAGTAGCAGGGAACTTTCGGACACGCTAAATCTAAAGTCCGTGGAGTAGTAGGGAAACAAAAGTAAACCGTGTTGTGCATTTTTTTTAAGAACATGTTGTGCATCATCTAATAAAGATACGAATGGTTTATTGGGCCTTCGCCTCATCAGGCAGGCCATCAAAATCAGATAGCTCAGCCCATTTAGCCTATTGACCATAAACGTTCCTTGGGCTGCAAAACCAAAAATCTCCTATTTGTGACTTGTGTGAGCTTTTCTAAATTCATGAACAAATACACACCAGCAGAAATACTGACGTAAGTAAATCTCCCCCAAAAAAACGTAAGTAAATGATATTTGATTATTTTCAAGCAAACCCAATGTATTACTTCGATTTTAAACTTTGTTTGGCTCTTACTTATTCAGTGCAAAGTAAGAAGCTTGGCATGATCCATGACTGACATGATGTAAATCTTGGCGAGAAGAAACAAGGACAGTACAAGTAGCTGCAGCATTACACGCATCTCTTGATTCTGATCAACTAGATAGAGAGAGACAGTTGTGAACCTTAACAACAGTTGTGAATGAAGAGAAAAAACAAACAGAAAGAGAGATTCATGGCGTCGTCGTCGTCTGATTGCTGTTGGTTTTACATGTCGCGTCCACCAAAGAAGGCAACAAAGTGTCAAACAGATCGAGTAGAAGAAGATCGATGAGCGGCGGCGGTGGTCAGCTGTTGGTGTTGGAGTTTCAATTCAGTTCATGTCGGCGCCGGCGGATGGCCATGGCCGGGAGCAACCGACCTGCTCGAGGAACTTGGCGACGCGGGCGTGCTTGGCGGCCCACTGCTCGGCCATCTTCTCCTCCTTGAGCTGCGCGTCGCGGCGGAGCTCGGCGACCTTCTCCCTGTGCTCCCTCTCGACCCTCTCCGCGGCGGCGGCCTGCTCCACCCTCATGGCGTGCATCTTGGCCTCGTACTCCTCCCACACCTCCCGCCGCCGCATCTCCCTCTCCATCATCAGCTGCTGCTCCACCCTCTTCAACCTCCACGCCGCCTCCCGCCGGTGCGCCGCCCACGCCCTCTGCCCTTCCTCCAGCTCCCTGCAGCACTCGACGAGCTCCGCCAGCGCCTGCCCCTCCACCACCGCCATCCCTACCGGCGCCGGCGCGCCGCAGCCGGGGGGCCCCGCGTGCTGCGGCGGGCTCGTGAACCCGTAAGCCGCCGCGGCCGCCTCCGCCGCCCCGCGCTCCGCTGGAATCCACTGCCCCGGCGGCGGCGGCGGCGCCACCGCGGCGGCCGACGCGAGGCTGAGCGTCACCGACGGCGACGGCGGCCTCGGCGGCGGTCCCGGCTGCTGCGTCACCACCGCAGTAGCAGATCCGGAATTGCTGGACGAAGACGACGACAGCCATGGCGGGAGCACGGGCGCCCCGGCCATGAACACCGACGGCGGCGGCGGGGGCCTCTCGCCGACGAGCTTCTCGGCGAAGTTCTCGAGCAACCAATCGTACCTCCCGCGCTCGTCGGGGCTAGGCTCCGGCGGCGGGCGGTGGCTGTCTCTCAGCTCGCGCTGCTGCTTCTCCTTGAAGACCTCCCACCACTTCCCCAACCGCTTGGCGGTGCGGCCGGGGACCTCGGCGGCGATCTTCTTCCACTTGTTGCCGTGCTTGGCCTGGAGGCGGATGACGAGGCGCTGCTCGTCGTCGGTGAGGGAGCCCTTCTTGATCCCGGGGCGGAGGTAGTTCTTCCACCGCTCGAGGCAGGACTTGGCGTCACGCTCGAGGCCGACGTTCATGCGCTGGGAGACGAGGTGCCACTCGCGGGGACCGTACTGACGGACGTACGCGCGAAGGACGGCGTCTTCCTCAGGCCGCCACCGCTGTCGCTCCTTCATCTGCATCGCAGCAGGCCATCGCCCATCCCAAGCAACCACACCTCATAATGCGAGCCTGCTTGCCATGGCAGAAGAGCAAATCTGTTGTTAGATCCTCGTTCAAACATCAGTTAATAAAAGCATGGATCAAATCTTTAGCACATTATCAACAGAATTGAAAAAGAAGGATCAAGTGATAAAAGGAGGCATCGGTAGTGGCTAAACGAACTGGAGTATTCTAATCTGACATGGAGTCATAAGCTTTGCTAGTAGTACATGCAGAAGATCAGTGCGGTTGACATGGCAGAAACCAGGATGGGGAAGAAGAGAAACCAGGTAGTACTGTAGTAGATGCTTGTTCCCAGTGGTGGTTAGCTGCTCTAATTCATTGCAAAGCAGCATTCATACTCCTGGTTTCAGATTGGGGTGGCAAAAGCACTGAGCACTGTGGCCTGCAAAACTCGCCGCTACTCGCCACTGCTACAGCAGCCTACAGCGACAGCCAAGCCAATGCACGCTGCAGAAACATTACTGCACCTCTAACAATTCTCCCACCGTAATTACTGCCCAAGTGACAGGATCATCTGCAACTTCTCCAGGCAACATTTACACAGCTAGTATGACCAAGAACAGATTTTTTCACATATTTGACCAAGACCAGAACTTGTTCAACCAGTCATTTACCACCTGACAAAAAGTAACCGTCTTGTTCATAGAACAAAAGGTAACCTTGTTCTAAGAACAAGATTAGCCCACAGCTTTTACCATCAAGGTAACTAAACCCAGCAACCTCGACCCGTACCTACTGAAGTGAAGCTTAAGCAAAACAAGGGGCACCAGTCTCGTCCATGGCGACGCCGGCCGCTATCAATGAGAGCACGCACACATGGAGACAAAGGTGTGGGCACGGCCTACACGAGTCTGAGAGCAAGCACGCGCTGTTTTCTCGCGCGCTTGTCTTGTTTCTGGAGCGGGGTCGCCATCCGCCATTAACGGCGGTGCTCATCGAGGACGAACCTCAAAATCCGTCCGGCCAGGATTAAATGCCAACCTAATACTCGTACTACCTCAGAGAAAGCAAAAAAAAAAACCAAGGCAAGGGGATATCGACCAAATCTAATGTCACCTTGATGACCCCCAGGACCAGCGCTAATCAGGGCTTTGGCGCCTTGCTAATTCCGGGTTATTAATGACGGCCACTCTCATAGTGTAGTCCCATGGATGGTGAAGCTTCGGAGCTTCTGGATTGACCAAGTGCAATCGGTCTTTTTTTAACCAAACCGTGGAACTCTAGATAGAGGATCCGAGACCAAAAAAAAAACTATCAAGAGTTGGTTTATAGAAAACTGAATCTTGAGCAAGGTGTTCCCAGATGGAGCTGAAGGCTATGCTAGTGGTATTCAGGATTTGTTGGTTGTTCTAACGAAGTATATATCCATGAAGCAACAAAACAAGACAATATTGAAAGAAATGCATCAAAGCCAAGTCGATGTGGTATTTGCGGTTATGGCGCTGACAAATTGAAGGCACTGGACATATGCTACTGTTAGTGAGGGTGGGACTTGGATCTGTGGTAACCCATACATTTTTTTTTTCCAGTTTGTTCATCATTTTGCATCCTTGTTTGTTCCTATTTCTGCATATGCGAGTGAATATTCCAAAGG
Source organism: Digitaria exilis (assembly GCA_015342445.1). Taxonomy (NCBI): domain Eukaryota; kingdom Viridiplantae; phylum Streptophyta; class Magnoliopsida; order Poales; family Poaceae; genus Digitaria; species Digitaria exilis. The sequence goes on along the minus strand of JACEFO010000191.1, from coordinate 2,710,187 downwards.
TCGCTAGGGAGGAGAGAACCAAAACAAGTACTCGAAACAATCATGAAGCAATCAAACGAGAAATAATGAGGAAAAACAAGGCATTTCTTCTGAAGGAAAAGAGAACTCCCACTGCTAGTACATAGGAGCATGAGCCAGCATCATGTTTTGCTTCTGAATTTGTAGACTTTAGTACTTGAACAAGCAGCAAAAATTGAGTTGATAAACACAGAATTACTGAAACAATTCAAAGATAACGATCGACAAGGAGGAGCAAGAACCTAACGCGTAGTACAAATTTAAAACTGCACATGCAGGAAATTACAAGGAGCAGGCACACCGGGCACGACTGACGAACCTATTTTCAATTAAAAGAAGACAATTTCCATTCCTACTTGCACGGTGGCACCACACCAAGGAGAAAAGGCACACACAAAAAAAAAATTGTAACTTCATAGAGCAATTGCAATCTGCCATCATTTTGCACTTCGCACAACCTAGTAAAACTCTGCCCCAGGAACCATCGAAAGAGCAACCCCATGTCACAAAATCAGCATCTACCACACTAGCACCAGCAGTGTGCGCAAGACAAAGATTTAAGAAACGAACAGATCAGGCCACTCCACAGCGCAGGCAGTAGATTTACTTTGAGAGCAAGCTACTCCCTTTTCCTTGTGCAACGAACAACCCAAACACTATCGAATCGAACTAGCTAGGCTGGTGAATAAGGAAAGCACGATAAACTAGTATCATCACATCAGTGAGCTGAAAGAAGCTAGGGAGGTGTGAGATACGGTTGGAGAGCAAGGAGAGGGATTTCTTACAGAGGCACGGCTACACCATCCTTGTTTGCTCAACCTCCTCAGCTCTCTCTTGTCTCTCCTTTGTCGAGGCCGGAGCAGCTGAGCTTGGAGCAGGAAGAGAAGAGGAGCCCCAAATAATTGCGAGGCGAAGACGACGACCAAGGAAGGGGGTCTCTAGCAGAAGAGACCAAGGATAGGGAGGTGCGAGCTGAAAGATTCCCTTCCTCGGTGTGTAGATGTATAGATTGGAGAAAGGGGAGCGAGCGAGGTGGGGGACAAAGGCGCAGCGAGAAATTAGGGCACGCGGGAAGGGAAAAGAAAAGACGACGGAGGGCGCGCGGAAAAGGGGGGGTGGCCGGAAAGGGGGCGCGCCTGTATATATAGACACGCACGGCACGCACGCACACGGCCACGGTGGTAGAGACGAGACGAGACGAGGCGAGAGAGATTATGGAGCCGAGGCAGCCATGGATGGAGGGAGGTGGTGGTAGCTGCTGCTGGTACACTAGAGCAGTGCATGCGGGCGCATGCAGCGGCAACAGTTGCAGCAGGCACCACCATGGGCAATGGCAGAGAGACCCACACGGCTACACATGCACATGGAGCCAGCACGTGGCTGTGGGGCTGGCTGTGGCTGGGCGCTTTCTCTGCGCCGAGCTGACTTCACAGTACCACTGCCTGCCTGCAGCCACGACTGTTGGAGAGGGAGATGGAACAAAACGATGCAGTGCAGCAGCAAAGGGAGGGATGGGCTCCTCGAATCAAATCAACAAGAAGCTGAAATGCTGAACGAAATGCAAATGTGGGTGAACGAGATTCAAATGCACGCGACGGCAAACGGCAAACCAACCGATTATGATCTTGGCTGGCATAAAAGTGCGCACGGATCCGTGATTCCTTGGATGGACGGACGGGGCAGGCAGGACCTGCACTGTACTCGTTTCTGTTTATCACAAATGGCCAAACGGGGATGGGGATCGGATTCAGGGGCAGGCGAACGTTCGAATCGGAGCCGGAGGGAAACGATCATGGGATGGATGATGGAGAGGCAGGCGATGATGGGATGGGGAGGCTCAGAGGGTTCTGCCGGACTGGGTGGGGGCCGGGCCGGCGGTGGAGGCGCCGTACGCCGTCGCCGTCGCGTCTTGTCTCGCGTGGAAAGTAAGGCCGGCCGGCGATGAAAAGACGGGGAGGGAAAAGGGTAAAAAAGGTGGGGCACTTCCACGACTTCAAATCATGAGGGCATCGCCGAGGCGGATTAGGGCACGGGGATCTTCGAAAGCGGCTGCCCCATTGGCCATTGAATCGGCCATGCCTTGTCTTCAACTACTCCCAAGGTACTAGTACTGCTGATTTACCGCCATTGGTTTAGGGTGAGTTTAGATTGGAGAAATCGTAGATCAAAAAACACTGTAGGTCGTGCTGAAAAGCGTGTTCTGTGATGATGGGGATGGAATGAATAGAGATAGATTGGATAAATAGTGTTTTTTAGAGAAAGTTGGATGATCCAAACGCACTATTAAGCCCAAGGTTTCTATCTCAGGTTGCAGGTTGGTCGTCGAAATCAGTTGCTGCTACCATTGCCCCCACCTATCAGCCTTTGTGTGCATACCATGCTTTGATGCTTCCTATTTTAGGGGTTCAAAATACTTTTAGCAAACTAGTGCAATGTATACGTGTCACCATAGTTGTATTTTTCTTAACTGATAAAGCCCCCCCCCCCCCGGCAAGGCAGAAGCGTAAAGTTTGTATTTTACCAAATTCCATAATTTAAACATGCCATAAACATACATCTGTAGCGGGGTCTTTTCTATTGTTTTTCGCTTTAATCCGTTTTGTAGCAATGTACTACTTCCAAATACATCACTAGTATATAGTTGTGGACTAAGAGCAAGGCTAATAATACAATCTGTTGCTGACTATATATATTTATATAGCTCACCTCTCAGTCTACTCATATAATGGTTAAGCCTTCACCATAATTGTAGGACCCACATGCCTCTCTCACATGTTATTTTGAGCCCACCTCTCCTCTCTCATATCCACCTCAGGAAGCCCATTTATACTTGCTCTAATTTGCACCTCATAAACACGCGTCATATTTAAGAACTGGGATTAGTTGAGCAAAAAGCGTGGACGGTCCGTTTGAATAGTCATCAACGAGAGGTGGTCTCGGTAGGCCAGTAGCCAGGATACACATCCTAGATCCGCCAAGTGAAGTTAAAGAAGGTGATCCGAGCCTTTTGCGTACTCCTTTTTGACCCCCATTATTGATCCAGCTGCATAGTCCACATTCGCTACTGTACCACATTAGTGTCCTCAAGAAAACTCTCCAGAGCCGTGACATGGCCACGACGTCGATGCACCACCATCAGCTTAGCCCCCCTGGCCCCTGTCGTTACTGTATGTACACGTACGCTTGTAGCCATGTACATACAAAAAAAAAAGTGCCATGACACCTACTACCCGTTTGAGGCCAGTGGCCCGTGCGGCCCGGGTGCACGTACGTACCACCCCCACGTACAGGATGGAGCAGGACACTACTGCTACTGCTGCTACTAGGGCTGATCGAGCTGTAATAAATCGCATGGTCCATGGCCGCCGTGCATGCCGGCCGGTGCGTTGCTGCTTCGATTGCGATAGGCGTACGTGCATTCGTGTGGAGACAAAAAACCGTGATGTGATGTGCTCACACACACCGTTTGCAATCGCATCGCATGTACATCACCAGTACATACAAGGCCCTCTGCATTATTGAAACCCAAGCCCTAAGGACAAGGCAGGGGCAGGGACCCCTACATGCAGGGGACCTTGGCCGCGTCCATGTCGTAGGACGGTGATCGGTGATCAGGCAGATCAAGTACGTGTTGCTTAGCATAAGGGACCGTACTTAGCCCTCGTTTAGGGAGCAAATGAACTCATGTTTACAGGTGGTGGAGATCTCGATGGATCTTTGCAGCATGTCTTGTGGTCACCGGCGGCCAAGCCGACAGGGAGGGAGTGGCGCCGGGGCACGCGTGAGCTGTCACAGCGGCGACCCGTGCAGACCGGGCGTGTGCGCGTGAGAGTAGAGCGAGAGACGACGCATCCCATGCATGCATGCATGGCCGTTTTGTACGGTGCTGTCGACGGAACGGACCGTGACCACGGACCACGTCTCTGGTATGGCAGGTAGCGTAAGTGTACGCGTGTACCCCGTGAATCGAGAGGGTCAACCAGGGGGCTTGTACGTTTCCTAGCTGCTTCAGGCCTTCAGGGACTGGATCCATCTCAAGTACACGAGGGCTCTCTTGTCGGGTCCTGTACATCGAGTCATCGTCCGTGCCAATACATTTTTTACCACGGTGTTATTATTACCACCTATACTAAAACTCCAAGAATTAGAGCTCCCTATGAATTGAGGCCTTACGTGGGACCAGCTCCAAGAATTAGAACTCCCTCATGAATTGAGGCACCACATGGGACCGCGTACTATTTAGGTGGGGCCACGTGAGTCTCACGTCTTGTTTGGGTGGGACGTACATAGGACCCGCGCAGTGTTTGAGTGGGACCCACACTTTGATCTTTTCTATATATATGAAAATAATAAAATTTTTAAAAATAAAATAAAATTATTCATTCATTACAGAATTTATCTTTTCCTCTTTCAAAATCAAGAATAGGTGCAACATCAAGATAAAAGTTAAAGGATTTCTAAGAAAAAATTATACAATTTTTGGAGGACCACTATGATAACAAAAAATGTCTAAAATTGTATGGGACTGAGTATACTAATAATATAACAAATTTATGTCTCATCATTATTTGAAGTTAATATCTTTTAGATAGACGCGCATCGCGCGGCAACCTGCCTAGTATACTACACTCATGCTAGTGTTTGCAAAAGACTACTGTTGCCTACATATCACTAAAGAAAATCGTTTTAATATCTTCTAAAACTAAACTTTTTAAGCATTGATGGTATATTTTTTGTGTTAAGTTTAGAAACGTAAAAAATGCCATGAGTAGTAGATTCCTATTGAAATTTAGTTTCATAAAAAGTATTAGTTTAATATATTTTGTAAATATTTATATTTATAGCAAAAAGTATGTGTCAAGTTTATTCTTGGAAAATCATGTCAATGTCTTCAACAGCTCCTTTACCAACATAGAGGGAGTATTCTACTAACAACGTCAGCGTGGTGTATGTATAGTATACATAAGTATATAGCATAGTTAATATGGGTATTATGGAGAAAACACAAAATGCCATTATTGTAGTATATTTTATAGTATATAGCACTATATACAGTATTCTACTAACAACGTCAGCGTGGCTTGTTTTGTTTGGAATGTCAAGAATAGTCAATGATTAATTTGATTAATTAGTAATGATATCTACATTACCTTTACAAATCACGGTTAAATGTTCTCGATACATACCACGAAATAGTATTGGTATGTTACATAAATCTCTGATCGCCTGTTTTTTGTTTTCAACTGTATATATTGCGGCTATATATTTTTGCACGTACGTTTGAGACATGACAAAGTGTGTAAGTACGATTTATAACTACATGACTGAAATAATCAATAAAAGTATCGCGGTACGTTTTGAAGCCCCTATTTAGACAACGGAGTACTTTTTTTTTTGTGAGAATTGAATTACGCCTAGAAGCATGTGCTTTGTATTGATATTGTACACCAATACCGATATATATTGTCGCCATTTAAGCGCAGCCAGATAGTGCAATGCCCAAATAGCAATATTTTTCTTTTTTGAAATTATTGGTTCGGCTACGTGAAGGCATGCCCAATTCACCATCAAAGCAATCGATCTAACCGGCCTGATCCAGCATTTGGTGCGGGTCAGCCGGTCAGGCCTACCTGCAGTCTTCCGCAGATGCTACGACATCTACGAGCTGAGCGAGCGTGAACACATGTGGCTGTGTTCAGATTGGAAAGCGTGTTCTGTGTGTGGGATGAATAGAAAAAATTTGTTAGAGAAATACTTTTTTCTGAATCTTAACACAGCAACACACTGACGAGTGACCAATAGAGCATGCATGGCAATGGCAATGCCGCACCCCGGCTTTCGCCAGGAAGATCTCTCGGCAGGGAGGGGAGCTAGGCAGCTAGCCCAGCAGAGCCTCGCGGTAGCAGTTGCATGGAAGCACTGAAGGCCTGGCGCCACGACGCGCCCAGAGAACTCACAGAGGACGTACGAGGGGAGACGTGAGAATGGCAAAGGACACCCGCGCAAGCAAGCGCCCATATCCCATTCGATCCCATGCATGCGCGGCACCGGCAGGAAGGCACGCAGAGGCGACAGGCTCCCGTCCGCCGGCCACCACGCGGCACCGGCCGGCGACCGGCTCGGTGCCTGCCTGGGTGCAGGAGAGGTGCCTGTACTGTACTCATGTGTGTACTGTACGCGCGCGTCTCTTGTCTTGTGGATGAACGAACGAACAACAACGTAGGATACTGTGGGTACGTGCCACGGCCTTCGTGCGGAAGCGAGCCAGCTACCTCGGCACAGTGCACGACGGCCGGGAAGCACGTCCGTATGAACGTCCGCATGCCGGTGCCGGCGCGTCCGCGTGCGTGCGTGCATGCATGCATGCGCCATCGACGGAGGAGACGTTTCGACAGGTGATGCGACGTGATAGCGCCTGCGTACACAGGTCGTACCTCGTAGCTTGCTCCCTCCGTCTCTCCGAAGAATCTGGGCCCTGCTTAGTTCAAAGTCTTTTTACTTACTATTCATTTTTCTCGCAGAATACGCATCCCCAAAAATTCTCTTTTCAATTTTCCTATTCATTCCCTGACATAATACGCATCTCAGAAATAAAAGTTCTTTTTCTCCACCCAATCTAAACACAACACTGATCTCACGGCTCAAGTCCTGGCAAGTTCGTTTTCTCTCTCAAAAAGAAAAGAAAAAAAGATCTACATGTGTGTTTGCTTCCGCTTGTTGTTTGGAGCTATTACATTTGGATCATCCACCGTTTGTGCTGCCCTTCCATTGCTTTTCATGGAAGGCGACGCCGGTAGGCCGTAGGCAGGTAGCGCGTTGCTACGTACTCCTGCGCTCCTGGCCGGGCAGGTGCTGAAACGCCGATGGTTGGGTGGGCACCGATGTTTATCGGTGATTACATTGTTGGTAATCTATTTGTACGAACAAATCTCTTACATGCATATCACCACTTCACCCTATGAATACACACATGCAACTCTATTTTTGGGGAACATACCTTACAAAACGACATTTCCAGCCTTGCTCACACACAGTCAAGTCGCTTATCAAGCTAATTAATAAAAATCAGTAAAATGATAGAACCCGATTTGGCCAAATCGAGTATTGAAACAAATTTGGATGTCTCGAATGCCAATACAAGATGGATGGTTTGAATTCTAGTCTCTTTGGTGATCACAATTTACAACTGGAAACTGAGTCAAAACAATAATATATTTATAGCAGAGACGTCCTATATATACGCAATAGGATTATATGGAACTGTACACATTAAGTTGGGGATCACATGAAAGATGGTGACAACTAGTTGGGATTGGGATCTATCGGCTTTATTACTTGTCGTATTATTATGCACTCTGAATCTCAGATCAGGACTACTACAGTTTATAGAAGCAACGAGAAAATTCAATCGATCATGGGGAGAGAGGAAAAGGCGGAGGTAGGTCATGGGTCTAGCGGCACACCAGACATTTATGCTAGTGCTATACTGCTATGCCCTGTTGTGGCTACTTGGCTTCTCCGCCTCTCGTTGGCTCGGCAGGCATCGGATCGGAGCTGATTTGACGTCGCCATGCTAGTTGTAATGAAGGCATGCGGCTCCGCTCAGTGCGACAGTGCGTTGACTTTTATTTACCTGAGTTCTCAGATAGATAATGCCGCCATGCATGATGAAGAAAAAATATGATCAAGAAAAAAACTAGATCCACGGGTTAAGAGTCTCAGGGTTTCTCATTAAGAATGGAGACTTTCTCCGAGTCTAAAAAAATTCCATAACCTCGACTATGTCGGCGAGAGGATTTTTTTTTTAAAAAAACAAACTCATAAATCTGATTTCGTGAAGAATTGAACATGGGTAGCACGACCATAACACCGGTGACTAACCACTAGGAGTAGGGTAGAGGACCTTAGGTTGATGTATGATAAAGAGTACTCTTGTGTAATTAGGCCAGTCCTAAACAATGCGAAGGCATGTCAGAATTTTTTTTTAACATCGTCGGCAATTAAATGTATTGTTCTAGAATAACTACAAAACATTGTATCTCAAAAAAAAACTACAAAACAGTACAATAAAACTGTACACATTGAAAGGAACCGTTTTTATTTTATGATTATAAGGTTGCAAGGCTGTTCGGTGATATGGTGGAATGAAGTTGTGGTAGTAGCGCAATGAAACCGCTGGTTTTACGGACGACGAGTGAGGAGGGGTGACGGTGCATGCATGCCATGGCCGTCGCGCGCCGCCCGCGCGAAGCGGACACCACTGTGAATCGGCATGTATCTACATGGGTTAATTGTGTCGTGTCGCGGAGAGACGTCCGTGTTTCGCGGCACGATGTGGCAGCTGTATCACCCCGGGCTCCCTGCTGTGCCACTGCCATGCATGGTTTCTCTCTCGCTCTTCTAGCCGGTTTCTCTCTCCTCCCCGGCCGGGCAGTGAGTTGTGACTGCGAGCAGTAGCTCGCCGTGGCATGCAGCAGCTCGGCTGCTACTAGCAGGCACGCCAGCGGTCAGGGGAAACGTCTCTGTCGTCCTGCCGCTGGGAGGCGGTGGGCCCACCCCCAGGCACCGCCGGCGGCCGTGGCGGGGAGCTTGTCTCTTCCTTCCGGTTCCGGGGGGCTCGCCGCCCATATCCCGTCGTCCATACACGCCATGTACGTACTGATGTACTAGTACAGCACACTAATGTACAGTAACTACGTACGTACAGTGCTGTGCAGGCGGTTGCAGTGAGTGGACGGACGGGTGTCCTCGATCGGCCCCGGCCATGGCCCATGGTGTAGTACATCGATTCACTGTTGAACGAGCACTGCCAAAAGAAGGGGGGAAAAAGACTTTACACGCACGGGAATGCAGTTGTATGCGAAAAGCCAACGGTGCAGATATGCTGCCGTGGACGTTTGGAATAGCGCCTACTACAATCACGGTCGGCCCCATGGTCAGTGAATGAGAAAAAAAGGATTTTAGTGTTTGCTTTAAAAGAGGGAACAAAATGGGTGACCGCTTTCCACCTAGTATACTCCTACCATCGGGATCAAATGAGAGTCGTCACGTTTTGTTGATGTCCTAATTTTATCTTGTCATGTTCAGGGATACGACCAAGTAGCCCCAACATGTACTCGGCTCCGTTCAGGTTCGTTTCAATTGTTCGTAATCCTACCAAGCTTGAGTCTGTAGACGTTATCTTGTCATGCCACATTGTTGCGTCGCGTAAGCTGCACCACCACCCGTGAGCACAGGTGGGATGGTAGCCGTTGCTAACTTGCTACCTCTTCATTGCGCCACGACCAGCTCCATCCGCATCCAGAAGGGAAGCATGTCATGTTGGTCCTGCTTTTGTTCTTGAGCTCGACCTGATAAGGACAAAAAAAAGATTGTTCCTGTGATTTCTTTCAACACAGCTGTGTCCATGCAGAGCTCCATGAGTTTTTTTTTAAAAAAAACAAACAGAGCTCCATGCGTTACAACCAAAGCATTAGGACATGGCATTGTCATATCACTTTTGTTGCAGGCCGTGCGCAGCGCTCCATGCTTTCGTAAGGTTTCCCTCAGTCTAAATCCGATCGAGGGACGACGAGGCCTTGCCATGACGTCTATGTTGGCGACCTACGTGTTTATTGTGACATGGTGCAGGAGACCTCAGGTCATGGTGCTGTAGCAAAGAACAGAGTAAACATTATGTGGCAGGTCCTCCACTCCTCCGAGGAATGTCTTGGTGAGGTGTCCTTTGGGACAAGATCTACCCCAAATTAAAAAGAAATAATGCAATCTACGACTCCAAACAAAGATAATAAGATGTTTTAACTTAGAACAGACCTAAACATAATTATATTTTGAGGGTAGTATACCATATATATGGAGATATTTGGATAACGACAACGTACGATGGCGACGAGGCTACCGATGCGTTCAACGCACGAACATATACAGATACTGGTCTTATTACTCACGGATCGGAATTGATTAGGATGACAAGGTCTACGTCGCACACCTACGTGTGGTACATTACTCCTGTAGTATGCGCGCGATTGATGCATGGGGCCAATCATTGCATTGGGACAGTAAGTATATAGCCGTTAGTACTAGAGTAGTAGCAGACCTTGGTAAAAAGGACAAAGAAAATCTCGTAGTACTCCATGTTATTACGCTAGTGAGATTTGTTGATCAACCATCGGTCGCTTTCTCTCTCTCTTTTTTCCCCTTAGAGTGTGTTTAGATTGTAGGAAAAAACACTGTAGCATAAGAAAAACACTGTAGCATTCGCTGGGAAACGTGTTTTGTGAGGGGGAAATAGTGAAACGTTGAAATGAATAGTGAAAAGTTAGAATGAATAGTAAATAGTTGAGAATCTGAACAGGCCTTGGAGACAAGAAAAAGACCGAGATTTGTTGATCGATGGAGGAGGAGTACAGTGGAGGACGAACAGCAGGAGATGGACGGCCGGCCGGTGTCCAAAAGGAAATGAAGGTTGCATTGCGCTGCATGGACCACCCGGCCGGGCGGGCGGGCACCCTACCCTACACGTGGACACATGGACTAGGACATGGGTGGGGGAGCACGGGACAGACACCACCGGTCAATCCCAAGGCGATGGATGGATTGACATGGAGCAATCCGGAGAAAAGCACGAAGCTGCCTGCATTGGTCTGGTGGCTCTGGCTGGTGGTCCCCCGGGAGGCTCAGTGTCACCGTAGTCTCCCTCTCTCTCTCTCCTGTGCTGTACGTGGTCGCTGCAACGCATATGCCCCAGCTTACCACGCCCCCTGACATTCACAGCTGCACTGCACTGCTCGCTCTCGCTCTCGTACTGTGCGTGTCCATGCAGACCATGCTCGTGTGTCCCATACGGTGCGGCGGTACACTGATGGCGCGCGCGGCCCACGGGCGCTGACTCTTCCTCCTTCCCGCTCGCTGTTGCCCATCCCATACGGTGCAGCCGTGCAGGGCATCCACGATCCACGGCATGACATTGCAGGGGACGCTGCAGCCTGCAGGCGCAATTGGGACGGGAGAGAGGGACGCGTCCCATCCTGCCAAGGGAAAACACTTTCAATGCAGCTCCACCACGCGCCTCACCCGCCGGGCGGCCGTCCTCCGCCCCACACACTACGCCCACTCACACAGCCCAAACATGACACCAAAAGTCGGATACGTCGGTGGGGCATACTGTCAGGCGAAGCAACCAAATCATCGCTCACAGGTCGGTGGGGCATACTGTCAGGCGAAGCAACCAAATCATCGCTCACAGTAGCACAAAGAAACCACACCTTCCAGCAATGTCACCAAGGGTAGCATCACTTTGCATTCACAGGTCCAATCACCCGACCAAACTCAGAACGCCACGCACGCCTCGACTTGCCTCGACGCAGATCCACTAACCCCTGTTCGTTACACAGGTCGCAGGTGGGAAACGCACTGGGTGCAAACTTCTCAGCAAATGGACCGTGGCCCAGCACACACGCAAGCACAACTGATGGCTACAAATTCAGCGTTCTAACACCAAGTGATCGATCGCTGGTACTTACAAGGTTTCCAACATCAAGCGCGCATAGCACACGAGACAGGTGGGTTCATAAATCATACTAGCCTAAGACGACACGACACTAGTGGTACACACTGCTAAGCTCCATAAGACAGCTCTAGCAATACAACACTGCCCCGAAGGGCTTACCAAGTTCCGTAAGTTTGGGCTGGCAAAGTAAGACATGGTAGAATGCACGGGCTGACTGCAGTCACCGGAGAGATGTGCGCAATCGGTCAGTCGCTGCGGGCAGGAGACTCCGCGGACCTAGAACGGGATCCCGGAGGTGACCCTGAGTACTCCTTGGGGGACCTCCTGCGCTGAGGGGACCCGTCGCTGTCAGGTGGGGGCGACCTCCTGTCAACACAAACACCATTGTTAGAGACTATTAGGAGTTTCCACTGCAAGATCAAGACCAGCAAGGCATATAGCTAGTACTCCGATTGCATCATCTATTGACAACTCTGCTAGTATGCATGCAAATTAATCATTGACTTGCTATAACACAATGAAACTAGAGTACATCGTTGTGCTTTTAACATGCAAAACAAAATTGAGTCTGGCAATATGTAGAATGAAATCACAGCTATATGTAGTAACCCAGATGTGAAATGGCACTATGAACTACAGTTTGCTAGTTCTAGTGACTAGCTGACCAAATGTACTTGATGTAATCAGCAATAAATTAGGCAAGGCAAAGGTATATAGAGTCAGATGAAAATATATCCTCAATTTCTAGGGACAGAGGGAGGCTGCTTTATATGCAGTAACAACTGAAGACTTACTTCTCATAGCCATTGTCAGCATCATCTCTACCGGCAGGAGAGTAGGATCTCCGCTTATCTTCATCAAGCTCCTTTGGTGGGCGCCTGGGAGGAGACGGGCGTGGTGCCTCCTTTCTCCTTGGAGAAGGAGAGTAGTCATCTCGGCGCCTTGGAGCAGGGGAGTATGATCTGTTTATAAAAGAAAGGTTAGGAAAATAAAAATAAAAAGGAGAGGAGCTTCATGAACCAAATCTCAAAATTTTTTAGAAAATCCTTATGGTAGACGAGCATACCTTGATCGAGGGCGGCCCCTATAGCGGGGAGAGCGAGAACGGGAACGAGACCGACCTAAATGAAAGATGAGAGGCTATCAGTAATTTGGTAGTTCAACAAAAGAAATTAGCAAACTTGAATTTTCACAAACTACATTGGAACTGAAGATAACCCAAATTTAGAAGGTACTCCCTCCGTCCCAAAAAGAAATGCAATTCTAACACAGTACCATGTTTCAGGATGCTAAGTTTAACTAATTAAAGTAAAAAAATATTAATACTTATAATGTCAAATAAATATCATTAGATTACTTACAAAGTATACTTTCATACCAAATTTATTTAGAGTCCTAAATAGGAATACAATTTACTAGAAACTTAGTCAAACATGAAGTCATGAGCTACTTTATTCGACACGCAACCCATAGTTGCGTGCTTTTTGGGACGGACCAAGCACTTAACATGTTCGGCTGCACTGAAAACAGCCAGCTGGGCTGATGGGCTGCAGCTGTTCAGCTACTAATCCAGCCGCCTGGCCTTGTACAAGCTGCTGCTCCAGCGCAGCCAAAAGCTACCAGCCGAACTCGTTGCATGCTTATGCACGTCAGTGAAAAAAAAACTGGGCTTAAATATCATCACAAGCAGCAGTGGATCTATACGTTTATATATAGATTGCAAACATATTGATCCTCTGGTTTACAGTGATGTTTGAGAGGCACTTGATAGTAGCCATAATTGTAACAAAAGAGTAACAGGCAAAATGGATAAGTGATTTGATGCTACATCAACAATAGCACAGAAAAGAAAAGGTGCGAGAGGCTAAAGAAAACAAATATTGCCCCAATCAATCATGCCCTTCCCTCCAGAAGAAAGTAAATCCCTCTCTTTTTTTTGACATAAAAGAGGGCTAACCATATCAGAATAAACCTTAAAGGCATAAATAGGGTACAAAGTAAGTCCTCTAAATTCTATCAGCCACCAAGCAGCTACACAACAGATAGAGTGTAATCTTCCTCATATAATCAAATCGAATCAGAGGATGCAGGATTACATATGTACAGCTTACAAGGCAAAAGGGATCATGAATGCTACAAAAAGGAACGCAAGAAATTACCATAATAAGAAGAGCGGCGGCCACCTTCATGACCAGAGTAACCCCTGACAGCAATCACAGTCAATTAAAATGAGTATACATCATTAAGGATGAGGCAGAAAAATAACTACAATAAAAGAAAACCTCACCTGACTCTAGCTCTGCTGCGCATTTCTTCTGGCCTTTTTCGTGACTCAGCAGCAAGAACAACAGTTATCTCCCGACCGAAGAAAACCTGCCGATTCATGTGATATTGGGCCTCTGAGGCATCAAAAGGGTCAACAAACTCCACAAATGCAAATCCTCGAGGTTCTCTGCATACGTTGATTTCATTAGACAGCAGGACAAGGAAATTCATACAAATGACAAATAAACATGAGGGTGCAAAGAGTTCACAATGGTGTCTTCCTTCCATGTTATCATCACAGTTCAAAAATTCAGTGTGCCTTCTATAGTTCTCGGTGAAGCACAGTCAACAACTTACTAACATTTCCATCAAAAGGGAAGCACATGTCGCAAAAAGCAGTTAGACGTCCAGGCCCTAGTGTCCAAATTTCTTGTACACAACTACGTATGGTGATCCTCATAAAGAGCATCTTCGTAAAATCATTCGCTTCAAGTGCCCCAATGTTTGAAAAGTCATGAAAGTACTTGAAATCGACTTGACTCTTTTATCTTCTCATTTGTACCCAGCCAGTACATATCTCTTATCTTCACTTCACGAAATTATTTTTTCTCAACGTATCAAATCTTGTCTTCATAGAAGAACTTCTTCATCGGACAAGACTCTATCTTGCCAAGCAAATAAATTGTTAGTAAGGTTGAAAGGTATTCTTTGATAAATGAATAGTGTGTTTACTTCAAAGTTCGAACCGAAACAACCTGGGAAGAATTTAGAAAAGGAAGGCCATTTACATGGAGCAAGGATGAAAGGATATGAAAAGGCATAGAACAGATTTATACATTATATTTGGTATATATGATGACCGATGGGATGCATCAGCGAACAAAAGGATAACAGGAGCATTTTGTAGTGCTTAAACACACAAAAAAACATTGTAAAGTCGATGTTGCACTGAACCTGGAGGACGCTGAAGTGTCCACTTTGTAAAATATGGTCTAAGTCACGCCCCTAGGAAATAGTTTCTATGCTCATTGCAGCCAAAGAGTAGGAGGGGCCCCCAGCTATTTATAGTTCCCATCATTATAAAAACAGATGATTTATAACACTTACCCACTGTAATAATCCTTTGGAATGTAGACATCCCGGACAGGACCAAACCTTTCAAAAGGAACTCGAAGATCCTCAGCTCTGCAAAAGTTGCGAAACAAAAGGAAGTCATCTATTTGTGGAAAGAATTTAAGTTGTGTCTATTTCTGTCTTGAAACAGAGCATCCAAACAAAAGGAAATAAAAGGAAAGGTAAGCATTACACAATAGATCACATGCCCAGGTTTATGTACCTGACGCTTAATGGGATGTTGCGGACCAAAAGACTTCCAGAACCCTCCTTCCGTCCTCCATATCCCCCTCCCCTCCTAGGAGGAGGGCTCCTTCCCCTGCCACCATATCCGCTCCTGGGAGGACTGCGGTACGGGGGGCTGTACCTCCTCATAGTTTTGCCTGTAGTGGCACAAAAATATAACAAATTGTTAACAGTAAGTCATGCACAACCTATTTAGGAGAACTATTGAGTTATCTACAGTTTATTTGAAGTGTCACGTTACAAAGCATGTGACCCCTACAGTGTCAGCCAGTCTTACATGGATAAAGGAACAGGTGTATGTGTCCAGGTCGGGTGGAGTGTCTGATTTGGCAATTTTTTGGAAAACGCCAAAAAAGCACTTGGAATGACAGGTGACATGGAAATAGAGCAGATCAGCCTAATTCAAAGTCACAAGATGAGCCAAGCAGCTGACCATTATTAACCGTGGAAATTGCCATGTATGCTTATTGCTTTTTTCAGAGCTAACCGAGGGAAAATTGACTAATGAAGGTGAGGTGTTTTCTTTTTTTACATAAGAACAACAGCTGGTGGTGGATTAGGATCTCTGTGCATTGATTTGTGCCTAATACGTATGTGATGGATCGCGTATAGCTGACCCTTCACTTTGGATTTCTGTAAACCAACCATTACGACCAGGAACTTCAGATAAATATTTATAGGAAAGCCCTTGCTACGCACGGGCAACCAGCTAGTCAATTACAAAGTCGCCGTACCACCAGTTCAGAATCATTACCAAACCCTAACACAAAGTGGAAGCCATACAGATCAAAAGCACAATCCAACAGATCCTCACGCCCTGCGCAAGACAATGCGCTCACCCTCACAACCCGCATGCTCAGCAAGGCATTAGCGCATCTAAAGGGCTCCGCCCGTCCCGCCAGGAACCTGCCGAGATCTACGAACGGTTCCCAGCAGCGAACCCCATCATGGCATGCGAAGCGATGGCGGATCCAGCGAAAACAGCACCTCGCGGCTGAGCCGTGGGAATCCCCGCCGGTTCCCGCTCGCTCCGGATCTAAAGCTTAAACGAGCGAGGCTGCCACCTAGGGTTTACGGCGGGGAAAACGTCACACGTGCGCGCTCGATTACAGGCAGAGGTAAGCGTGCGAGGAGAGAGAGGAAGCGAGGGGAAAAGAGGATGAGCTCTGGAAGTTACCGGGTGGCGACCGGTGGCAGCCGGGGAGCCGCCGCGTCGGCGGAGAGCGAGAGGCGGTGGTTGTTGTGGACTTGTGGCGGGTGGAGGCGACACGCGAGATCGCGATGCGAGTGGGAGGTCAGGGAGGAAGAAGAGCACGACGAAAAGCCTGACCGCGAGGGGATGGGGTAGGTTATGGGCCGGGCCTTGTTGACATTACAGAGGGCCCAACAAGGCTTAAGTTAAACCTGATCGGCCCACACGGAGCACGAAGCTCACAAAAAAGGGGCCCAACAAGACTTAAGTTGAACCTGATCAAGCCCACTGACGACGTATTTGCTGGGAGATCATCTTAACAGAATTGCTTATAAATTGCTAAAAAAAACTTAGCAGAATTGCATTTTTTTTTTCCAAAGGCAAACAATGAACACATGCTTGTCACTCGTGCTAAGTCGTATTAGGTTCGCGTCTCTGAATGTGCAGGTTCCAACACACTCACACTCAGTCACTCCAGCATCGGCTTCAACATCATCCACGTACACAACACATTCAGTGGAGGTGGGAGACACTAGTAATTTTTCTTTCCGAATTCAAAAGAACCGTACACCATATGCACGGGGGCACGATTGGAGAGGGCGCATCGTCAATGGTGCATGAGAGGGCCGATCGAGGCCTTGGATGCTGGACATGCAGCAAGTTGATGCGCGCGACGAGGCTGCAAGCAACGAGCGAGAACACGTTGCCCTTGCCCAAGTTGGTCACTGGGGGCAGTGGTCCTTGTACGTGCACGGCCGGGTGTAAGGCTATGTCCAACAGTGGAGACTCAAATTGAAGACCTAAATACATGAATGGGTAGTCACAGTACCAAAGGGGCATCATCCAAAAATAACGATCTCCAACGGAAGACCCAAATGAAATGACGAGATGAACGCCGAGGAGCTTCCCGTGTTCATCGCCGCCGTCTCCGATGCGCGGCCCGCCGACAGGAAGCCGCTGCAATGGCACTTACTCCGGCTGCTCTCGCCGGCGAGCACCCGTGGGACGCCGTCACGTTGCTCGTGCCCAGGCTCGTGGCCGCCGTGCTGCAGCTCAAAGGAATGCTACTATGCTTCAGCAGCTCACAAAATGCAGCATCAAGAATCCCAAGTTGCCAGAGCAAATAGCGTCAACAAGCTGCCACAAGTGATTGAAATTTGAGCTCAGGCGCGGATGTGGGCGGCCAGCTCGAGCGTAGTGGTGCATGTCATACGACCAAGTAGCCTTGTCCCACAACTGCACTACAGCAGTACAGCATTGATGTGTTAGACTCTACTTAAATGAAGCTGTCTTGCTTATGTTCATTGTAACAAGGAAATCATACAGTAAGTTGTTACACTTGCATATTTTCAATATTACAGACTTTACTGTTTTTATTAGAAGAAGAAAAAACATACGCCACAACTTGAACAACGAAGGAATGATAAACTCCACCATCCTCATCTCTCCTTTCTTGCATCTTGTAACTGCAGAGTCACATCATTAGGTGGTCTTTATTTCGATATAGTAGCTAGGCATCAGAATAGGCGAACTGAGCACTACTGACAGATTTTTTTTTTTTTTGGATTAAGGAAAATATCCAGTATTAGAACATTCACAAGTGAATGTTAACGAACAGATAGCACGCGTGCAGTGGTTTGCCACGCAAACAACACACACTTTCGTTTATTCCTGCAGCTGCATCGACACATGCACAGAGATACACGCACTTTTGCTGACGATCGAGGAGCCACGGGCAGGCAAAACCGCCAGTCTGAACATTTCCTTCAATTCAGACGCACACACTCAATTGGACGTCACATGATCAGTCAATCCCCTCTCGAGATCTTGGATTGCAATTTGGCATTTGGCATGCAGCCGCCATGATCATCAGAGCTAGTCAGCTAGCAGCCCTGGGACCGGCGGACGTAGGGCTTTGCCTTGGCGCCGCAGTTGTGGATGCACACCGCCTTGTCGTCTATCACCATGTGCCGGTCGTATTCGTACCTGCTGCTGGCTACGACGATCACCGCCGGCCGGCGACCGCCGTCGTCCTCCGGCCGGGCGTGCGGATGATGACCATCCTGCCACCGCCGTGCGTGTACGCGGCGAGCAGGAGGAGGAGGACAGTGAGGGGCTGGCCGGCCTCCCGGCATTATATTGTTGTCCTTGTTACTTGTTAGAGATTGAGATCGGTGGTGCGTGGTGGTGAGGGCCACTTCTTAGAGCAGGTATTATGCGCCTGACCGCCTGTGCCGCCATCTTGTTCTATGATTGCAGCACGAGATCTTTGTTCTATGATTGCAGCACGAGATCGTTATTGTAAGGGATTATTGCATTTGCATATATGGTGGCTAGCTAGGACTGTACAAGCGTACACGCTAGCACTATGTTTGCTTTCTTGGCATAGTCACTCATGTCTTTGCATGACTACTTCATCAGTCACAACAGAAAATATAACGTTCATTTTGCCCTCAAGGCATCTATTAGACTGTGTTCAGATTGGAAGAAGTAAAAAGTAGTTTTTAGATGAATAGTGCACTGGGAAGTGTGTTCTGTAGGTGGGGTGAACAGAAAAAAATTGTTGAAGAAGTATTTTTTCTTGAATCTGAACACATGTTCAGCCTTAATTCCATGGACACAACATTTGGTACGGTGGTCTTTATTTCGAGAGTACATGGAGGGTTGGAAGCCTAAAGGCAAACTGACACACTTGTTTATTCCTGCAACACACACGCACGCACGCTTGTTGACAACCACATCAGGCAGAAGCGCCGACCTGATGACGCACCTGAACATTTCACTCAGCACACACACACATGTATGTGATCAACAGCCCAGGAGGCACGACCGCGTGTAGGGCTGCCCGCTGTTGCCAGCGCAGCTGTCCTGCAAGCACACCGGCCTATCCCGTTTCAGCGCTTGGGAGGAGATGAAGCTGTCGACGTCCGCCCCCAGCAGCCCTGCGGCGGTGGCCAACTCCGGCGCCACCTCGTCCTCCACCAGCCGCCGCCGCTCGTCGTCGTACCTGCTGCTCCTGCTACGACCACCGCCGCGGCAGCGGCCGGGCGCGCCGACGATGATGACCATCCTGCCGCCGCCGCCGCCGTGCTTGTACGCGGCGGTGGCCACCGGGCCGGGCGACGCGGCGAGCAGGAGGAGGAGCACCGCGAGGGTCTGCAGATGATGGCCTGCAGGCATATTGTTGTCGATCGTCTTCGTCTCAGCTTGTTTGTACGCGCGCGCGTGCACCGCTACGTGTTGGTTCGCGTGGTGATCGAGGCCGGCAGGCGCCGGGCACATCATCTTATATTACACAAATGTGTAATGCGCATATGCACACCATCTTATTGTATTGAGCCTAGCTATCGGGGTGAGGCTAGTTGTAGCTAGTGTGCCTAGAGTAACATAACACGAGCTGAAGAAAAGCATGGGCGTTATATAGCTAGAGCCTACTCCAACGGAGCAAGCACTAGGCTGTGTTCAGTAAAAGAAGAGAAAAATTATTTTTTTTCTAGAAAGCATGTTATGTGAGGGAGATAAATAGGAAAGGTAGAATAGGAATTTTCTAGGAAGCGTGTTATGTGAGAAGGATGAATATGAAGTAAAAAGTACTTTTTCCACCTGAACAATGTATATATAGTCCTTTCCGTGAAGCATCAGCTTCTTTAATGGGTTGGAGCCGCTTTGGAAAACGTTTCGTAAAACAATGTGTTCTTCAGTTTAACACTTGTGACATAAGGAGGAAATCGGGTCAGCCACAAATTTCAGCTTTGTTCTTACAACATAAGCTGTTTTGGGCTTCTTCTCTGGCTTTGGCAACGAAGCCCTTAAGATGACCTCTCTCGTAGAGCTTTAACTTAGGGATGAAAGTGGTAACCCATCCGACCGACCGACCGAAGGCTTGGCTGTGGCTGCCGCTGCTCAGGCACCCCGGCCTGTCCTTGTCAAGGCCGTCGTCGGCTACGATGCTCTTCCCGCCGGCCCCCGGCAGGCCGCTCAGGCCCAGCTCCTCCGCCGCGACCTCGTCCTCCACGGGGCGGCCGTGGTGGTGCCACTTGCTGTTGGTGTTGGCACGAGCACGACTGACAGCACCGCCGCCAATCGGCGTCCCGGAGCTGTGGCGGACGATGACCATCCTGGCGCCGCTGATGCCGTGCATGACGTGCTTGCCATCATCAGCGGTGGCCGGAGCGGCCGATGCGGCGAGGACAAGCAGGAGGACGACGAGGAGCAGCAAGCTGCTGCTGGTGGCTGCAGCCATCGTGCACCAGCTCAATAGGTTTCTATTTCTGCAGCCATCGTGCACCAGCTCAATAGGTTTCTATTTCTACGTTAAAGCTGGCCATACACCTCGGTCGTCTTCGACCTTAATATAGCGCGCGTGCACCGGTGCACGTAGCTTGCTTACTAGTAGTATAATACTTTTGCAACCACTGACATCAAGGCACAAGTAGTTGAGGTGGCACACGTATGGCACTGGTTGTGACAGAGAGTGCGTCGAGAGTGCATACATTTTTTTTTGTTTTGTTTTCTCGAATACGTAGGAGTGGAGAATGCATACATGCAAAGTTGATGAGCAAGTATGCAAGTGCAATCATTTGGGCCGGGGGCACCAATCAACTCACCTGCGTCGACTCTTGCTTACTTCATCAGCCACGCCTGCCTGACGACACGGCATCTTAATTCGGTGCTCATCGATGAAATTAACCCAAGTGGAGTGGGAGTGTGGATGGTGCTTATTGCACAAACTGTGTTGAATCTGAGGGCTGCACTTCAACTACCAAGGCCACCTTGTGGGGTGTTTGTGCTGAAAATAAAAGGGAGGAAGAAGACAGAAGGAAATTACAAAAAAAAAAAAGAGAGAAGCCTTGTTATAGTTGATATGGTATATGTCTACGACCACACAACTGCACTACAGCAGTACAGCATTGACGTGTTAGACTCTACTTAAATGAAGCTACCTTGCTTAGTTCATTGTAACAAGCAAATCATTCAGTAAGTTGTTACACTTGCATATTTTTCATACAAAAATTATGACTAATAAATCTATTATATTATTAATTAAATGAAACCCCTTGGTTCGATTGGTAAACCATTGGTCAGACCAGTGGACTAACTGATATGATCTTCCTTTGGGCCTTTTGTTCTACAGTACGTGCTTGGCGGAAGAGATATTGGCAAGGATGCTTTTTTTTCCCCCGATAGGATGAGCTAGCTTGTAGTTGTAGCCCAGCTGTAGGGTATCTGGCGCAGCCTAGGTTCGTGATTTTTTCCTCCACAGGAACATACTCCAATAAAAACGGTGGGGGTGTCTTCCATCCGCGGTTGTGTTTTTTTTAAAGGATTTTTTTAGATGAAGATAGCTTTATTCTGAAAAAACGAAGAACGATAGATTATGAATTAGTCTATCCGCAAAAAAAAAAAGAAAGATTATTAGTCGACGCTAACCAACTAGTTAGTGTTTATTCTCTTTGGGTAAAATCTCATCAATTGGTGGTTCCGAGACACTCTTGACCGGTAGATTTAAGATTGGTGAAATAATGACATACACAACTTCTTTTTAGAAAAAAAAACATACGCCAAGACTTAACCACGAAGGAGTGTTAACCTCATCTCGCCTTCGTTTGTAATTGCAGAGACGCATCATTAGGTGGTCTTTATTTCGATAGTAGCTAGGTATCAAAAATTCAAAATGTCCATTTTTGGTAGATGGATGGTCAACAAGGCCTCAAGGCTAAGGCCCCGTTTAGATTCAGAAATATTCCCCAAAAAACCACTATTCATCCAACTTTTCACTATTCATCCCACCACTTCTACTCACGTAACACTATTCATCTACAGTGTTTTTTTGGTGAACAGTGTATTTTCGAGGAATCTTTCCCCAATCTAAACACACCCTAAACTGAGCACTACTGAGTACTGACAGATAGCACGCGTGCAGTAGTTCGCCACGCAAACAGCACACACTTTCGTTTATTATTCCTGCAACTGCGTGCGACACACAGACACACACACTTGTTGACGAGGAGGTACATACAACTACACGAGGCAGAAGCGCCGATCGACCTGATGATGACCTGAACATTTCACTCAGCAGACACACATGTATGTCGTCAACAGCCCAGGAGGCACGGCCGCGTGTAGGGCTGCCCGCTCTTGGCAGGGCAGTTGCCCGGCAAGCACACCGGCCTATACGCTATCAGCGTTTCGTAGGGGTTGAAGTCGACGACGTCCGCCCCCAGCAGCCCTGCGGCGGTGGCCAACTCCGGCCTCACCTCGTCCTCCACCAGCCGCCGCCGCTCGTCGTCGTCGTACATGCTGCTACGACGACTACGACCACCGCCGCCGGTGGCAGTCGTCGTCGTCGCCTCTGGCGCGCGGGCGATGGCCATCCTGCCGCCGCCGTGAGTGTACAACGTGGCGGCGACTGGCGCCGGGCCGGACGTCGCGGCGAGCAGGAGGATCGCGAGTAGGAGCACTGCGAGGGGATGGCCTGACGGCAACGCCATTGTCGCCCTTGTCAGAGCTTGTGCGCTCGTGTACGTGTTGGTCCGCGTGGTGAGATGAGGCCGGCCGGGCACATAATCTTATTATAAACAAAACGTCGTGCACCTGCTATGCACGCCATCTTGTATGAATTGCAGCTATCGCGGTGAGGCTGTAGCTAGGAACAGAACACGAGCTCAAGAAAAAGCATGGCGTTATTGCTTGGGTGATGACGACCTTTAAGTGTGCACCAGGCCAAGGAGCTAGAAAGCACTATATATGTTGCTTTCATGCATGTACCTTGGGCCTTGGCAGTAGTCTAGCCAGCCACAAATGCATAGGAAAGTCAGAAGTTTCCCTGCCTGTTGTGTCTTTGCATTACTTCATCAGTCGCCACGTCTATATGACGATAGACATGGCATCACACTAAGAGCTTGCATTGCTTGGTATGACTCTAGCTCCTGCGGCAAAAACGGCTTCGGCTCTACTTCCTTTTGGTGAAGCAAATTCTCTACTGGGTTGGAGCCGTTTTGAAAAAGTTTGGTAAAACAAAATCTTCTTCAGTTTAACACTTTTGACTTGAGAAGAAGCCGAGGAAGCACAAACAAGATCTTTATTTGTGTTATACAAATGCGCTGCTCATTTGAGGGTGTTTTCATGTTTTTATTCCTTGGATGATGTGAGCTCAGCTCGACATATTGAGAAGTTGACGAAGTTATCATAGTCACCTTACTAACATGTCTTCTTCTCTGACGATGTCGACGCATGCGAGGTTGACGTGCGGAGTACGATGTCGATCGGCCCGCACTGGGCAGCGCAGCGGTAGGTGGCGCGTGGCCGCGCAGGGCACGGCGGCGGACAGCCTGCGCGGGACATCGGCAATGGGCGGCCGCGTGGGCATGGCGGGCGGTGCGAGCACGACGGCAAACAGCCAGTGCGAGTAGGGCTGGGTATTCGGTACTAACCGAACCGAACTGAACTGAACTAAAAGTACAAAGAAATTTCGGCTCCTAAGAAATAGGTACGATCGATTCTTCTCAGGATGTACCAAGAAATTTTGGTTTCGGTTAGTTCAGTCCGGTTCCGATACTAACAGAGGTCCATAGTTTGACCACTAGAGACCTCACAAAACCAATGGAAGTTCGACCACCGGAGCTGACACAAAACCAACAGAGCTCACGAAATGAACGATTATGCCATCGGGCGCAAGACAACATCCATCAAATGAACAAAAATCATCACCAATTAACCATAAATCACATGAGCACACACAAATTAGCACACAACTTTGCTTGGAAGGAGATGATGCTGCCATCGAGGGGTAGGGAGATGTTGTCGCCATCGAGAGGGAAGGGGAGGCCGTCACTGTTGAGGGGAAGAGCAGGCGCAACCGCCGCCGTCAAGAGGGAAGGGTAGGCGCAAACGTGCTTGCTGGTGAGTGGACAATGGGGTTGGCGGGGTGCGTGCGGCCAGCGGCATCGGGGTGGGAGTGGGGTACAGGCGGTCGGTGGTGTCGAGTGGGGAGTGGGATGGAGGCCAGCAACGTCTAGCGGGGATGCCGTGTGGTGTGGCGGTCGGGAGAGGAACCAGGGGTGGTGGGGACCTGGAGTGAGCGGAGGAGTAAGTTAGTTAGGCTTAGGTTAGGATGGTGGGCTGCGTTGGGGCAAAATTGGTATTGGGTTGTAGTTCGGTTTGAGTTGTGTTAACTGATCGAGTACGAGACATGATGATATACTTAGCTTCGATTTAATATAGTTCTTGCTTAATTAAAAAAAAACCACAGAGAACATGAGAAACTCGGCCACACTCATTTCGCCCCCAGGTATTTGTAACTCCACTAGGTGACGCGTGGTTTGCCACGCAAACAACTAACACAGTAAACAGTATCGTTCTTTCTAAAAAAACAAAAACAAAACTAAGACAGTCTCGTTTATTCCTGCAACTGCGACACACAAATACACACTCGGCCTGAACATTTCCTTGGTAATTTAACAGCCCTGGGAAAGGAAAGTATTGTCGCACGGACGGACGTAGTTCGTCCCCGGGCGCTTGGCGGCGCAGTTCTGGATGCACGCCGCCTTGTTGTCTATCAGCGCGTCGTCGGCGACGGAGTGGCCGCTGTCCGCCGCCAGCAACAGCCCGCCGGCGAACTCCGGCGCCACCTCGTCCTCCACCAGGCGCGGCGCCGCCGCTCGTCGTCGTCGTACCTGCTGCTGCTACGAGCAACGCCGCCGGACGCGCGGCGGACGATGACCATCCTGCCGCCGCCGTGCGCGTACGCGGCCGCCGGAGGTGACGCGGCGAGCAGGAGGAGGGCGACGAGGAGGAGGAGGAGCACTGCGAGGGGATGACGATGGCCTGCCGGCATTGTCAGCTATAGTTTGTGCGCGCGTGCACCCACGGATACGTGTTGGTCCGCTTGGTGGTCGAGAACGGCGGCCGGGCACATCATCTTATACTACACAGATCAGGCGGAGCTAGACAAAAGCCGTGGGGGCGCGGCGCTTCATAGTATTTGTATGATGTCTAATTTTACATGGTGAAATTTTGTAGATCATAACTAGCTTTATGTTTTTACTGGGTGTGGCCGCACCCACAAATGTGAACGTAGCTCCGCCCTAGGGCACCTATGCACACGCCATCTTGTATGATTGCGGAAGGCCTGCAGCTATCGCGAGGTATGTTGCTTTCATGCACATGTAGTATCTTGGCATGATCACAAAGCCACCAAAGTCAGAAGTTTCTCTGCCTGTCGTCGTTTCTTTGTATTACTTCATCAGTCGCCACGTCTACATGACGACGGACACAATTCACAAAGCTTGTTAGCTGCTGCGGTGATCGAAAAAGCATGTCGTCGTTTCTTGTATGAATTGCAGCTATCGAGGTGAGGCTATAGCTAGCTAGTAACAGAACACGAGCTCAAGAAAAAGCATGGCGTTATTGCCTGGGTGATGACGACCTTTAAGTGTGCACCAGGCCAAGGAGAAAGCACTATATATGTACATACCTTGGCATGATCGCTCCATGCCAGTAGGCTAGCCAGCCACAAATGCAATAGGAACGGAAGTCAGAAGTTTCCATGCCTGTCGTGTCTTTGCGTTACTTCATCAGTTGCCACGTCTATATGACGATAGGCATGGCATCACAACAAAAGGGCTTGTTTCATATGGCTGGGCATGTCCAGTGCTGGTTCGAACCATAACACAGTTTGCTTGCGTATAGTTCGGCTCGGGAGCTCCAGTGGTTTGTTCGATCACTACATGATAAAAACAGTAGAATATATCTATATATATATTAAACTGCTTCTTTCCGTGATTGATGGAGCTGCATGCAAGTCCGACGCCCACGCCTGGCCTGTGCACGGAGTATTTTAATCGACAAAGCTCGCTCGGTTCGGCGCCTTGTAAAGTTCGATTTTAGCTCTGACAACGGAACGGTCCAACCATCCAACGTGTTCTGTTCGCAAAATCGAACTATACTTTTCTCATTGTTCGCTTCAGGAGTACGCTGGAGCTGCCCTAACTCATGCAGCGAAAACGGCTTCGGCTCTGCCTACTTTTGGTGGAGCACCTTACCTAATAGATTTGAGCTGTTTGAAAACGTTTAGTAAAAAAAAGTTCTGTAGTTTAGCACTTCGACTTGAGTAGAAGCTGAGGAAGCCACATACCGTTTTGGGCTTCTTCTTCAGCTTTGGTAGAAAAGTAGTTTTCAAACAGGAGACCAAATGCATCTTACTGTTACTAATTGGAGGCTGCATTCGAATCCTCCACCTAAAGCCACTAGATCCTAGGTGGACACCCTAAAAAATAGATAAATCTTAAAAATTGTCACAAAAATTATAAACACCCAAACATTAATCCGATAACTCTAATTATAGTAGCGACTGGATTTGTTTTCTTTTTTCTAATAAATTACCCACCTCCACCGTTATGAAATAGACTAAAATAACTCCCTCAATATGTATCTAAATTACCGGTCGCTGTCATTATAAATTACTCATCTATGTCATTCTAAATATAATGTCAATTAATCACCTAAATTTTTATATAAATGTCTAATTATGCCATTATTAAAATTTTAAGTTACCCCTAAATCTGAATCTAAGTTATAGAATTATAGTAAAATCTTAAAGTGCACTAATACAAAATTCTAAATTACAATTTTTATCGTTATTAATATATGGAACAAACCCAGACCTATTGATGCCCGTCTACTTAACCCCCTCAGCTATAAAATTAGTATTCTACACCTCAAACTATAAAAAACCATCTAAATAACCCCCTTCCGGTTGTATTAGAGGTTGTTTTATTCATATGACATCACGCGTGGACAATGTTGTGGCACAAAGACATGTTTAACATCTACTTCTCCCCCTAAACTATTGATTTTCATCTGCATAACCCCATCAACTATATAATTGAATATTTAATCACTCAATGTTTTTGGAATTGTCTTAGTCATCTCTTTCTAAGTTTTGGTTTGTTTATTTTTGCTATTTCGCTAACCTAGATATATAGCGATTTACTTTAGCGAATAGAAAAAAACAAGTTCATCATTGTTCCATTTCCACTCCCATTCCATCTCGCCGACTCGCTCCACACCTCCACGTCCACCACTGCAAAGCCCAACCACCCAGCAGGATGTTTTTTTCCTCTGTTTCATTAACGTGGGTCGCTACAAATCTACACTAGAGAAATAGTAAAAAAATAAAAAAAAGAGCAATAAATGACTAAGATAACACCCAAAAATTTTAAGTGGCAAAATATCCAATTACATAGTTGAGATGGTTATGTAGACAAAGGTCGATAATTTAGGGGGTGAAATAGATTTTAAAACCTGCCTTTGCCGCTTCTTCATTGTCGATGTGTGATGCCACGTGGGCAAAACCACATTGGGGGTTATTTAGACGATTTTGATAGGGATGTACAATACCTGATTTTATAGGTTGGGGGGGGGGTAAATAGACAAACAACAGCTAGTCCTTAATATATTGCTTATGTTATTATTTATACAAAAATATTACCTCTGATGTGTGTCACTATGTATAGGGAAGAGATAATACAAATTTTTATGTTGTTCACGTAGCACAAACAGTAGGTCCCTCTAAATTACCTTCAAATAAAGTTGATTACATATTTCTATTTGATCATCAAATACATATAAATGTGTGATGTAAAGTTTAAAACATTATTGACTAAATGTAGTATACTCGATAATGGCAAATATATACATCATTAGATTATTGTGTTAGACCATTTAATAGATAAGATAAAACGTGGGATATATAGCTATGATTAATAGCTATAATTCATATTTTCCCATTAATTTTAAACATATTATAATTTGAAAAGGATGGAGTAGTTCTGTAGACTCACCGTGTTAGGTGACGCCTGGTTCGACACGCAAACAAACACACTCTCGTTTATTCCTGCACCTGGAACACACAGGCAAAACACACTTATTGTTGACCATCGCGCGAGAGGAACCACGACAGGCATGCAGAAGCGCTGGGCCTGAACCCTGAACATTTCCTTCAGAGTTCATCAGACGCATACACTAATAAAGTGCTACACACAGACACCGACAGCATGGATAGCACCACAGTCTGTATCCTCTCTCGGATGGATAGGTATGTAGATGCATGGCAATTGGCAACAACGCCCGCGCCGCTCGTGGCATCCTGCCTTATAGGTTGAAGTCGTTTTGAAAAAAATGTCTAGTAAAACAACTTCTCTGGTTTAACATTTGTGACTTGACTGGGGAATCGAGATAGCCACAAATTTCAGCTTCGTTCATGCATTGTAGTAAGCCGTTTTGAGCTTGTTCTTTGGCTTTGACCATTTCGCCCTCAAGGCATCTACTTAATCGCATGGACGCATCATTTGGTACGGTGGTCTTTATTTCTATAGTACTCCGAAGATTATGGAGGGTCGTTGAAGCCTCAAGGCCAGCTGACACAGCTGCTTTTTATTCCTGCAACTGCAACACACATACACAAACACACACGCGCTTGTTGACGAGGAGCTAGCTACAACTACATCAGGCAGAAGCAGCGCCGACCTGATCACCTGAACGTACATTTCACTCAGCATGCAGACACACGTACTCCCAGCTAACAGCCCTGGGATTGATGATATTTGTCGCACGCACGCCCCGGGAGGTAGGGCTGCCCGCTCTTGGCAGGGCAGTTGCCCGGGAAGCACACCGGCTGTCCCGGCGCCGTCAGCGCTGGGTAGGGGTTGAAGTTGGCGTCCGCCCCCAGCAGCAGCCCTGCGGCGTCCAACTCCGGCGCCACCTCGTCTTCCACCAGCCGCCGGTGGTCCTCGTACTTGCTGCTGCTACGACGAGCACCGCCGCCGGCGATCATCGTCGTCCTTGGCGGGCGGCGAACGATGACCATCCTGCCGCCGCCGTGCGCGTACGCGGCGGCGGCGGCCGGACAGGGCGACGCGGCGAGCAGGAGGAGGGCGACGAGGAGGAGCACTGCGAGGGGCTGATGGCCTGACGACGGCATTGTCGTCCTTGTCATCAGCTTTTGTGCTCGCGCGCGTGCACCACCGGTAGGTACGTTTGTCCCCGTGGTGATGGAGGCAGGCCGCCGGCCGGGCAGATCATCTTATATACACAAAACGTAGTGCGCCTATGCACACCATCTTGTATGATTGCAGCTATCACGAGCTCAAGAAAAGCATATGGCGTTATTGCTTGGGCCACGAGTCACGACCTTTAATTAGTGTGCACCAATTAAGGTACCTTTCGTGCATGAACCTTGGCATGATCACTGCATTTATATACCAGCTGTCTAGCCACCACCCAGCCACAAATGCATAGGAACGAAAGTAAGAAGTTGCACTACTTCACCAGTGTCCACGTCTACATGACGATAGATAGACATGGCATCACGCGAAGGGCTTGTTTGGTATGGTTCTAGCTCCCGCGGCGAAAAAAAAAAAATTCGGCTTTGGCTGATTGGCTCTGCCTCATTTTTGTGAAGCACCTTCTCTAATCACTTGGAGCTATTTTGAAAAACGTTTGGTAAAACAAGTACTCATTCTTCAGTTTAACACTTCTGATTTGAGGAGGACCCGAGGAAGCCATACATTTCAACTTTGTTCTTGCAGTGTAAATCGTTATGTGCTTCTTCTCCCTGTGAGTTTGTCTTTTTTATAGGTTCTCCCTGTGAGTTGAACGATGGGGCCGAGCACGACAGGAACATGATCCATACCTCCTGCGCGGCCCAGCGATGCCTGCACCCTGTGCCTGGTCTGAGCAGATCTTTATTTGGAAATGTGCTGCTCATGAGGACACAAAAGAGCATCTCGCTGTGCGCACACGCACACGAACGGACCAGGGGAGTGAGCAAGACCATCATATACATAAAACTGGGACGGCGGGCCTGATCTTGCACGTTAAGAAACGAACAGTCAAACACCATGAGGCCCTGTTCACCATTTCAAACTAGTCACTATTTATTCTAACCTTTCACAATTCAACTATTCCTCCTTCTAAAAAGACACGCTTTCCAGGACTTAGCTACACAGTTTTTCTAAAGCCATAATGTTTTTTTTCTACAATCTGAACACACCCTGAATCATAAAGGGTGAGGTTTAGCTTTCCCCATGGTAAAATGGTAAATGTATCACCGCCGTCCAGTAATTGACCGATCAACCAATCAAAATTTAGCCGGCTAATATGCAGAAACACCGAACAAATATGCTGGGTGCAGCTTGGTGATTACTCATGAGTCATGACGGTAGCCAAAAGTGCTGCACTTGAACCACCGAGTCCACTTTTGAAAAAGGCTGTTCACGCAATTTTTGTTGGCTTGTTGTAAGCCACCCTATTTTGATGGAACAAATTAGATCCATACCAAAATACCTTTAAACATAAAAGAAGTTTCTAGTAACTTGTGATGATTTTGGTATAAAATTTGGTGTGCTGCTTTTTTGGCAACAAACCGATTGATAGCAAAATTCTTTTGGCAAGCCTTGAATTTTGATTGGGCAAAGACTGGAACCCAATTACCCAACCAATCACTTAGGACATGTTTGGATCTAGTGCTAAACTTAGTCAACTAAAAATTAACCATTGTTGCTCTAAAGGGCTAAAAGTTAGTTTACCCTGACCCACATCTAAACTTTAGTCGATTAATCCTCCAAACATAGCTGATGAGGGTTTATTTCAGACCACGAGGTCAAAATTCTAAATTGCCCTCCCACCAAAACCGTATCTTTTTCTCGTACATCATCACTAAGGGCAGGTTATACTTTAATCAACATGTGGGATAAATATTAGACTTGGATCCAAATAACAAAGGGCTATATGATGGTTTGGGCGTCTGAACTTTAGCCAATCCAAACATGCCCTTATTCATAACTGATGAGGTGAAACATGAAAGATTAGCCAACGCTAACCGATTAAGCAAGTATCTACTCCCATTCTCTCTGCATAAAATCGGCATCAATCGATGGCTCAAGACGTTGTACTTTTAGGTTTTAAGATTAATGAAAACATCACGCAAACAACACACACTTGTTGACGATGGACTGACTAATCGAGGAGCCACGACAGCTAGGCAGAACCGCCGGCCTGAATATTTCCTTCAGAGTTCAGCGCGCACACACAAACTCCGACATCGATCACATCAGTAATCCCTTTCGATAGATGCATGGCGATTGGCAACAGCCACCGCTCATGGCATGCATATGGGGCAGCATGCATGCATGCAAATCAGCAGCAATCGCCATGTCATCAGCTAGTAGAGCAGCCCTGGGACTGGTAAATGTTGTCGCACGGCCGCACGTATGACCTCCACTTGGCGCCGCAGTTGTGGATGCACGACGCCTCGTTCGCTTTCAGCGCCTTGGAGGAGACGTAGTCGTCGCCCGCCCCCAGCAGCAGCCCGGCGGCGAACTCCGGCGCCACCTCGTCCTCCACCAGCCGCCGCTCGTTGTAGTACCTGCTGCTGCTGCTGCTAGCACCGCCGCCGCCACCGGGCGCGCGGACGATGACCATCCTGCCGCCGCCGCCGCCGCCGTGCGCGTACGACGAGACGGCGGCGCTGGTGTGAGCCGAGCTGGCCGACGTGGCGAGCAGGAGGAGGGCGACGAGGAGGAGCACCGCGAGGGGAGGATGACGATGGCCTGCCGGCATTGTCGTCCTTGTTGTTAGATTTAATTGTGCGCGCGTGCAACGGAATCCGCGCGTGGTGGTGGTGACTGGTGGTGAGGCTGGCCGGGCAGGGCACATCTTATATACACAAACGTGTAGTAGTGCGCCGCCTACGCACAACATCTTGTATGATTGCAGCTACATATACAAATATGCGCGGCGAGGCTGCTACCATCTGAACACGAGCTGAAGATCGATCGAAAAGCCTGGCGTTAATTGATTGGGACATTGGGTGGCCTTTAGTGTGCGTGCGCACCAACTAACATAGGAACTGTATGTCAGTATGTGGAGCAAGCACTAGCTTGCATCCATCCATGTACCTTGGCATGATCACTGCGAATATCACAAATGGGAATGGGAGAGTACCAGAATTTGCGCTGCCTCGATCTGCCTGTGGTGTCTTTTGCGCTACTTCATCACTCACCACGTCTATATGACGACATAGCACCGCAGAGGTGGACCCATCGCATAAGTGGAATGAGGTGATTTATTTTTTCTCAATGAACCTCGGACTCGAGTTTTGTATATATATAACCAAATTTTGATTGGAAAAACAAAAACCAAACCGTCATGTTCAGTGCAACCTAATGCCCACCCCATAAGAGTATTTTCAACAATCTCCCAATAAGTACTCCTAGACAAGGTGTTGTCGGGAGGTCCCAAAATCATTTCCATGATTTTATCAGGAGAGATGGTTTTGTAGTTTCCCAATAATTATATTCCATTAGGAACTACCATAATAGGAGAGACTCGGCTCCCACTCTATTTGGGGAGATTTGAGTGGATTATTCGTTTGTCGCAAGGATTTATACAAAAAAAAATGTAAAGGAACTCTGTGAAACAATATTTTTTCATCAACTTTTCTAATATAAAAGTTGGACGGTAGAAACGAAGAATGTTGAAGTAGATGTTCTCAAGGAGCAAAGGGGAACAGATGAAAAACACAAATTACGATGCTCATATTCATATATGCGCGCTGGCAGGTTGTGAGACTGATGACAAAGCCATCTTAGGCGGCACTCACTGACAACACCACCCATGTTGACTACCATAAGAAACAGAAATCTCTAAGAAATAATTAGCATAGTTTCAACTAGCTGGTTTTCGACATAATACATAAATAAATATAATAACACACAATACAAGATGAACGAGAAAATAAACAACAATGAAAAATAAAAAAAAGGAAAACACACACGAGCAGTTCTGTCCAGGAAAAAAAACAGCAGGCACATATAAGGTTCATAAAACTGGGCGATGGGCCCAATCTTGCACACTTGTTTATTCGCGCGTCGCGCGCAGCTGAAGTTTGTAACACACGCACTCACTCTGACACAGTGACACCATCCCGCGCTCGTGGCATCGGTCACCCTCCGTTGCAATGATCACCGTATTTGCACGGCCGGGTGTAGGACTGGCCGGGGTGGCTGCAGTGGCCGTCGATGCACACCTGCTTGCTAGCTACCAGAGAGCTGGCGACGGTGGACCCCACCGCCCCCAGCAGGCCGGCGAACTCCGGCGCCACCTCGTCCTCCACGCGCCGCCACTGCTGCCACCTGTTACGACCACCGGCGGCGGCGCTCGTACGCGTCGTCGTCCCCGGCGGCGGCGCGCGGATGATGACCATCCTGCCGCCGCCACCGCCGTAGTTGTTAGCCGCGGCCGCCGGAGTACCGATGGCCGACACGGCGAGCAGGAGGGCGACGGTGGCGCCGAGGAGGAGCACGGGGAGGGGAGCCCTGACCGGCATTGTGCACACACCGGTTTAATGACCCGCTTGGTAAGGCCGGGAACATGTTATGAACTATGTGCACTATGCACACACGATCTCATCTTATATAGTTGCGGTTGCAGCTAAGGCCAGGCTAACGGGGCGCAAGTAGCTGAATAGAAGCATGGCATTATTTGATGACCTTTACTTATTAGTGTCGTTTTGGGGACCGATCCAAAAAGTTCATAACAACATAGCAACTGTGGGTGACACGCGCATAGTGGATGCAAGCATATGCGTGCGCACCAACAACATATGAACCTATATATAGCACCGTATATGGCGCTTTCATGTGCCTTACATAGCTTGGCATTACGACTATCACTAGCCGTGTAGTTGCAAATGTGGCGTGCCCGCCGTGCCGACGTGTGAATGACGACATGTCGACATGGCTTGACAAATGCATGCTGCCCCGACGCCCCAAGCGCCAAGCTGCAGGCGGCCGCCCAATTCCGGCGCCACCTCGATCGTCCTCCAGCCGCGCCGCGCTGCCACCTCCTGTTCACCCTAAGCTGAGTGCAGTCTGGTGACTAGCCAACGTGCTACACCTGAACCACCAAGTAATAAGGCCCACCTCTGAGAAGGGTTCTGTGTTGACACAAATTTTCCTCCCGATTGTTAATTTTTTTATAAGGAAATTCATTTCTTTTAGGGAAACAACGGGCAACCCTTTGGGTTGCCTGAAATTTTATCAACTTAAGAAACAACTGTAAATGAAACATCACCCTAGTTAATTTGTGCACAGCTGCAAGATTTTTGCGCCGCACACACAATGACAACATTACTGTTGTAAAACACGTCGTCAACGGTTGGATCTTCTCCCTCTCACGCCTCTCATGATAAACACAAGAACAAAGTAGACAAGACACAATGTAGGTGGAGCTTCTCTTTATTACTCATCTTCGATGATTTACAATGACAATCTCTCTCATATATATACTCCGACCTATGACTAGAGTTTCGGTAAGAGCCCACAAACAACCGGACATGGACTAGGACTTCTAGTCCTTCTTTCCTTCTATACAAGTCCGGGCAACCGGACATGGACTAGGACTTCTAGTCCTTTCCTTCTATTCAAGTCCGGTTGTATTACAACACTCCTCCTTGGGCGATTACCACGAATATATATGCCTCATTAAAAACTCCATCCGAAAACCCAGGGGGGGAAACGGTTATTGGAGAAAAGAGTACATATCAACCGCAATTGTATTGCATATGTTGCCTCGTCAAAAACCTTATGTGAGAAACCTTCAAATAAAACCTCACTAAGGGAAAAAGAGTACAACATCAAACCTTCTTGGTTTCTGTACAATTATACATTCATCATTCTTCATGAACAATGATCAATCTTCAAGATTATGCATAAACTTCAGGTTCTTGCAATAATGATGTATGTGATCTTTAATAATCAAGTGGTATACCTTCATGGTATATAATCGTTAAGTTTATTCACTCTAGATAATACTTAATGAAAATATGTGCTCCCCTCGTAACGATATTCTTTGAACTTCATGTTCATGATGATTTTAAGCACATTCTTCATAAATGTGTACGAATATTGGTATTCAATTACCAAAATATTTAGTCCTTCAAAGACTTAATATAGTTCTTCTAGACTATGATAGAAGCAATGCTTCGAGCACTAATAACCACTTATTTAATTATGCAATACAAATAAATTTTATCCTTTCATAGGAACATGGGGACAATGAGTTACAAATTAGTATACCTTCGAGGTATTATATTTTCAAACCTCGGTGTTTGAGGTTAGTCAGTCTTCATTTGGCATTTGAAGGGGATAATTCAATTTACCAATCACCAATATACCTTCTATGGTATTCGAGGATACTTGCTATTCAATGATAGCTAGCTATTTATGCACATACAAGTGCTTATATGGTACATTCAAGACCATTTAAATCCTCGTTGCACTTCTAGTCTAATCGTTCGGGTCCGTACGAGTCTTCACTTGTATCTTCAGGATTGTTGCTGCTCATGCAGGAGTTGACTGATGATGTCATTCAATGACTATTTTCTTCGGGAATCTTTAATTCTTCAAGAATAATATTTCTCTTCTATGAGAAATTTTTTCGTGATAGAGAGAAATAATTTTCACAATAATTTGAGTTCTTCTATGAACTCTTTACTTTTATTCCTTCTAGGATATGCTCTTCGTGAGACATTTTAATATTCATTCAAGAATATTATCTACCTTAGACATTTAATGTTTAGTATGAGCTTTGATTCTATTTCATATTATTTTATTCCTTGGAGGAAAAATGAGTCCTTCAAGGATCATTTCTCAGGGATTTTCAGAATCCACTGATTAACTGCATAATATTTTATTCATTTATTCGTGTCATTTGCCAGATATGATACAGAATATTTATTCATACATAATGGGAGTTTAATAGTCTTTTGAAAGACTTATGAACCATAGTATTTCACCATATCTTTATTTCATAATGTCTCGTAAATAGTTTGAACTTCTAGGTTCAGATACTTTCTTCATGGTTCAACCTCAATTGCATTCTTTCATTGACCCGATATGAGTGCTTCATGCAACTCTGCCATGGACTTTAGTCTTGGATCCATGCTCTCGCTTAGAGAAACATTTGCAATTATAGAGGTAATGTTGTCGATATTCATTCAATTCTCCTATATCTTCAAGATAAGACTATTATATAGTCAATATTTTTCTGCTTATCCCAACACAAAATATTGCGCGCTCTTTGAAGTGTTAGGCATTCATCTTCATGATGAACATTTCTCAATTTGTGAGGTAATTAACCTTGAAGGTCTTCTGCTTTGGAATTTGTGGCCAAGTACTTTGTCAGTGTGAGTAATTATTAGATACCTGGGATATACCACACATAGCATTTTGTTTACTACAAGTAAACTTGAACCTCAAGTTGTTTCTCCTAATTTCTGATGCCCCATTTGTGAGTATTCATCATGTGCACATTCTCACTGGGATCAAGTCCTTCAGGGAGTTTCACGTCAAGTGTTGGCCACATTAAGTGGCGCCCCGTGGGCTTCCTCACAATTTCAATTTTCTGGCAATATACTTTGCTTCATGCAAGTATAATATAGTGTGTGTTTATATTCCTGCTTCAAACTTCCAGGAATATTATATGAAGATATTTCTTGCTTCAAATATAAGACATTCATATGGACTCTCTCCCCCTAATGCCGATATTATATTTTCATTACTAGCATACTTCTAAAATGTCCCCATGGGCTTAGTATATTGGAAATTCAGATCCATTTTCCAACTTCAAGGTGATGCCCATTTATGTATGCTATTATGGTGAAATATATTAATAGTTACACACACTTCTTTTAAATATAGGGGTTATTTGTTTATATGCAGTGAGCTAGACTTTATAAATGTAGTAACATGAATGCTACATTTATGTGCAATGCGGTATATTCGGTATACCTATAATTTACACTATTAGAAGTCTACGAGACTATTTTTATTTTCTAGCTTCTTTATTTATTTTGCCTATTTATAAGAATAATACTATTTATTTTGCCTATTTAAAAGCATAATACTCATACCATATACTTCAAGTATTTAACATAAACTTTCAGTTTATAAATATACAAAATATAATCTACATGGAATTTTCTTCTAGAAAAATAATTGCTCATTCATTCAAGAATTCCACATATACTTTTGATTCCATGATATAAAATATTTTTCCACATAATAGACTACCAGGTCTATATTCTTTTATGTATCCGTAAAAACCCATTCTGATTTGGGTTAACCAACTTCTAGTTGGATATACTGAGCCAACTCTAGGCCATTTTTCTCCCCCTGATCTTAGCCTTCTTGACTAAAAATTTACTTAATGATTTTAGATCATTTAGTATATGTGCATATGCCGCACAAGTGAGCTAGCTTGCTAGCTAGTTGATAGATTTTTATGACAGACTACTAGCCATCCTAGTGTAATGGGGTCTGCTACTCAACAGGAGAAGCTTGAGGAACACATAGCATGCAAGCTAGTGCAAATACAAGAATGACACAATGGCTGCAAGCCAGTGTAGAGCGGATTTTTAATATGATACCCCTGCAAAGGGTTCTAATTAATGTAGTGACATGATGGTCCTTACATTAATGTGGAATAACTGTTAATTGGTCATTCTAATTGACACAATGATATATGGATTACAAAAGTATGTGCAAAGCTGCTTGCTTAGTCAATGCAGTGACTATGGCTACGGGCCAACTTGCACGTTGATTGTCCCCCATCTAATAGGACGAGGCTCTGAACCAACAATCATACAGGATTAGGGATATGCCTATTAAATTTTTCTATAATTTATCCACATTTTTTGTATACCTCTTGGCCCAAATTTCTCCCCCTCGTCATACCACAATTGCACTTCAGGTGATGTGCTGCTTCAAGCATGATATATGAAAAAGTTTCATAGAATCAAATGTACTAGTAGTATATATAATATGATATGAATTCATATATTATTGTACCGTTCGGTGTACAATAATGTGGTGGGTAGAATAAATTTCAAGTTACAGGGCCTATGTATTAAGTACATAGTTGAGTAATATATCCGTTCATCGCCAGATTGAATCCTTCAAGATCAATTAAGTGGCGTGTATATTACTAATTTTATGTGCTTCTTGAAAATTCAATTTTCATTCTACCTATATGGTAGTAGTGCACAAATAAACTTCATGTTTACTTGAGGCGTTGTGGTAATATATCAATGCAGATGATTATCTAATAGGCAATATACAACAATTATTTACATATTCAATATGTAATTCTTTATTTATTCCATTAGATTAAACTGATTACTACAGGTAAAAATTGCTACAAGCATTTGGACAAAAGGTAATGTGAGAAAAACCTATGCAGAGGTAAGAAACATCAATTTGTTGAATTTGCCCTTCTAATCTGGAAAGATTCTTAAATTAATGCTAAACTTCATGTTTAAAGCAAAAAGATAAGTACTTACTCTTCATGAGTACAACCAAATTCTTCATGAATAACTAATAATGCAACTTATGTAGAATATTCTATTCATTCATGGTTATGGGGTGAGCACGAAATTTCGTTGCTCATTGCGTCTCCCCCTAAGCCTAGCATCACTTTTGGAATGTACTTTATTTTTTCTTCCACCTCTGTAGCTTATGGAACTTCTGGTAGCATAAATATTTGTTGTATTGAGCTTATGCATATTCTTCTTGAATTGCAAAAATGTCTACATGACAAACAACATGTACAATTCTTCTTGAATTGCAAAACTGTCTACAAGACAAACAATATGTTTCTTCTAGAAGACATATTAATTTTGTATAACTTCATGTCATATCAAGCTCAATTAATTAATATATTTGTTTAAGAGTTTACTGCTAGTAAATCATAATGCTATATTGAAAGATAAAAATGTTTGTTTTCTATAAGCTAAAATAACTTTCAGAGTTATATAACATCTCTTTTAGAGATTATATAGTATCAGGCTTAAACCAATAGTATATTTCTTCAAGAAATAATAGACTTATATTTCTTCGAGAAATAATAGACTTCATGCCACATTCTACATTATTCATGCAATTTCTACAAGCACACTTCATGTGTTTTAGTGCATGAAACAAGTGCAAAATTAATTAATATTGGTTAATCTATTCAATAGATTTATTTTCTATAATTTCCCAGAATTTTCCAAGCAAAACAAAATACCCCATTCCACACAATTGCCCGGAAAACATTCAAATATGACACTCTCAGTGGTATTATATCTAAGGTCTTCAAGATTGAGAGATATCATAGCAATTCAGAGATTAATGGTTTAGTTTCAGAAATATAACCATTAAACATGCTTAAAAAAAATATGAGCCTAAAAAAAGGGTTTCAAAAAATTTAGAGAGCTCATATACCTAAAACCATGTTTCTATGATTGAAGGCATTATATTACTTTATTAATATGCAATTAAATAGCATTAAATAGTTAATATTTTTCATGAATTATCAATTTATATAGATAAAAACATGTAATTCTTGATCTGCCGAAAAAAAACACTGCGAAGTGTTTTCTGCTAGAAAAACTCAATTCCATAGAAACAAGGTTAACTACAGGTTATAACACTAATTTACATACTAACACACGAATTATATCTGCAAGATAATACTGTTCTGATTTTTTTTCATTGTTCTGCAGGCCCGGTCAGGTCCTAGTCGGGCCGCCCCCTTTAATTTGCACTAGTATATCTCTTCAGGTAAAGTATGTACCAGCAGCAATCTCCAGCTGTGAGCAGCGGCTTCGAGCCGTGCTTCACTGCTTTGCCCTTGAGCTAGGCATGTGGTGCCAGCGGGATGGGTGAGGAGTATACCATACGTAGGGCCACAACACATACGGGCACTACTATGTTGAGTACGATGCTGAGTTCAGGGCAGGTAGATTCATATCCTGCTAGGAGACATGAGATCGGCTACGGGCTCGGCTCATACTCGATGTCGGTTCTGTGCGGTACTCGGAATCGGCCTCTGCTGCCTACAGAACTGCGACGACTTTTGGGTGTAAGACCTGGAAAAAAAAACAGACTGTTGGGTGTAAGACTCGAGCAAAAACATGCATGACTGCAGGTCCATCATGTACTTGGCTCAAACTCGACTTCTAGCGATGGGGGCGTCTGCGAGACGCGTGACGACAGCATGCAGGTCGGCGGCAGCTGTTTTGAGCGGCCCTTGACTTCAGGTGGCAACTCGATTTCGAATCGAGGTTGTGTCGCTCATAGGCGTTTTGTCAAACGTGTAAGTAATCAACGTCAAGTCAAACTCCCAGTCAATTCGGTGGTGTTTGTATGTACGGACTGATGGAGGTGTGGCACGTGGTCTGGTTTCAGACCTCCAGCAGGTACGGCTGCGTATCTTCAGGCATAGGTTTGCTACAACTATCTGCTGTTTACAAACGCTAGGAACATGGGGTTTCTCTGGTTGTTGTTTCGTGCCACATGCAGATCGGCAATAAGATTTGATCATGCGAGATCAATCGGGGGAAAAAAATATAAAACCTTGTACTGCATGTACATTTATTTAGCTGATTAAAACCATCCAACACAAAGGCTGGTTCCAAAGGTCTAATCTACTAAAAAAAATCATACCTTGACGGATGCCAATTTGATCTACTCCACTTGCCGCGTGGGGTAGTTATCAGTAGACACATACCGCGTAGGGCTTTAGGCATAGTCGTAGACCTGCCTGCTTGATGACGATGATGTCGTTGCAGTGCAGATCGGTAGCAGGTAGAGGTAGCAGATCTTTCCGCTAACGACATTGATGTAGTCGACGTCGTCGAAATAGTCGTCGGCGAGGACGGCGGCGAGATCACCCGCGTCGAGCTTGATGATGACTCCTCCGATGCGTGTAGTCGACGAAGAGCGGTCGTGCTGATTACGTGTTGTAAAACACGTCGTCAACGGTTGGATCTTCTCCCTCTCACGCCTCTCATGATAAACACAAGAACAAAGTAGACAAGGCACAATGTAGGTGGAGCTTTTCTTTATACTCATCTTCGATGATTTACAATGACAATTTCTCTCATATATATACTCCGACCTATGACTAGAGTTTCGATAAGAGCCCACAAACAACCGGACATGGACTAGGACTTCTAGTCCTTCTTCCATTTTATACAAGTCCGGGCAACCGGACATGGATTAGGACTTCTAGTCCTTTCCTTCTATTCAATTCCGGTTGTATTACAACAGTTACATTATCGTCCACCCTCCACCCCCTCAAGGTGGCGCCCGTCGTTCGATCAGAAACAGAGCAGGTAGCTCTTCGAAGCTCTGCATTTCAGTTTCAGCCGCTACTTGTGCAGAGAACGGGAGCTGATGCGCGGGCGTACGTACACGGCGTGTTCACGCACGCACCAGACACTACGGTCACGCACGCTCGGTTATTCGTGTTAATTTTTCGGAAAAGCAAGAAACAGCAAGCTCGTTCATTCGTGCACAGCGGCAAGATTTCGGGACACACACACCCCATTACATCATCAGCCAACCCATCGGATATGGCAACGGCCGTCATGGCATTCACGAGGATCGGAGAAGCCATCTCATTAGCAGCCTTGAGATTGATAGAAGTAGCCGCACGGCCGGGTGTAGGGTAGGCCGTTGTTCTTGCCGCCGCAGTTGTGGATGCACGACGCCTCGTTCGCTCTCAGCGTCCTCGAGGAGACGTACTCGCCGCCGTTCGCCCCCGCCAGCATCCCAGCAAACTCCGGCAAGCCCACCTCGTCCTCCACCAGGCGCCGCCGCTGCTGCTGCCACCTCCTCTTGAGAGCACCATCGTCGTCGTCGCCAGCACCGGCGACGTCGACTACCACCCTGCCGCCGCCGCCGCCGAAGTCGTTGCTCGTGGCAGCGGCGGCGGCCACCGGGCAGGAGAGGGAGAGGAGGAGAAGGGCTGTGGCTGCCGGGACGACGAGGATGATGACGGCGGCGAGGGACAGCCTGCTACTGCTGGCCGGCATTGTGAACGAACCACACCGGCTTTGGAATGGTTTGCCTGATTGATTGCTCACGGAGTCACGGGTTCAGGTAGGCACTTGGCTTTTCTACTCTATACGTACATGCACACGGAATGTACGTGCATGGTCTGCCGTTGAGAATCAGGAACAGCTAGCCTTTTTTAACATCTAGCTCGAATTATTGCAACCATTTTGGACCTAGCTGTTCAATTATTCCGGCCATTTTGGATCTAGCTGATGAACTACTGTTTCCCTGCTTGGCTTGTCCAAACTCTCTCGGAATTGCTATCAATCTTCCGTAAATTTGAGATTCCATCCATACTTTTCAGTATTTAAGATTAATTACTCCTATGGTAGATATTGATTACTCGATTTGTTAAGCCCGACGGTTAAAAAAAAAAAGACCGGTTTTGGAATTGGACGGCAAAAATCGAAATCCAACGTATAGTTGATGACAAGAAATCGGCTTACCCTATATGCATGCTCCACAGCAGAGAGAGAGAGAGATTTTGGAGTGACATTGTTATTCTTTGATAGACCAATCAAATAATTATGGAAAAGTATGTCGAACCAAACTAACCAATCTGTTGCGGCATTCCCTTTGGGCAGATGGAGAAGAGAACAACAGAATTTTTCCCATCTGGCCTTTCTCCTTTTTTTTAAAAAAAATGATGCTGTCAGGTGTCGTACAATAATGTGCGTGGTGGAAATGCATATGTGCATCTTTTAGATGCATTCTTTTTTATTTCAGTATCAGTTAATATAAAACCCACATGGGCAAGATGTGTAGGACGCAGAATATATCGACGCACTCGCGCGCGTAGGCCGCGCGGCCATGGCCACACCAATACACACGTGTACGACTCGACTGTAAGTACGTACTCGTGGCAATGGACATTGGACACAACAAGGCGTACGTACACGGACGAATCAAGCAAGCAGTCGCCGCCGGCCGTCCCTGCCACCGGAATGGCGCGAACCCCGGCCAGGAGAACGGCGAGGGGCGGCAGGTAGCAACGGCCGGCAAGCGAGCGCTTGGCTTGACACGTTTTACCCTACTGACGTCATGGCCCCTCGATCATCACGTCATTCAGAAACAGGGCAGGTACGTAGTATCTCTCTTCAAAGCGCTGCATACTAATACTAACCTTCTTATCGCTCGAAAAAAGCGAGCGACGGGAGTGCTCCGCACACGACGCGTATGTGTCTGTTTTTTTACTGCTTTCTCTTGGCCTTCTGTTTCATTTTTTTTATCCTTGGACCAAAATAGGCCTGCAAAATACGCTGTAGGTGTGCAGTAATCATTTCCCCTTTTCCTCATTGCGTGGGCCCTCTTGGCCTTCTGTTTCATTTTTTTTTGTCCTTGGGCCAAAATAGGCCTGCAAAATGCGCTGTCGGTGTGCAGTAATCATTTCCCTTCTTCCTCATTGCGTGGGCCGTATACCGTCAAATGAAGTACACTGTTAATGCATTATGTGGTGGCAATAGGCACACGCATCATCAATGGTTGCAGGAGGCACACGCATCGTCAATGTACGACGAAAAAATCGTCTCCCACCCACACATTAATCGTTCCTGATCTCCTAACCAACACATGAGGTAGCCCATCATTTGTCATATATGGTTTCCGTCAGATGAGGCATGGCGTCAACGCATCACATGGTCGCCGTAGGCATACGTATCGTCGATGTACCTCGAAAAATTACCACCCACCCACAAGCTAATTTTTTTACCGCTTCCGTCAAATGAGGCGTGGCGTTAAAGCATCATGTGGTGGCCCCACCCACATACTAATCGTCCCTGATTCTCCTAACCAACACAGGCGGTAGTTCGTCATTTTTCATATATGGCAGTAAAATTAATAGTCTTAGAGCATGTACGATTGAGCTGCCTCCGTCGTAGATGTGCGATATCATGCATGCGAAATAAATAAAATGACAGAAAGTCGTTTAGCCAGTTATGTCATAGAAAT
Source organism: Digitaria exilis (assembly GCA_015342445.1). Lineage (NCBI taxonomy): Eukaryota > Viridiplantae > Streptophyta > Magnoliopsida > Poales > Poaceae > Digitaria > Digitaria exilis. The sequence continues at coordinate 2,665,954 of JACEFO010000191.1, read as the reverse complement.
GCATAGTACGCACGTCCTCTAAGCCTTTATGTCATATTTACAAATAAATTAAGGAGTTGTGTCGTATAACTAGATAAACATAGACTAATTATAATATTAATTGCAGAGGTTGAGACTACTTCACGAAACAACGACAATGACTCTCCGAATTTAACCCAACTAATACCTGGCACATGACGTGTCTTGCGTGACTATTTTTTCTACTATACACAACACCAATTTGGCTATTTCATTAGCCATACGTAGTTGCCATATTTTTACCTTTATATTTCTTTTGGCATATCCTAGCATGTTTTTGTCTTGGCCCGTTTACCATGATAGGCTCGCCCTACTAGATGCGTATTTGTCCTCCTATCGTTGGCCACAGCCTGCTACGCCTAGTGCAGCCTATACAACTGGTGATATATACGATATGTAATTGTGTTTAGATACATGGCAAAAATTATTTATCAAAAAACTAAAAAATAAATAGTAGTTTAGAACGGCGAAAGTATATTTGTATTGGGGTGTTTTGATACTAATTAGAAGTATTAAATATAGACTAATTACAACAGAAGACTAATAAATTAGGCCTAATTGTTTCATGATTTGACAATGTAGTGTTACAGTAACTATTTGCTAACGATCATGCTCAATAGATGCGCCTCACGATTTAGCCTATAGGTTTGTAATTAATTTATGTTTAGCCCACCTAATTAGCATACAAACACTCGATGTGACATGATATAAACTTTTACTTAAGGATCAATATAGTTAATATATATGCTGATTTTTAGTTGTACTATTTTCGTTTTCCGTTGTTGCTTTACGTGGGGTTGGAAGGCCTTTAATATACAAAACAACGCTAACCAACCAACAAATTTTAACACTACACCTATTGCTAACAACTTAAAAACAATTTAAAAAGAATATTGTATCTTTCAATACGAGCGCAGCGAAGCACGCTAATATTTCTAGTGCATTTCAACCACGCACTGCTAGGCTGATGCACGGGCGTCGTACACGGCGTGGTTCGCGCACCAGACACTACGGTACGGTCGCGAACGCTCGCTTACTTGTGCTTTCTGCAACGAACGAACACAAACGCTGTCTTTTCAAATATATGGAAATAATAACACACAGTAAACAAAAAATAAGAAAACAAACAAGAATGGACAAAATAAATCAAAGTAAAAAAAAACACGATCTTTCCTTGTAGGGCGCGTGTTCACACAATTTTTGTTGGCTTCTTGTCGGCCACCGACGATATGCACCCGCGGCTCGCCACGGAACACAACACGCTTGTTTATTCGCAGGTTCACATCTGCAATTTTTTTTTGGGGCCACACCCACACACACACAAACGCTGAGATGCATATGGCGACAGCCGCCTGTGATTAGCATTAGCAGCCTTGTGATCGATAAAGTTTGTTGCACGGCCGGACGTAGGACCGTCCTTTGCCGCCGCAGTTGTTGATGCATGCCGCCTTGCTAGCCGTCAGCGCGCGGGAGGAGACGAAGTTGCCGTTCGTCGCCAGCATGGCGCCGAACTCCGGCGCCACCTCGTCCTCCACGCTCTGCTGCTGCCACCTGCTACGACCACCGCCGCCGCTCGTCGTCGTCCCAGGCGCGCGGCGGATGATGAGCATCCTGCCGCCGCCAACAACGCCGCCCGCGTCCGCCACCGACGCTGCGAGCAGGAGGGCCACGGTGGCGGCGAGGAGGAGCACCGCGAGGGGACGAGCGCTGCTGGCCACCGGCATTGTTTGCACTGGTTGTGCTTTGGTAAGACGACCAGCTGAGAACACGGTCTTATATGCATGGTTGCGCACAGTGTTGCAGCTTCGGAGCAGGACACGATCGAGCTGAACAAAAGCATGGCATGCATTATTGGGTGATCTTTACTTTAGTAGCTTAGTGTCTTTTTTTGGGTCCCGATTCGAAAGTTCATAACAGTAGACTAAAGCTAGCACATATTCATAGTTCATATATTGTATCTGAGTGTACATGTTCAGAAAACGGGGCATGCATTCTCATTGTTCTCGCCCAACTGCATACAAGAAGCTCAACGAAAGCATGGCATCTCGGGAACTTTAGGTAAGGTGGTGCGATTATTTGGGGCTACCCAGTGCAAAAGATAATCTCAAGTTAAAGAAACCTAATTGAAGCATGATGGAGGTCTCTAAACTTTTCTTCTTACTTATTTCCTTCATCAAAGACATCTAATCTCTGAAGATCTGGCCTGGGATTTTTAAACTTGCCGCCCTTTGTGTTACCCGTAGCAGGTCCTCACATTTGAAAATGCAGTTTATTTGAGGTTCACCCTAACTAATTAAGTGATTATGACATGTGTAAATCCTCAGATAGTTGTATAAATAGATAATCTGAAAGTGCTGCACGGGAAAATTGAATCAACACGCAGTATCAGTGGTAAGAGATTATCCGGGGTGCTCTTTTTTTTTTTTTTACCTTCGATCTATCAATGTCACTTGAACAGGTTTTGACTTTTGAGGGAATGAATTTGCATCCAAGAGTTCACAAACTCGAGTAACGCACCGACACAAGCCGAGGGACCAAAACATTGCATTCTCAAAGTTCTAAGGTACACTTTACTCGCACACTTCATGATAAGATCATTCTCACACACTGGTTGTCTACTCGCAGGAACATATGCAGTGTCTGGTACTGATGAAACAGGGCGAACAAAGCTGACGGCCTGACGCTGACTGCCTAACAGCTGATTCATGAAATCAGATGCTGCACCTGAACCACCAATGCAAGGCTACTTTTGCCAAATAAAGGCTTCCATTATCCCTTTTGCCAAAGGCTTTCTTTCATCTACCTGTCGGGGAACGAGATCCTCTGCCGTTTGCTTCTCAGCGGCAGAGGGACGTCCGACTGCTGTTGAACGTCGATTGGGCATCAAACGGCGAGAAACAGTCTGCCGGCACCCTGGCTCCCTTCCTCTCATCTCACACGTGAAACAGTTTATGAAAAAAAATCACTCATACACAGTGTATCCAAAGCAAATTCCGATTATGTTTGTTATGATAAAATCTTCAAAACTAGATCACACTTGACGGCGTTTAGACTAATTTTTTTTAAACATCTTTTTACACAGGCGAAACAATTCGGTTCAACACCAAACAAATCAAATCAATTTTTTTTTGAAATTTTTGTTCTGTCTGTATAAAATTTTGTTCCGCGGCTAAGGGTAATTTGCTCCATGGTACCATACCATTACATTCCTTCCGTGCAAGCTTTTCTTTTGCTTGTGCAAATTTTGTTCCATAGCTACGATAATTTGTTTCATGATATAGTTCTTTCACATCATTTCCATGCAGTTTTTTTTGTTTCACCTGCATATATTTCTATTTTGTCCGTCGGCTAAGATAATTTCTTCGACGACGAAATAGAACAAATGGTTCCTTCTGTGCAGCATTTTGTTCCGCGTGTATATATTTTTCTCCGTTCGTATAAAAATTTGTTTCACGGTTAAGATGATTTGTTTGACGTCAAAATAGAATTAATTGTTCCGCTTTTATAAATAGAAAAATATTTCAGAAAGTTAAGTCTAAACTTTGCATTTGCAGGAGGGGGGTGCCCAGAGATGTGTTAACGTGACGCTAAGCAATCCTTGTGTGTAGACAATTGGGCTGATTTGTGGGCTATATGATGTTGAGCTTCTTTGCTGTAAATGCGTGCCGTACTGCCATTGGATGCTCAATCGAGGTTCCACAGGTGCCGAACGTCCCTCTGCCGCTCAGAAGCAAACGGCAGAGGATCTCGCTCCCCTGTCGGTAGGCTAACACTGGTACCTGCACTATCACTACTAGTATGCCTATAACTAACTTACTAACCTAGTTCCAATTAGTGATAAGCCGATAAGCCTCTGTATTTTCCTGGTCAGTAGTAAGATGACAGAGTCGTTTTCTTTTTTCTCTCTGTTTTGATTTTTTTTTTAGAAAATTCTCTCCTTTGAAATGATGGAGACGTTTTCGCAATGTAACCATTTCTCCTTTTGAGGCCTCTGTTTTTTAGAGGGTTTTGACTTTTGAGACGTCGATCACTCGGTCGTCATCAGTCCAAAGTCCATCGAGCCCATGGAGAAATCCAGGTGTAGATTCTGTTGTGGGCTCTTGGCCAGTGGGGGCCTGTGAGTAGAGGAACACAGCCCAGCACGTATTGGGCTTCAAGCATTGCAGGAAGTTCGTTTCATTTGTTGTAGGAAAAAGTCATTTTACCTCCTACACATTGGGCCGAGTTTATTCTGTCTTCTTAGACCGCAAAATCAGGCAACAAGCCTCCCTTAACTTTATAGAAACCGTCCGTTTTACCTCGTTGAGCGGGATATAGATGGTTTTGAAGGTGGTTTTGACTTTTCTCTTTTCTCATTACGGCTGAAACTTTAAAAAATCATAGTAAATCAAAGAAAAATCATAAAATCAAAAATCCAATTTTGTTAGAATCCACGTAGGTATATTAACACAAAAATTATATAATATGATATTCTTAATTAGAAAATTTTTATTATAGATTTATATATATTTTCAACTATAGTTAAATGAAATAATTCATAACTGCATATTCTATGGTCCGATCATACTGATTTTTTTTTTATATCAGCCTAGTTATTATATGCTTCAACTATATTAAAAACTTCATACCCAATGGATCATGTATAACTTAGTTCTAGATTTATTTAGAGTATGCTTTGCCATAAATAAATATTTAACTAAGTTATACACGATCCAATGAGTATAAATTTTTTAATACATTTGAAGAAAATAATAATTAGCTCATCGTGAAAATTTTACCAATCATGGACTATAAATATGTTTTTATGAATTATTTTATTTAACTATAATAAAAATAGATCTAAATCTATAATAAAAAAAATTATATTAGAGCATACAAATTAAACTCGGCCCAATGTCTAGGGAGGTCAAAAGGACTTTTTTCTTTGTTGTAAAAAGGAAAAAAATGATTTTTTTTACATAAAGTAAGATGAAACTTGCAGATTATATAGATGATAAAGATCAAGGATGGCCGTCCTGCATAGTTATCTGAAGATGAGCAATACCTTCAGAGTTGTACCTGTTATTTTGGACAAATTTAAACATGTTCTTGAAGCTGATGAACCATCCACACAGCGCAAGTCGGCGGAATCTAATGTAGATTCGGGCCTTCTATCAGAGGACTTGTGTCTGGGTAGGCATGGGCTCTCATCAGCACTAATGTTCCACTGGGCCTGGATTATGTTGGTCGTCAGCCCGCCGCAAAAAGAGGAGTGACAACAAAAAACCGTTATTGCCTAACCAATGAAGCACAGCTCTAAACAAAGAGCAATGGAGCATAGATACTCCATAGATGGATTTTCTCTCTCTCATGTGCTAAAGTTATAATATCGAATGTTCGGATGCAAATTAGGCTGACTAAACATGAGGTAATTAAACTAATTACACAAACAAAGTGTATCACGAATTTATTAAGCAAAATTAATTCATCGTTGGTTTTGTAATTACTCTATGTTTAATATTACGGAGGCTAAAGTTTAACGGAACCCCCTAATGGTAGATTATGTTAAACAAAACACCCTAGATTATGTTAAACAAAACAGATAGCTTGCATCCCTGAGATTGCAAACATCATTGCTGCATACGATATGCATACATTTATATTTTTTTTAGTTCCATGCTATATTCATGAAAAAATAGTTGAGTCCACATATTTTGAGGAATATATAATCGTCATTGGTGCTTCAAATAATAAAAGTAAGATTTTTTTTTGTAGATTTCAATTATCTTTTTTTTAAAAAAACCAAAAAGCTCGATTCCATACCCCCACCGGACAATAGTAGATTCATGGTATACTTGTCCAAATTTTGTCGCGGCAGCTCTATCTCCCTGCCATGTTTTTTTAACTCCCTCTTTTAAAAAATTCTTTTAGAGCATCTCCAGCAGTCCCCCAATATTTTCCATCCCAATAAAGTGTTATTGAGATATCCCAATACTACTTTCATGAATTAATGGGAGAGATGCTTTTACAGTCTCCCAATAACCTCATCCCATTAGCAACTCCATATTGGGAGAGATTAAACTCTCCCTTTATTTGAGGAGAGATGGGATGAATTATTGAGATGTTCCAATAACTTTTGAAAAAAGGGAAATGTATTAGGAGACTGTTGGAGCATTGTTTTCCCAAAATCTTTCTCAATATGGTGGTTGGACTAGGGAGTGAGAGACTGCTGGAGATGCCCTCCCGCTACCGCGAAAGGAAGCTGTAGCTGCCACTTTTCTCATGCCAAGATCGCCCCACTCTCAGCCTAGCATCTAGCAGCATAAAACTGCTCACAAGCCGTCACCATCGATCGGCATCAAGCTACCAACACCATGATGTGACACGGCCGTGATCTCCATGCACGATCCAGCAGCCACGCAATGATCTCCAGCAGCGCGTCATGGCATGGCGCTACCTCGCACCACATGAACAAGGCAAAGGCCAAGGCAGGCCCTGACGAGACGACGATCAAGCAGCGGCACATGGCGCACATGAGGCCGCACTGATTGGCGGGACGCGGCCACGGGCGTGCCCTATTATATTCAGACATGCTGTTATCACCAGCTCGATTGATCCTCCTCTCCTGCAGCTTGATTCTTTCATCAAGAAAGTTTACTCTTTTATACAGTTTCCTTTTACTTGTTTTTGGCAGCTTATTGCTCCAACCTGCACACCCCAGATCTGGCTGCAGTGCAGGTATATTTGTCGAGTTCAGTTTCACGGCTTGTTTAGATGGGTGGAGTAAAGTTGGTGAAAGTTGGCGAAATGTCACACCATCCTTTTGACACTAATTAGGAGTACTAAATATAGACTAATTATAAAACTAATTACACAGATGGACTCTACATCGCAAGACGAATCTATTAAGACTAATATGTGCCGTCATTAGCGCATTTCTAGTAATAGGTTACTGTAGCACGACAGTGTCTAATGACGAATTAATTAGGCTTAATAGATTCGTCTCACGATGTGGAGTCCATCTATGTAGTTAGTTTATTTTTATACCTATGTTTAATACTCGTAATTAGTGTCCAAACATTCGATGTGACAAGTTGGCAAAATAAGTTGGCGAAAGTTGGCGATCTTAACAGGATACATCCATCAGATTACCATGAACGAATTGCAATCAAGCTAAATCATCTGAGGGCACAGGCGCAACGTTGGCCGGGACTTGGGAAGCTGTGGACAGATGCTAGTTTTGTTTATGATGTCATGGAAATATTCAGAACCCACCATTTCCATTCTAGTTGTTTACGGGCATGTTCCAACAGAAACAGGTTCAGATTCTTCAGAGATCAAAGGGGAAAGGAAAATGAAAGGTGGTGCCTGTCCTGCTGCTGGAATCTCCAGCGACCCTTTTTAATTTTTGTTTCCCTGCAACACTCAATTGTGATTCCCTGAAAGCAGGCGACAGGGACAATACGAAATATAATAACCTACCAAAGATATCGAAAATTCGAAATGGACAACATTGAAGTAGAAAATTGCAAAAGGAAATGAAAAAAAAAAATATATGGAGGGAAATCTTGTGCTCTCTTAACTGCTCTGACCAACCCCACCTCCTTCCAGCTCCCCTGTTCCCTCCTCCCTCCTCCTATCTCTTCTTCATCATCTCGACGGCTTCAAGCTTTGAGCCACAACTCCCCTCTATATCTCTCTTCTGCAACGCAGCCATATCAACTAGCCAGTCGCCACCCAGAAAGTAAGACCTTGCCATCCATCGTTGACAATGGCGGAGCCCAAGTCGTCCAAGAGCAAGTCCAAATCCAAGTCCAAGAACAACCACGACGCGGCGGCGTCGTCCAAGAAGTCCAAGTCCAGCGCCGCCGCCGCCGCGCCGGGAACCCTCGACGCCCTCTTCGCGCCGTGCGCCGACGTCAAGGGCCTCCGCTTCGGCGCGCAGCTCGTCACCCGCGCGCTCACCGTCCGCCGCGCCGCCCCCCTCGAGCTCCCCCACCTCCTCCGCGCCACCGCTCCCTCCCCCTCCCCCGCCTCCGGCGGCGCCGCCGCCGCGGGGGACGCGCTGTCGTTCGCGCCGACGACGACGGCGTACATCCCGACGAACTTCGCCATCCTGGCGCACCACGCGTGGCACACCCTGACGCTGGGGCTCGGCACCAAGAACTCCAAGGCGGCCGTGTTCGTCTTCGAGTCTGCCGCCATGAAGGCCGCCGCCGCCGCCGCGTGGCCGGGCGTTGTCCCGCTCGGCGACGTCGGCCGCCGCCTCATCCGCGCGGCGCCCGGCTCGCCGGAGATGGCGCGGTTCAAGTTCCGCAAGGGGTGCGTCACCTTCTACGTCTACGCCGTCCGGTCCGCCGGAGCCCGCGGGTTCGCGCGCGCCGACGAGCTCAGGGCCGTCGTCGAGGCCGTCGCTAGGCTCAAGGACTTCCTCGACCACACCGCCATGCTCGCGCTCCCGGGACAGAGGAGCATCGATGTCGCCGCCGCCGTGGCGGCGCCGGTGGGCGTCGTGCATTGACGCTCTTGATTGCAGATGTGGCTTTTGTGATGAACTGTGAATAGAATCCTTTTGTTGCTTCTCTAGTTTTTTTTTTCTTGTTCTCGATGTGTGCATTGGTTTTCTGAATGTGACCATATCTTTTTTGATTGGGATCGATGTTTGTGCAATTCCTTGATTTCCCTAATGTCAGATTGATCATTGGCATTAGATGATGCCATGGAAATTTCACTAGCATTTTTTTTCTTCTCTTGACGATGGAGTGCGAAGTTGTTGATCCTTGGATTTGTGTTCCAGAGATAACGAGTGTGGGTAGTTTTCATGCTGCGGTCAGCAATGTATCTCAATCTCATAAAATTTGTTAAAATTCAGTGAACGAATTAGAATGTTCTGTCTTCAGTGGATCACGATCAACCACAGGAGTGTTCAGTCGGGGCTATCGGAACTTAGCCATTCGCCCTGAACCTGAACTGAACTGACCTCCATCAATCCATCATCGCTTCAAGGTGAGACGCACTTTACAGCCACAGGAATGGGATTCTAGTTCTATGACAACCTGCGCTTCTTATGCCATCACCACGGCATCAGTGATCAAACAGCCAAAAAACAAAAAAAGCTCAAGGAGCAAGCTCAAAAGGACACTGGAGACATCATGGCGCATACCATCATGTACCAATGTGTTTAGATTGGTAAAAGATTCCTGAAAATACACTATTCATAAAAATTACACTGTAGATGAATAGTGTTCTGTGAGTGGGAGGGATGAGATGAATAGTGAAATGTTAGATAAATAGTGTTTTTTTTAGACCTAAACGCACCCTTAATGCCCACACAAGTACTGACCACTGAAGCCGCCGTCCCGTGAGCTCTGAATCGCACGCAAGAGCAAAGCATCAGCTTCAGTATGGTAGGCTAACAGCTACAGTACCAAAAGCACCGACATGTCATGCCATGCCATGTAACACCAAACGAGATCTCGTCCTGCAGTTTCGCCGTGGCATCGTGCCACTGCCTGCTTGGAACACCACATGAGAAAACAACACGCCAACTTGGACTGGACGATCACACAGCAGGTAGTGGGCACAAGGTGGCCGCGGGCCAACCTGCACACACTGCGCGACCCTGTTTGGCACTCCAGTTGCAACTATAATGGGCAGCTCGATCGATCAGCTTGATCTAAGCTCATGAAAGCGTGATCTGAACGAGGACCACCCGAGAAGGCCAGAACTCAGTACATACATGTGCTGGATCCTGCTTTTGTTGTCTCTCAAATTCCAGTTCCAAGAGCACCAGTTCATGATATGATGAGGTCATGTGTGTATGCCTGTATGGTCGGATGGTCCTGCATTCCTTGCTGTCAAAGAAGGCAGATGGCTTAAGTGATGGCAAGACGAAAGCTGCCTTTACAGATCTTGTACCATGCTGTCTACCCTACAAACAATAGCTGAATATAGCAGCGATAATATGCTCCCATGTGGCTCAAAATCTGCTGCTATTAGTATGAAACAAGAACTCAAACTCTTCTCGGCAGCTATCATCAGTAGATACAAAGTTAACCAACGATATTTGTTTGATACAATCATTCAAAGGCAATTTTACTCAATTTCATACCCAAACCCAGCAGTCGGTTCAAGAAGCAACGTAACTGATAACAAGCTGCATATGTGAACGAGCACTAAAGTCTTTCAAGGACTACAAATGGATGCTGACAAATTCCACAAGGTTAGAAACTTGGCAGGGAGGCAGTGGAATCTAACAATTAGTCAGGGGTGGCCACACCCTGGTTAAGCTCAGCGAATCTCATGCCAACCCTCATGGAGTGCTTCAGGAACTTCTCGGCGCAGCGGCGGACGCATGTCTCCTCTTGCTTGTCCAGCGTCTTGCGGCGGAAAGTGTCAACGCAGTCCGTGAAGCACCTCTCCACCAGGGAATTGTACATTCTCAGACTGCAAAATGATAGAGCACAGATGTGAGGATTCTACATATGCAGATTCACGTATGCAAAAGGTGTTAATGATTCAATCAAAGAACTAACCAAGGGTTTTGGTTCAGATAAAAAGCGGGAAAAAATGAGGAAATACTACTTAAAATTAATTCAAGTATACATTATTTGCAGATGCAACGTTACAATGAAGCATCATTAATGAATTATACTGGGAAATATTATTATGTTCCATCATAACATCCTTATTGCTCCACACTTTTGAGCAACTTCACATTATCAAGTCTAGTACTAGCCAAAAGCAACAAGGTAACACCAACACTGCATTTCTGCCTCTTGCATCTACACCCTGAACAAAAGTCACCCTTTCCAGGAATATAAACTTCTGTAAACTAGAAGCAACAAGATAACACCAACACTAGCGTTTCTGACTCCAGCATCTACACGACTACACCTTGAACAGAAGTTATCCCTTCCCAGGTATCTAAAATGCTGTAAACCAAATTAATCAGTGAGCAATCCGAATGCAACACTTGTGAATTCTCCAGAGTGATGGCATGATCTTACCCAATAGCTCTATAGAATAACCCATGCTCTCTCGGAACTAAAACTACAGGAGTTTGTAATCATGACAGTTTTGGCTAGCCTAGCACTAATGTGGCAGAACTGGACATACAAATAGCTCAACACCTTGAATATATGTTTTAAAAAAAAAACACAAATAACAAAAGCAACGAAACTATCAATTATAACCCACGGAATCCTTGGTTACCATGGCCAAGGTTAGCAAACAGTTAAAATTCTCAAGCCTAGAAGCTCTGGGTTTCAATTCACCTGATGGTTTCACAACTTCTGCATACAAGGGATAACACTTCGCGTCGACAGGGCTAGTTACCTAACAATTTCCCAACCACGATTTTCTCTACCTCAGCTGATCGGACACATTCGATCGCGCATGACAGTCATGCAGTCGTCCGGAGCCAAAAAAAAAAAAAAAAAAAAAAAACCCTAGGAAATCAGAGATTCGGGGCGTACAAGGTGCAAAATCACATAAATCTAGGACACCCGGAATCAAAACCCTTCTAACCGCAAATCATCGCAAACGGGAGACCAGGACGACGCAGATTTATTAAGCATCGACAAGGGGTCGACTGGTGTCGTCAGGGAGAGGCGCGTGGGCATGGTCCTCGAACCTGTCACGGATCTGGAGCTGCTCGACCATGCCGGCCATGCGCATCTTGTCCTCCTCCGGGAGGCCGTCCAGGTCGCCCAGCATGCTCTTGTCCATGTCGCCGCCGCCGCCGCCGCCGCCGCCGAGGAAGAAGAGGAGAGCTAGGGCTTTGGAGGAGACTCGGGGATGAAGGGCCCAGCGGAGAGGAGGCGAGATCCAATGCCCCCCTGTTTGTTTTCATTTGCTCTTTGCTCGGATTGGGCCGGGGCGTTATGGGCCTCACATGTGAAGCCTAGTACTAGATAAGTAGGCTGTATGCCCAACTTTGTGGGATTTCAGGCCTGCTTTGCGTGATTTTTGATAGAAATATCATCTTTTACAGCAAAATTCATGATTTTAATGTAAAATTTGGGTCCTTCATAAACTAATTCTGATGGTAACTTTACAAAATTCAACTAGTACTTCTTCTTCTCATCAAATTACTAGTAAAGAAAAGAAAAGAAGGTAAACATGCACATGTAAACGGGCAACTTCGAAGGTGCAACGCCGTTGATCATCGCTATCGGAGGCGTTCTAGCAAATGGATCAAGAACAAGGGAACGTGCACACAAGAACAAGCACAAGAACAAGGGATCGTGCACAAGCAAACTGGATTTATATTAACTTCACTGAGACAGTACAACACTTATTACATAGTGCACACACCACACAAAGACTAGTCCATGGTTTCAGAAGCCACAGCCAAGCCATTGCATGCACAGGGTGACAGGAGATCATCAAGCAGCCAAGCCATTGCATCAAATGACTTCTTATTTACGTATAGTAGACCATGTCACAGGAAGGCATGTGTGTGCATGCCCCCATCTTCAGGTTTCAGCAGTTGCAGGGGTTGCAGGTGCAGCTGGAGCCGCAGCTGCAGCCATGGCCAGCCTCGCCGGACTCAGCGGCCTTCTCGAACCCCTCCTCGAAACGCCTGCAACAGGAATACAGCAGATTCAGACATGGAAATTACGCCTGTTTTGGCCTCAATATAAATCTTAGATAACTTGGTTCAAAATTCATACCCCTTCTCAGATGCGACGCCAAGGACCATGGCTGCCGGGGCGGTGTTCTTCTCAGCCAGATCAGGATACATCTTTCTGCGTCCAGCAAAAGCAGCAAGTAAATTTCAGAAACTCACAATGTCCATCTACAAAAACTACTTTCCGAAATACTGTAATATTATATCTAGGTTGCCTGAAGTCCTAAACACAATAGTCAGTATTTACAGCTTTGAAGCAATGGAGGTGAATCAGCTCAGTAAAACATGTTAAAATCACTCCAAATAGATGCAATCTCTGAACCAATGATCTCAGTTTAGCTTCATATATCATGGCAATAGTATCAAACATACCCACAGCCGCTGCCACAGCCGCAGCTCGAACCGCAGTTGCAGCTTCCACCGCAAGACATCTTCAGGAATCTGGCCTCTTGAGTCTTGTAACCTCAAGAACTTCTATGCAAAAGAGAGAGATAAGCTTGAGATGTTAAGCACAGAGCTGATGCCGAGGAGAGGGCATGTGTGCCCCCAATTTATAGTGCTTGAGAGACTAACGTGTGAAGCATTTACATGTCGTGACGCTATTGGTTGGCCACTTGTTGGCTGAAATAGTGCAGGAAAATCCCTGTACTGCAACGACCTCAGTTTTATATTGAGCAATAAGCACTGTACTCCATCGATCTCAGTTTTTCTAAGTGTTTTTTCCCTCGAGAGTCAAGATCAAGATAAAGGCTATCTGTACTTAAGATTGCATGAATAAAGAATCGGATTGTTTGCCTGGTGGATTTCGATAAAACAAATTAACATATTTTCTTTTATAGCAGGTACTTACTTACGAAAGTTAAATATTATTTTTTGAAATCTAATAAAATTCTTGTATAAATGGTCCGCAGCAGATAAGTCCTATGCTGGCCGGCTGGTTCAAACCTTGCCTTTTCTGATAGTGATGTTCCTTATGACTTGTTGCATAGTTTTCATAAAATTTGATGAAATCCTTAGCTGTTTAAATTCTCGCTTGGAGGCTGTGATGTGATGCCTTGCTTAAATACATGCATCACTGCACATATTCAAAATGAGTACGTTTCTTGTAAGAGTTGAATTCAGATTTTTTTGGCACATCATGCATTGAATTTGATTAAATCCTTATCTTTTCAAATCTTATGTGTGTGAATCGGTGCATTATTGCACATCTTTGAATTGATCAGGTTACGTTTAGGAGTTGAATTCAAATTTATAGCACAACATGCACTAAATTTGATAATATCCTTATCTTTTCAAATATTTCTTTCAGATCGTGATGCCAACTCATTGCTTAAACTGATGAGACATCGCATAGCTTCAAATTGCATACATTGCTTGTACTAATTGTGTTAAAATTCTTGCACGGAAAACTTGATACAGTTCCAATAAAAGTCAGCCACACACCAATCCATACCTAACGTGGACGTCAGTACTGTACACATTGGATTTTTATTTGTAGTTCTGGTTTGAATGGAATATGGGTTTCTCATGCAACCAACGAAAAGGTATTAACCTCTAGTTTATTGCACAATCAAATTCAGATCTTTAACCTATTGACCAAACCAGTTGCTTCAGTACCCTCAACTCTATGTCATCCACAAACTCAGAAGCGCAACGTGTATGGAATAGTTCCTCCCCAACGGAATTCAAACTAGTAGCACGAAACAGAGATCTCTCCTGGGCGTCAAAGGAACTGAAGCTGAGAGTGCCCCGCGTAATCTCTCCCCAAGGAAGGTCGTTATTGGCAATTTGGCATTAACGTTTCTTTTTTTTGTTAATTTCTCCAGGAAATCTAATGTTTATCTTCACTGATTTTTTGAGATCATTAGTCCATTTTGCAAAGATTTGCAAGACTATTCATGCTCATCTTCATGTCATTTCTGCATACTCAATGCACACGTTAACAAATATAAGTTAATAGCCGGCATTCCTCGATGCATCATTATATAATGTTTTTTTAGTACTACTTTTCCAGAAATATAAGCCAGAACAAGGGAACATGCACAAGCTGACCAGATTATATTAATTTCACACCACAATTTTCACCGGAACAGTACAGTACAAGTAGAGATACTAAGTAGCTTGGAAACCTGAAATTTTCCTTTCCCAGCAGCCACAAGGCCACGCAGTAAGCCTGCATGGTTCTGATCAGGACACACAAATTCAGATCATCTGGTTTCACAAGGCGCAGCAATACAGTAACAGGAGACCAGCAAGCACCCAAGTCTGACATGATCTTGAGCCACTGTATCAAATGGCTTCTTATTTACTAGTAGTAGACCATGTATAGTCAAGCATGTGTGTGTGTACATGATGGCCTCTTCAGCAGCTGCAGGGGCTGCAAGAGCAGCCGGGGCCGCAGCTGCAGCCATGGCCGGCCTCGCCGGATTCTGTATCCTTCTCTGTCACTTCTCCGGCCCTGTTAAACAAACATGCAGTTTTTGTTGTATGATTTGTGGTTTGGGAAGCAATTTCTTTTTGAAATTGTGGTGAAAATATGTACCCCTTCTCAGGAGAAACACCAAGGACCATGCTTCCTGGGGTGCTAGTGTTCTCTTCGAAGCCAAGGGACATCACCCTATGCGCAGAAACAGAAATAAAATTAACAACATGTTTCTTGTTATGTACTTTGGCTAAATAAACTGAATTTAATTCGAAGAACCAAAGAGCAGATCAGCAGTAGCTATATTTTTACCCGCAGCCGCAGGAACCGCAGTAGCAGCTTCCACCACAGCAAGACATCTTCAAGTTAGTAGTTCAAGTTCTTGTTACCTCAACCCTCAAGTCCTTGTGCTTCTAATCTGCAGACTGAAGATGAGCTCAAGGAGTGAGGTGCATCTGCTCAGCAACTTTGCGCCCTATTTATAGAGTGGAGAAACAACTGTACATTGTCTTCAGTCATTCAGAATTTCAGATAGCCATATTAATGATCTAATCCAAACAAGGAAACATAAAGTTAAACAGGGTTGCTTTCACATTAAGCGTTGATTACACGGCGTCTTGTACAGCCGTGGATAAACTTTCTAAACAGGTGGCATTTGTAATTGGTAAGTTCAGAGAGATTTTGTCCAAACTTGAGTGTACTCTTCCACACGTCACACTGGGGAAACATCAAAAGCAAGAGCCCCGTTTTGAAATCTTGCGATGAGAGGGCCTCGTTTTCATTTTTCATCAATCCAAAGGATGGTTGCTTTCAGTGATTCGTACAAAAACGAAGCAATTCATAAGATTTTGGATGGATTATGTCAAAGTTAGGCGCGCTGTTTCAGAAACTGCGAGAAAAAAATTATAGCAAAAGTGACATCCAAATTCCATGTGTTGCGGCATGATTCCATCCAGCAAGGAATGCCAAACAAGAGGTTTGAGTTCCTTGCTCTCTCCGGAGCAGTTGAGAAAGTTAAGTTGCTTACTTCCAAAAAGGAGAAATTTAAGATGTGCTTGAATTCAAATACATGCAGACTTGGACGGTGTGTAGGGTTATGGATGGAAGCTTACTCTGCGTTTCCTCCATGGTTTTTACTGTTATGGACGGCAACTTAAAAAAATGAGTTGTCTTTTGGGACTGGAATTGATGTGGGATAATTTGAGTTATTCAAAAAGTGAAACTGATTCCAGAGGGAAAAACGATGAGTACAGAAAAGGAAATGAAACAGAATGAGATTCAGTCAGTCATCGGCGCAGTACACTTTGCTGAAAATCTGTTTGAAGGAAAAAAAAAAGGGGGGGGGGAAACATGCAGGAAAAAAGACGCCCACCGTGGGGCTCGAACCCACGACCACAAGGTTAAGAGCCTTGCGCTCTACCGACTGAGCTAGACGGGCTTTGCGTGTTTTTCTGCACAGTTACCTATAGCTACAAATTCAGAGGCACACGTTAGATATGCACCACATATATGGCACTAACTATTTCCTGTCAACAGTCACTACTATAAGCAAGCTCTGTTTCTTTCTAACAATACCTATGCATCACTAACATTTTTACTACATTTGACAATTGCCGGAATGGCTCTGTTAAAATTATCTACACAGTTACTATTGCACAATCATATACCAGTGATCCATCGATCAAGTAACTTTCTTCTGGTAGCATGTTACTGTTCAAACTTTAAACAAACTACTCTAAAGCTCAAGCCTCCAGAAAAAAAAAAAGCTCCTGATAGTCACTCATCAATTGATTCTAATACTATCTGAATGACAACATCATCCAACAAGTCCTCCACCATCAGATCCTCCATGTCCAACGCGGTGCACTCTGCGTCATATACCAGGTTCATCCAATTGTCCTTCCTCGTAAGATCATGTGCCACAATGTCCTCCACCGTCTGGCCTTCCCTCCAATGCAGGCTCAGGAAGCAGCTCACCTTCATCCACACCTCCTCGAGGACATGGGACCCCATGGGAATTGGCCTTGTTCGCAGGTCGAAGCGCGAGTGCCATGGACCAATGACCAGTGAAGAGTCATAGATGTCCAGAAGGATTTCGTTGATGAGATCAAACAGGAGCATGCGTCTGACGATACTTTGCGGTTCATCGCTTGCCATGCTGAGTTCCTGACATGAGCATTCGGCTTCCTCAAAGACCACAGGGCTGACCGGTTGATTGGATGCATACCAGTCGACATCACCGCAGCTGAACCCTGATTTCTTGAGGATGTCCTTGACATACTGGAAATCAGCCTCGTTCTTGTCACTGACATAGATGTGCAAGGGTTCTGCAGCATCTTGTTCAGCAAATTCATGTATGTACCGGAAATCCGAATCCAAAGCATCGGTAGTTATGGGCTGCCCTGGCTTCACTAACCACTCTTCATCCTCAAGATCGGCACCGTTGGCACCTGACAATTGTGATGCCTTAACCAACCATTCTTGATCTGCATGACCTATACCATTGAGGACACCAGAGTGCTTTAGCGGTGTGACCAACCACTCATCATCCTTGAAGTCGGCAGCATATGCTCCTGACTCTGGTGGCTTGACTAACCAATCCTCATCCTCAAGCTGCAAATTTTCTAGTGGCGGCTCTGAATCTAAAAATTTGTCGAGAAAAGATTAGTGTCACAAGGGTAGAGCAGATCTCTGTTACAGTAAAAGCACATGAGTAATAGGGTTTAGAATTTCAGCGCGCTATGATAAATGCAATTGATAAAGTAAAAAGCTTCACTTGGGACTGAAAAGTGATGCATGACAAAAAGTATTCTTATTAAAAAGAAATCAATGCTTCATAATTTTGACGTAGAATAGTTCTAACTTTTAGTTCTAGCTACCCTCATTCATTCACTCACATGACTTGCCCTAGAGGAATGGGATGGTCTGTAGTACTCCCTCTGTTTCTTTACATGTTGTATTTGTTTGTCCTAAGTCAAACCTGTGCAACTTTAACCAAGTTTGTAGAAAAAACATAACATCATCTACAATGCCAAGTTTGTTTCATTGGAACCAGCTTGGACTATATTTCGATAGTGCATATGTCTGGTAGTATAATTTTTTTATATTTTTCTTCAAACTTGGTGGATATGTTTGACTTAGGACAAACCAAATGTGACACGTAAAAAAATGAAGTAGCTATGACTTATGACATACAGAAAAGAGACAGTTCATAGCTGACTAGTCATTTGCATCACTTTCTAATCTTTATGTAACTTTATTACTTTAGTTAATTCATAATCACGGGAATATGGTCAAACATGATATAATGTCCATACACCTTTAATCTAACAGTAAAACATAGCAACTTAGCAATGAATTGAACAATATTTTTATTGCTACTTCACAAATTAGACATTAAATTCATCCACTACTAAATGAATGTTTGGAGGTATTGAACTTTGGAGTGATAATCTTTTTGTGTGTTGTCGAGAGTAAATCAGTAAACTCGTCTTGGGTTAAGAAATAGCAAAATATATTCATCATGTGTACAATAACCATTTATGGAGGCTTTACGTATCGAATAATTAATTTTAGAAAAACTCGACCTGCGGGGGGGAGGGGGGGGGTAAGACCGCCCCACAGCTTTCATTTGAGAGAGAAGATCTTCTCACGCAGGTCGAGAAAACCCCCGAACCCCTGCCCCACCCTTACACAGCGGCACCGTTGCCCATGTGAGACGACCATCGACTTGGGCCGGGCCTTAGACCTGTGCTTTGGCGTGGTGACAGACGAGGGGATTTTTTTAACTTCAGCCTGAAATTAGCTCCCACGGAGAGTCAAACTAGGACCTGAGGAGTGCTACTGAGGCCATCTAACCAATCCAGCTAGAAGCCCGTTCGGAATAATTAATTTAAGAAAATATAATACAGATATGGAAAGAGAAAAACTCAATTAAAGTCATTTTCTTGTGATGGTAATACCATTATTAGTTGGTGCTCCAAGAAGATACGTTTGGTAGTAGCTAAACCATGTCCAAAATTGAGGGGGGAAAAAGTGTATGTACTAGCCTTCTGTTTTGTGTGTAAAACTGGAATTTAAGACTTCAAATATAATTTACCTGCTACAGAATGCTCTGTAAAACTGGCAGTGTGATCTTGAAAGAACGACCGATCAAAAGAAGGCAAACTATTGATGCGGCGGTGTGTGAAGGACTGACTAAGAGAAGATAAACTTGGACTTCGAAGGATGCTGCGGAAATTCTCTTCCAAGGAGCCTACAAAATCAACTTCTGCAAAAAAGATTACAACAAAATTGTAAGTCCTGAGTACAGGGAGAAATACAAAGAAACGTCCACGCAAGCATCAATATGTTGGCAGTACAAATGAATTTTCCTAACAACAATACTGTAAGCATTTTATTGAAAATTCTTATTGAGATAAACTCCCTCTTTTTTTGCCTTACCTCCATAATTTGCTTCACTGTGAATGTTTCTTGATCTTTCTGTGGCATCATCAGGATAGAAATTTCCTTCTTCATAGATGTTTATCATATCAGTTCTACGTGAAGAAAAGCAATCAGATTCCACATTACAAGTCTTGGGTCCAATCCCAGCATCTGAAACTTCAGTTAGGCCCCCCTGATGTGCTGAACATAATCGCATCTCTGGAAGAGAAGTTATTCTTTTAAAGCCCAACGGCGGCTTCTTGTGTTTTATGCTTGCATTGTTTCCCATTGTTATTCTTAATCTTTCTGGAGAAACTTTAGAGTCCCTCGATATTGACTCATAAAGTGTTGAATACTTGTCTACTGTTTCTGCAATAGAATATGATCTTCGTATTTGCTTCTCTTCCTGTACAAACTTCTCCGTGGAGTGACTCCTGGTTAATCCAGACATTCTTTGGCCATATGGTAGTCTGTGGAAAACTCCATCCTTTGTAATCCGGGCAAGCTCTTTCCTGTTCTCCTTTACAACATCTTTGATTTTTCTACTGATAGCTTTGAAACGATTTGAAGTGGTCCCAGCTTTCTTCAGGCTTCTTGATTCTGCAAGAGAAACTGCTGAGCCATCTACTCCGGAAGGCATTTTTGTACTGATAACTTTTGCGGCTTCTTGGTCAGCGTTAGGCCTTGAGAGTGAACTTTGGAGTTCTAACCTTTTGTTTTTCTCACTATCACTCCGATCAAATATAGGATTACGTTTCCCTGATGACCCTCCCGGTCTTGGAAATGACTCCAATCTGTTCAGTGGCACATCACTACTCGATGAAGCTTCTTGTCCTTGTTGTTCAGAGGTTTGTAACAGTGAAGGATCATGTAGAATCTTCAGAAATAGTTCCCGGTGAGCATTGAACAGTTCAAGAAAATCCATAAACTCCTTCGAGTGATGTGTTGCAGCATCACGGTTTTTCTGAACAGACGGGGGTTCACTCTCAGCAGTAGGAGTCTCTGGTGCAGTCACAAAGTGTGACTCCACATCAGTGGTATTTTTGTCACCAATGCTGCCACATGACCTGAAGGTCTCTTGGTTGCTGGAATGTTGTGGGCTCTCATGTGACAGTGGTGGTGGTTCGCTGTGACAGGAACCCATCTCGTTGGAGCTTGAGTTGTTCATTGCGTGATAATGCGTAGCTAAGTCATCAGGAACCTCGTAATCGAAGCATTTGGAGTGATGAATTGATCTGGAGCGCAGCAGACGTGACGAGGACGGGGTGCTGGCCGGTGAGCTGATCTTCTTTTGATCTTTCTCGGGTGTTTTCTTCTTGAACATAAGTGTCCTCCACACGAACATGCGGGCCTTTCCAGGTGGGGAAATGTTGTTGGTTTCCTTCTGACACCACAAATTGAGTTTTAAAAAGGTGTAAGAGGTGCGTAACTGTAACACTTAATGTGAAGAATACACTGTTAACTTGATCATATGATTTATTTATCGAACACACATGAGAGCCGAGTATCATTATATGAAACAAGAACATATTGGGATAAGACTAGCAAATTGAAAACCATCAAGATATCCTGAAAGGCTCTAGAGATTGCGAGCATGGCGTTTTTTAGTAATCATTATTGAAGTTTATTTGTTGTGATACTATATCAACAAGATGGTAGGATTTCATCAGTTCGCTACAAGTTAATATCTAATCTTCTTCCTTTGCCACAAAAAGAAATGCAGCTTGTGTCACTTACCGGAATAGTCTCATCTTTTTCACTGCGATTTTTGGGCTTTGGGACTTTCACTCCTACAAGATAAATAAAAATATGTTTAGCACAGACAAATATATAAATCCAAATAAAGAGCACATCTATATCAGTCAAGCCTTGTTGGAATCAAGGAAAACATATGAACAACAGAGTTTCAGCAAACTTCAAACTTGCAGCTAGGAATATGTAAAACCTTACTGAGTGTATTGTTATTACTGCTTCCTTCACTGTGTTTTCTATAGGCAATCATCTTCGGCATTTGCAACCGTTGGTTGAGGGCAAGGAAGTTGAACAGGCCTTCCAGACAACCTGGGCTCTTTGTGTCGAACCGTTTGCTCTCGGCCATTGTGCCAGCAAAAGCTATTATATCACGTAAAAGAGAGTAAGAGTCTCAAGATATTGGTATACCTATAGACATAGAGTTCAGTACGACAGATGCTATTGAAGTGCTGGTATTGGTTTACAAATAACATTTCTTTTTTTTTTGAGTTGTGTGTTGTGACTAGCGGGTCGTAGACCTTGTACTGTCTGAGTTGCTGTTTTTCTTTGTTTTCATCTTCTAATAAAAATTCAGCAAAGCTTTTGCCGTCTGTTAAAAAAAAAGAGCCGGCATCCAACTTTCTCAAATGTGAGATGCATCAATTACATGGTATTGTTTACTTAGTAAAGCGTGGGAATGCATGTTCAGAATTCTATGTAAATCAAATACCAAAGTTTAACTCAAATTACTGTCCTGTAAGTGAAAGTATGTGATTTTGTTCGGTGCAAAAAGCTATAAACTTATGAGGTTTTTTATTTGATACAAAAAAGTTCCATTATAGACAGATATGATAAGCATATGACCAAAGAAGCCATTTCATTAATAGGAAATGCAAATATATATTTCTTTTGCTCTTAGGAGAAAATGCACAGAAATGTTAACATGACTCTTTTGCCTGATCGATAATTTTGAACTAGAGCGAAATTATTAAGACAAAGTTGAACAAAAAATACGCTCAAAATTGCGGTTAGATGAGGACATAAATAAATCTCGTCATCCATTTGTGTTATGTACTATTGTTAGTTTCTCTTCCCCATCATGTACTGCAATTTCAACACCGGCAAGTTTCCCAAGCCCTCTCCCAACATCCACCAAATTGCAATTTGGCAAGGATCGTCACAAGGTCAGGACCAAATGTGATCGGAATAATCTTGATTCTCTAACCACGAGGCTAAAATTCAAATCCAAGAAACACAGGGCGAGAACATGATCAATTTGACTCTACTACAAAAAACAAGGACTGAAATTGAGAGATCATACCAGGGGAGAAGTGAACGATTGCTCTTTTCGTGGGATACACATGCAGAGAACAAAGACGTGAAGGGAATGGAGCTCCTCCCCTCCATGGGCTAATGGTTATTTCCTCTCTCTTGTTTCTCTCTCCTCCCCTAGCCAAACAAACTAAACTGAGCCTTGTTAGTGGGAGGCAGAGGGAAACACGGTCGTCCTCTTCCTTAGTTAAAGTCGGTTTACAAATAACATGCTTTATGTTTTTCAAGAAACAGCTATATATACTAGTCCATAGTCCATAAAGAGGTTGGAATATTAATCAATATATTCTATTTTTTGAAAATAAATGTTCACTTAATCATCCATAAAAACATTCTCCTCAATAGGAAACATTAAAAGTCATGCACATGCAATTTAGTGTGCATATGTTATTTATGTCGTCTGAATTCACAACCCCCACTATTCACATGCTAATGTATCTCTCTTTTTTTATCTCCCTTCTATTCATTTTTATTCAAACTTTAATGATTATATACAACAGTAGACGATACCATGATTGATCAATTCATATGTTTTTATGGAAATAATTATGCAATTTTATAGGTGGCGTTACCCTTCATTGGTAGCACTTTAATAAAAATGCACGGACATTGAGCAAACCTAGGAATAAACATAAGGTGCAACCCTTTTTTTTGTAAACTTTGACTTTGAAAATGAACTTATGCGTGGAAAAAAAAGGAAATCAACATGGGGCACGAACATGATCACGCTCGAATTGCATGCTAATGTGTTCGATTTTGACCACCAACAGTAGTATATTTTATACATATATTGCTTCAAAGTTTACAAACATTCACATATTAGAATTAAACCTAAATACATACATTGCTTGACATTTACGAACTGACGCCCGTTGAATAGTAAACTCAGACTCAACCACAGGACGGGCTTCTTGAGACTCACGGACAGCCCAATGGATTCCTCCAAGCTCAGGTTCTCCGGCGCCATCCCCTCCGGCAGCCGCCATTAGAACCCATGACCGAGGTTCGCCAGAGGCACGAGGGCGGCTGTGCCACTACAATTCGGAGTTGGCTTCGCCACCATCACCATCGCCGCCGGGAAATATCCATGGGGCCGTCTGGGTGTTTGGTGAAAAGATTATGACTTGGGAGTTGTTAGGTCGACGATCTGGTAGCTTTTGCCTGAAAGCATGCAGCTCATGGGACACTTTTAATCATAGGATTTATTTTTCATGCCAAAGATCTCGATCGTGACTTGTACTAATATAAACATATGATAACGAGGTTGAACTACAGCTGTTCGGTGTTCTCGCTGATCTGGATTCCAATAATCATATCACTGTATTATTGTTTGTACAGCTTTATGTACTTATTTGATTAACAATCAGAGGCCAGTTAGTACACACATAAATCTGAGCATGTGATCGATCTGATTGTTTTACACTTCTATTTCCCATCATCAGCACTAGTAATTATGGAT
The DNA here is from genome assembly GCA_015342445.1 of Digitaria exilis. Taxonomy (NCBI): domain Eukaryota; kingdom Viridiplantae; phylum Streptophyta; class Magnoliopsida; order Poales; family Poaceae; genus Digitaria; species Digitaria exilis. Next base: position 2,641,954 of record JACEFO010000191.1, on the reverse strand, counting down.
CTGCGTGATTGTATATCATACTATGAGATATAATAAAGTCAACTGAATCAGGCAAGTCAGCTTGATCAGAGTCAGAGGTGAAGTCCCACAATTACAGAGTATGCAAGATGTAAGATGAAGGCCAAGGATCACCTTCTTCAGTTGGCTAGAGCATCGACACCGTACCCTGCACACAGAGAGTAACAATGAGCGTGCGGACACCGTACCCGACGCATTTCTTGGGGAACTAGCAAAGCTAGAACACACCGTGATCTAGTTGGTGTCTGATTGATCTGTTACAACTTACAAGCCTCTGTATTTTGTGGATGGATTTATTGTGCCAATGTGTCATCATGCTTGTATCACTATCCGGATTGAATTGGTACTGGTGTGTTCCTCTGTATCCATTTTCTTTCTTTTTTTTTTTGACACATCAGACACGTGCTTATGGACTTGCTCCTGGAATCCCTCCAGATCTCTAGCTACTTACATGCAAGGTTTTAAATAACGGGCTAAGCCCTTTAGCGTTTGATTTTCTAAAGGCTAAGAAAGGCTATAGCGGGATATAGCGGAGGCTAAATCATTTAGTGGTTTGTCCACCATATTAAATATCAAAATCATTAAACAAACAAATATAGAGTTCAAAACAAAGTTCATACTGTGAAGTGACCATTAGTCTAGCATAAAGTTCAACCGATTGACAAAAATATAGTTTACGTAAATTGAAAGTATAAGTGCTGAAGCTGACATCAGATTATCAAAGGCATTGCAGTATTTAGCGGATTAAGGGGGCTAAACCACCCTCAATTTAGCGGATTTAACAGGCTAAATCTGACTATTAGCGGATTTTCCAGCTTAGCGCTTCGCCTAGCTGTTCCTCTTCTCAGAAGCTATAGCCAACTATTGCGAAGGCTACAGCCGGCTATTTAGAACCATGCTTACGTGGTAGCATCTCGCCCTTCAGGTAGCAAGCACACGGCGATTATAGGCACTCGCCCAGGGCTACGTCGTCGATGACCGGCGTCAGGGCTTGCAGTACCCCCGCGCACGACCACCGATGGAGGCCGCCGTCGTGCAGGGGCTGACGGAGCCTGAGAACAAGGTGTTCTGGCGGTGGCGGAGAGGACGGCGAGGCGGTGTCAGGTGGAGTGTGGCAACTGACCAAGCATAGCAAAAGTTGTAACTCGGATGTAAAGGTGGAGATGGCCTAATCCCTTCTCTCCACCTCATCACCAATCTGGTGTCGCATCTCATTTAGCCCGATCGCAGCACTATTTTATTTGCTCTTAGGATGGTGCATATAGATTTTTAACTACTGATGATTAGCCATTTGGCGTAAGCGTAACGTGCAGATGTGTCTACATGAACATGACAAAGTACTGGAGATGCCATTGCCAGCGTGTCGTTCCATTTGTTTACAATTACAACACCAGAGCAATTAGTCTCCCAGCTAGTTGGGAATTGGGATAGAGGAGGCAAAAGGGCAAAGAAACACACGCACACAGTACTCCTCCCAAAATTGAAGATATGATGCAGCATCAACAGCACTTGTTCGTCCGGAACGCCACCCGCGTCGCCGCGGACTGGGCGGCGAGCCCGGCGGGCCGACTGCTCCGGGTGGAGGTGCTGGTCACACTCAGCTGCGCGCTACTCGCCATGCTTGTCTTCCTCGGCTCCGGTCGCCGCTACAGCAGGAGCGCCGCCTTCCGCGCGGTGGTCTGGTCGGTGCTCATGCTCAGCTACCCGGTGGTCTCCTACACCATCGGGCTCATGCAGTCCACTTCCTTCCGCAACGACCTCATGGTCGTGTGGGCCTGCTTCCTCCTTGGCTGCGCCGACGGGATCGCCGCGTGCAGCGTCGACGACTCCGACCAGCAGGCCCGCCTATTGCTCAACCAAGCGGCGCAGACCATCTACGTGTTGTTGCTCCTGCTCGCCTATGCTGGCTCGTTGCTGTTGGAGCTCAAGATTCTTCTCTTCCTCTTCTGGGTGCTGACCGTCGCCAAGCTTGGGCTGCGCTTACAGCGCCTTGTGTCAGCCGGCCGGAACCGCGTCCTGACCATCGACAATGGCCTCGTCACCAGTTACATGGCGGATGAATACCGGCTCTCTGGATGGAGACCGCAGCGGTGGTACACAACGGTGGACATGGACAACTACAAGTACGTGGTCACTGGTGAGGAGAATCTGCAGGATGACCTCGGTGAATACAGGTTGACTAACAGAAATGGCAGCGATATCGATTGGTCTGATGAAGAAAATATCATTGCCATGGCCGACAGGTTCTTGGAAAAAAACAGTATTGTCACCCTCGACAGGGTGTGCAAGTGGTACAGCACTTACTCGTCCCCATGGAAGAAACACGGCAACTCGGAATCATATCAAGAGCTCTTGAATTTGTGCATCTCGTTTGCCTTGTTCAAGCTGCTCCGGCGACGCCTTAGTGGGAGCCCCCACTACGAGTTACATGAAATGGTAGTCCACAAGGTGAGGACCCTTTTTAGCCACCTTGTTAATGCAAGCAGAAGTGGACACGAGATATTCCGCATCATTGAGGTGGAGCTGGGCTTCCTCTTCGACTTCATTTACTCGAGGTATCCATCGCACAAGCAAACTCTGATCCCTGAAACAATTTTTTTCACTACGGCTGTCGCATTGAGCATGTCTTCCCTCTTCTCGTCGGCGCTGATGCACTACAACGACTCGGTGATCATCGCAACTAGGTTCGATATCTGGTTGACTAGACTAGTCATTTCCCTGTTCCTAATCCTTGAATCATTTCAGTACCTGTCGCTAGTCTTATCCGACTGGCACAGGGTAAAATTGTTCTGTTGTTACGTCATCCAAGAGCATTCCTGGCTAAAGAACCGCATCTTCACGTCTCTAGTATTGCGTATGTGCAGTCTTAAAATGACCAGGCGGTACTGGAGCAACACTGTAGGGCAGTACTCTCTTCTTCACGCAAGCATCCAGCCTGAAATTTCCTGCTTCTCCTGCCTATGGATGCCCAAGTGGATGAGGAGCTTCCTGATCTGGACCAGCATGACAACTCACCATGATCTCCCCGATTCGGTGAAGGATGCAATCGTAGATGAACTCCGAAATTCCCTAGGTAAAATAATTTTATACAAAGGAAGAATAAATACCTACGATGTAGTATACTATCCCGGGAATTTTGAGTTGGAAGCATCGTCCTGGGGTAGAATTGAAATTCCAAAACCCAACATCGGCAACATCCTGATTTGGCACATTGCCACCACAATATGCGGCAGCCGGAAGATCCCATTACAAGGGGCTGCCGACGTTGTGCGGGGAAAGAGGTTGAAGGCGCAAGAAACAGCCTCCACTATCTCGGCGTACTGCGCCTACCTCATATGCCATGCTCCGGAGCTGATAGCGGACAACATCTACGAAGCACAGCTTCTGCTACAAGGCGTGCAGCGAAGAGTGCGGCAATGCCTCAAAGATTGCCGATCTGAGGATGACATGTATACCAAGCTGTCCAGCTTCAAACCCAACAAAGAAGATGAAAACGAGGGTATCGTGGCCGAAGGGGTGGGACTGAGCCAACTACTGACTCTCAAGCTCCCTGACGAGGCGGAACGGTGGGGCCTGCTCGCCAAGGTGTGGGTGATGTTTCTTCTCTCAAGTGTTGCACCAGCCAATAACGTGGCCGCCCACGTGAAAAGGCTCGCCTCCGGCGGTGAGTTCATCACACACCTCTGGGCTTTTATGGCGCAGGGAGGCTTTGTCGAACAGCCCTGGATATCATGCGGAGACGACAATCCGCAGGATTGTTTATTTTTGAGAGTTGTGGAAGATGCGGGACGACTTGGAATCTGAGGGGCGTGAACGTGATACAGACAGGTGAGGTACATATTAGTATATATACTGTCTGTTTTTGCACTTTTTTCCTTCTTACTACTGTATTGTCTGTTATGCATTGGTTTTGCGTGCCCTCCCTTATTTTGCCATTTTTTTTTTCTTTCTTCTTATTTTTTTTAATCTTCCGCTATCTTGGTTACTCTCTTTGCGTTACTCCATTAAAATTTTGACGGTGAACTTATTAATTATAGCATCTCTATCTTCTTCATTAAGAAGAAACCAAACAAGGATTAAGCATATGAGTTTCATATACTATATACCATCTCCGTTCAAAATTACAGGTCGTTTGACTTTTTTTACCCAAATTTTGATGACTCGTCTTATTAAAAAACTTTATGAAAACATAAAAAAATTTAAGCCATTCTTAAAAAATTATTAATAAAGTAAGCCATAGTAAAAATATATTTTTTTTTCAATTTTTTTAAATAAGACGGTCGGTCAAACCTGGAGTAAAAAAGTCAAACAAACTATAATTTAAAACGAAGGAAGTACTGTCTTTTCTTTTATGCATGCATGTTGGTCTTTAATTTGCGTGTTCCTTTCTTTTTGAGCGGATGATTTATCAAGAATTTTCATTCCTTTAATCTTAATCTGGTTTTGTTTCTTGGCTATCCTAACTATTTGCGTTACACCTTTAAATTTTCAGACGGCCCAGGGAACTTAATCATATAGCATTTCTATCTTCTTAATTAGGAAGAAACCGGATATTGATGGATGCATGGAAATATAATGCTGCGTGACCAAGTGACGACTCATGAAGACTAATCCAAGAGAGTTGGCTGCTTCCACGGCCGATGATGACCCTAGAGCTAGGTCGCGCAGATTTATTTTAATTTTTTTTTTTGTGGCGCAAGCTTGCTGTGTTTCCAGTTTTGTCATTGTGAGAATGCCACTCTTGTGCAAAAGCAAGGTGTCCCATGTAATTCCTTTCGTGACTACTACATAAACCATTTTCGAACACAATCAAAAACGATTTTCGGAGGCGGTTTCTGTATCCGCCTCCAAGCCAAGGTTTATGTTAATAAGATATTTTCGGAGTAGGTTTTGTGTCCGTCTCTGTTAATAAAAAAGCAAAACCCTAGATGGGCCCATAGAGCCCATCCACAGGCCCATTGAGCCCATCTAGGTGCGTGCCTGCTTGGCCCGACTGCCACCTGCCTGCCGCCGGATCCGGAGATCTGGTCGCTTTTGTCTGAAAGCATGCAGCTCATGAGAAACCTTTAACTATAGGATTTATTTTCCATGTCAAAGATCTCGATCGTGACTTGTACTTATATAAACATATGATAACGAGGTTGAACTACTGTTCGGTGTTCTCGCCGATCCAGATTCCAATAGTTATATATATTAATGTATTATTGTTTGTACAGCTTGTTGCAGAGAGGGCTTGTTTGGATCGAGCCTGGCAGGCAGCTCACTGGCCAGGCAGCGATCTCAGCCCCAGGCGCTCGAAATCGAACGCCTGGGAGCGCTGCCTGGCCCAGGCAGCTTTGCCAGGTCTCCAACCAAATATGCCCAGAGTGCCGGAGTGGTGGACAAAAAACAAAGTTAAAACTGTCTACTCGAATCTTGTATTCTAAGAAAAATCCTAGCTTATTCAATTATGGGTGAGTTTAGTTTAGGGAAAAAAACACTGTAGATAAAAAAAAGCATTGCAGGTCGTGCTGGGAAGCGTGTTCTGTGAGTGGAGGGATGAGATGAATAGGAAAAAGTTAGATGAATAGTGTTTTTTGGGAGAAGTTGGGTGATCTAAACGCACCCTAAACAATCTCAGGCCAGTTAGTACACACATAAATCTGAGTATGTGATCGACCAGACTATTTTACACCTTTATTTCATCGTCAGCACTAGTAATAATTATGGATCTGCGTGATTGTATATCATACTGTGAGATATAATAAAATCAACTGAACCAATCAGCCAGCTTGATCCGAGGTGAAATCCCACAATTACATATGCAAGATGTAAGATGAAGGCGAAGGATCACCTTCAGTTGGCTAGAGCATCGATACCCTGCACACAGACAGTAACAACAACAATGAGCGCCGCGGTCAAGAAGTCCTCACCGGCGGTCATGAGGCCGCCGGAGCCACTGAAGACGACGACCACGACAACGATGAGAGGTACCATAAAGCTCACATCTTTCGATAAGGCCATTTCCAAGGCTCCATCGACAGCTTTGCTTGTGTTCGAGCATTTGGCAATGAGGCCATCGATAGCATAAAGAAAGCCCTGTCCCAAGCACTTGTCCTCTACTACCTTCTCTCCGGTCACATTATTCCTTCAGGAACAACCAGTGACAAATTCAGCATCCACTGCACTGGCAAGGGTGTGGATTTCGTCACTGCATCCTTCGACCATGGCTTGCAGGAAGCAAAGATATTCGACGAATCGACCAGCACAAAGTCCCTGCTCGATGAGCTTGCCATCTTCTATCCAGATGGGAGCTACGGCTCCTTCGACGACCCTCTACTGTCTATGCAGGTGACAGAGTTCTCTCGCGGTGGGGTCGTCGTCGGGGTGACGTGGAACCACGTCATCGCCGACGGTGCCAGGATCGCCCAGTTCCTAGTCGCCGTCGGCGAGCTCGCCCGTGGGTCCCCGTCACCTTCCATCATTCCGACTAGGTCGGACGAGGCGGTCTCTAGCATTCCTGGTCTATTGCCGGGCCCAATACGACATGCCACATTGATGCGCCCAGACACAACGGACATGACCTCATTGTCGCTCTCAACATCACCGTCCCTTCGGCCTTGATCAACCGTGTCAAGGCCAAATCCCATGGCTGCTTCGACGACGGCAAGCCATGCACGACGTTCGAGGCCGTCCTCACCGTCCTATGGCGGTGCCGCGTCCGCGCAGCCATGTCCAATGACGTGTCCCCGGTTTACCTTACGTTTACGGTCAATGCGCAAAAGCGCGTTGGCCCCATGGAAGGTTACTATGGCAACTGCATCACCACCCAGCCGATCGCCGCGGCAACGAGCGGCGTGGTGGCGGAGGCGAGCGTCGTGGAGCTTGTCAGGATGATCAAGCGTGCCAAGAGCCAGCTGCATGAAAAGGCCATCACGATGGGGAATGATGGAAGATGCGACGATGAGCAACTGCTGCGTGGGCTACGTCGGCGTTACGACATGATGAATGTGACGTCGTGGAGGAACATCGGCTTCGAACGTGTCGATCTTGGGAGCGGCACGCCGGCGAGGGTGATGTCGCACACGCGACATGGCGGGGCGCCGCGAGTACCGGCCTGTGTCATGTACCCGCCATGCAAAGGGAAGGACGGAGTCAACCTTCTGTCGCTGGCTGTGATGAAGGAGCATGCCGGCGCGTTTCTCGGGGAACTGGCAAAGCTAGAACACGCCGTGATCTAGCTAGCTAGTTGATGCCGATCGATATGTTACATGCCTCTGCATCTTGTGGATGGATTCATTGTGCCAATGCAATGTGTCATCATGTCATGCTTGTATCTGTCCGAATTGAATCGCTGCTGGTGTGTTCGTCTGGATCCATTTCTTTTCTTCTTCTTTTTTTTTTCTTTTCTTTACACAGCACACACATGCTGGTGTGTTACTTGTTAGTGCCTATAAAAATCATGGATTATTGGTGGGCAAACTTGTGCCCAGACTGATTGGAACAAACGATAATCTACATCGCTTGGAATATTTGAAAGAAAAGATGTCGTCGGGTGTTCGACGACAAGGCCATAATGGCACAACAACTAACAGGGCTGATTCATCTAGATATTATAAGTTAGCAAATGGCAAATGCAATTTGGGAATAGTAGCCTAAAAACTCTTTTTCAACGGTGTATTCCATTCTATGAATGAAAGGCAGAGTACCTGCCATTATGCTAAAAAAAGGGGGGGGGGGTATTTTGATCCTTGGGCTAAAATTTAGCCCATATCATATTGAATGTTCGAATGATAATTAAGATGATTAAACATGACTTAATCAACACACAGTCCACATCATAAAAAAATTAAGTCGTCCGATCGAGTGTGGACGTCACCAATCTGCCAATGAAGGTCTAGCAATTTTTCAAAAAATAAAAACAACACTAAATTGCTTGGAAATCCAAAACCGGCTGTCCAAAGTCCTCTCTCGGGATTTTTTTTGGTAAAACCACCGGAATTTCATTGAAATACGACCTGCAGTGGATTCTTCATAGGACATTTTTCATAAATGACCCCAAAATTTATCGAAATATAACACACCGTCCATCAGCCTCTCTTAAGCAAATTTTCAGGAAATCCATCGACCTTTTATAAATTGCAAATCGATCCTAAAACTTTTGTAAAACACAAATAAAATATAGAAAATAAGGAAAAATGAATTAGCTTTTGTTTGCTTTGTTATAGTAAAGAGGAATCCAATAAAAGGGTTAAACCTATGCAATATCTATTCTTCCCTTAGTAAATTAAAATACGCACAAATCATGGCAACTTTAAAGTGTGTCTCATTGTCTAGCCATTTTTTGATTTCTCTTCATGTCTACTATCTATATGGTAACATATAATCGTATATGCATGTATTTGACAAGTTTATGTGTCCATTTACATGGTTTATATTACTTGTTGGGCTAAAATGATACAACCTAACAAGTTGGTGTATGATAGATGTAATTCACTCATATAAGAAAGATAGTTTTTCTTCATCTATCATCCGTGTGTTGCAACTTAAAGGTACAACAATCTCTTTTGTGTAATGCCCTCGTGCTGGTTGGCTGCTAGACCGCTAAGTTTTTTTTATTCATAAAAAGCAAGCAGAGTAGTTTTCTAATTATCAGCCTCACCAGTTTCACTAGTGAGACAACAGATAGATGCAGTCATGAAATGCAACAATCAAACCATTTTAATTTGAAACTTAAAACAAATTCATCGTGAACAACAAACCAAAAATTTGAGGATAAACAAAAAGTTGTGCAAAAAGATAAAAATGAGAAATTTGGAGCAGGTTATGGATCACACGTGAACTAGAAGCCAAAGTGGACATGATGTCTCTTTCATTTTGATATTGATGTGAAAGCTTTAGTAAACTTAGGCCATCTCCACTGGCCGATTCATACCCGATTCATGAGCCAATGGCCGGAGAACTCCGATTGAAGAGGAGAGAGAGAAGAGCCGATTCAATATTATGAACCAGTGCAAAGAGGAGAGAGAGAGAGCTGATGGTTCATCTGCTGTTTTTCTTGTGAGGGATGCTGTCAGTGAAATATCATTTTCTATTTTGTAGTGGGCCCCATAGATCATAACTTAAATGATTTGACAATTGGAGAGAGAACTCAGTGCTTATGTGGAAACGATTTTCGGATCACCACTGTGGGTGCTCTTAGGGACCACCCCTCTGAAGATGGGGTTGGCCTGAATCGGCATGCCAGAGGCTCATTCCTAGGCACCAAAGAAGCACATGCACGTGTTTTCAAGCCATGTCAAAGAAAAGAGAAATGAGCGAAGGGTAAATACAATTGAAAAAGAAGGCCAAATGAGAACGAAAATTCTGGTACATCGATATCTTAAGGGACTCCATTTGGCGCCTTCACGTTAACTTTTACGAGATATATACATTTAGAAAAACAATGAAATCCTAGATATTTCAAAATATGCAGAACAGATATTAATTATGTTGGATGTCTTAGCTTTCAAACCATGTTTTGATGAGCAGGACTTACAAGCTTCACGCATATTACTGAATTTCAGCTAATATACATTGAACATTGTCCATTGTGTGTTTGTTCTATAATGTAGTACGGTAGAAAAAAAAATATGTGTGCCACACACACGGCTACTGATGCTAGAGCTATATCAACCTGGAATCTGGAAAGCTCCCCGATCACACCGAGAAGGGGTCTTTCTGGTGGAGGAATATTTTGAAACTATTAGACATGTCACACCCTAAAATTTGGACTTCAGGATGTGATTAGAAAGACCAGTTAAATAAATTGTTTTTATGAATTAATAAATCTTTTCCAACATTTATTTAATTGTCAGGATATTTAGAGCAGGAAAATTATCAATTTCATAAATGTGTTTTGTGTTGTCTCATTGTAAGTGTTGCATTCAACTAATTGCATATTGTATTTCATGAGTGCAATTTTTTTTGAAAATGCATTTAGAGATCAACAAATCTTTTCTGAAAATTTCCTAGATGTTTTCTTTATGGGGATATATTATTTTTTTCCTAGAGCTTTGATCCAGTTGGAAGCCTTCAAAATCATTTTCACGAGCTCCTAATATTTTGTTGGATTCGTAATCTTCAATTCTATGAGAAATTTCTCGAGATTATTGGAGGCCGACATTTTTGGTTGTTTCAAAATGATCTCTTGGATTTCTGGAATTTGTTTTGAACCAGAAACCTTTTTCCCTTGGACCGAGCTGAAGCCAAAAGCCCAGCATGCCATGCTCGAACCCAACACGGCCTCTATCCTTTTCCTCTCTTCTTTTTTTCTCACGTGGGAACAATCTCTCATTGGTCCAAGCCCTAATAAGCCTGACCTAACCCATCTCGTACTTTCCTTTTGCCTCGTCAAGAGTCGTTCAGCAAGAATTGGCGACGGTAGTTGGTATATAGCTCGATTGTTTTGGGAAGTCGTCTTAGCTAAGAGACATGCATTGTGTTGATCATGAAACCTCAGTGAGTTATCTTTACTAGGGAATCTTTGTAAAGGCCCCGTAAGGTTCATATGCAGTTACATCTTGGTACCCTATGCAGTTACACCTCGGTACCCTATGCAGTTATACCTTGGTAGTGTGATAAGCGTGGTTAGGTCTAAAGTTCTTTGGAGCTTTTACGCGACTTGTGGGTAAAGATGTGCAGAGTGTAAAAAACTGTTATAACAGCCGTGCTCGCGGTCATGAGAGACCTGGACCCTCACATGATTAAATTATTAGAACTTGAGAATAAAATTGTGGTTACTTGATGATGTTGATGATGATGGTTTAATGATTCTCTATATTTATTCTGGGTTGGTATATACTTTTATTTGCTAGCTAGTAATTAGTTGCTTAATAAAATTTTTCCAATTAAAAGTGCTAATTGCAATTATCCTATAAGCCTTCCACTTTATAAAGCCTTCTATGATATTTATTTATTCTCCCTTGTTGAGTATGGCATGTACTCACACTTGTGATTTATTTTTTGCATGTACAGTATCCGGATTGCTGCTCAGACTTGGAGAATTATGAGGATATAATTGATGATTTTGAGAAGTGCTAGCCGAGTCCCCCAGTCAATAGCATGTGGAGATGGGACTATTTGTCTACGTTCAGTAGTTAAACATTTCGTTTATGCTTCTGCTACGTTCACTCTAAGGTTGTGTAATAAATAATAATCTACTCTGTTTTGTACCATGGTTGTGGTTATTCACTTTTAGTTTATCATATATGTGTAAACTTGATCATGGGGCATATATGAGAATGCATTCGTTGTCCTGTAAAACCGGGTGTGACAAGACAGGGTGGCAACCGTCTCTTTACAAGACAGTTTCACCAGCAATGTTTGGTCTGATTTGTGGGATGGAAGGGTCTCACAACAATCATTTCCGGAGCTATTCTCTTTTGCTAAACACAAAAAATATGAATATTCAAACTGCAAAATCAACAACAGACCTGGAAGAACTTTTTCATCTGCCTATGTTGAGGCCAATTTATGAGCAGCTGCAAATCCTAATTATGGCATTTGAGCATGATGTGAACATGAATCACCATGATACCTGGTCATATATTTTGGGGTCACATTTGTTTTTAATAAAATAGAAAACCAACAGCGAACCGATCCGGAGACCCAAACGCATTTTGGGTCGGCTACAATGTTTTTAGTCACAAAAACGCCTTCCAATAGAGCACCCAAAGCAACGACCTATTGTAGGTACTAGCCTCAACGGAACCAAATATTCCAACTCCGCCGCCACCGCAGCTCTCCTCCGCCCCGAATCCGCATCGTCAAGCAGCTTCGCTGCGCTCCAAATTGTAACACCCCTTGTTGTTGGGTATAGAAACCCCAGATTCCCTAATCAAGCTAGACTCCTACTAGGACACCTTGTCCTACTAGGACTCTTCAATTGTAACTGACTAGGAGACTTAACCATGTAAACCTCGCCCCCTGGGATATATAAAGGAGGGCAGGGGTCCCTAGATTAGACCATGGGGCAACGCCGCCAGGCATTGCAACATCTCATCAATACAAGATACATCATACAGGAAGTAGGGTATTACGCTCCGGCGACCCGAACCTGTCTAAACCGTTTCTTGTCACCTTCGGCTCTAGATTCTCGACGACTTCTCCCTAAACCCTTCTCTCGGGCACCCCCTCGGGAACGTTGTCAGCATAAATCGCCGACACTTTGGCGCCGTCCGTGGGGATCCTACTCGTCGAGTCTTCATTAAAGAGTCGATGCCATCCTTCAGCGCCTCCGTCAACGTCAAGTTCGAGGAAGGCGCGACCTTCATCTTTGGTTCCTGGCTTTGCACTGCAAACCAGGACGGCAAGCTTCGGCATGAACTGCGCGACGTGACGATTGCGTCAGCTCCGCCGCTCGCGCAGACTACGCCGCGAATTGTGCGGCGAGACAATGGCGTCTCCGCCACCACCCGTGCGGGTCACCGTGCGCAGATCGTCAAGGGTCTCCGACTCCAACACGATCTTCGGATCGTATCCAACTCGGAGGAGTACCTGGAGGCAGAAGCCGAGTTCGACTCGGACAAACGATGACTCCTGCCTCGTTGCCCTCAAGTATCAAGACCAAGCAGATAGTCGTCGTACAAGACTACTTGGCGGCCTGAGGATCATCTCCAGCATCTGCCAGGGTACTTCAGTAAGGACCGTGACCTCTGTCATCCAGGAGGCCAGGCCAAGATCAACCCTGCGACTCGTAGGAAGTGTCGCCAGGGTTCTTTTCCTATCCGAGCAGGGTTCTTTTTTCGACAAGAACCCAGACTACGACAACCAACAGGGTTCTTTTTTCGACACGAACCCGGACTATGATGACCAACCGAGTTCTTTTTCAACCAAGAACTCGGACTCGTCGCAACTTCATCAACGAATCGTCCACGAATCAAGCTAAGTCATACGTTTCAATTATCTATTCGTATCTACAAGTGAATACCTTCGCGGTCCATGCTTTCGTCGGTTTTTTCATGCGCCTTTTGCGTTTTCGCTGACTTCTTCAGTATGTTCGGTTTTATCCCTAAAAGTCGAGTGTCTTGAGAAGTTTTTGTCTGACGATGCAAACCGTGCTTTTTCCAAGCTGATGTGTTCTTGACCGGGGTATCGTGGGGGGCACGGCTAGCGGGACAAACTACTTAAGCATGCGATCTTTCCGGGTTGTTTTCGCAAATTGCATGTGCTTTATATCGATTTTATATGCTCGTGTCTTGCACGTTTTCTCTTAACGGTTGCTAAAGTACTCGGGTAGCACACGCCTTAATCCGTGAAACCTCGACTCTTGCGTGCCGCCTACATGTAAGCCTCCCTGCTGAGCAATGTAGTCTGTGGTAAGCCGTCCTCTCCGTGAGCAGTGGTTAGCAAGATAGGTGCTTAAACGTAACAGGCTAACTACCCGGAGAAAATATGTGGCCTAACAAGATCAAGACGCCCAAGAACTTTTTGTCTTTGCGCAATGCGCAATATCTGGTCGATTCGTCGACAAGACTTGGTAAATTTCAGTTTTTCAAATATTCTTCAACATTTGCTACATAATATTTTTATTTTTGCAGACCAAGCTTCGGCACACCATCGCAGTTCCGCGCACTTTCGTGCTCGGGGGCTGATGCAAGCTGGGTTCTTTTTCAATAAAGAACTCGGGCCACTACGCCTGCTGGGTTCTTTTTTCAACAAAGAACTCAGACCACCACGCCAGCCGGGTTCTTTTTCAATAAAGAACTTGGACCACCACGCCGGTTGGGTTCTTTTTTCAACAAAGAACTCGGACCATGATGCTCGCCGAGTACGTTTTCAGCAAAGTACTCGGACATCTTCGCTCCATCGGAGTTACATCAGATCTTCTACAAATCCTGAGTCCAGATCCTTAATCCGATTTATTAAATCGGATCAAGGCTCGGGGGCTGCGGGTACGTCATCAAAGATTCTTCGGAATTTTTCGGTTAATACCGAATCTCGGAGGCAACGCTAGGGTTCAAAAGAACTCGGATTCTTCGGAAATTGAAGCTCTTCGGGAAATATTCATTGAAGACCCTCGAATTCCTTCTTCAAAGAAAAACGAGGCTCGGGGGCTGCCCAATTGGGCGCACCTTTACGGTGCGCACCAATGAGATTCTCCAAGAAGATTTTGAGCACCTCAAAGTCTTCATACAACCAAGCTGAGAGAACTCGGATGACTTCAGAAGAACTCGAGTTGGCAAACAACTCAGCAATATTCCAAGACTCACAGCAGGGTTGTACTTCAGGCAATGAAGCGCTCGGGGGCTTGTTGGGTATAGAAACCCCAGGTTCCCTAATCAAGCTAGACTCCTACTAGGACACCTTGTCCTACTAGGACTCTTCAATTGTAACTGACTAGGAGACTTACCATGTAAACCTCGCCCCCTGGGATATATAAAGGAGGGCAGGGGTCCCTAGATTAGACCATGGGGCAACGCCGCCAGGCATTGCAACATCTCATCAATACAAGATACACCATACAGAACGTAGGGTATTACGCTCCGGCGACCCGAACCTGTCTAAACCGTTTCTTGTTACCTTCGGCTCTAGATTCTCGACGACTTCTCCCTAAACCCTTCTCTCGGGGCACCCCCTCGGGAACGTTGTCAGCATAAATCGCCGACACCCCTGGTGTTTAAACAATTTAAAACCATGTTAAAGCTTGGTTAAGAATAATTAAGAAAGAGATTAGATGAAAAACCTTGGAAATTCTTAAAATAACTCGAAGCAATTAAAAAGAAAGGGAAAATGATAACTCAAGTTTTTAATAAGAACTTAATTTTTGGCCAAAAGGAAAGTTGGAGAGTAAACTAAACCAAATACCTTCCCCTTTAAAACCATGGCCTGAATTTGACTGCAAATGGTTCAAACCCTCAGCCTTAATTTTTGAAATTTAAATTTTCAAATTCAATTTAAAGGATGATTTGGAATCTTGGCAATAACTCGAAAATTTGCAACTAAACTTAAAAATCTCCAAAAATAAAAGTTGTGCAGCTTAACAATTCAAGAAACTTCACCTTTGGGCACTTTTAAAATTTTTGCGGTTTAGCCCCTCGAAAATGTCAAAAACCATCAGAAAGTGGTTTTAGACCCTTTTGTTTTGTGCCCAAAATGTTCAGTTTTTCCTATGCCAACCTGAAGCAAAGTCGTGTCCCACTTTACATCCTGGAACTTCTATGTTTAGACTTTGCATCGTGCAGTTCAAAAATATGGAGAAAAGTTGATGCCATCTGAGCCTGGTTCTGTGCCCGTGAGCGCGGCCATGGCTGCGTTGACGCGCTCACGCGTGCGCCGCGCTCGCCGCCGGCCATCGTCTGCCGTCCTCGCTGCTCGCCTGCGCCAGCCCAGCCCGCTGCTGCATGTCCTGCGAGCTGACGCACGCGCCTGGCCCCTAGACGCGACCCGACGAGCCGTGCCACGCTGACAGCACGCTCGTCACTGCCGGCGTCGCTGCCCGCGCAGAGCCGCCGCATCGCTGTTCGGCCCGTGACGCCTCGCCCTCGTTTAGCCATGCGCCAGCTGCCTTGGATACCCACGCGCACGCGCATGCGAGAGCCTAGCACCGCCTAGGCCTGGCCGCAGCGCTTCCGCGCCGCAGAGCGCCATCAATGGCGTTCCGCCGGCCGCTAAAGCCACGCGCTCGCACCAAGCCTCCCCGCCCGCGCTAGATGCTCACCGAGCCTCTCCTGGGCACCCTCTTCCTCGCCCCCATAAGAGCCCAAGCCTCCCGCGTCGCGTCCCTCTTCCCCTCTCCGCCAAATCGCCATAGCCGCCTGAGCTTGAGCTCGCACGTGGACAGCTCCCCTCGGCCAACCACCAGCCAAACCGAGCTCCCAGGAAGCTTCCCCGAGATCCACTGGTGCTCCTCGACCTTTTCTCCGACCTTCTCCTCCATCGCAGCTCGCCACCGAGCTCGCCGGAGCCGAACCGAGCCGCTGCCACCGTCGTCGCCACCTCTCCCGGCTTTCCCCGACCCTGAGCCCGACCTCGTTCGACTCGTGGTGAGCCCCTCATCAACTTCCCCCACCTCTCCGGCCCGGTCTCGCCTCCGTCTAGCCGGAAACTGGCCGGCCGTGAGTGCCGCCACCGCCCAAGGGCCTATCTGCATCTTCTTAGATTTTTGTACGGGCCTGCGTGTAATTCCAAGGGCTTTTTCGTGAAAGCAAAATAGATATGAGGGCCCCGGTATAATTAGATTCTTCCTTTTCTAGAGTATTTTGCTGAAATGTTTAAAAATTCGTAGAAATTCGTAGAAAGCTCAGAAAAATGCAAACAAAAATTCTATGGACTCATGGTGACTTAAGTAACAACCTCATGTCAGAAAGTTATGCTTTTTCATGTGTAGTTTTTGAAATAATATTTAAATTCAGTTTGAGCATATTTCATCATAGTTCAAAATCTGTACATGATCTTTACTTGAGTTTTGGATATGTTGTTAGTGTAGTTGTAAATAGCTCATAGAAAGGGTGCTCAAAAATATGTAGTAGAACTCCAGTTATGATGTATTTTGTGAATGCCATGCTGTTTTACTTATTAAATCGTAGAAATTGTTTTACTCCTCGAAAATGAAACCCATTCTGCAGAGACATTTCCAACACCTAATAAACCTAGGAAAAATGACTTTTATAATTTTTGGGTACAATAAAATGGCTAGATAAATTGTGTTAGCTTTAAAGTGAAGAAAATCTACAAAAATAACCATATTTCAAATAACCTCAAAACTTGGCAGAAAGATCACTTTAAGTGACCTTAGTATCTGTGCCAATTGGTTTGGTCAGAAACTTTGTAAATATTTTTGTAGGATTTAACTTTGTTTCTAGCTAAAAAAATGAAAACTTTTCTACTAAATAATATGTAAATCCTTTTAAGTCAAATTTTAGGATATAAATTAATTCCAGTACTTAGTATCCTCTGGAAAACTTTCTTTTAAAAATAGTGAACCTAGTTTGACTTTTTGAATATTGGGAATTGACTAGAATGAAGGAAAAGAGAAGAAAAAGAAATAAAATAGATATAAAACTTTGAAAGTAAACGAAGTTACCTGTTGACGAATAAATCAATAACTTAATATATATGTACACAATCACCATCACTAAAAACGAGTTACGCAACTCGCTACCCTTTTGTTTTATGAAGAAATAAATTGTTATTCTTTTAGTCTAGGTGAATATGGCCTCAAGTGCATCGAGCTTTTATTCGAGCTATGAAATTAATTTAAATCTTATGCATGTGAATTTCGTGTAGAACTGCACTCGTTGATGAAACGTTCACCCTCATCCCGGAGTAAGAAGAAGGAGCCCTAGAAGGAGAAGTGGACGTGATCACCATTGATCTAGAAGCCCAAGAGCCAGAGACTAACTTGAGCAAGAAGGCAAGTCCCCGAGCATGACCTAACTTTTTAAATTATATAATTATGATTCTTATATGTTTGTGCATTTAAGTTTCAAGGAGTTGAATGAAACCATAGTTGCATAATCATAGGTTCCTTCGGTTGAAATACTAGAAGGACAGGTTCGATAGTCGCAATGCTTAGGACCGTTACAAGTCGAGTGATTTCCTGTCACTCGCGAGATATGGGAGTTGTCTGCCCTACCTTATGTTGGAATCATAAGGACTGACGGATGGGATGGTATGTGTAGATATCCCGTCTGTGATTGATGAACGGATTTAAGGTCGAAACATGTGGTTCTGTGTGTCAAGTTTTTGAACGTACCACACCCATGCACGGGCCATGGGACCGGTAAGCCAATTACCTGATTGATGCAGGGAGGAACATTAGCCCACTGTCCTTGGAAATTTGTTTCCCATGCGTGCACATGTGGGTATTTGCGTGAGTCCGGGTGCGGTAAACCTTTGCCCTAAGGCTGTGGGAAGTGGAAACCAACTGCGGATAGATGGGAACGGACTGGGAAGTGTTCTGCTAGGCAGACCTTTCCGTGGGTGTGGGTTTCCCTGTCCAGGTTATGAAATTCGGTTCGAACTGTCCGCTTCTCGCGGTTAATGAGACTGCTTGACCGCTGTGCTGCATTGAGTAATAAGTGGAATGTTGAGAATGAAGAATTGATGTATGAAAATAATTGTATTGCAACAATTGTTTGCTTAGGAAGGATGCATATTTAGAATAATTAAGAATACTAGAACTTGATACTAAAATATTGAAAGCAAGGATCCACTCTTAGTTGCTTTTGGCAAAACAAACCCTATCAGCCAAAAAGCCCCTCATGTCTAGGAGTCGGTGAAGTAGTTATCACTTGACGGGTAGGTCTATCTGAGTATTAGTATATTCAGCCTTGCTTGTTCATTAATTTTTCAGGTGTGACTCATGGTTGGTTCGTCGTTGGGGCACCTCCTCTGGCGAGGATCGTGTGACGTAGCGTCACGGTTGGCTTCATCGTGATGCTACCTTGTATCATCGTTAGTTCATCGTTATTTCCGCTGCAACCGAACTTTAAGTATTCTTTCTTATTGTTAAGCTCGCTTTGTAATAACTCTAATTTATGACTTACTCTATGTTGTAATCTGAGGAATGTTGTAATCTCTGGGAATCGCCTTCGGGCAAGTGTGTTGTTTCGATCGGAAATACGTTGGTTAAATTGAGCTAGACTCGACGGGCCTCCAGCTTAATCCAATTTAAGTGTACAGATTCCCTAAGGCGTCATTAGTGCACTTAAGTTGGATTAATTTCGGACCAGTCCACCACAGCTGGTATCAGAGCCGAAACACACATCCACAGAGAGCAATAGACCTTAAACCATATTTTTCATAAAATTTGTCGACTTTAGCTTCTGTCGCGCTAAGACGTTGGATCATTAAGGATTAATTATAGAGCATGAAGCCTATATGTGGGTTACGGGATCACGTATGACAGGTGGCATATATCGTACTGACTCCCAGCACATTTTGTTTTGTCATTTCAAATGCTATCATTTAAATTTCGTAACGACGCACCTACGTCATGGTAAGTACGGTAAGTTCATGAGCCCCAGGCATGTAATCTGGGGAATTTCCCGTAAGACGACGGTACGGGAAGTGAATACGTTACCTCGGTAGCGTATGCAGCATTGCCCGTTCAATGTTGAATGTCGGGTGCCACCTCTATAGCAGGTGGTAATGTATGGAAACGCTTTCGTGAGTGCTGACACGAAAGGTTGATTATATATGTTCTGGAATGCATCTTCTGCAGGTACACTGACTCGTTACGTAAGTCAAACGACTAGAACATTCGGTTAGATAATATAGTGAGAGACGTATTTTATGTCGTGCCACCGGCGCTAACCCCGTAAGCCAAGGTTAATTGGCACGTGTGTTGTGTGAGACGAGTAGGTCGTTCATGCATCATTTTACCTCTCCAAAATCAATTAAAGAAGTGGTACGATCATTAAGTCCATCTCTCATCGAAATCTGAATATAGGCGTCACCTATGCATGGTAATTACCCTCGGAAACTATTTTGCTTCAACGCTGAATTAAGCTTTCAAACGAACCAAAAGTAAGTTGTTGAAACATTACCTAGTGGCTGCCGCCCAAATCTCACAACAATTGATAAGGTAAAATCAAATTTATGAATGAAATGGCAACCACGTGTGTGCAAAAATTTTCAGGGGCCAATAATTTGAAAAAATAAATTTTTATACCCTCATAGCACCTAAATCTGTCCTAAAAGATAGTTAAGCAAGTTGTGTGAACTTTTTGTAAACAAACAACAAAAAAATGGGACTTGGATTAGTGTAACTCAAGTTATACCCAAAACCATACACCCAGGTTTTCTGAAAAACAACAAAGCAGAAAGTGTGAAATTGAAATTTTCAACCCGCTTTCTAAATAAATCGGTGCTGAGTTCAATGCTAAAGTTTGAAGGCACTAAGAACTTCCCCTAGTCATTGTTTTAAGATAATTAATTTTGGATGTTGGAGCTAAGAGCCACGACTTTTCTTCTATGAGCATGCAAACTGTGCAGGAAAGTTCTCCTTTCATTCGAGCTCTAATTTCAGACCAGTCCGCCACACAAATCCATGCCGCCGCCGCAGCTCTCCTCCGCTAACAAGTCCAGCGCTCGTCACCTCGTCAAGCGCTGCCTCCTGCTCTATACGTGGCCCGCAGGAGCCGCCGCTCCCCACGCCTATCCCGCACCGGAAAGTTCCCTCGCCCGCCGCCTGCCAGGGCCAATGCATCGGGATGCTCTCTACGCCGAGCCCGCGCCGCGCCGAGCAGCTTCCTCGTTCGCTGGCGTTGCCACGCTCAGCTTCCTCGGCCGCTGGTGCCACCGCGCTGGGTAGCTCCCCGCACGCGCCGCGACAGTGGGACGAGCCAGAGGACGACGATGGTTAGGAAAGGGACGGCAAAGCAGGGGGAGATGAAGAGGAAGGAGACGAGCTCGAGCACCGGCCAGGGGACGACTTCGAGGACGACGATGAGGTGTGACTGCAGTGGGGTGCAGTACGGTACGGCTGCGGCGGGGTGTAGCCTACTTTGTCCCGCGCTCATCTTCCACCTTGTCATCTTGGTTCTCCCGTATGGGTGGGCTGTTGGAGAAGGCTAGTTTTGGGTCTCCATTGCTTTTCGTGCGCGTGGCCCAATCTCTTGAATGGGTCTCCGATTTTGCATTGGCTTGTTGGAGAGTCTAAAGGACCTAGTTCATCCGGCTTGAATGATTGAATGGTTATGTGTCTGATTTCGTAGTTACATGTTGAAAATCGAACTTTCTCGATAGTTGAAAGTTTTAAATCGAACTTTTCCCAAATAAAAAAAAAGTATTCGGAACTCATTTGCAAAGACGAAGTAGTTCGACAGATCACTTGATGTTTAACGTACGTGGCATAGATATCACCATACATGTATAAGAACGCCGGATGCACACGTGAACCAGGATGACTAGTCGACTGCATCGTAGAGGTGCGCCGGCATCCTTGGCTCAACGACGGCGAGGAGCGGCTCCTTCCGGCTCACGTTGAGCCCGAAGAACTCCTCCATGCTCAGGTCGTCGGCCACCACCCCGTCCGGCAGCCGCCACGAGAACCCGTGCACCAGGTTCGCCATGGCCGCCACCACCTCCTTCATCACGAGGTTGTACGCCGGGCACATCCGCCGCCCGGCCCCGAAAGGCAGCAGCTTGAAATGCGCCCCGCGCACGTCCACGCCCTCGGCGCCGCCTCCGGCGAGGAACCTCTCCGGCCGGAACTCCTCCGGCGACTCCGGCCACGACGCCGGGTCCCGCCCCACCGCCCACATGTTCACCATCAGCCGCGTGCCGGCGGGGATGTCGTAGCAGTCGCCGGCGACGACCACCGTGTCCTCCCTGGCGTGGTGAGGGATCAGGAGTGGGCCCACCGGGTGAAGCCTCATCGTCTCCTTCACCACGGCCTCGACGTAGGGAAGGTCAGGTAGGTCGCTCTCGGTGGCCCAGCGCTCGTTTCCCACCACGCGGTCGAGCTCGCCGGTGGCGGCAGCCATGGCGTCAGGGTGGCGGAGGAGCTCCACTATGGCCCACTCCATGATCGCCGCCGCGGTCTCCGTGCCGCCGCCGATGATGTCAAGGAGGAACGCCTTGACGCCGTCGCGTGTCAGCGTCGTCGTCTCCGGCGACTCCTCCTCCTCCTTATCTCCGTCGTCATCGGCGACAAGTTCCAGAAGCACGTCCACCAGGTCCATATTCCCCGTTCCGGCTCGCCGCCGGCGATGATAATCCTTCTCGTGCTCGACGAGTATCTGCTCGTTGAACTTGTCGAACATCACATGCGCCTTCTTCATCCCCCGGACATATCCCTGCACGTCGAACCACCCAAGCCACGGCACCCACTCTCCTACATTCCCCAACAACCCTGTCACCGTGAACGACTCTTTCAGCGTTCGCCGGAACGCTTCGCCGGCGGCGGCGGCGTCGGAGCTGCCACAAGAGCCGCCCGACGACCATCTCTCCCCGAGCGCCATGCGAAGGATGTTACGCATCGTGAAGCTGAGCAGGTGCTCCTTCACCTGCACGTCCTCGCCGGCGCGCTCGAACAGGCCGCGCGTCAGGGCGCGCATCTCCTGCGCGCGAGCGTGCTCGAACGCCTCGACGCGGCGCGTGGAGAAGAGCTCGGTGGCGCAGAGCTTGCGCGCCATGCGCCAGTAAGGGCCGTAGGGCGTCTGCACGATGCCCTTGTAGCCATAGCCGAGGATCTCGCCGAAGGCGGTGGGCGGGCGGTCGGCGAAGGCGAGGTCGTGGGTCTTGAGGACCAGCCGAGCCGTCTCCTCGGAGGAGGCGACCACGACGTGGAAGGAGCCGAGCTTGAGGTGCATGAGCGGCGCGCCATGGCGCGCCGCGAGCGCGGCCAGCACGCGGTGTGGTGGGAGTGGGGAAGATAGTAAGGTGAGGAGGCTGCCGAACACCGGCCATCCTCTTGGGCCTGGTGGGAGGTTCAGCTTCTTCCGCCGGCTCCGGCGCGGCCACACGACGGAGCTGAGAGCAAGGACGGCAAAGGTGACCACCAGAACCATGGCCATGGACATTGCTTGCGTGAGCTCCATAATGGAGAGTAACTTGGAGACAACAATGGAGAGTGCAGGGTTTCGTCGTGGTATAAAAAGAGAAAAAAACATAATTTTTTTTCTTCGTTTTTTGGTGGCGCAGATTCCTCCTAACACATTTGGCGCACTGGCCGACTGGTGAGTGGTGATCCTGAACGTCTTCATTCATCACCGTTGTTGCAACAGAGTACAGACACTGATGGAATCAGCGAGAGTACAGTGTCACAAGGTGAGTGATGTGACCAATTACTAGCTTAGTGAGTCAGTGAATGATGTTGAGCTGATATATCTGTGGACGTGGAATACCTGGCCGTGACGTGGCTATGCATTGTCCGTCATTGTGTATTTATCCTTATACGGCGGCAAGAAACAAAAGCCACAATGTGGTGTGGACAGAATGACACATATACGTGCTGACAATGTCCATTACTCTATGTCATGTTCTCACTGCATTATTACCATCATCAGTATGAAAGTACATACAATCTTGCAAACCTTCCACAATCACGTAAGAATGACCGTCTCTCGGTCCCCCCGGCCCATTTCGCTCCCTACAACGAGCATTGAGTTCACCTATGCAGACCGGCCCAGCACTACCGGAAACACGAAGTTTGCCGTGTGCCTATAGATTTACCGAGTACAAATCGTCAGGCACTCCGCAAAAACGATGTTTGTTGAGTGCATGAACTGAGACACTCGAACTCAAAACACACGGGAGATAGACTGTTTGTTGAGAGCTGACACTCGTCACAGATGGGCACTCGACAAACATTTTGGATAGGCACATGGGAAAGACGACCTGGCTCTCGGCAAAGCTGAACCACGTCAGGTGCACACGGCCGTTGGGATGGCCCCGCCGGCTGTTAGAAGTCTGCTGAGTGTCAGGCACAGGACACTCCGCAAAACCTCGCACGTGCAGTTCACGTGCACGCGGCCGTTGGTAAGCCGACAGTCGTTAACTTTTTGCCAAGTATCACACAGGGAATACTCAGCAAAATCACCTTTGTCGAGTGCCAGGTAGCGGCCCTCGGCATAGATGGAACATCACCAACACCTGCTCGACGGCCGGGAGTTGGCCTGACACCTTAGCTGCTTGCCGAGTGCCGTGGACCGTACACTCGGCAAAACGACCCTTTTGCCGAGTGCTTTCAGTGACACTCGGTAAACTTTGAATAGTTTTTTTCTCTCCTACCCTCCAAACTTTTTCTTTGGTCCACATATTATATGTAGTACTCAATGTTTCAACTTGATAATTTTTGCAACGACCTGTTTGCTATATTTTGTTAATTTTAATAATTTAAATGATTTTTTGGGATAATTCAAAGTTGAACCCAAAAACAATTCAAATAGTGACAAAACTGAAATGAAAAATGATACTCCCACTGTTCTAATTATTAGTCATCCTATCTTTTTTCTAGATTCATTGAATATACTATAAATTTAGACAAGTATATCTAGGTTCATAGGTGAGGCTATGAACTTAAATACTCAAAATGACAGCTAGGATAAAATGACACCTAGATTGACAAATAATTTGGAACGGAGAGAGTATAATGTAACAGGCCGCGGCGGAGGTTCCAGCGGGGCCGTGCTCTCGCCTCAGTCGCCACGCCGCGCCTCCGCCTGCAGCTGCGTCGTGCCTCCGCCGTCGCGTCGTCCCCTGCGGTTACTCTGAGGGAGAAAGCAAAAAGGCTGGGAAGAGGGAACCTGCCGGTCGACTGCAACTTCAGCTTTTGGACAAAAGATCTCATTTTTCCTGACGAAACGGACCTCTTCTCCCAGAGCTTAAATCGATCGATCAGTGGCACATTCACTATCTTAGCTTGTGATTGTTCAGATCACTCACTGTCTAGCTAGCTATCCCTCTTTTTAGTTGTTTCTGTAAGTACAGTCAGATAGTAAAAAATCCCCCAGCCCCCGCGTCGCCCTCTCCTCCCAGGGGCGACACGGGCGGCAGCCGTGTGCCGCCGCACCTCCCCACTCCTCCTCCCGTCTGCACCTCGCCGCCGCCTGAGCAGGGCTTCGGAAGCCCGCGCCCCTGCTAGGAAGGCGGCGGCGGGGCCCTTTCTTCGCGGGATGCACTGGCCAGCGCGGATCTGGGAGGACGACGAGTGGCGGCGCGACGGGCCGACGGCGACCGGCCACAGCTCTGGAGGCAATGGCGCGTGGCGGCGTGGAGGCCCTGGTGAGCGGTGGCCTCTTGGAGGCCGCTTCTTGAACCTCGTGAGCCTCGCCAGCGAGTGGAGCACGACTAGATCTGCGCAGCGGCGCGAGGTCGGCACGAGTGCTACGGTGACGACACGGGTCTCTGTCGATGGGCTCGCGGGCTACTTCAGCGTCGGAGCCGCGGCGTGGGCGTATGTCGCGGCAGCCGTGCACGCTACGAGGGCGCGATGGCGAGTGGCGGCGGTGGCCTAGGCGACGCGGCGGAGAGGTGGATGTGGTGCACATGGCTGTGCGAGTGGCAGCTTCGCCCCTGCTGTGGTGGTGGTTGTTTGGTGTGCTTCGGTGGTCGCTGCTCAAGCGAGGTGATGCTGGTCGTCGACGACGTGGTGGTTTCACTTCATCGTCTTCAATCTCTATCAGGTTATTGGTGTTCCAATCCTGCTTGTGTCGCGCTTGCTCTGCCGTTTGGGACACTATGCTGCCATTGGTGGACACCGTGCTACTGATGGTTGTTCGGGGGTAGGTTGGTTGAGGATAGGGCGAAAGCTTGGACGGCGACGCCTTCAGACGCCGCTTCCTCCTTGGAGGCGTCCACCCCATCCTACCCGGCCAGGTTTTCTAAGGTGAAAATCCTGCCCAATGGGCCGACGATGGCGGCGTACCTACGTCGTGACCTTCTTGAAGGAATCGTAATGGAAGACCGGCACCGTGATTTTAGTGTCTCTTGACTGGCGGCGGCGACCATTTATGGCCTTTCGAGAAGTCGGAGCTGCTGCGCCGGGGTCGGTGAGCTTGGCAACGATAACTTGGAAGATGTGATTGGTCATTGGCGGTGTTTGACAACAAGAACCTTCGGTGGGCATTGGGATGATGTTGTGGTCCTCATTGTGAAGTCGGAGCTGCTGTCGGGTGGCATGCTTGGCAACGATGACACATGACGGGCTCCATCACTTGCCGATAGTTGTAGGAGGCTTGTTGGTAGTTGTGTAGTTGTCTTTCTAGTAGCATTAGGTGTGCTCTGTGGTGGTGTTGGTGGTTGCAAGGTTTTTGGGCTTGGTTTTCCTTGTAAACTAGGTCAACTCTCTTCTCCTTATTGATATACGCTGGGCATAATGTTCCGGATCTTTCGAAAAAAAAGTACAGTAAGATGGTCCTACAGATATCCACAGCATGTTGTGCATGCCTAATCTCAATTCTCTACCACAATTAATAATACATTAACAAACTCTGAAAAAAAAAGAGAGAGAGAAAATCTATCTTTTTAAGTTTTTATGCCACATGCAGAACGTGCCCGGCCTCAGTTACTCGACATTCCCAGAAAGCAATGGAGCCCGCGCCAACAACAATGGCCATGGTGTCGGTGCTCATCTCCTTCGTCCTCCTCGTGCTCAGCTTCGTTGTCCCCCTGCGCCGCCGTCAGAAGCCGCTGAACCTCCCTGCAGGCCCAAAGGGATGGCCGGTGATCGGCAGCCTCCACCTGCTCGCCGGCTCGCTCCCTCCCCACCGCGCGCTGGCCGCCCTCGCATCACGCCATGGCGCGCCGCTCATGCACCTCAAGCTCGGCTCCTTCCACGTCGTGGTCGCCTCCTCCGCCGGGACGGCGCGCCTCGTCCTCAAGACCCACGACCTCGCCTTCGCCGACCGCCCGCCGGCGGCGTGGGGCGCCATCATCGCCTACGGCTACAAGGGCATCGTCCAGACACCCTACGGCTCCTACTGGCGCATGGCGCGCAAGCTCTGCGCCACAGAGCTCTTCTCCCCGCGCCTCGTCGACAAGTTCGAGCGCGCGCGCATGGCGGAGATGCGCGCCCTGACGCGCGCCGTGTTCGTCTCCGGCGCCGGCGGGCGCGCCGCCGTGACGGTGAGGGAGCACCTGATGAGCTTCACGATGCGGAACATCCTCCGCATGGCGCTAGGGGAGAGATGGTCGAGCTCCTACGGCAGCGCCGAGGGCGAAGCGTTCCGGCGATCGCTGGAGGAAGGGTTCGCGGTGAGCGGCACGGTGAGCAATGTCGGCGAGTGGGTCCCGTGGCTCGCCTGGCTCGACCTCCAAGGTTTGGTTGGGAGGATGAAGAGGGTGCACGTGGAGTTCGACCGGTTCAACGAGATGGTACTCGACGAGCACCTGAAAGACCACCGGCGGCGGCGCGCCGTCGCCAGCGACGACGCGGCGGCGAGGGACCTGGTCGACGTGCTGGTGCAGCTCGCCGAGGAAGACGACGGGGGGCAGTATGATCAGCCACCGGACACTAGTACCAGGCTCACACGCGACGGCATCAAGGCGATCTTCCAGGACATTATTTCCGGCGGCACGGAGACCACGTCGGTGACGATGGAGTGGGCCATGGCGGAGCTCCTCCACCGGCCGGACGCCATGGCGCCGCCGCCGACGAGCTCGACCGCGTGGTGGGACGTCAACGCTGGGTCGCCGAGAGCGACCTGCCGGACCTCGCTTACATCGACGCCGTGCTCAAGGAGACGATGCGGCTGCACCCAGTGGGCCCCCTGCTGATCCCGCACCACGCGAGGGAGCACACGGTGGTCGCCGGAGGCTACGACATCCCCGCCGGCGCGCGCGTGCTGGTGAACGCGTGGGCGGTGGGGCGGGACCCGGCGTCGTGGCCGGAGTCGCCGGAGGCGTTCCGACCGGAGAGGTTCCTCGCCGGAGGCAGCGCCGAGGGCGTCGACGTGCGCGGGGCCCACTTCCAGCTCGTGCCGTTTGGAGCCGGGCGGCGGATGTGCCCGGCGTATAACCTCGCGATGAAGGAGATGTCGGCGACGCTGGCGAACCTGGTGCACGGGTTCTCGTGGCGGCTGCCGGAGGGGATGGCGGCGGAGGACGTGAGCTTGGAGGAAGCCATGGGGCTGTCCGTGAGTCTCAAGGAGCCGGTCGTCGCGATAGCCGAGCCAAGGCTGCCGGTGCACCTCTACGCCGCGGTTGAGTGATCGTCCGTGCGGTACGGGTCGCCGTGTGTATTTTCTATATACATTTACCAATTACCATTGTATAAGCACAAGCAGCCGGTAGTTCGTAAATGTCAAGCAATATCTATATGTTTAGGTTTCTTGTATGTTAATTTTCGTAGACTTTGAAGCAATATCTCCAAAACACACTATTGTTGATGTAATTTGACACATTGCAAGTTGAGCTATGCTTAGCAGCCGGTACCATAGTTCTGGTGGAAACTACCCACCCGGATTTGACTCCTGGACTCGACGCAGGGTGCTCGCATTTTTCTTAATTGATTTTAGAATTTAACATGTGTCATTCTTTCACTGGTAAGCGACATACCTGTCAACGAGGCGCATAAGGTCACTTCGCCAATCTCGAGATCAGATAACTCAATCTCTTAGATGTGCTCATATACATGGATAGAGTTGTGTACATATATTTATTGAGGTGAGTGTGTGAGTGGTATGTTGTCACACCCTGAAATTTAGGATTTCGGGATGTGATTAAAAAGAGAAATTAAATAAACAATTTTCACAAATTATTAAAACTTTTCCAATATTTGTTTAATTATCAATTTTAGTGTAGGAAAATAATCAATTTTCTAAATAAAATAAACATGCTTTTCTGTTGTCTTAATTAAAGTGTTGAATTCATGCTGAACTGCATCATGTGTTTATGAGTGTAAGTTTTCAAAATGAGTTTAGACGTCGATCAAATCCTTCCTGAGAATTTCCTAGATTTTCTGGGAATTAATTCTCTTTTGCTAAAGTCAAATCCATTTATTGGAAGGCTTTAAATTCTCTTTTCATGAGCTCCAAATATTTTATTTTGGTTCAAAGTCTCCAACTCTATCTCTGGAATTTTTCCAAGGATTTTTGAACTACAAATCATTTTCTCAAATTAAAATCTATTTCTCCTTCTTGGGCCGACCCGTCTCCTCGCTCCAGCCCATCTTTCTCGTCCGCTCGACCCAGCAGATCACAGCCCAGCCCAGTCCTACAAGCCTATCCTCTCTCTCACTCTCTATGGCAAGTGGACCCCAGTTGTCATCCTCCCTCCGTCTCCTCTCTCCTTCTCTCCTCTCACTGACCAGCGGGCCCCGCTTGTCATTATCTCTCTCCCTCTCTCGCTCGCTGACCGACGGGTCCCGCGTGTCATCCCTGAGCTCTCGCCGTCGCCAAGCAGGACTCTGCTAGAGTCCGACGCGCCGCCGCTGCACCTTCTTGGCGTGCGCGCCACGATTGTCCTTGCCATGCGCTCCTATATAACCTCGCGCCATCGTTCCTCTGCTGCCTCTCCCTCGCCTCGCCTTGCCCTGACCTGCGCAAGCGCCGCCGCCATAGAAGCTTGACGAAGCCGAGCGCCGCTGGCGCCGTTCTCTTGATTCGCCGCCACGAAACCTCGCCAGGCAAAATCAACTGCACCACGAGCTCCACCGAGCCGAGCCACATGCGACTGCCCTGTTCTTGTCGCCGTCCCGCCGCCGGAGTCGCTCCTCACCGTGAAGTCCAAACCGGCGCCACCGCATTGCAAGATTCCGGCCGCCTCCGTTCGTCTCCGCGCTTCGTGAGCACCTCTGCGAGTTCGTCTCGTCCTCCTCTCTCTTTTCTCCTACTTCGCTGAGCTTCCCTCTCCCTGAATCGCCGCCGAGCCGCTCAGAGCTCTGTCCGCCATGGACAGGGAGCTCTCGAGTTTTTGCAATTAGACCCCTAGAGTCATTTGTAATCTTTAACCCTTTTTCCTTGTGTCTTGTGAAACTTATAGAAAACCCCCTAGATCTTATAGATCCTTTTAGTTTCAACCCTAGACCCATCCTTTTTCAGATCTAACCCTGATCTTTTAGTCTTTTGCGAGCATTATTTATAGTGTCTTGTAGAACTCCTTTGCCAGCCCTACAATCTTTCTTTAATCACATATAGGTCCCTGCAGCCTTGTTTTATCTATAAATCTCATGTTTAGTCTCCGTTTAATCTCGTTCTTGTTGCGCTAATCTTTTAGAAGCGTAGACTTTAGTATAATAGTGTTGTTTACCAAGTTTCATGTTTTGAAAATAAATAAAATATTAACTTGCTTAATATTTGTTATACGCTTTACCAATTTGCATAAAATCTAATTAGGGCTCCAACTCCAAGTTTTATAATAGAATTTAATTTGGTTAATCATTATTAAACTAGTGTTTTATAATTAAAATATGGTTAGAAGAAATGTCTCTTTGTTTTATAATCAAATATTCTAGTCTGATTAATGCTTCCTTCATATGGTTTTCCAAATAAAAGCTAGTGAGGTTATATATCCGTTTTTATAGACTAATAATTAATTTGCTTGATGCTCAATGTTGAATCTTGTTTTCTAAATAAAACTTGACTAGGTTTATACATCGTCTTTTTATAAATAAATAATAACTTGGGTTAATATTTATTAACTAGCTTTTCTAATTAAAAACAAAATAGGCTTGAACCTCGTTTCTATGAATAAATCTAATATGATTAATACTATTATAATTTCTTTTTAATAACAATATGGCTAGTTGAACATTACGCATAAATTTATACGCTAGATGCTCTCACATCCTTTATTGCAAGATAAATGTTTAATTGGTATAATCATTATATAAATATTTGCAAATAAAATTAATTAGGCTTTACCCGTCTTTTCATATCAAAGTATAATTTGAATTAATTTAAATACTGAATATTTCTCTGAAGTATTCATTACATATATTTTCATAATTAAAATCAATAAAGCTTATAGTCTTCTCTTTCTTTTTATAATATAAACCTTTCGATAGTTGTATCCTTTCCAACCGTTGTTCCGTTTTCAACGTTTCTTGCGCCCTTGTGATCGTAGTAGCGAGCCCTTTCGTTTAGTACGTTCTTTTAAAAGCTTTTCTTTTGATTGGTGTATTGTTCTTAGTTGTATCTATTTCTTTGCTTGCATGCTTGTGCTTGTGCTCGATGTTTGCTACGATTAGAGGAGCATCGTTCCGAAGCTGTCAAGAACAAGGGTTGAAGACTGAGCAGTGGTATTCTTTTGCGGAAAGGCAAGTGTCCCTAACCATCTTTCTACCTATGCTTTATGAGATCATATGTGTTAATTGGAAATCATGGAGAACCACCCAGGATTACCCGTACAACCATAATACTATGTGGCTCTGGTCTTGGCTAATTAATTAGAAACCTTGGTTAGGAATGATCTTACCGAAAGGGCATGGGGGGTGGCGGTTGACGGTGTATAGCCCGGTCCTCTCGGGAAGTGGGCTTAGCTAAGACACTATGCCCGTTAGGGAGGGTTATGCCTGCTTCCGATCTAGAAACCTTAGCGGATTGTTTCTAACTAGGGAATCTTTGTAAAGGCCTCGTAGCGTCCCTATGCAATCACACCTCGGAAGTGTGGTATGCGCCTTTGTGGTGCAGCATGGTTGGGTCTAAAGTTCCTCAGGACTTTTACGCGAATTGTGGTGAAAGTGTACAACCTCTGCAGAGTGTAAAACTGTTATAACAGCCGTGTTCACGGTCATGAACGGCCTGGACCCTTACATGATTAATATACTTGAAGTTGATAATTAAATTGTTCCGGTTATTTCGGTGGCCTTGCTGAGTACCAACCATAAGTGTACTCATCCTTGCTTATTGCTGCTCAGTATTCAGAAGGTGTGTGAAGTTGTTGAAGATGATGCTAGGCGTACGTAACCCCAGTCAACTGATGCCTGTGGTGAAGAGTTCAAGATTTCGCTGCTAGAAAACATTTGTGTTGTCTTTATTTTATTATTTCCGCTGTAACTTTGTGTTCTGTTTATTCATGGAGTCTATCATATGTGTGAAACTTGATCCTGGCACACATATGAGATGCATCTTGTTTTCTTTCTAAAAACAGTTGTGACATATATGAGCATCAACCTAGTGTTATTTACTTTTCTTTTGAGTTAATATGGCAATGGGGCATCTACCCATCTTGTGGAAAGTTGATAAGCCATTCACCACTTCGGCTCAATTGGCTTACACATATGCTCAACTTTTCCATGATTAGGTTCACCATCTAATGTTTATAATGTTGAAACTGCAAAGATTAAATATTGAAATTAGAAGCACAAACTGTTGAAAATGTTAATTCGAAATGTTGGATGGCGACGTGGGGAGCTTCTTCTCCGGCGAGCGGTGGCGTGGGGCGTATGATGGCAAGGCACATGTAGCGTGGCTTGCGAAGCGGGCTAGCAATGCTAGGCACAGGTGATGTGGCTCACGAAGCGGCACAGCCCGGTAGCGCACCTGCGTGGGCGGCAGCACAGCGCTGCGCGCACCAGCGGTGCATGGCTGGCGAGCGCGGACTGAGCGGACGGCACCAACGCAGCATGGGGACAGTGGTGGCGCAACAGATTGGGATGGACGAGGGAGATGAGATAGGGTTTATGGAATTGCTTTACATGGATCTCAAACACTAGAAGATGTGGAAGCTAAGATCTAACAGAAGATGGATAGAAATTCCGGACTTTGAGTACTCTAGAATGATGTAAAATTTGGTGAAAAATATCAAGTCTCATTCCTCTGTGTTGTTAGAGCCCAAGATCATGGATTTTTCATAAAAAAATCATGGATTTGTCGGCAAACTTGTGTGTGCCCAAAAATCATGTTATTACTAGCTTATAGCTTAATAGATCTCCGTGAACGTTCATTTAAGTCTATGTGGACAACTGGACGTGGCATATATACTGCCAGTGATGTCTAAATCCAGCTGCTCCAACTGGACGTGGCCGGAGTATCTTCCATTAATTTATTTTTGTCCTTAGACGCCAAGAAACGACAGCTGCATGTGGACCGGCCGGATAAGAAGACACGTGCTGATAATGTCTGGTTTACAATGCAGTGTGGTAGATCCAAAGTTTAATGATGTCTTGTTCAAGCTTTTCACGGTGACATTCAGGAGTCAACTACCCGGCAAACAGTGAGAATATTTTCTCACTTATAGGAGCATCAAGAGATGCAGCTATTAATTTCCTAAATTTTTTTTTAGGAACCAACCGGGCCACCTGAACTTTGTATTCCATTCCGGGGACAAACATTGTTCGAGCTAGCGCCGAGCTCAAGGGGAGAGAATACATGGGGGGGGAGAGAGAGTGCGCCTGCTGCTGTTAGTTTACATCAACTACGGTTTGACACCAAAGTTTGAGAGGCATAACGTCAAGGCGACGGGGGGCACGGCACGCCCAAAGCTCTGCATGGCGACGAATGTTCCTGCAAATGTTTGGCACATCCTCCTATGTGGCTTGGAAGATCATGGCGTTGCGGGATTTCCAGATCACCCATAGCACCGCCATGGCAGCCGTGTGGGGGACCCGCCCTTCGTCGGCGAAGGTGGCACACATCGCCTGCACAGCCGCCTCCACCGACACTCGGGCCGGCTGATCTGGAAGTAGCCGGGCCTAGAGTCCGGTGAGGCGGGGATAGGAGACGAACAGGTGAGCCGTCTCCTCCGGCACCCTTGGGTAGAAGGGGCAGTCCGGCGTGTCCCTCGCTCCGTGACGATGAAGAGACGCCCGGGTGCGCGCCCGGCCATAGCGCAGAATCCAGAAGAAAACTTGAACCTTCTTAGGCACGAGACAATCCCAATTGACCTCCGCCATTGGAGGTCCCCCGATCAGCGTGCGGAGGGCGTTGTAGAAGTCTGTGGCGCGGACGGCTGTGGAGGGGCCGCCACTGACCCAGTGGACGTCCGCGAACGGCTGCAGCTGAACGTCTTCCAGCGCTCCCGTGAGGAGCTCCAACTCGGCGCTGGCTGCGGTGGTCAGGCGAGGTTGAAGGTCTGAGTGCGTCAGCCCACCGGCACTGCGCACCTCGGCCACCGTGGCATCAGGATCAAGGCAGTGGCATCTTGTTCAAGGTGGCAAGGTCTTTGAGGCCAAGCCCGCCGTCTTCCTTGCTCCGGCACGCCAGCTCCCAGGCAACCTGTCATTCCCCTCCCCCGCACTTGGGGGCACCTGCCCAGAAGAACCCCTTTCGGGGCCGATCCAGCTTAGCGAGCGTCGTTTGGAGGAAAGGGATGACCGACATGGTGTAGATGGCCTGGGCTGTAAGCACAGACTCGACAAGAGTGAGGCGTCCAGCTTTGTTGAGGAGGGATGTGTGCCAGCCCGGCACCACCCGCTCTGCCTTGACCGCGATCGCGTCGAGAGTGGCGGCTGTGAGCTTGGAGGCAGACAGCGGCAGCCCTAGATATGTCTGAGGGAAGGAGGCGACAGAACGCCCCATTCCCGCAGCCAAGGCTGACGCTGTCTCGTCGGCAACGCAGATGGGCACGAAGGTGTTCTTGTGATAGTTGATGTGGAGCCCTGTCGCGTTCGCGAAGGCGTCGAGGATGCACTTGAGGCGGCGGGCTTGTTCAGGGTCAGCACGGAGGAGGATGAGGGTGTCGTCGGCGTACTGCACGACGGGGCACGGCAGATCATCCACCAATGGGTTAAGAAGCCCACTGTCCGGAGCCGTGACGAGCCGTTGAAGGAGGTCCGCCACGATGAGGAAGAGGTATGGGCTGAGGGGGTCCCCTTGGCGCAGCCCCCTCCTGCACGTGATCCAGGGCCATGGAACGCCGTTCAGGAGCACCGAGGTCTTGCCGGAGGATAGCAGCGAGGCCACCATTGCCTGCCAGTGTATGCCGAACCCTCGCGCCTCCAGGATATCGTCAAGCGCATCCCAGGCGACCGAGTCGAACGCTTTGCGGAAATCGAGCTTGAGGACGATCGTGGGGGCGCGGCGCTTGAGACAGCATTGAACGAGCTCAGTGGCGAAGAGGAAATTGTCGGAGATGCACCGCCCTTTGATGAATCCGGTCTGGAGAGGGGCAACCAGCTCGGTGATGTGGCGTTGCAGCGTTATGGTCATGATCTTGGATGCAATCTTGGGTGCACAGTTTTGCAGGCTCACCGGCCAGAAGTCGTTCGCTGCAGTGACCACATCCTTCTTGGGGAGGAGGACGAGGAACGCTCTGTTGATGGCGTCCATGTTCGCCGAGCCATCTTGGAATGCCTCCAAGAAGGCACGGGCCGCAGGCTTGACCACCGGCCAGAACGTCTTGTAGAAAGCCGGCCCGAACCCGTCCGGACCGGGGCTGCTCGCGGAGCGCATGCTCCAAAGGGCAGCTCTTGCCTCGTCCTCGAAGAAAGGCGCCTGGAGCTCCTAAAGGCCAGGCACCGGTGGGAGCAGCGCCTGCAGGTCAAACGCCCTCGTCGTGGGTTGCGGCGTCCCCAGAAGATCAGCGTAGAAGTCATGCAGCAGGCGTTCCTTGTCCCTGTGCGCATGGACCGGCGCGCCGTGTTCATCATGGAGCATGGCGATGTGGTTACGACGCAGCCGGGCCGAGGCGGAGGCGTCGAAGAACTTGGTGTTCTCATCATCCAGTCGGCAGGCCCGGAAGGAGTAACGCTGTCGCCAATACGCGGCGAGTGCCTGGTTGGTGTCGGAGAGGCGAGATTCGATCGCCGCGCGAAGGAGGAGCTCCGCGGCAGTGAGGCGACGCCATTACTATCAACAGACTTATGAAGATAGAAGTTTCTATTGCTCTCGCAGGTTTGGGGGTGCTCCCAACCCAAGCATGCCCCTTTAAATTTGTTTCAGGAACCCATAAAAAATATAGATGGATATGTATTGTTTTCTTCTATCATCATGGATAAATTGAATTCATTCAAAAATCCATCTCTACCCCCTCATCCGCTACTATTCATGTCTTTTTCTTTTTTTTTTGTTTCTTCTTGCATAATTTTTTTACATTCTCAATTTTTGTATGATGAAAGAAGATAGCATGACATGTTGATCTATATTTCTTTTTTAATGACTTTATTTTAAACAAATTTAAAGGTGCTCCACAGGTTGGGAGCACAGGAGTAGGGATGGCAATTCCACCCGCGGGTGCGGGCACCCGCGGATTTTGAACCCGACGGGTGCGGGTGTGGGCTTAAAATTCCACCCACGGGTGCACCCGCACCTACACCCGAGGTTTGCGGGTGTGGATGCGGGTTTAGAATTTCACCCGCGGGTGCACCCGCACCCGCCCGCGGAATGTAAAAGGCCCAACATACCTTAAATTTTAGCCCAATTTAAGGAAGAAGGCCTAGCCCAATAATATAGTATATAAAAAAGACACAAGAAACCCTAGCCATTTCCCCCTTCCCCACTCTTCTATCCCTCACGCAGCAGCCGCCAGGGCGCCAGGCGCCGCTCGCCAGCGCCAGCGGAGTCGCTCAGAGCGGAGGCCGGACGCGGGCACGCAGCACCGGCGCACGGTTGCTGCTCGGCTCGCCCGCGGCCGCTCGCCCGCCCTGCAGGCCGCAGCGCACCCAGCAGTCCAGAACGACAGCCGGAGCCAGCAGGTCAGCAGCACCCTCCTCTTCGCAGTGCAGAGACCGGTGGAGCCACACATTACCCGATGTGTCCTATTGTATGCTTCTATGTGCTGCTGCCTGTCTGGATGGAACCTGGCACCTGATGCGTGTAGTGTGCTGTGCAAGTGAATTTCTTTTGTTGATTTGGAACCTATTTGATTGTACAGTATGTCATTTGGAGACTATGACACTGAAACTTATGAAATTTGTACAATTATACTACCATGTTCCTATTTATTCTGCCATTTTTTTTATATTTATGTTATGGGATTGTTGTGACCCGCGGGCACCCGAGACCCACCAAAACCTGACGGGTGCGGGCGCGGGTTTAGAATTCCACCCACGGGTGTGCTCGCGGGCGGGTTTTCCCCTGCCCCGCGGGTTTGGCTGCGGGCGGGTTATTGGTGCACCCGCACCCGAATCCGCGGGTGCCACCCCTACACAGGAGCACCCCAACCTGCGGGGGCACTAGAACTTCTCCCGACTAATGAACTATGAATGCAACAATCTATCATTTTTTAAAGGAAAAAGTCCAAATTACTCTCCTCAACTATAAGCAAAGTCCACATAACCCCCTAAACTATTTTTTGGTTTATTTTACCCCCTAAACTATGTCATTTGGCCTATTTTACCCCTAATGCAATTTGTCTTTTTTATGATTCCATGTACAAGTGTCATACTACATTCAA
Organism: Digitaria exilis; assembly: GCA_015342445.1. Lineage (NCBI taxonomy): Eukaryota > Viridiplantae > Streptophyta > Magnoliopsida > Poales > Poaceae > Digitaria > Digitaria exilis. The sequence continues at coordinate 2,605,252 of JACEFO010000191.1, read as the reverse complement.
ATTTTGGGAGATGATAGTAGACATCATAATGCATGATAGAAAAATATAAAATAAGTTTTTGACGTTACTTTTATGGGGGTAAGATATTAAATATTTAATTAATCCTTAGGATACGATATCATGCAAAAAATAATGATGAAAAATTCATAATATATTTTTTTTACATACATTGTGATGTTCACTACAGTCATACAAATTTTGAAATTAAAATTCAACTTGTGCATGGAGAAATAGAAAAGATAAATTGTATTAGGGATATAATACATCAAGTGACATAGTTTAGGGGGTAAAATGAACCAAAAGATAGTTTAGGGAATTATGTAGACTTTGCTTATAGTTGAGGGGACTAATATGGACTTTTTCCTTTTTTAAATAACATTTGGATGCAACAGAAACAAATAACATTTTTTTTTAAATTGACATGTGGAGTGAATGAGACACGTCCTTGTGATCTCTGTTTTGTAGTTCAGGGACGTAGTTCCAAAGTTCATTGGTAGACATTCCATTATTCTCGGACCGTTTTCTTTTTAAAATTAAATTTTATATAGGAGGTTAAAATTGCTTCATGGTCGACAGTCGTCACAGATATGCACCGATCGACCGTCGACCCAAGTGCATGTTGCTTTCTTCCTGGACCCGAGTGTGGTGTCTGACTACAATGACATCCCAACAAAACCAATTAACTACAATAATGTAACAAATGATACCCGACAACACTTTTATTTCCCATCAGCCGTAATAATTATGGATATGCGTATAAGATATAATAGAGTCACGTGAATCATGCATGTCAGCTCTTGATCAGAGGTGGAGTCCCATCATTATATATATAAGCAAGATGTGAGATGAAGGCGAGGATAGATGCACCTTAAGTGGTGGCTAGTGCCTAGTAGAGCATCGACACCCTACACATAAAGAGTAACAATGGGCGTTGTGGTCAGGAAGTCCTCGCCAGAGGTCATCAGGCCGCCGCCGGAGCCGGTGACGACGACCAATACGACGACGACAAGGACCATAAAGCTCACATCTTTCGACGAGGTCTTTTACAGCGCACAATACTAGGTTATACTAGTGTTTAAAAAGGATCAGTATGTAAACATCGGACGGTTGAGATTAATTATATACTATACAAAATGGTCCTAATGATACAAGTAGTATAGGGAGTAGTATGAGTGGTATAGGAGTAATATAGAAAACGAATTAAGATGACATTAGTGTAATACATGAATAAACAAATAATATTTTTATAATATATTACTAATTGATATTTTTTATGTTTACATTAGAGATAATCACATTCGACCTCATGTTCGTGCGTGGCAGGGTCGACCGGTTCACTCCGGCCACGACGAGCCGGCGCAGGCTTCAACCTGATTCCCTCCCGCGAGCAGCCAAGAGAGCTCGGCGTGCCCAGGTGGACTCCCCGGTCAAGCGAGCGGATCAGGCGAGCGAGGGGCACGCGCGGCATCGGAACGAGCCGAGGCGATGGACCGGCGCCGGCTGCGGGAGCTGCACGCTGCTGTGCATCCGTCGGGGGTGGCTTGGTGAACGGGGCAGCGGAACGATCCGATACGGGCGACCGGCGGCGGCTACAGGACCCACGGGTAGATCCACGCGGGGCGGGCGGGTCACCACCCTGACTTCAACTTCTTCACCAGATTCAGATAGTAATTGCGCATGTTGCTGCTACTAGATTTGGAGGAGGATCAGCATTATGTCTAGTACAAAGATGAATTCTGAGTTGTCCAGTTCTTTCTTGTGAGTTCGATGTGAGTTGCTGCCACCCGACACCGCGACGCACCCTCAGCTGCGTCGGCCACACGCACGCCGCTGCCTCCGGCATGTTTGCCTCTGACGCCATGGACGAGAACGAAAGGAACACAAACGTTGTCATCACCATGGCGGCCATGCTCTGATAAGATGTCCGATGGAAATGGGTATGTTCAGCCAGGGAAGCAGCTGAACCTTCTCTGAAGCGTTTAAGCATTCAGGCTTCACCAGCATAAAAAAAAAAGCATTCAGGCTTCGAGCAAGTCAGACAAGACGAATTCTAACAAGCGGCACTGGTGCTCTGCTGTGTTTACTCCTCTGTATTTTACTATTTTTGTCATTCCTCCAAATCAAATAAGACAGTAATGACTAATGAGCTTGGCTGAGCTTTCAGCATTTCTACATTGGCTGAGGATCTGCAAACATTTGCAGCAATGCTATAAATTTTGCATTGCAAATGCTGAAACATATGTACCAGCTTAATTATAAATGTCACTATGCACACCATCTGACAGAAAATGCATCGCAATGTAACCTCTCTTTCCACTAACAACAAGAAGTCATTCATCCTAGTAACAATCTACTTCCCTAGGCATACAATGTAGAAACATTTTTCTCTTTCAGAAAAGACAGTCTTCTCTTCTTAAAGTTTTTTTTTACAGAAAAGCACAACAACATTGCTTATGCAGTTCCACTGCGTTCAGAGCACCCTAGAGCAGATGTTGTCATTTGCCTCTACTGATTTGGACAGAGACAACTCAATGGCCACCATGGTAGCCGTAGCGTTCAGTAGCTGATGACCGCATAACTTCAGTAAATGTTCAGTAGTGCCCAGTTATGTCTGAACTTGATCTCCTCGAGAAACAGGGAACTAGTGACTGCACACAAAGAAACAGGGAATCAACAAGCATCACGCAGCAATTGAATTGTTACCATGGACTGAGAACCGAAGAAATGAGAATGATTTCTTGCCGTTACTGTAAAGATATTCAATTGATGTTGTTTTAGCATTCATAATGTACTCAGAAAAGATGTACACGATTACTAATCATTACTGACAGTTCAACTTGATAGGCAAAATAAACCTGGCATTATGCACAATTGGCAGTTGGAACTAAACACAATTACTAATCACTGTAACCCAGACTGGGCCAACTAATCAAATGAATCAGACTAATCCATGACCATAGAGTGCAATTTGTGCATGATAAGATTTTTGTTTTTCTGATGTACGGATGCACAGAATGCCAGTGTTGGGTTGGTGGCTTACCGTCTAGAGTGTAGGCTGCCGCGACGACCCAAGATGCGGCTCCGCCTCCGCCGTATTCCCATCGTCCCCGCAGCCACCGCCGCCGCCGCTGGTGGTGGAGAACCTCCCGCCTCTGCACTAGGTCATGCCGGTGGAGATGCGGCGCCTTGGACAAATCGGCCAGAGTGCGGCACCGTGAGGCAGGCCGCCGCCCTAGGAGATGCGGCGCTCCGGAGAAATTGGTCGGAGAAGATGTCGCGCCCGTGGGGGAATCTTTGGACATGGCGAATTGGGATTGGTGGATATGGACGACCGGCGCCACTGTGGGGGGCAGCAGGGGCGCCGCCCTCGCCGTCCGTCGGGGACCGAGAAGAAGGCACGATGCCAGTTGGAGTCGCCCGGAAAGAAAAAACGGTGAAACGTTACCTTAGGGCTTGTTCGTTCCATCGGATTCAATCCGAACCCGGAATGATAAATATAACAAGAAATTTATAATAGGTACATCTAGAGACCGGGATTTATTCCGGGTCATAAACTAATTTATTCGTGATGGACACATCAAGAGACCCGGAATGATTCTCCACCTCTTGACTAGTGGATTGATTCCTTGTCTTTTGGTGTCACTATCGTGTGTGAATTAGCTCTTGACCCGGAATGAATCCCGGTCTCTTATTGTACCTATCATAAATTTCTTGTTATATTTTCATTTTCGACCCGGATTGAATCCGATGGAACCGAACAATCCCTTAGGTGGAAACGCTGAAACGTTGGGCACAAATACTACTCTACCCCTGGTTAATCAACGGTTGGATCTAATTTGTACTATATACTACTGTTTAGTAGTATTGTGCGCTGTAAAAGAGCTCTCGACTTTCGACAGGGTAGGTGTCAAGCTTCCAGAAACAGTGTTGCTCGTCTTCGAGCACCTGGGCCATGAGGGCAACGAGAAGATAAAGAGGGCATTGTCCCATACACTTGTTCACTACTACCCTTTTGCCGGCCGCATCATTTCTTCTGGAGCTGATGATGGTGAAGAATTTAGCATCAGCTGCAACAACGAGGGTGTGGAATTCGTCGCCGCATCCGTCGACTGTAGCTTGCAAGAAGCCAAGATCTTCGGTGACTTGTCCAGCACAAGAACAAAGGCCTTCCTCTATGAGCTCGCCGTCTTCTACCCAGCTGGGAGCTATGGCTTCGACGACCCTTTGCTTTCTGTGCAGGTGACTGAATTCTCTTGCGGTGGGGTCGTCCTCGGCGTGACATGGAACCACGCCGTCGCCGATGGCGCCGGCATCGCCCAATTCCTCACCGCCGTCGGCGAGCTCGCCCGCGGGTCGCCGTCACCTTCCGTCGTTCCGGTCAGGTGTGACGACGCGGTCTCAAGCTTTCCTCCATTGACATATCCTGTAGTACATCTCTTGTTGGCATGCCCGGACACGTCGGACGTGAAGCTTATTGTCCCTCTCGACATCACCGTCTCCTCGGCATTGATCAACCGTGTCAAGGCCGAACACCATAGCTGCTTCGACGGCCAGCCATGTACAACCTTCGAGGTCGTCCTGGCCGTCCTATGGCGATGCCGTGTCCGAGCGACCATGTCCAACGATCCAGGGTCACCGAATTGCCTTGCGTTCACGATCAACATGCGCAAGGTTGTGGGTGCCAAGGACGGCTACTACGGCAACTGCATCGCCACCCAGCTCGTCGCCGCGGCGACGAGCGGCATGGTGGCGGAGGCTGGCATCGTGGAACTTGTCACGATGATCAAGCGTGCCAAGGCAATGATGGGGAGGAACGGAAGTGATGATGATGGTGATGATGACCAGCTGATGCGAGGGGTGATTCAGCGTTACGACATGATGCTTGTGACGTCGTGGAGGAACATCGGCTTCGAACGTGTCGATTTCGGCAGCGGCGCGCCGGCGAGGGTGATGTCGCACACTAGACAAGGCACGCCGGAGGTGCCGATTTGCATGGTGTACCCGCCGTGCAAAGGGAAGGACGGCGTCAACCTCCTGTTGCTCGCCGTGAAGGAGGAGCATGCCGGCGCATTTTTTTGGGAACTAGCAATGCTAGAACGTAACACACCATGATCTAGTTGATGTCGATCCATCTGTTACATGCTTTTTCTGCTTGTATTATGTCCGAACTGAATTACCGCTCGTGTGTTCCTTTCCTCTATAATCAATTTCTTTCTTCTTCTTTTTTAACACAGCACACACAAACAAACTTGATTGTAAGTAAGTGTAGGAAGAAGCAACAAGTCGACTCCAACTCGGAGTAGTCACGTGTTTACGGGCTCGGACTCCGTCTAGTTCCCTACCTATAGTTAGTACATGGCAGCATCGCCCATCAGGTAGGGCACGGCGATTTTAGGCACTCGATCGAGTACTCGACACGGGCTATGTCGACGGCCCACGCGACCGTCGACGATGGAGGCGTCGTGCGGGGGCCGCCGGAGAGCGAGGGTTTCCAGCCTGGCAGCCGGGCTACTGCGGCGGCGCCGGCGCCGGCGGTGGGGACGACGACGACGGCGAGCCACCGGTGGCTGTGCCGTGTGTGCCAAGTGGAGTGTGGCGAGAGGGAGGTGTTCCGGGAGCACTGCGGATCCGACGAGCACTTCGATGGCCTCCAGGCATTCGGACTCAGCCCGGACCTCTTCCTGGAAAGCATCAAGCAAATGATCATCAGGCCCAGCAAAAGTTGCATCTCCGTCACAACCGCTAGTAAACAAACGCCAACCACAGGTCTCTGAAACGCACAGAGAATTTCAATGGAAAGTGTGAAGTCTCATTGCGGCCCTCTGTGTTGTTTTAGTGCCTAATTAAAAATCATGGATTTGTACAGGCAAACTTGTGCCCAGAATGATTGAGCCAATATTCCTTACTTTCCAGGTTGCATAACTTTTTTTTTTTTGATAGCCGGCTGCCACGGACCTTGATACCATGTGCAGCTGTCTGTACTACTAGCACTGGAGCAGTATACGTTCTTCCTTTCCTTCGTTGTATTGGCATCACAAGTCCGGCACGGAAGATAATATTTTTCCCACGCTAATTAATTTTTTTCCCTGCTGGTTGGAGCCACGAACGATAAAAAAATTCAGAAAAATTGATAAAATAACAAAAAATAATTATTTAAGCAATCACCACATGTTTTGAAAGCAGTCATTATATTGTGTTTTTTAGTACGGTAGACCCAAAGTTACAGTCCATGACCAAGGAAATCTGAAACGAGTGACATCAAACACAAACCCGTACTTAGTCGAGGGGGGCATAGAGGTGCGCCGGCAACCTGGGCTCGGCGACGGCGACGAGCGGCACTTTCCGGCACAGCGACAACCCAAACTGCTCCTCCATGCTCAAGTCCTCCGGCGACATCCCCTCCGGCAGCCGCCATTCGAACCCATGCACCAAATTCGCCACCATCGCCGCCACCTCCTTGAGACCAAGATTGTACGCCGGGCAAATCCGCCGCCCGGATCCAAACGGCAGCAGCTCGAAGTGGTCCGCCACCATCGTGCTCCGTCGCCCAGCGGTCGCGCCCCACCACGCAGTCGAGCTCGTCGGCGGCGGCGGACATGGCGTCCGGATGCCGGAGGAGCTCCGCCATCGCCCACTCCGACGTTATCGCCGTCGTCTCCGTCCCTCCGGCGATCACGTCCTGGATTATCGCCTTCACTCCGTCCCTCGTCAGCCTCGCCTCCTCTGCTTCCTCCTCCTCCCCGCCACCCTCCTCTGCTCGCTCCAGCAGCACGTCCACCAGGTCCCTCGCCGCGAGCTCCTCGCCGCCGGCGAACTCCCCACGCTTCCGGCGATCTCTGTCTCTCTCGTGCTCGTCGAGTATCTGCTCGAAGAACCGATCGAACAGGTGGTGGACACGCCTCATCCGGCGGTTCAGTCCCTGCAGATCGAGCCACTCCAGCCATGGCAACCAATCCCCAACATTGCTCACGGCGCTCGTCACGGCGAACGCCTCCTCGAGAGTTCGCCGGAAAATCTCCCCTTCCTCGCTGCCATAACACCCCGACTACTTATCTCCCACCGCCATGCGAAGTATGTTCCTCGTCGCGAGGTTCTGCAGGTGCTCCTTCACCTGCACTCCACCACCGCCGGCGCCGGAGACGAGGAAGATGGCGCGCGTCATGGCGCGCATCTCCTGGACACGGACGAGCTCGAACGACGCGACGCGGTGAGGGGAGAAGAGCTCGGCGGCGCAGAGCTTGCGCGCCATGCGCCAGTAGGGGCCGTAGGGTGTCTGGAGGATACCCTTGTAGCCGTAGGCGAGGATGGAGCCGAAGGCGGTGGGCGGGCGGTCGGCGAAGGCGGGGTCGTGGGTCTTGAGGACCAGCCACGCCGTCGCGGCAGGGCCGGCTCTAGCCCTATGCAGCAGAGGTGACCGCCGGGGGCCCACGGGAGAAGGGGACCCATCGTAATTTTCGTATGTCTAGAAGACTATTAGCCCATCAGTCCATGACGATATACACTTGACACAGGTTACAAGCACTAGGCCCAGAAGAGGATACGAAACGTCAAACTATCACTTTATCGCCGTCGTATCGTGTAAACCGCGAAGGCTAGGCAAGGAGACCGGAGAAGCGATCGAGGAGGCCATCGAGGAGAGGTTTGGGACGTAATCTTTCATCGGCACTGGTGATTCACCGATTCGTGGCCGTTGTCTGCCGGTCATTCGCCCACTCGGCCAGATACCAATCACTTGATCAGGAGATCGATCTACCCAATGTGGTCACGTCAATACTCACTACTTAGTAATTAATCTTGCTAATATTTTATTCATCAATTTTGAGAAGGATATTTTAGGCAAGATTATTCTTGGTATTGTTCTTCGAGATTTCACATAAAAAAATGCTCGAAAGAGTTTTTTTTAAAGGGGTTGAAGCATTAGTGTTTGAGTTATGGGGCTTTAGCATTATTTTTAAGCTAACTATTAGTTTTATTTTATTACTTTTTCATAATGTATTGTAAATATTGTTCTCTAAGAATTAAATATATGTTATTAGTATTATTATATCCTTTAGTATACTATAAAAGGGCCCACCCTGCTAAGTTCGCTCGGGGGCCACTATAGAGCCGGCCCTGCGTCGCGGCGGAGGAGGCGACGATGTCGTGGAAGGGGCCGAGCTTGAGGTGCATGAAGGGGCCATGGCATGACGCGAGGGCGGCTAGAGCGCGGTGGGGAGGGAGCGAGCCGGCGAGCAGGTTGAGGCTGCCGATCACCGGCCATCCCTTTGGGCCAGGTGGGAGGTTCAGCGGCGGCTGCCGATGGCGCCGGCGGCGGCGTGTCCATACGAGGACGACAAAGGTGAGCGCGAGGATGACGAAGGTGGCCGTCAGTGCGTGCAGGGACATGCTGGGCAGTGGGCACTGTGGAAATGGGAATAATGGAAGCTTTCGGCCTTGGAACTTGGAGAGTCTTAGCTGGGTTTCATGCATGGTGCCATGGTTGTACGAAAAGAGAAAATTTCCTTTTCTTTTTCTTTTTCGGTACCATTGGATTCAAGTAGTAATTGTTCACAGTTATTCCTCCAAATAATAAAATATAACACTAAAAAAAATTGTGGCATGGCACACACAGATGCTAGACATGAGTCAACCGGCAATCCAACAGAAACAGGGACGGGAAGTGTCACGGTACAGTATAGAAAGACAGTGGGTGATGTGGCCAGTTACTAGCTTAGCTTAATAAATCCGTGAACGTTCATCTAGTATCTGTGGATGACTGGACGTGACATACATACTGCCAGTGATGTCTAAATATCTTTCATTATTTTATTATTGTCCTTAGCCGCCATGAAACGACAGCTACGTGGACCAGAAGACACGTGCTGATAATGTCTGGTTTATAATGCAGCGTGGTAGATCCAAAGTTTAATGGTGTCTTTTTCAAGCTATTTATGGTGACATTCTGGAGTCAACTACCTGGCAAAACCGTAAGAATATTTTCTCTCTAGCACCAAGAGATGCAGCTATTAATTTCCTAAAACAAAATTTAGGCAAAGACAAGTGAAGCTGGTGACCAACCTTGCGGACTGATGAAATATGCAATGCAAACAATCTAGTAGTATTTTTCTTTTCAAATAACATTTGGATGCAACAGAAACAACGATGAGAGTAAAAAAGTTAATGATGTGACCGGTTACAAGCTTAACAATTAATCAGCGAATTTTCAGCTGATATACCAGCTGCAGTTGCAATGATGTCATGTCCATTGTGCTTTTGCTCTCATACTCTCAATAAAACCAAAGCCACATGAGGACTGAATGAGACACGTCCTGGTGATATATGTGGTTCGTGTTCCTTTTTAGTATTAATACGTTATACTCAGCTCCGTCCAAGAGTGGAATTTTTAGGATTAAAATGACCCTATTGTTTGTAGATGTTCTTGTTAGTTGATTTTACACCATTATTCAGAATCCAAGAGTGAAATTTTTGTTACTTCTCAATACATTTAAAAAGAGATATACACATTTTCAGAACTCAAAAGTTTGTTCCAGATCAAGATCTTTATTAGTTTCTTGGCTGCTAATGGAATGACCCCAAGAAAATAGGAATCCGAATGAATTTGGTTAGGATGGTTTCTATAGTGTAACATCTCTGATATTAATTCACCAAAACATTGAAGTTTAAGCTTAATGGTAAGCGCACACGAAATGAAAAGGCCCTAAAACTAGTTAATATATAAAGGTTGTTTCCATATTAGGCCCTTACAAAACCAAATCTAATTCCAAACTTTAAATTTGACCTTCATAATAGTTGTAGAACTTTGGCATTTTGCTCAAAAATGAAGGGGAAAAAGGTCGAAAATGCATTCAAAGCCTAGTTCAGCTATTACAACACGTTTCTAGCAAAATCCAATCACTTTTTTCGTATGACAACTTTTGTAGAAGTTATAAAATCCATATTACAAACACAAACTTATGTGTTGGGAGGTTTTATCCCTCTGCTCAATTTTCTAGAGCGTTACGCCGTGCCAACAGCAATATGTGTGCGGTCACCTGCGGCATGTAGATGCGCACCACCGCCACACATGGCCGGCAATATTATAATGTCTGACAGCCGCAAGCCGACAACCACATCCACCGCTACCTAAAAGTTTCTATGTAGCAACCACATTCAGGTGGTGGATCCAACATGAGGGCAATGGGGGCTCAAGCCCCCCTACCCAGGAACTCATGGAAAAAAGAGGAAATGAGAAGATAAGAATAAGAGGAAAGATGGGGGAAAAGAAGAAAGAGGGGCCAGATGAATAAGAAGGGAGATAACCCCGAAGCACAAATCCTGGGTGCAGCCCACAATTGACTCGTTGAACACTGTCGTAGTGATGATGACCTTACATCGTAAACTTAGCACCTTGTCATATGTCATATTGTCGTATTTTCCTATAAACTTGATCAACTAAATATCGGCTGAAACAAATTTGACATATTGTGACATAAATAGAAGGAAATAATATAGGACTATTGATTTTTTTTTGAGATAAGAGTATTGATTTTCTGCTGCTGTCATTAACTATATGTATCCGCATAACCATAGATGAATAATCCTTCTCATGGCCACGATCGAGCCCATGACCCACAGTTGACGGCCCACACAGAGAGACATTGCAGGCCAGGTCTGATGGCCTCCTGTATTTTGTCAGGCCCAGGATCATGCGTGGGAAGTGAGTGTATTTAGGGGCTTTTTTTCTTTCATCTTTTTTTTTTGGCAAATGTGAGTGTGTTTTTTTTGTGAGTGTTTTAGTGTTAGGCTGTTAACGTTAGCCATAACACACTGCGTCTTCTCAGGAAGAAAAAAAGGCCATAACACAGTGCACTCCAATCTGGTAAAATGGGCACCGAACAGCAGTCAAGAGCAGAGCAGAGACACCTGGAACTTGTCCAAATCGCGTATCTCAATTGTTGTTTTCACTACTACTTATTTCTCCAATAATTTTCCAAAGGTCGTAGAGAAACCGCTGATGAATGAGATGCACTTGTTCATACCACTTCCTCTGATGAGAATGCCAATAGCTATTGTTCAGCTGATGTTCATACTACTCTCATAGCAACTTTCATACACACTTGTTGGTGAATTACATGCATAAGCATACAGTCGACACGACAGTGGCTAATCACTAGTGAACGAACTAAAACTTTCCGCTTACTCAAAAAAAAAAAGACTAAAACTTTCCGCTTCTCCAATTCACATACAAGCAGCAGCCAGCCAAGTGAGCCAATCAGCCAGCGGCTCCCTAACTTTTCTTCAATCAGTCAGAGTCTCTCTCTCAGAGACGACATACAGCAAGAAACTGACTAGCTAGGACGAAGAAACAAGCAGCAACGACGACGACTCGCTGCCCAGACGATCGCACCCGAACGGGTGGTGAACAGTCTCGGCATCGTTCGCCCGTTTCGCCGCGCGGCGCGGCACCAACGGCTCCGACGACTCCGCCACCGCCGCGTCGTCCTCCGGATGAAGCGCGGCGGCGGACGTTGTTATTACAGGCCGGCGCCCGACGAACTGCGGCTTCTTGCTCAGAGGACCGATGAACTGAGGGGTGCTATTCTCAGACACGCCTCGGATGGTCCCCGACCCATCGTCGTGGTCGTCGTCGTCGTTGTCCACGAGCAGCTCCGTTTCGTCCTCGTCGAGCCAAAGCTCGTCAGATTCCCAGTCATCCTCTACCGTGCTGACGCTCCTGTAACACGAGACGCAGCCGCGGCCACCGCCGACGACCTCCTCCTCTGCGACCCTGCACACGAGTCGATCGATCGGTTCGATTGGAGAGACGAAGAGATTAGTTCGGTACATTTGTCAAGATTTATTTACCAGCTGCACATACTACATAGAACACGACCATAGGCCGGAGGCGATGGTCAGAACAGGGACAGGGAGAACTCACAGCAGGTGTGCCGGAGCAGCGGCGGCGCCGGTGAGCGCCAGCCGCGCCATGCGTAGGAAGGAGGTGGCCCGCCGGGAGAGGTCCCAGAGGCGGTGGCCGTCGTCGGCGCCGGCCATTGGTCGTCTCCTCTCCTGCACGGCTTGGCCTTCCTGATGGGCTGCGTCGTGTGGCCAATCTTGATGGTGAGAATGAGCTTGGTCTGGGTCTGGAGATCTGGATACAGGGTGAGGGTATGTGGAGATTAGGCGGCGTGCATGTTGGCAGCTGAGCTGAGTGGAGTACGGGTGGGAAAGCACTCGCAGAGCCTTGCACGTTTGCATCTGCTGATCTGGAAGGGAGGAAGAGTCAGAGGTCATTTAGGTCAATGACTGGATCGGTGGCTTGGCTTGGAGAGTTGGGCAGCAGTTGACTTCGCCATTAATTTCACTATTGCTGTTGTTATCGAGAAATAACATAAAAAATTCAGCTTCGTGGGAAGTTCATGACAGTATCACGTATTCCCTCCGTCCCAAAATTAGGGTCGGTTTGGGTGTCCGTGCCATGAGTTTGACTAGATTTGTATAAAATACGTTCAACATTTAAATCTTTAATTATTTTTTATAAAAAAACTAGACCTAAATATCTATCCAGTGGTATCTATATTGTATCATAAAATTTAATACATATTTTTATATAATTGGCCGTACTATTTTCTCGGGAAGTGAGGAAGACTATAATTTTGGGACGGAGGGAGTACACTGCTACCCATCAAATTAACGTGTTCGAATCTCACAAATTAGCCAGGTATTCCCTGTGTTCCAGAAAAAAAAATAATGTTTTTTACTTTCAGACATTACGTTTGGTTATTCGTCTTATTCAAAAATTTTGATAAATACTAAAACAAACCTGTCATGATGAAAGTATAGTTAATGATAAAACAATAAATAAATAATATTTGTATAAATTTTTTTTAATAAGACAAAAGGTCAAACAATGTCTGAAAGTCCAAAACACTAATTTTTTTTTGACAAAGGGAGTACCTATTAGCCGAAATGTATGTCGTTTTGGGATATTTAGAAAAGTATATGGTTTTATCACCCATTAGTTGTTGTTAAGCTGATTTTAGTAGAGTTAGGCCACCTAATAAGATAACGGTACCTAGTTCCCACCTAATTGCTAGCTAGACAGTAGACACGATCTATGAGTCACAACTCACAATTTTTTTTATAAGGAAAAATTTATTAATTTTCAGGGTGTTTACATCAAGTTGATATAATACCTTCGAAAAATTTTCCCAACCTCTCCATAACTAGGACGCACACAACCAATAAAAAACATATAATACAGTCACACTAATGACTATCAATCCGAAGACTATACTGCTACCTATGTATCTGGGTAAAATAATCCTTGGACACATATGCTAACTATTAAGATGCCGCTGCAACCAAATCCTGAAAGCCAATGGATATAATCGAGTAGATAACCTGCAAAGGAGAAACATTAAACTTTATCATCCATGCATAGTCATAGTGACCAACAAGTAGTGGCTACCCCTAACAGGACCAATGGTTTCAATTAATTAGCTGAGTGGATCTGAACTGGGCCTAAGTTTAGGTTTCTTTACAAATGGATGGAGGTACTATTGCAACACGCCTACTATTTAGGTACTACTTAGGTCATCGCACAACAATACTTCAATTTCTCTGTTTTGAAATACAAGGGATTTGTGAATCGAACACCGAGTTTGACTATTTGGTTTTGTTAGACCAGTCTTTGCCCAACAATTAGTATATAACTTCTGCATACAAAAAATTGTTGTTGCCATATTTGTGTTTAAAATATTAACTTATCATTAAGATTTTGCATCACAAAAGTAGCATATCAATGGAGTTAATCATTGGTCAATTTGGTCTAAAAACTAATGAGATTTAAATTCCTGGATAGGGACTATTAGATATTGATGCTGGTCTATACTTACTGGAATTTCCTTGCACTGTCTTTGATTAAGATACACCATCTAGTTTCTTGCGATTTTTTTAACATTACCATCAACCAGTGCTCTGCGTGACTATAGTAAGCTAAAAAGGGTATAATATACCATTGCCTGGAAATATATGCATGCACAGATTTCAATGTTACAAAACGTTATAATATTTCACCAAACAATTAGCCTTATATAACATGATTTTTCTACAAAATTATTATCAACAAAATGACATTTAAAATTAAAGTACTACTATATGGTTATGACTTTGCTGGTCAGTGCAGCTAAATGAATTGTTGGTTCCTTCAGAGATGATAGACCTCAGCAAATAGAGCTGACAGCAAGCCATAGTTCACTTGAGAAATTCATGTTCACTCTCACATGGCGCCCTAGGGGAGGTACTGCCCATTTTATCAAAGATATGTGGGAATTGTTTCATAAAAAAACGATCTGTGGGAATTTCAACCATCCAAGTATTCTAATGGTTAGTAATTCGATTGTCCCACTCTAATATGTTGTGTTTTATGCTTTGTAACTAGAGAAGTTTGTGAATTTCTTAGAATGTCGAATAGAGAGATTTTTTATTTATACATGTATTTTTTATGGATTTCACAAATCTTAGTTTGCTACATTTAGCCCACTGTTGCTAGAATAATTAATGTAGAATTTGATATGTTTATATTATTTTTTTACCATGCTTGCTAAAATAATTTAGCTAGAATTTGATAGGGGATTAGAGAGGGGAGAAATAATTTATGGGTGTAATATTTCTAGGCATGGATAAAAATACAAGGTAATGCTAATACAGTTAGGATGGCTAGGATTACAATGAACCTTGTCAATATTTTTTAATTAATGCTTAAGTTTTTTTATTTTTAGATTATAGCCAAGATGTAAAACGAAGACCAAGATTCACACTCATTGCCCACAGCACCGACACCCTATCACATACAGTAGCAATAATGAGCGTTGTGGTCAGTAAGTCCTCGCCGGAGGTCATCAGGCCACCGGAGCCGCTGAAGACGACAACCACGGTAACGATGAGAGGTACCATAAAGCTAGCACCTTTCCATAGGTTCTTGTCAAAGGTTCCAATGACAGCTTTGCTTGTATTCGAGCATTTGGGCTCTGAGGCCATTGAGAGCATAAAGAGGGCGCTGTCCCAAGCACTTGTGCTCTACTACCCTCTCGCCGGTCGCATTATTTCTTCTGGAGCAAACGGCGACGAATTCAGCATCCACTGCACCGGTGAGGGTGTGGAATTCATCACCGCATCCGTCGACTATGGCTTGCAGGAAGCAAAGATATTCGGCGAATCGACAGGCGCAAAGGCCCTACTCGATGAGCTTGCCATCTTTTACCCAGCTGCAGGGAGCTATGGCTCCTCCGACGACGAACCTCTACTGTTATTGCAGGTGACCAAGTTCTCTTGCGGTGGTCTCGTCCTCGGGGTGACGTGGAACCACGCCGTCGCTGACGGCGCCGGGATCACCCAGTTCCTAACCGCCATCGGCGAGCTCGCCTGTGGGTCGCCGTCACCTTCCAACCAGGTTGGACGAGGCAGTCTCCAACTTTTCTGATCCATTGCCGGATCCAATACAACAGGCCATGTTGATGTGCCCTGATCCAACAGACATGGACCGTATTGTCCCTATCGACATCACCATCCCTTCGGTATTGATCAACCGCGTCAAGGCCGAATCCCGAGGCTGCTTCGACGGCCAACCATGCACGTCATTCGACGTCGTCCTCGCCGTTCTATGGCGGTGCCGCATCCGCGCAACCTTACATTTAGGACCAACGTGCGCAAGCGTGTGGGTGCAAAGGATGGCTACTATGGCAACTGCATCACCATCGAGCTCCTTGCCGGCGCAACGAGCGGCATGGTGGCAAAGGCAAGCATCGTGGAGCTTGTCAGGATGATCAAGTGTGCCAAGGACCAACTGGGTGACAATGTCAATGGAAGCTGCAACGACGGCGACCAACTGATGGAAGGGCTACGTCGGCGTTACGATGTGATGCACATGGCGTCGTGGAGGAACATGGGCTTGGAACAGGTTGATTTCGGTAGCGGCGCTCCGGCGAGGGTGATGTTCCATGCGCGACAACCGGGGGCGCCGGTGCCGACTTACTTTATGTACCCGTCGTGCAAAGGGAAGGATGGAGTCAAACTTCTGTCCCTTGCTGTGAAGGAGGAGCACGCCGACGTATTTCTTGGGGAGCTAGAAAACTAGAACACGGCGTGATCTAGTTTATGTCTATCGATCTGTTACCTCCCCTCTACATCTTGTGGAATTTTTTTTCATTATGCCAATGTGTCCGCATGCCGTGGTCATGCTTTGTATCACTGTCCGAATTGAATTACTGCTAGTGTTTTCCTTTGTAATAATCAATTTCTTTTCCTTTCATTACTGCTTGAATTTCTCCCTCTAGCTCCCTACTTAGGAGTAGATGGTAGCGTGTCACTCTCACTCATCAGAGCAAGTATAGCAATGGACGACTAGTGGGCGTAATCCAACATGGAAGAGAGAGAAAGATAGAGAGAGAAGAGAGCAGCCGACTCGCGGCTCGCCGGCAGGACGCTAGCGAAGACGGATCAAAATTACGTGGTTGGCTGAACTCCTCCTTTCCATTAAATATTGGTGGGGCCTACCACCACCACGCTCCATGTCACCGCACTAGACGCCCGCTCGTGGGCGAGGTCATTAGACCTGCTCTCAGGTAGTGCAAGGGGATTAGACGCGCACTTGTCACGTGCTACATCACCGGTCGGCGTCAGGACTTGCAGCGCCTGACACGCGACCATGCCAATCATATAGATGCTGTCGTCATGCTAGGCCTGCCGGACACTCAGGACCGGTAGTAGTCACCCTCAGATGACGAATGATTGGCAACCGTTATGTGTGATGCATTTTTGGTTTACGAAATGCAGATGTAGCTAGGGTGTGATGTGGCTACCGATGGTGCTAGGTGAAGGGTTCAGGAGGAACGCGAATAGACATGGACCGAGGGACCCGAGGAGACCAAGTAGAGTCACTGGCAACTCACATGGTACATGAATGAGCAAAAGTACATGGAGATGGAGATGAAGTCGACGTCGGCTAAATTGAGCGAAGAAGACGATGTCAAATTGAGTAGGCGACCCGTGCGGCGAGAATGGAAAAGATTTGAAAATGTCAAGTCTGGGCAGGAGGTCGTACATGTGTCGACATCAGGTTACTTTGACTGGTTTGGCCTAAAAATCGAAGGGAGTCATGTTTTGAAGAGGGTGCAGGAGGGTTTGTGAAGTTTGTGTGCCTTGTGACAGTTTTAGATTAATAATTTGGTCGTTTTCGTCATACCGACAGCATGCAGCTCGTGTGACCATTAATTGCTAGATTATTTAGGCCTTGTTTAATTCTCCAACTTTCCACCAACTTGGCATACTGACAACCGTGCCCCTCTCACAGAAAACGTCAACTTGATACCAACTTTTTTTTAACTAAACAAACCCTTATTTTTCCGTATCAAAGGATCTCGGCCTTACTTTGACTAGACATATATAATAATAAGGTTAAATAGTTACTATTTGGTGTTCGGTGATCACATGATGTGAGTCGTCCTTCCAAATTCCAATAATGGTATTACTTGGGTATATTGTACAGTGCCACAAAGAGTATAAGATCTCAGTGGTGGTCACAAAGATAAAGTTTTGTATAGCTAAAAGTTGTTGTACAAGTATAACTTCAATATTTTGTACCTGGCAAAATCCCATCTTACTTGACTATCTTTTCCAAACAATAAAAAGTAAAGTAAGTCATCTGTCTCTAAACTTATACCGATGTGTCATCCCAGTCCCTAAACTCACAAATGGACCATTAGGTCCTCAAATTTGTTCGGTTGGGTCATCCCGGTTCCTAAACTTATAAATCACCCGTTTATGTCCTCAAATTTGTTCACTTGTGTCATCTCAGTCCTTAAGCTTAGTTTTTAGTCTCAACAAAGTCAAAACAAGATGATCTGAAAACTTAATATCTAAAAATTATTCATAACTTTTTCATATGAACTCGAATAAAGAAAATATTTATATCAAAATTATAGCACTCGATATGATCTACACCTTTATAGTTAAATTTTTTCATTAAAGTCGTTTTTATCCTAAAATTTAATTTTAAATTTCGAATCTATAGACATATAATAATATTTTGAGACCCTTAACATTTTTAATTTAAAAACTTTTCATGCATCGCGTCGAGATCTTCAATTTTGATATAAATTTTATCTTCAAAAGAAATTTATGAATTCTTTTTTTATATGAGGTTTTTAGATGGTCCTATTTTGAATCAAATAATACTACAAACTAAGTTTAAGGACCGGGATGACACAAGTGAACAAGTTTGAGTACATAAACGGGCGGTTTATAAGTTTAGGGACCGGGATGATACAACCGAACAAGTTGAAGGACCTAAACGGTCAATTTGTGAGTTTAGGGACCAGGATGATACAGTGGTACAAGTCTAGGGATCGGTGACATACTTTACTCAACAATAAAGAAGCAAGAAAACAGGCCAGGTTGGTACCTACATACACACATTTAAACCTGAGCATGTGATCGGCCTGATTACTTTATTTCCCATCAGTATATAAATTACGAATCTGGGTGATTGCATAAGATAAAATAAGGTCATGCCAGCTTGATTAGAGATCAGAGATGGATCGAGTCCCACCGCTATGTAGGTAAGAAGGAATCTGAATTATGAAGACCAAGATACACCTTCCAGTTGGCTAGCTGGAGCATTGACACCCAACACACAAACAACACCAATGGCTGCTGAGGTGAGGAAGCACACCTTCCAATTGGCTACAGCCTCGACACCCTACATACAGGCAGCAACAATGGGTGCTGAGGCAAGGACGAAGTCCTCAACGACGGACATCATCAGTTCACTGGAGCTGCTGACGACGATGACGAGCGGTACCATAAAGCTTACATCTTTCGATAGGGTATTTGTCAAGGTTTCATTCACAGCATTGCTCGTGTTCGAGCATATGGGCCATGAGGCCATTGACATCATAAAGAGGGCTCTGTCCAAGGCACTTGTCCACTACTACCCTTTTGTCGGTCGCATTGTTTCTTCAGGAGCTATCGATGGTGACGAGTTCAGCATCTATTGCACGGGCGACGGTGTGGAATTCCTCACTGTATCTGTCGATAGTACCTTGAAGGAAGCGAAGATCTTCGACGAATCGTCCGGTGCAAAGACGAAGGCCCTGCTCGATGATCTTGCCGTCTTCTACCCAACTGGGAGCTATGGCTTCGACGACCCTCTGTTGTCTCTGCAGGTGACAAAGTTCTCTTGTGGCGGGCTCGTCCTCGGGGTGACATGGAACCACGCCATCGCCGATGGCATCGGGATCGCCCAATTCCTAGCTGCCGTCGGCGAGCTCGCCTGTGGATCTCCGTCACCTTCCGTCATTCCTGCTAGGTGGGATGATGCCCTCTCCAAGCTTCATCCATGGTCGGATCCAGTATTGCAGGCCACGTTGGTATGCCCTGAGTCACATGACATGGAGCTTATTGTCCCTCTTGACATCACCATCCCTTCGGCCTTGATCAACCGTGTCAAGGCCGAATACCGGAGCTGCTTTAATGGCCAGCCATGCATGGCGTTCGCTGTCGTCCTTGCCATCTTATGGCGACGCCGCATCCGTGCAACCATGTCCAACAACCCCGGGGTTCCAGTTTACGTTACATCTGCGACCAATATGCGCAAGTTCATGGGTGCAAAGGATGGCTACTACTACAACTGCGTCGCCAACCACCTGCTCATCGTGGCGACGAGGGGCACGGTGGCAGAGGCAGGCGTCGTGGATCTCATCAGGATGATCAAGCAGGCCAAGGACCTCACAAGGTGAATATGGGAGACAAAAGCGGCAATGACGACGATCTGATGCGAGGGCTTTGTGGGCGGTACGACATGATGCATGTGTCGTCGTGGAAAAATATTGGCTTCGACAAGTTGATTTTGGGAGTGGTGCACCAGAGAGGGTGATTTTCCATGTGCGAGAAGGGACGCCGCCGGTGCCGACGTGCATCCGTGCAAAGGGAGGGATGGAGTCAACCTTATGTCATTCGCTGTGAAGGAGGAGCATGCCAACACATTTCTCGGGGAACTAGCAAAGCTAGAACACGTCGTGATCTAGTTGCAATAAGGTGGATTGATCGGTCATGATATGGATCCGCATGCCGTCAAGCTTATATCGCTGTCCGAATTGAATTACTGCTGGTGTGTTCCTTTGTAATCAATTTATTTTCTCTTTTTTTTACACAGAACACACAAACAAACTTGATCGTAAGCAGTATATCCCATCCGTAGGAAGAAGCGACAACCCGACTCTGACTCGGAGTCGTCTAGGCGCTTACTGCCTCAAAATCCAGTCCCGACCGACACTATATCCCATTAGAACTGGCCACATACCGTTTCGGCAGAAAAACGGGAACATGAAAAAAAAGGGAAAATTCAGCGGTAACAGGATCGGAAATAGGAGAGGTGTTTCCTCGATTGCTTTCTCGGTTCCTATATTTGATACGGGAATTCTTGTCGGTTGTTCCCATATTATATTGGTCCCTAGCTCATATTCAACCCGGTGTACATTACAGCCCAAAATTAGTCCTGCACTGCCTAGCGGCCAACTCCTTCTTGGCCCGCCCTGGCATCCAAAAGAGTGAAATACCCCCAAAACTCCAAACCCTAGGTCTCCCACAGTCCCACTCGTCTAACTCTCCTAGTCTCCTCCTGCACACCGACCGCCACGGAGCCACCTCCCGGACCTGCGCCTGGATCTCGTCGGCCGCTGCACTCCATTCCACCTTTGGTTTCCGCAGTCGCAGGCCTCGACTACTCCCCCCTCCCCCTCCTCCCCTCCATCTCTTTGGTGTACAAACTAAGTTTAAGGACCGGGATGACACAAGTGAACAAGTTTGAGTACATAAACGGGCGGTTTATAAGTTTAGGGACCGGGATGATACAACCGAACAAGTTGAAGGACCTAAACGGTCAATTTGTGAGTTTAGGGACCAGGATGATACAGTGGTACAAGTCTAGGGATCGGTGACATACTTTACTCAACAATAAAGAAGCAAGAAAACAGGCCAGGTTGGTACCTACATACACACATTTAAACCTGAGCATGTGATCGACCTGATTACTTTATTTCCCATCAGTATATAAATTACGAATCTGGGTGATTGCATAAGATAAAATAAGGTCATGCCAGCTTGATTAGAGATCAGAGATGGATCGAGTCCCACCGCTATGTAGGTAAGAAGGAATCTGAATTATGAAGACCAAGATACACCTTCCAGTTGGCTAGCTGGAGCATTGACACCCAACACACAAACAACACCAATGGCTGCTGAGGTGAGGAAGCACACCTTCCAATTGGCTACAGCCTCGACACCCTACATACAGGCAGCAACAATGGGTGCTGAGGCAAGGACGAAGTCCTCAACGACGGACATCATCAGTTCACCGGAGCTGCTGACGACGATGACGAGCGGTACCATAAAGCTTACATCTTTCGATAGGGTATTTGTCAAGGTTTCATTCACAGCATTGCTCGTGTTCGAGCATATGGGCCATGAGGCCATTGACATCATAAAGAGGGCTCTGTCCAAGGCACTTGTCCACTACTACCCTTTTGTCGGTCGCATTGTTTCTTCAGGAGCTATCGATGGTGACGAGTTCAGCATCTATTGCACGGGCGACGGTGTGGAATTCCTCACTGTATCTGTCGATAGTACCTTGAAGGAAGCGAAGATCTTCGACGAATCGTCCGGTGCAAAGACGAAGGCCCTGCTCGATGATCTTGCCGTCTTCTACCCAACTGGGAGCTATGGCTTCGACGACCCTCTGTTGTCTCTGCAGGTGACAAAGTTCTCTTGTGGCGGGCTCGTCCTCGGGGTGACATGGAACCACGCCATCGCCGATGGCATCGGGATCGCCCAATTCCTAGCTGCCGTCGGCGAGCTCGCCTGTGGATCTCCGTCACCTTCCGTCATTCCTGCTAGGTGGGATGATGCCCTCTCCAAGCTTCATCCATGGTCGGATCCAGTATTGCAGGCCACGTTGGTATGCCCTGAGTCACATGACATGGAGCTTATTGTCCCTCTTGACATCACCATCCCTTCGGCCTTGATCAACCGTGTCAAGGCCGAATACCGGAGCTGCTTTAATGGCCAGCCATGCATGGCGTTCGCTGTCGTCCTTGCCATCTTATGGCGACGCCGCATCCGTGCAACCATGTCCAACAACCCCGGGGTTCCAGTTTACGTTACATCTGCGACCAATATGCGCAAGTTCATGGGTGCAAAGGATGGCTACTACTACAACTGCGTCGCCAACCACCTGCTCATCGTGGCGACGAGGGGCACGGTGGCAGAGGCAGGCGTCGTGGATCTCATCAGGATGATCAAGCAGGCCAAGGACCTCACAAGGTGAATATGGGAGACAAAAGCGGCAATGACGACGATCTGATGCGAGGGCTTTGTGGGCGGTACGACATGATGCATGTGTCGTCGTGGAAAAATATTGGCTTCGACAAGTTGATTTTGGGAGTGGTGCACCAGAGAGGGTGATTTTCCATGTGCGAGAAGGGACGCCGCCGGTGCCGACGTGCATCCGTGCAAAGGGAGGGATGGAGTCAACCTTATGTCATTCGCTGTGAAGGAGGAGCATGCCAACACATTTCTCGGGGAACTAGCAAAGCTAGAACACGTCGTGATCTAGTTGCAATAAGGTGGATTGATCGGTCATGATATGGATCCGCATGCCGTCAAGCTTATATCGCTGTCCGAATTGAATTACTGCTGGTGTGTTCCTTTGTAATCAATTTATTTTCTCTTTTTTTTACACAGAACACACAAACAAACTTGATCGTAAGCAGTATATCCCATCCGTAGGAAGAAGCGACAACCCGACTCTGACTCGGAGTCGTCTAGGCGCTTACTGCCTCAAAATCCAGTCCCGACCGACACTATATCCCATTAGAACTGGCCACATACCGTTTCGGCAGAAAAACGGGAACATGAAAAAAAAGGGAAAATTCAGCGGTAACAGGATCGGAAATAGGAGAGGTGTTTCCTCGATTGCTTTCTCGGTTCCTATATTTGATACGGGAATTCTTGTCGGTTGTTCCCATATTATATTGGTCCCTAGCTCATATTCAACCCGGTGTACATTACAGCCCAAAATTAGTCCTGCACTGCCTAGCGGCCAACTCCTTCTTGGCCCGCCCTGGCATCCAAAAGAGTGAAATACCCCCAAAACTCCAAACCCTAGGTCTCCCACAGTCCCACTCGTCTAACTCTCCTAGTCTCCTCCTGCACACCGACCGCCACGGAGCCACCTCCCGGACCTGCGCCTGGATCTCGTCGGCCGCTGCACTCCATTCCACCTTTGGTTTCTGCAGTCGCAGGCCTCGACTACTCCCCCCTCCCCCTCCTCCCCTCCATCTCTTTGGTGTCCACATGTCCATCCCCAGGACTGTAATGCCGGCCTGAAGCCAATACTCCGCTGCCGCCAACCCGACACCATTTCCCATGGGAGGAACCCTGGAGGAGGAGGAGGTGCCACGATGCATGGGTGCACCGGGCTCAAAGATGCCATAGACCAGAGATGGTTCTGCGCTTCAGCTGCTGGCTCGTCAGCACAACACCGGCTCATCCTAGAGCCACCATTGCCATTGCATACCACCACTTTTGTTCATACTCCGACATCAGGTACTTGATGACTAGATGTCTAAGATGAGTAGAAGTGCAGAACATGTGAATCTGTGAACTGCGATGCTGCTAATTTAGATCTGATTGCTTGATGGTCTGATTATTGTCTTCATTCCTTTGAATATTTTTAGCAGGATCTAAGAGGTCAAGATCGACAACCAGAAGCCCTCCTCCTAATCAAGAACTTAGCCTGTGTTTGTCTAGTGCAACTCCTGCATCTAGCCCAGCTCAGACTGATGCATTTTCTTTGCCAAGTGGAGGTGGAAGTGGTGCAGTTGGTGGCAGCTGCAGTGGCGGTGCTGTGGCAGCAACAGTGGTGGTGCTGGTGGCAGCTGCAGGTGGAGATGGTGTTGGCAACGTCGGTGCAACTGGTGGTGCTACCGGTGGACAGCAAAGTACAGATGCTGCAAATGCCATACTTGTTGAGGGTGATGAGCCTGTGCTAGGTGGAAAAAAGCCAAAGAAGTGCACATCTGATGTGTGGCATCATTTTACCAAGAAGTTGGTCATTGGGGACAATGAGAAGACATATGTTCAGTAGTGGGCTCATTGCAATCAGCCGAAATTCAAGCACAAAGTCAGATATGAGAGAAATTATGGAACAATGGGATTTTGGACCCATCTGAGGGTGTATAGTGAATAGCTCAAAGCTGAAGCAGATAATGGAAAAGGTATAACTAATGTGGTACCATACATGTATGATGAAGAGGTCAGCATGAGGAAATTTTACTTGGCAATTGTGATGCATGAGTATCCATTTAATAAATATGAGCATGAGTATTTTATTGAGTTCATCAAATCCTTATGTCCTAGCTTTTCCATTTAAATCTCGGGCTACCATTAGGTAAGAAATCATGCACATGTTCTTAAAAGAAAGAAAAGTTGTATGCATATTTTAGATTTGTCTCTTGCCTGTTTAGTGCCACAATGGATATGTGGACCTCAAATCAAAACAAGTCTTACTTGTGTGTCACAGTTCATTGGATAGATGACAATTGGTGCATCCAGAAAAGGATTGTCAACTTTGTGCATGTAGAGGACCATCATACTAGGACCAAGTTGCTAGAGATATTTACTGAACTCATGTTAAGTGGTATGTTGATAAGATATTGTTTGCTTTGACCCTAGACAATGCATCTGCAAACCAAGTCGTCTAGGTGCTTACGGCCTCGTTCTCCTTCTGCCTCCCGGATTCCCTCTAGCTCCGTAGCTACTTACTTCCTTTGTCAACAAAAGAATGTAATTATCGCTTGTCGATGAGTCAAACAATTTTAAATTTGATCAAACTTATACAAAAAATTACAAGCATTTAGCTTCCCAAGGCGTTCGAGACCACCGGCCGTGCTGCAGCGCCGCCCCTGGTTGTGGGGGAGGACAACGGGGCGGTGTCTGTGCTGGGATTTCCTTGTGGAGTGTGGCGAGCGAGACATGTTCCGAGAGGACTGTGGGTTTGATGAGCACTTCGAAGGCCTCTAGGCGTTCGGCCTCTGCCCGAAGCCCCGAACCTCTTCGCCGCCGGCCGACCGGCTCCACATCACATGACGGGCGATATTAAAATGTAACCAATACAGTACCACTATGGCTGCGTTTAAGTTCGGATTAAAGGTGCAAGCGTGGATTGATCTTAAAATATGTAACAAAAATCCACTTGTGATTAAACAAGCAAGCATTAACTTCCGCCTCGAAAGAATCAAAAGAAAATGATCAATTGGGCAACTGACAAGCCCAGCATGAGTTGCAACTTGCATCTCCGTCAGAACCCTGAATAGAGAAACGCCAAGCAATCAGTCTCTGAAAAGCACAGAAAATTGACGTCACCATGCATTGACTTTCAGTGCTCCAGATACTGGGTTCGTGTTCATCCATCAAACTACTTCTCTGACTGCCTCTCATTTCTCACGAGTTCCTTTCTGAATTTCAGCGACAAATATCTCATTCGTCTGTGTTGTTAGTGCCTAAAAATCAAGGATTTTCACCAAAACGTCCTCTCTACAGTCCTTTCCGGATAGTGAAGTGTCAGCTAGCTGGAGATACATTGTCAGTGGTGTGAGGTTTAGTTGGTCAAAGATGAACTTGGGCATCACGCTAACGCTGGCCCCAAGGTAGCACAAAGTATGGCCCAAAGTGTTGTGCTTTAATCGAACATGTGATCGAACCGGGCACTCAGGATGCTTCTTTTTCTCCGGAAGTTGGTAGCGTATAGCTGCACTGCACTCTTCTGTAAGCTTAACGACTTATATGTGGTAGGAAGTGGTCCCAGGTCAATGGCCAAAGGAAGCGGCAACGATAACCAACTGATGTGAGGGCTAGGTGGTAGTAAGACTTGATGCATGTCACGCTGTGAAGAAACATCAGCTTTGAACAGGGTGATGTTCCACGAGCGACAATGGGCACCACTGGTGCTGACTTGCATGATGGTACCCACCATGCAAAGGTGAGGATAGAGCCAATAATCCTTCATATAGAAAAAGATGTAATAAAATATTTCTCTGTTTTTTATTTAATGACTTGATTCATCCCTATGCAAGCACATGTATACTGCACTCCCGTTTGAGAGAGTAAGTTGTCTTGTACCATATCTTTTGGATCGGAATCTATTTATTTAAACCTTTAAAAGTCCATAAGATCCATCTTGATGAACACATAACACTACAAGAAAAAGGAGCATTCGTCCACCTCCCATTAGTACCGTTTACTTTAAATCCGATACTAACATCAATTAGTACTGTTCGTAAGCACAGTGCGCTCAGGGTTATTTTGTACCGGTTTGTAGCATCACCTTGTACTAAATGGGAGAGATGTGAAGCCTGTGATTAATGCTTCTCTTCGTTTCCTTGATCGCCGAAGCTTGTGATTTTCGTCATAAAAGTTTTGACATAGATCTTGATGTGTGTCCGCTCTATGGTAATGTTTTCGCATGTATTATTGATTTATGATCTTGCTCCATCATTATTCATAACAATATATATGCTTTTGAGTTGGATGACATATGTATGGCCCCGGCACTACATATTCTTGTAAAAAAACAACTGCATATTTACCCGACTTATGGTGGGCATACTTTTGTCCTAAGTTTTGATGCTAAGGGGTTGTTTTAGTGTTTGGTGAAATGTATGACTTGGGAGTAGTTAGATTGATGATCAGCTCGCTTTTGTGTGACAGCATGCAGCTCATGAGACCTTTAATTATAGGGTTTATTTTCCCATGTCAAAGATTTCTATCGTGACTTGAACTATTGCTGGGTGTACTCGCTGATCTATATTACTGAATTATTGTTGTACAGCTTACTTGTTTCAGCGAGTGCAGGGTGGACTTAAAATAAAGTTTAAAACTGTCTACTCAAATAATTTATACTCTCAAAATCCCAGCTTCCTATACTTAATTTGATTAAATAATCATAGGGCCAGTTAGTACATACATTTATATCTGAGCATGTGATCAATCTGGTTGTTTACACTTTTATTTACCATCAGGACCAATAATAATTATGGATCTGCGGGATTGTATCGTATAATCATGCATGTCAACTTGATGAGAGGAGTCGTCGTCCCCACCATTATATAAGCAAGATGTAAACTGAAGGCGAAGAGTCACCTACAATTGCCTAGAGCATCGACACCTTATACACAGACGACAGTAGCTATGAGCGTTGCGGTAAAGAAGTCCTCGCCGGAGGTCATCAGGTCACCTGAGCCGCTGAAGACTACCACGACCACGATGAGAGGTACCATAAAGCTCACATCTTTTGATAGGTTCTTTGTCAAGGTTCCAACGACAATTTTGCTTGTCTTCGAGCATTTGGGCAATGAGGCCACTGAGAGCATAAAGAGGGCCTTGTCCCAGGCACTTGTCCCCTACTACCCTTTCGCCGGTCGCATTATTTCTTCAGGAATCAGGAGCAAACAGTGACGAAGAATCCAGCATCCGCTGCACCGGCGAGGGTGTGGAATTCATTGCCGCATCCGTCGGCTGTGGCTTGCAGGAAGCAAAGATATTCAACGAATCGACTGAGGCAAAAGCCCTGCTCGATGATCTTGCCATGGTTTACCCAGATGATGGGAGCTATGGCTCCTCCGACTTCCCTATACTATCTGTGCAGGTGACAAAGTTCTCTTGCGGTGGGCTCGTCTTCGGGCTGACGTGTAACCACGCCATCGCCGACGGCACCGGCATCGCCCAGTTCCTAGCTGCCGTCGGCGAGCTCGCCCGTGGGTCGCCGTCACCTTCTGTCGTTCCGGCCAGGTTGGACGAGGCGGTCTCCAACTTTCCTTATCCGTCGACGAACCCAATGCGAGATGCCATTGTGATGTACCCTGATTCAAAAGAAATGGACCTTATTGTCCCTCTCGACGTCACCATCCCTTCGGCCTTGATCAACCGCATCAAGGCCAAATCCCATGGCTGCCAGCCATGCACGACGTTCGAGGCCGTCCTTGCTGTCCTATGGCGGTGTCGTGTTCGCGCATCCATGTCCAATGACACAGAGTCTCTGGTTTACCTTACATTTACGACCAACGTGCGCAAGCGCGTGGGTGACTGGGTGCGAAGGATGGCTACTACGGCAACTGCGTCACTAATGAGGTGCTCGCCAGCGCGACGAGCGGCGTGGTGGCGAAGGCAAGCGTCGTGGAGCTTGTCAGGATGATCAAGCGTGGCAAGGACCAGCTGCGTGACAAGGACGACAAGATGGGGAACGGAAAGGGCGGCGGCGGCGACGGCGAGGAGGAGGAGGTGATGGTGATGCTAGGGCTAGGTCGGCGTTACGACATGATGCATGTGGTGTCGTGGAGGAACATGGGGTTGGAACAGGTCGATTTCGGGAGCGGCGCGCCGGCGAGGGTGATGTTCCATGCGCGACGAATGCCGTTCTTGGTGCCGACGTGTGTCATGTATCCGCCGTGCAAAGGGAAGGACGGAGTCAACCTTCTGACGGTCGCCGTGGAGGAGGAGCATGCCGACGTATTTCTTGGGGAGCTAGCAAAGCTGGAAGACGCCATGACGCTCTAGTTGATGTCGATCGATCTTATATAATGCCTCTACATCATCTTGTGGATGGTTTCATTGTGCCAACGTGTCCTCATGTTGTAATAATGCTTGTATCACTGTGCAATTGAATCACTGCTTTTGTGTGTTGTTCCTTGGTTATCAATTTATTTTCTTTTTTTGACATATAGAACATATAAACAAACTTCATCGTAAGTAGTCCGTCTGATCTATAGGAAGAAGCACCAACCCACCAAACTCCGACTCGGAGTTGTTTACATCTCGCCCATCAGGTACCGCGCGGCGATTAGGCATGCACTACGGCCTACGTCGCCGTCGCCGGACGGCATCATCAAGACTTGCAGCGCTCACCACGCGACCACCGATCATGGAGCACTGAAAGTTAACCGTGATGCCTCTTTTCTGACCAACATTGGTCTGACTGCATCTCGCCTCTCATGAGTGCCTTCTGAATTTCAGGCGACATATACCAAGTAATTTCATTCCTCTATGTTGTCAGTGTCTACAAATCTTGGTTATTGTGGGCAAGCCTCTTCACAAAATGTTTTTTTAAGACTCAACATCTTCACAAAATGCTTGAGAATTTATGTTCTTTTTTTTTTTAGAAACCGAGAATATATGTTCTTTTAAGCGCTTAAACAAAAACAAAGTGGCATTTATGGGCTAAGTCGTTTTTGGCCCAACAAGTGTTGGATAGCGGCACTTGCAAACCGCACAGCCCAAAACGAAGGAGGCCCATCTGGTTTCCGGGCAATTACCGTGTGCAGCGTCTGTACTAGCAGCACTCTAGCAGCATGTTTTTCATTTTTCCTTCGTTAAAATAAAGCGCTAACAGCCTAAGATGGTACCACCATTCACATCTGTCCTGCGTTTCTCCAATTCTCGATATGATAAAGGCCATATTGTCTTCATGTTTTCAGAATTGGAAAAGGTAAAATGCATATATAGCTAGCTTCCTACCACGACGTTTCATGCACCGATATGGTCTTTAAAAAATACAACTAATACTTTTTACGGCAATGTCTCTATAAAGCATAACAAAAGTATGTATTTCAGCACAATGAAGGAAAAAAAAGGATTTCATTGGCGCTAGGTGGGCACTTCCTGCAATTTATGAACATCTAACCATGAACAAGTGTTAGAGATGTGCTAGTAACCTCCTAAATCTTACTGGAAGAAGAAATTTAAAAAAAAATGAAAGATATACAAATATGCACTCTACGCGCTCATTGACCTAGACCCACACGCAAACCCTTCAATCAAGCCCATTGATCCGATGAAGTGCCGTCTCAGGACAGACAGACAGACACTCCTCTGATCCTATCACACTGGACACGCTGAGACTCCAGCTGGGCTAGCAGGTAACGAAATGACGAGGCTCTTGCCTTTGCACGCCTAGTAGTTGCCTCTGATTGCATTGCTTAATGGTCATCACAGTTCACAGGCACCGATCGACGCGTGGACACCGGCTCACTCTGGTTGACGTGCATGTTGCTTTCCGACTGAACCCGGGTCTGGTGTCGACTAGTGGGGCTTTGCCACTTTGTGTGCAACTACAATGACATCCGAACAACCAACCTTGGCCGTGTGAAAAACCAGGAGCAATGTTGGCTCCCTTGCACAAATGGGAATATCTAATCGTATCAACAAATCAAACGTGTGATAAAAAGGGAAAATATTAAATATCATAGAGTGACACGATTGCACTAGTTGCAATGGAGGAGAACTTTATTAGATTATCGTTCTCCTTCATTGCAAATTGGGTTGTTACAAGTGGCATCGGATAAATCCACTACACCTTTAACA
Organism: Digitaria exilis; assembly: GCA_015342445.1. Classification (NCBI taxonomy): domain Eukaryota; kingdom Viridiplantae; phylum Streptophyta; class Magnoliopsida; order Poales; family Poaceae; genus Digitaria; species Digitaria exilis. The sequence continues at coordinate 2,574,799 of JACEFO010000191.1, read as the reverse complement.
AGAGCCAGCCAAGTTATTCACCAATTTCACTCTGAACAACAGAATTAACAATACATTGTGTGCCATCGCAGAAGTTAGATTTTTTTTTTCTTTTTATAGGAAAAGATTTTTTTAATGGCAATACTATCGTATTTATTACTCCCCCATTTTTTAATATCATAGAGTGGCATGATTGCACTAGTTGCAATGGAGAACTTTATTAGATTGTTATTCTCTTTGACAATGCCTTTGAATACTACTCCATCCATCCTAAAATTGTGGGTTGTTTAGTTTTTCTAACTGTATAGTTGTTATGTATTTAGATATATGGTATTTCTAAATATGCCAAAATGATCTATAATTTAGAATGGATGGGCAGATTTCATCTTTCTTAATATAAATCAAATATAATATGTTCAGGATGACATTTTGTTAAAACATCACTTGTTTAGGACTGAAAAAAAAAATCAAAGAACCGTGCGCTTCGGGCCGGTGTGACGTTGTTGATGCGATTTTGCCGGTGAACACACTTGGTGGCAGACTGATCTGAAAGGATGACCGTCCATCGAGATGCAAACTAGACTTCATGTTCCCTTTAGACTACTTAGGCCTTGTTTAGATCGCCAACTTTCGCCAACTTATTTTGCCAACTTGTCACATCGAATGTTTGGACACTAATTAGGAGTATTAAACATAGGTATAAAAATAAACTAATTACATAGATGGACTCCACATCGTGAGACAAATCTATTAAGCCTAATTAATTCGTCATTAGACACTGTCGTGCTACAGTAACCCGTCATTAAAAATGCACTAATGACGGCACATATTAGGCTTAATAGATTCGTCTAGCGATGTAGAGTCCATCTGTGTAATTAGTTTTATAATTAGTCTATATTTAGTACTCCTAATTAGTGTCAAAAGGATGGATGTGACATTTCGCCAACTTTCACCAACTCATCTAAACAGGGCCTTATATACGATCTGATAACCGTCACGATCAGGTATGGCCCTATAGTACGTTCTTACAGCGTGGAAGTCAAAGGTTAGCCAACCGTGTGGTGCAATGCAAGATAACAAAGGGTCTGCATCAAGTCAATGTAAAATGGACTGCTAAGCCTCCACGGGCTGCTAATTTGTTCTTTTTTCCTAGTGGTCTCTTTCTCTTCTGACTTGAATCGTTGGAAAAAGTTTGTGTTTGAAGTGGAATTGTAAGAAAAAGAAAGAAATCAACACAATAAAAAAAAGTAGAGAACACGTCTTCTAGTAGATTGGATATGACTTCTGTTGAAGCTATTATAGAGGTCGGTTCTTAGAACAAATCCACTTGTCATTGCAAATTGGGTTGTTACAAGTGGCATCATCAGATAAATCCACTTCACCTTTAACAAGAGCAAGCCAAGTTATTCACCAATTTCACTTTGAACAACATAATTAACGATACATTGTGTGCCATCGCAGAAGTTAGAATTTATTTTTCTTTTTATAGGAAATTTTTTTAATGGCAATACTATCGTATTTTTTACTCCTCCGTTTCAAATTATATTTGTTTGACTTTTTTACCCTAATTTTAAACATTTGTTTTATTAAAAAACTATGCAAATTATTTATTTTTGTTGTGGCTTGTTTTCATTACTAAAAGATATTTCTGTTTAAATTTCACTACATTCGCATATTCTTTAAATAAGACGAGCTGTCAAACGAGCCATACTTTAAGCCAGAGCGAGTATGTACTAATGACTTGGAGTGGTTAGAAGATGGGTAACTAATCCACTACCCTTCGTCACTTTTACAATGACATGACATGCAATAAGCTCACAAAATTCACACAGCCAAACACACAGTTTTCACCTTTCTCAAAAAAAAAATAACACACATTTTTCACCTTGCGTATAATTGACCTTTACCTACTCTCCCATTCACGACAACCGGCCGCGGTCAGTGGTCGCCGGTCTGCTCTCGGTTGGCCGCCGGCCGGTGCACCCACACCCAGCAGCCAGCAACCCAGCCGGAGAAGATCTGCCGTGGACGAGCGGGCAACGCCGACGACGCGACCCGGCCCGCTCGCGACGCTGACCCAGCCCGCCCGTGGGCACCCAATAAGACGCCTCCACCCGCTCCTCCCCGCGCTATTTACCTCCCCTGCCACTTGCCCAGCTCGCCGCGACGCGCTCCGGCCGGCCGCTCCGGCTCACGCACAGCGCGCGCGCGGCGGCTGGCGTGGCTGGCTCGCCCCGCCATGGCCGGCGACCGCGGGGCCGCGGCGGAGAGGGTGGCAGCGGCCGTGGAGGAGGCGGCGTCGGCGTCTGGCGGGTGGGAGTTCCGGAACGCGTACCGGCGCCAGCTGCTCGCGCTGTCGCGGCGGATTCGGCTACTCGGGCCCTTCGCGGAGGAGCTCCGGGAGGCGCGAAGGGGGTCCGAGGAGAGGGAGGAGGAGCGGGAGCGGGCGCTGGCGCCGCTCGCCGACGCGCTTGACAGGGCGCTCGAGCTGCTCCGGCTCGGCCGCGACGGGAGCAAGATCTTCCTGGTACGCGCTTGCTTGTTGCGCCGCGCCCTTTGCGTGCAAGGATGAACTCATGGCTTGCTAGTATTATCTGATTACTTGATAACAACTGCGCCTTAAGCTTAGCTCGCTCAGCATTAAGCGTATAGATCTAGATAGTTGTATCGAAGACCTGATTTTTTTTTTAAAAAAAAAAAAGCTCAAGTTCTAGCTTTAGCTGCTTCTCTTTTAGGATCGAAGTTGTGTGTGCTCTTAGATTGGGCTGGTGTTTCGATTATTCAGGTTAGTAAGATTGTAGCTTTTAATTGCAAGTCTGAGACCAGTCTCATTTTCGTTTTATTAATTGGGGATGATTTCATTGAGGGATGATCATTCCATTGCTTCTGTGATCTAACTCCGTAGCTTTAGCAGGCAGTGCTCATGTTATCAGTTTGGTGTTCTAGTCAAACTTTTGATCTTGTGTTCGTGAACAATTTGTATTGTCTCGGTTTTGTCAGTTCATTAAGAATTTGGGATTGAGTGTCAAACTTGTTGCCTTCAAAAAATTTTACCTCGTTAGAACTAGGTGAATTTGTCAAAGAATTCCAAGGTAGGTTTTAATTTCTCATTTCTGTGGCATATATAGACGTGTGGACTGATTCCTCCCGTGGCTCTGATCAAATTTGGCTGGAAATTAGCTTGCTGAATGGTTGACCTTTTGTACCTTAAACCCTCCATTGCATGATTGCACGTATGTTATTGTTAATTCCTTTCACCAATGAACGTAGTTAGCCCATGTGTAAAGCACAGGGTATTGTTAATTTGGGACTGTTTACTCGGCAATATTACCATTTATGCACTTTTCATGTATGGTTATAGGTTTTTCCAATCTTAGTTGATATTGTTCATACTTTTGAAAATTTCTTTTGCTTGAACTAGTTATATTTCGGTGTTGAGAATTTTGATCGTTTCAGTTAAATTCTTCTCTCTGTAAACAATTGCGACATTACCATATTTAATGCTTAAAGTTCAAATACGATAATGGTAGAGTACCTTAAGGGCTTGTTCGGTTCCATCGGATTCAATCCGGGCCAGGAATGATAGATATAACAAGAAATTTATGATAGGTACATCTAGAGACCTAGATTTATTCCGGTTCGGAAACTAATTTATTCATGATGGATACAACAAGAGACCCGGAATGATTCCCCACCTCTTGACAATTGGATTGATTTCCAGTCTTTTGGTGTCACTATAGTGAGTAAATTAGCTCCTGACCCGGAATGAATCCCGGTCTCTTACTGTACCTATCATGAATTTCTTGTTATATTTTCATTCCCGACCCGGATTGAATCCGATGTAACCGAACAAGCCCTAAGCATGAAGCACCCGGACTGGATGATGATCATTGACCAGGAGCAGGACTTGCTTACTACCTGTGTGGCTATGAACCTATAAGTCTTCATTTTTCGGCTTACAGATCATGGGAATTTGTTTTCCTTTGTTGATATTTTGTCTCAAACCTATTTTCTTCTACTATGTATTGGGATATGGGTTTTGCCTATTAAGCTTTGCGTTGATGATCCTGTAACTGTATAGTTTAGTCTTGACTTGAAATTGAGTTGCATGGTGTAATATATGAATTGGTTTCTTGATTCTGTGCTTGAGCCAATGCTTTTAGATTCTATTTTATTGCATACCAAAATCACAATGAGGGATAGCCAAGTTTGTTTGTTTATCTCATCTTCTTATTGAACCAGAAATTTCATGAACCGTTTAGCTTACAACTTGAAAACATTTATTTACAGTGCTCATTGATGTTCTTGCCAAGATCTATTTTCTTGTTGATCTTTAAATAAGCCATAACAATTGTATAGTCTCTTCTCGTGGGCATGCTTTTGAAAACACTACTTTTTTTTTTCTTGTAGCTGTCCAAGAGTCCAAGCTGTTGCTTAATTAAATTACTTTTCTTTTTTCTTTCGGTGTATGCTTTGCAGGTCCTTGAGAGGGATAATGTTATGAAGAAGTTTCAAGGAGTAATTGCTCAGCTGGAGCAAGCTTTGTGTGATTTTCCATACGATAAATTGGATATATCAGATGAAGTTAGAGAGCAGGTAACAATAATAGCACTACTGAAAAGAGTTGTCTGCGGTTGTTGTTAAGAACTTACCTCCAGGAGATACTTAGCCGAAATCACTCTGCAGGTTGAGTTAGTGCATGCACAGCTGAGAAGAGCAAAAGAACGGGCAGACATGCCTGACGATGAGTTCTACAATGACGTACTATCTTTGTATAACAAGAGCTATGAACCAAGTTCTGAACTGGATATCCTCAAAACATTGTCGGAAAAATTACACCTGATGACCATCACTGATCTCACACAAGAATCACTAGCTTTGCATGAGATGGTGGCATCTGGTGGTGGTCAGGATCCAGGAGAACACATTGAGAAAATGTCAATGCTATTAAAGAAGATCAAGGACTTCGTGCAAACTCAGAACCCTGAGATGGGGCCGCCAATAGGTACCAAGCTAATGGATTCCAACGGCGAGCCAAGACCTGTTAATATTCCTGATGAGTTCCGATGTCCAATTTCTCTTGAGCTGATGAAAGATCCCGTTATTGTTGCTACTGGCCAGGTGGCGATATCTGATTCAACTTTTTTCATACTCATACAATTCAAGTTTAAAGCATAGTCTGAGATAGTTGTGCTTCGTTTATGTTTTGCAGACATATGAGCGGGTATGCATCGAGAAGTGGCTAGCTTCTGGGCACCATACTTGTCCAAATACTCAGCAGAGGATGACAAATACGACACTGACAACAAATTACGTTCTTAGAAGTCTTATTGCCCAGTGGTGTGAGGCCAATGGGATTGAGCCACCCAAGCGTTCATCGCAGCCTAACAAGCCGACGCCGGCATGCTCTTCAAGTGAACGTGCTAATATCGATGCTCTTCTGTCCCGGTTATGTTCTCATGATCCTGAGGAGCAGATGTCAGCTGCTGCAGAGCTTCGCCTCCTAGCAAAGCGGAATGCAAACAACCGGATTTGCATTGCTGAAGCTGGTGCCATTCCCCTACTACTGAGTCTCCTGTCATCATCTGACCTGCGGACTCAAGAACATGCGGTCACTGCACTTCTGAACCTCTCCATTCATGAGGATAACAAGGCAAGCATTATATGTTCTGGTGCTGTGCCAAGCATAGTTCATGTTCTGAGGAATGGCAGCATGGTGGCACGGGAGAATGCTGCAGCTACGCTTTTCAGCCTCTCAGTGATCGATGAATATAAAGTAACAATTGGGGCAACAGGGGCTATCCCTGCCCTTGTAGTTCTGTTAAGTGAGGGCAGTCAGCGGGGCAAGAAAGACGCAGCAGCAGCTCTATTCAACCTGTGCATTTACCAAGGAAACAAGGTTCGTGCAATAAGAGCTGGCGTTGTGCCACTCATCATGGGGCTGGTGACAAACCCCACGGGAGCTCTTATGGATGAGGCTGTGGCAATACTATCAATACTGGCCAGCCATCCTGAGGGGAAGGCGGCTATTGGGGCAGCAGAGCCCATTCCTGTGCTTGTGGAGATGATTGGAAGCGGCTCACCGAGGAACAGAGAGAATGCTGCAGCTGTGATGTTATATCTTTGTAGTGGTGAGCAGCACCTTGTGCATCTGGCCCGTGCACAAGAATGTGGGATCATGGTCCCGCTGCGGGAGCTGGCCCTGAATGGCACAGAGAGGGGGAAGAGAAAGGCAGTGCAGCTGCTCGAGCGAATGAGCAGATTCCTAGTTCAGCAACAAGAGGAAAAGGAAGCCCAGCTGCTGGCATCGACACAGGCCATTCCTCGGATCCCTGAACAGGTCCAAGAGACTGACATCCCTGAACAATTGGACAGTCCTTAACCTCAATATCCTACGGTCGCGTGATGATGATGAATATCTTCACAACAATACTACCAAAAGGTAGAGCGAGTCCTTGGCTTCTGGATCCATGATTCATGCTGAACGAGAGCTTTCGTGCTGTCAGAGTCGTTTTCTGAAAATGGTGATGATCCGTCTGGCTTCTTCACATACTTGTGTGCCGAAGCTCCCAATGCACCACCTCTTTCTGGGCATATGTAGAGTAGCCCAGAATGTTGAGATATGTACAGTCTAGTAGAGATGCAGCTCCAAATGTCACCTAGCTATGATACAAGTAGTAGTATATATACATTTTCACAATGATAATATGAAAAGAGAAGTTCTATCGGCGGACTTAATCAGTAAATCATGTTGCTTGCTACTGCATGTTGCCGTGGGTTTCAAGTTTCAGAACTTTTATGGTGACCCGTATTCATTGTGATTCCAACACTGGCAGTACATGGTATTATCGTCTACATCAGTGCCAGTTGCTTTGTAAGCAGAGTGCCATTCCATGCCCTCCCTTGAAATGTGGGGGCTTTAATCATTTTTTCCATCAAGGGCCTTGCCCGAATTTCATAACCAGGAGCAACGAAATTACCAGAGTTCAGCGGTAACCGAGTCAAGTTACAGTTCCAAGTAGCCCCCACAGTGACATACAGATAACCTCATCACCAGGATGCAACCAAAGATGAGAGTCTAAACCAGAGACAATAAGCGAGATGCAGAACACAAACGCACATGGCTAAGGCTAAGGAAACACCAGCCAACTAGCACTCGGCCAGGCAAAGGGGCAGACAGAACTAAGAAAGGGGGACCGTAGTCATTGACGTGCAAATTGATTGTTTTATATAAAATTCACATGAAATGCTTCTGTTTTGCACATATTCTTCCAAACATCTCCGGTAAGGTTCTCAATAGAAGCACATACACTAAATTGCAGGCTCAAACCACTTTACTTCAGCCCACAAACTCAGTTCAGTGTGGAGCTTGTGTTAGCAAACATGTGCTGAGTATGTTAAATGCAATGTCGCCGTCATGCGACTAGCAAAAGCCGCAAGCCGACATCATGACACATTACGAGCCAAAAGCCATGAGCCAAGCCGAAGGTGAGCCAAGCTGCCAAGGTTGGAGATCCAGGCTACGTTTTTTTAGTGAGAAGTGGAGTCAGCTAAAAACGAGCTTAAAGGCTCGAATCATGCCCCAAGTTTGGGTTTGTATAGGATTGATGATGAACATGGAACGTATTAATAACGAAAATAGCTTAAAAGGCAGGAATCATGCCCCCAAATTTAAGGTATCAATGGGATTGATGGTGAACATGGAACGCTAAAAACGAGCTTCATTGCTTATTAAGTAACTGAGTCATTACAAAGGTTCATGTGCCCTACGATATTCTTCTGAAGTTAGTCTCCATGGACGCATTCAAAAGAAAATTATTTCCTACTAAAGTTAGATCTATCCCAGCACAACGAAGGTGTGTCATAAAAACATATCCAATGGCTAGAGACATACTATGAACATGGTGATCCATTGTCTCACTAAAGGTGATCACAATGGTTAACCCTTTTATAAAAAAAATAAAAAAAAGTAAAAATGGATAACATTATGGAAAAGTTAATACAAGCAACAACCACATCATATGAATCGTTCTCGTCACAAGAAATTGTGCTTAACGGGTCACAAGGATTTAAACTCACGACCCCAAACCTCACGAGTAATTTCCTTACCACCACGCCACACAACCACTTTGAGTAGTTTATTGATGTTTTTTTTCTATATTAACTTTTTCAAATGCTTGGACAGTAAACGGTTTTAAATAAAAAAAATTATCAACTAAAAATTGAAGGTCTCATCGGGTACTACGATTTTGATGTCGTCTTTATTTCCATTTGAAGTCATTTGATAGATACAAAAGCGTATTTTATATTTTTGGATATCTAAAATTTTAAATAAAAATTGTGATTTACAAAGTCATAAATCTCATCGAGGTCTATAATTTTACATAGAGTTTTTTTAGAATGATTGGCAAGTACCTACAAGTACTTGTTGATACTTGTGGTACTTTTTTGCTTGTACTTGTGAGTACTTTCGAATGGAAATTTCAGAAATTACATATTGGTCGTACTAATTTGGTACTTGGTCCCACAATTTTGGTATTTCTTGGTACTTTTGCCTTGATACTTTTAGGTACACTTTAACATATTTTTCAAAAAAAAAAATCAATCGTACGATTATAATATTTTGGTACTTGCAAATCTTTGCTAATCATGCTAAAAGAGCTCTTTTACATAAAGTTTGTGTTCATGCAACTTAACATGAGCAAGCTATAAATATTTGCATGCTAATAGTTGGGGTATATATTTTTCACCACCGGGTCATGAATTAGACCCGGTGGTGAAAACCCTCTAATCACCTCCAACAAGCCAAAGTGGGCCATGCCATTTTGCATCTCCATGTCAACCAGCAAAGACATAGCATCTCATCCACCTATTTGGAATGCTAGAACTTTCCTTATTCACGTGAGCATTGAACTTTCATACCGAATTCACGCGTTTTCATGTTTCAGTACGTACATTCCTGCAAATAACTCCTTTGGAGAGGTTTTCCCAAGGTAATATAGAGAAGCAGTACAGTACGGGTACGGTACGGGACAAGGGAGAGTCCTGCTGCTCCGTAGGGTCAAAAGCACTACTGACGCCTAGGTTACCACTATACATGCCAGCACACTTCTCTGGATTTCTGACACTAGCAAACACGCTCGCAAAGACGTCGAGAGCACACAACACATAGGGCCGTCACATGGCGACACATCTGAGGAAGATGCAAAACTTGAAGCTGAAGCTGCCACTGCTGCTGCTGCTTTATAGGACTGGACTGGACCAGATCTCCTTGCTTCAGATTCTTCAGAGATTGACGAGCACATGAACGAAAGAGACGGACGAAGAAAATTTGAAACAAAAAAAATCTTATAAAGAAAGAAATGGAATTGCTTCGCTACGCTTTTTGTTTTGTCGCGAGCAGGCATCTTCTCTGTCTGACAGGCGCAGTCATCGGCCGGTATGCCTCGGAGTCCGTGCTTGATCCCCCTGCATGCTGCAATAGCACTGGCGTAGGCTTCTATTTGGTCTCGGTGCACTGTTGCCTCCTTTTTTGACTGGCTTGTGTGTATTTTATGCACGGGAAAGGAAAGGTTGGAGAGCCTCTAGACCACACCACTAGTAGGCTAAGGAAGGAGATCGAATTGATCTTCAAATATCATGAGGGACTGTAAACCTAGAAGCCATCTATATATGTCGTTACACCTGTCATTGTGGATCCTGAAGTTTGGTCCAGGATTATTGATCGATCTACAGTTTATGTGTGAAATCCATGTAAATTCATGCTGCCAAAGTTAAACTCGCTGCATTTGAACCATGGCCTGAAATTGAGTGTTTACCATGCTTTGATCCGAGTGGATGGATATTGGTGATCTGAACCTATGAAGCACCAGCACTACTGCAAGTACCCAAGGCAGTGTTACTGTAGTCCAAAGCATGTGCACCTGAGTTAGCAAACTTCCAGCCTACAGCTTTTGTCAGCACATTGTCCCTTCCAACACATCTGCTGGTGCTGATGCAGGTAGCCATCATTGTGTGTGATCCTTGTAGGCAGATAGGAGTGGGCCCGGGGGAGCAGGGGCTCACCTCTTTCTCTTTCTTTGATGTGATATCTTGCATAGGCTTGGGCCTGCCGCTTTATTCCCTGGCCGGCCTCCTCACCCCAGCAGGAGAAGAGAGGAGGGGGTGGCTATTAGACTGCATTGGAGTTTGCAAAAGCAGATCTCTCAAAGCACACCAGATTCCCTCTGATGGTGACTGCAGCTGCATCACTCACCACTCAGTTTATTAAGGTTTAACTCACTCTTTCTTTCCCAATTGAAAATTGATGGATGCATAAATGTTCTTAAATTTCTAGTGAATTTTCCACCATTTAGAACATGCATGTTTTATAACTAGTATGCCGAGAGAGGCAGAGAGAGCCTTGAAACCTCATGCATATACATATTAGCTGAAAGCTGATTTCAAGCAAGCAATGATGACCATGATGTTGCATATACAATGCAAGCAAAGAGGATCATTTCCTGCATCACCTTTGCATCTGCTACCAAACATGGATCAAAGTAAGTGATGATTCTGTTAAGCCATCTCTTCCTGTCTACACCAACACCCATACCTTTGCAAATACCAATTGAGGTCCAGTAGAGCAGTACTACACGTCGGTCAGTGATCGACCAGCTACCTGATTGGTGTGAGATCCGATCGACGCCACCATCATTTGATGCGAAAAGCAATATTCCTCAATCGCCTGACCTCACCCTCATCGAGTACCCGGAATTTCATGCATGTCCCCTCCTCGATCGGCCATGTCACATTGGCACTTGTATTTTTGTACATTCTGTATAGTTTATACGCATCTTCTTTTCGAGCATATGCCATCTTCTTTTCGAGTTTGGACGATCTCAGTTCGTCGCCGGCAGCAAGCTCTGGCATTGACTGCTTTTACACTGGTAGTTTATGTGCAGTTATCTTCCACTCCTACATTCTAGAGGCTGCATGCATGAGAATGTCTCTTAACTTGTTCGATCTGATCAAACTAAATGGACGTACGTACGTAGCACTGCAATAACATAATCGTGAAATGTACCAGCATTATCTGAAGAACGAGACATGCAAATCTTGGCAGCACACTCCCCAGATAAAGTGCTTTCATGTCCCATTCTCTCTCTCCATCTTTCTCTGATTCTCTCTCGTTTACACACAACCCATCTCTCAAACAAGCTAGAAACGGGTTGGTTCTTGCTTTCCATAGGCAGCAGATGTCAGATCTTGCAGCAAAGGAATTGGTTACAGCAGCTAGCTGACCACACTGCCTTGATTAAGATGCCATCCCCCTCTGCATGTTGATCTGAAGATGAATTGTTTAATCTGATCGGACTGAGATCATCGCTAGGATCATCATCACCAACATCAAGAAAGGATCGCAGGGACATAAACAATAGGCAGCGAAGATCACGAGGAACAGGAGAGGCATCATGGCTAGTTTATTGGGATCTTAGGAGTAAGCATTAGCTGCTAATCATGTGATCGGGTGCTTTATACCACCTGCGGTTGGAACAGATTGTGTAGCGTAAAGAACAGATACTCAGCTACTTGGACTCTCTGGGTACTGTAGCATAGCCAGATCATTGGAGGCACTCTACTTGTATATTTACACAACTAGAGAATATATAATGCAGACTCTAAATATCAAACTTAGGAATGATATATCTTGAATGGATTCTGCACCAAACACGAGGAGTAAACTTTAGATACCTTAAAACTAATTAAATGTAGTTTTTGTTAAGTAATCAAGTACATGGTGGTCACTATGGTAATATAGAAATGATATAGTGTTTTAAAATAAAATATATATTTCTCCTTTGCACGTTAATTGTATTTCTGAATTCCGATTATACATTAGCTCCATACTTGGGCTATATCCTACTTGCCTACTTCACATGATTACATTGCAACTGCATATTGACGTTTGGCGCAGGGTGGCCAAGGAGTTTGTTAGTCTGGCATATGGGTGGTGGTCTAGTCGACGGATTGAGTGTCATTGGTATGCTGTTTTTACTATATTTATTTTATATATAAAGCTATGTGCATCATGGATATGCAGCGGTCGGGAGTGTTTGAAGATCTTTGTATCAAATCGATGTAACGATCTTCAATTCAATAAAACTTCCATTATTGAAAAAAGTAATCAAGCATTGAAGATGAGTTGTACAATATAGAGTTTGCTATTCCGACATTCAAAAACTCTATGACACATCAGTAAAACTGAAAATTTCTTTACATAATGTGTCATCAACCCAATCAATTTTGAATATGCAATTCATCTGTATCAATGACCAATTCCAGTCTATTATAGTGTTTTCAAATTTCTTTAGATAGAGGAACTAAGTAACTGTGGGTTTCAAGACTTGATAGATGAATGAGAGTTTCATAGAATTAATGCTCGATTTTCAATGTTAATGAAATATGTGATCCCAACCGCCAGGATATCAGAATCTCAAATTTGAACATGAGAACATAGCTATTCATGCCCATTCATTAATTTTCAGTAGCTAACTTGAAATTACGAAAACCAAGCGGATTGTCTTTTTTTTAGATGGTGGTTGCCGTAATTTTTAGTGAATTGAAACTTAATTTTGATGGAAACGAAATGGATATTCTTAACATCGATCTAAGACATGTAACATTCTGAATTTGAATGTACTCATATTACACATAGTGTTTCCAATTGTCCTCAGAAGGTGAGATTAATTTCGGATGCGCCCAGTGGAGCTAATTTCATCAAACTGAACTTCAAAATGAACGAAATAAGAAATATGTATAATCTTGAGTCTTGGCTACCAAAACATCACACTGATCAAACTTTCAACACGTGGCCATAGCCATTCATGCTTACACCAATCGTTCCAAGACATTTCAATCAACACGAAAACATCCAAACACACAAATAAAATTTTGAACTCGTACTAGATAGTACAACCATGACCAAGTTCCCATTGTAATTAAACATAGTATAGTTAAGTAACCTGACACATATCACCTCTCCAGGAGTTAACGCACATGCACCTCCCACTACATGCAAAACTACCAACTACACGACATTAATTAACCAGCTTGATAAAAACTCTAAAAATGAGAACAAAAAAAGGAACATGTAAAACCCCAACTCATGATCGATCACCATCCTAATTGATCATGAAGAACACAACTCTTATCAAGGTCCCCAAACCACATAAACCCTAGAACTAATTTTAAAGGTGAGCTACTTCATCTTCAGCTAGCATCCATGCATGGCTCCCATCCATCTCCCAGTATTGGACGGCCACATCCACATGCGAACTCACAACACATTCCCCGAGGACGACGAGCTGAACCCTGACAGGAACTCCGTCGGCCAGCCACCGCCACCGCCGCCGGTGCTGCCGGGCCAATACGACTGCTCATGCGCCGCCACGGCACCTCCTCCTCCGCCGTGCTCCTCCATCTTCACCGCCGCGAGCTGTGCGAGCAGCCCCGACGCGACGACGCCCCTCGCCGGAAACCCATCGCCGGCGAGGATGCCGCCGCTGCCGTCGTCGGCGAAATGGTACCCGTGCAGCCCAGCCGCAGCTTGCTGCAAGAACTGCGGCTGCATCTGGAACGGGAGGTAGTGGTGGTACCCTTCCAGCGACGCCTCGAGGGCGGCGGCGGCGGCGGAGCCCGGCGGGAGGCCGAGGTGGGGAAGCTGCGCCTGCATGCTAGCTATGGCCTCGGCGGCCGCCATGGCTGCGCTCGTGGTCGTCGTGGTTGCCGTGGTGGAGGTGGAGGTGGTGGAAGACGATGACGTGGCGGCCACCGTGGCCCCGGCGCCGCCCTGCTGGCTGCCGCTGCGGGACGAGGACGACTTCTTGGAGGAGCGCTTGGTGTTGCGGCGGCATCCGCCACCGACGGGGACGTTGCGGAGGGCGCCGCCGCGTGTCCAGTAGCGGCGGCAAGCCTTGCAGAAGTGGCGAGGCTGGGAGAGGGAGTAGTTGTTGAAGTAGCAGAACTTGGTGTTGGTGGAGTCGCAGCGAGGGCACCGGAGCGTGCCGGGCTCCGGGAGCGGGACGCGCGCCAGCCTGGCGCGCTCCGCCATGGACACCACCGGACGCGGCTGGGACGCCGCGGAAGCATGCATCGAGGTGGACGACGACGAGCCGCCGCCGCCGCCGCCGCAGGCCGGAGCGCTCCCCGCCGTGTCGGTGGGGCCGCCGCCTGGGAGTGGAGCGAGACCTGATGGTGGAGGCATCAGGTGGTGGTGGTCGCTGTTGCCTACACCGCCGCCGCCGAGGAGACACTGGAGTGGTGGCTGCTGCTGCTGCATCTGCATCTGTGTTTAGAGAATGAATGAAAGGAGGGTGATTAGATTAAGAAAGACTGGAATTTCAAAGCAACGGAATATTCAAGAACATGACTAGAACGAACGAATGAATGAATGATGCCCTTTTCTTTGTGTCTACCCTGAATTGGGCATGGACAAAGGCATGAAACAAAATTGGATCAACCATAAAAAAAAACCACAGGATTCACTCTCTCAAAAGAAGAAAAAAAGAAAGTAAAGATAAAAGAAAAAAAAAGATGCACCAGTTCATCGTGTTTGTGCACACATATATGATGAAATGAAAAGTAAGGGTGAGTGATGACGAACTAGCAGTAGATGAAGAGCAGTAATAGGATGAATCAAGTACCTGACCCCAATTGGGAGGGTCTAGGAAGATCGGGAGCGAGGAGAACACCATGATGATCGATCAACCGACGCGGTCGATGGAGGAGAAGAACAACAAGAAGAATCTCTTGGCCTCTTCCTTTCACTGACCGTAACTCTAAGAGGCGAGAAGACACGAGGAAGAACCGAAGAAGAACAAGGCGAAGAAACCACAACTTTCCTCGGGCCTGCTAGCTCTCGAGTGGCTCCTTTTATAATTTATGTGGCCTTCCTTAGCTGCTAAGAGAGAACGATCGAGCCGGAGCTACACCAGGAGGAACAGTGCGAGAGCTAGGAGAGACAGAGAGGTCGAGATGGAGGCCAAGAGAGAGAGATGGGAGGGAGCTGATGAGGATGGCTAGTAGAGAGCTAGTGGGGATGGATGGATGTGTCATGAGTCACCAGAGAGAGAGAGAGAGAAGGGGGAGCCAGCCAGCCGAGGAAAAAGGTGATGGCTCAAAAAAGGAGAAGGGCCATGGGCAAACCCTAGCTAGCTAGCTAACAGTAGGAGAGAGAGAGAAAGAGACTGCAGCTAGCCGCCTGTGCTCAATCAGTGTGCAGGAGGAGGAGACATGGACGGCGCCACCAGCGAAAGCCAGGAGGGCTCCAGTCCAGCACGCAACGGGATGGGGATCGGGCGCAAGGAAACCAACCGGTGAGGGCGAGATGGAGATGAAGGCACCCCTCCCCTGTGCTGGTGCCCCGTATTTATACACCTTCCAAAAGCGAAAATAATTAAAATAGAAAAAAGTGAAAGCGAGCTGGTCTGGTCTGGTCTGTCTGATGCGGCCTGAGCTTGACGACCCAGTGTTTGTTCGCTGGGGCCCACCCCGTGCTGGTATATCATGGAGGTAGTACTAATTGTAAAACTAGACTCGTATACATGTACGGATGCACTGGTGCTCACATGATTGTTTTTTTTTTGGATTGAGAGAGTTTCAGATGTCAATAGCCCTGAGGGGTGCCAAAGAACAGAACAGATACGGGAAATGAAGGTGTTACCTTGTATCATGTATTTTGGAGGAAAAAAAGATCATTTTACTCTCCCCACCCTATTTACTTGTTCACCCTGAGCACAACCTACTCACTTTACTTTCTTGTACTGTTTCATTTTATTCCCTAATTAGAACAAGTTGAGTTTTAATTTCAGATTTTGTCATTGAACTTACAACATGGCGCTCTATATTCTAATATCAATTTTGTCATTTTTTTCATGATCATTTTTTGTACAGCTCTATATATCTAAGATCAATTTTGTTTTAAATATTCCTAACCTATGAAAACAACCATGAAAATTTGTTTTAGTATATTTTTTTTAGCATAAAGCGTCATGTTTTGTATTTGTTCACAAAATTTGAAGTCAAAATCCAACCCATACACAAAGAAAAAAAACTAATTATGGGGTAGATTCGAACAAATGAAATAGATTGCACTAAAATTCTCTCATTTTCAACCCATCTTCTTCATTTCGGACGAGCTTTTGATTTATTCCTATCATGCCAAGAATGGATGGAGGACATTCTACTTTTTCAGCACGTGGGAAAAGAAATATTGTAAACCTTGATTGTGTGGTCACAGAGGATCGATGGAGATTTTTTTATTCCTTTTTAAGAAACACCAACGAGATTGGAGGTTTGGGTTTCAATTTTAGGGCTTCTATTTGAGTCCAATGCATCTAGATGAAAGCCCGCTACAACATGGGAGGTGAAGGATGTCCGATTGGACATTGTCGAGGCGGAAAGTGGGTGTTTACGATCACTAGGTTAACGTAGTGACCACAAGTGGTGCGAAACTCGGTTGTGGGAGCTATTCGAGATGAGGAGTAGACTGTAATATACTTATATATAGGCTAGGGGTTGGGTTGTTATGGACTAGCCGGCTAGGTTAACACCGGTTGCTATCAGTGATTTTTTTTTTTTTTGCCAAAATATGCGCTCAGGGGCGCTTCCAGTGACTGTTCCATATCTAGAACAGAATACATAAGTGAGCAAACTGCAAACTGACTATAGTACGGAGTACTAAGCAACAAAACACGATTTTTAGACGGTGGGAAAGGTACGTCCGCCAGCGACCAGGCACAACGTCGGAGGGGGGACCCGTCCTGTCAGTGAAGCTGGGATTTCTCGGCTTGCTTGCTGGCCGGCCGGCTCGCGAAAAGACACGTTATTTTGCCTGTAGTTAGTCTTTTCTCTCATTTTTTTTCCTTTTTTTTTGTTTATGACATGTCCACATCAGGCAAAACCGTGCTGTTCCTTTCGAAACAATCACCGTAAGTAGGATTACCCGGCCATCGTTGGGTTTAGTAAGAATTATTAAGAAGAAACTAAAGGCAAACATCACATCAGACAAAGCCGGGACGTCAGCGTCAAAGATATTCCCGTCCTCTCTCTCCATGCGACCTACTACTACTACTACCCAGGGGAGGCGTCGTCACCGAGCACTCGGCCACGACCAGCACCGCCCCGTCTCTCCCCGCGCCGAATCAGCAGACACAACCAGGCAGCAAGCCAGCACTCGGGAGCAGCGTGTCTTGGCCCTGAAGGTTCCTCGTCCCGTCAGAATTGTATATGCGCAGTCAGAGATGACGACAAGTAAAGGCAGCCGGCTGCCCGCGCCATTGTGCGGCCCATGTGAGGCTAGATGCGGCGACGGGGCTAATTCGGCTAAAGTGGAGGCGCGCCAGCAGCCGGGGCAACGAAAGCCTGTGAATAGCATACTCAACATGCTTCGAGGCCAAAGCAATGCGCCGAGCTCGCCCATCTTGTCAGCATACTACATACATTCGTTGGAACGAAGTTTGGAAGATGCTAATCCACCGCAAGTTCGTAGCAACAAAAGCAAAAAGATTACCGAAACTACTTAGCAAGAAAGAAACTAGGCATCAGAAGCAGAAAAGACAAACGAGCAGAGATTACCCAATAATACCGTATCACTTAAAACGCTTGTTCACCAGACACTACCAACCATCCAACCGACCGACCATCCCGAGGTCCAAAAATTACCACCACAAAGTACCAACCGACCGACCGACCAACCACAGATTTAAAGTTCAATACAGCAGAGAACATAAAAACGATAACTCAGCCGCAGCAGCATGCACCGCGCCACCGCAGCCCGACGACGCGACGAGTCGCTTAGTCGACCTCCTCGATCTTGGGGCCAGGGCCGCCGCTGCCCGCTGGTGCATCCTCGTCCATGCCGGCAGCGCCGCCCATGTCCGCTCCGGCGCCCTGGTACATCTTGGCGATGATGGGGTTGCACAAGCTCTCCAGCTCCTTCATCTTGTCCTCGAACTCGTCCGCCTCGGCGAGCTGGTTGGCGTCCAGCCAGCTGATGGCAGCGTCAATGGCGTCCTCGATCTTCTTCTTGTCGTCGGCTGCCAGCTTGGAGGCGATCTTCTCGTCGCGGATCGTGTTGCGCATGTTGTAGGCATAGTTCTCCAGAGAGTTCTTGGACTCGACCTTCTTCTTGTGCTCCTCGTCCTCCGACTTGTACTTCTCGGCGTCCTGGACCATCTTCTCGATCTCCTCCTTGGACAGGCGGCCCTTGTCGTTGGTGATGGTGATCTTGTTCTTCTGGCCGGTGGTCTTGTCCTCGGCAGAGACGTTGAGGATGCCGTTGGCGTCGATGTCGAAGCACACCGTGATCTGGGGGACACCACGGGGAGCAGGAGGGATGCCGGAGAGCTCGAACTTGCCCAGGAGGTTGTTGTCGCGGGTCCTGGTCCTCTCACCCTCGTACACCTGGATCAACACACCGGGCTGGTTGTCTGAGTACGTGGAGAACACCTGCTCCTTCTTGGTGGGGATGGTGGTGTTCCTCGGGATCAGCACAGTCATCACTCCTCCGGCAGTCTCCAGACCAAGGGACAGAGGGGTGACATCCAACAGAAGCAGGTCCTGCACCTTCTCGTTGCCCTCACCGCTCAGGATGGCAGCCTGGACAGCAGCACCGTAGGCAACGGCCTCGTCAGGGTTGATGTTCTTGCACAGCTCCTTGCCGTTGAAGAAGTCCTGGAGCAGCTGCTGCACCCTGGGAATCCTGGTGGAGCCACCGACAAGGACAACATCGTGCACAGTGCTCTTGTCCATCTTGGCGTCCCTCAGGCACTTCTCCACTGGCTCCATGCACTTCCTGAACAGGTCCATGTTGAGCTCCTCAAACCTGGCACGGGTGATGGTGGAGTAGAAGTCAATGCCCTCGTACAGCGAGTCAATCTCAATGGTGGTCTGGGCAGTGGAAGACAGGGTCCTCTTCGCCCTCTCACAGGCTGTCCTCAGCCTCCGCAGAGCCCTCGGGTTGCCAGTGATGTCCTTCTTGTTCTTCCTCTTGAACTCCTGAACAAAGTGGTTGACCATCCTGTTGTCAAAGTCCTCACCACCAAGATGGGTGTCACCAGCAGTGGCCTTGACCTCAAAGATACCCTCCTCAATGGTGAGAAGGGAGACATCGAAGGTACCACCTCCAAGGTCAAAGATGAGGACATTCTTCTCACCAACACTTGTGGCCTTCTTGTCAAGACCATAGGCAATAGCAGCAGCGGTGGGCTCGTTGATGATACGGAGCACATTGAGGCCAGCAATCACCCCAGCATCCTTGGTGGCCTGCCTCTGTGAGTCGTTGAAGTAGGCAGGAACTGTGACAACAGCGTTCTTGATAGTGCTGCCAAGGTAAGCCTCAGCAATCTCACGCATCTTGATCAGGACCATGGAGGAGATCTCTTCAGCTGCAAACTGCTTCTCCTCACCCTTGTGCTGCACAACAATCATGGGCTTCTCACCAGGACCAGAAATGACCTTGAAGGGCCACAGCTTGATATCACTCTGGACAGAAGAATCAGAGAACCTCCTGCCGATGAGACGCTTGGCATCTGCATTACAACAACCATGTCAGAGATTGCTTTAGTCAAAACATCAAGAGAAACACTAACCATAAATACAAAATGAACCAAATTTTAAGCAAACTTATGCCTCAAGTTTTGCAGTCAATCTAACACAACAGAACAATTAGAATCCAAAGATATGATGCCAGTTTAAAAATTTAAACGGGCATATAGTAACTGGAAGCTCATAGAAGAGTGACCAGTGTCGCAAGATCCGTTCCCCCTTGTTTTATGCCATGTTTCGAGACACACAATCACAAAAACGACTGGGTATCAGATACCAAATGGCATTGACCACAGTAAATAATAAAAACATGTGCATTTCTAGACAATGTAACAAGCATAGGACGTACAACCTCAGCCGAAAGATGGTGATTTTTGTTGTAATAATCACAGTGATTCATTAAATGGGAATTCTTGCATCACAGGTTGCACATAAAAAAACATCAAGAATGTAACAATGCCAAGTATATTCAGCTATCATTTCAAAGAGAATACTAAAAATTGCAACGAAAATATGGTGAAAAATCAAGGAGATCAGATGGTAGTGCATGATGTGATCATCATAATGAATGCAGATATCTCGTGTGGATATAATCTCATCACTTCTCCCATTACATAAACCAAAAAAAACTATAGACACATAATCCTACTCTAGTACACTTGATTTACATTGATGAACACGAAACAAAAAAACTGAAGAGCAAAGCAATACTTGAGCAGCAGATGTTTCAGATTGAAAACCACAAAAGCTATGATAGCATAGCTTTCCATCACTGAAATCAGCGGAATAAAGCGCTTGGGGTAATTAGATCATCATCTATCTGCCAGCTCAAGAGTTGACAAATAAAAATGCTACTGTGGAAACTTCTGACAAAGGCAAACTGTGAATTTTTAGTATTCTCAGTGGCACATAACTATTAGATACCTAGCAGGTGCAGGAGAAATATTATTCAGACTAGACATAATCTGAGAGAACGATTCTAACAATGATGCTTCACCACTATCAAACTGTGAATTAGCAAGCAACCATAACAGAGACAAGACACATACTAAAACAAAGTGCGTACACAGCAATAAAATTGCATGCTAAAGAATTAAATAACTCCTCAAATATTAACAGATCCAACATTAGAGAAACAGGGACAAACGAATTGCCCAAGCTCTACTGAGCAAACATACCCTACAGGAGTTCATGTCAAAGTAATAATGTTTCAAAAAAACCATGGCATCTGGCAAAACAAGAGTAGTACAGCTAGTGGATCTCGATCCAACGACCAGAGATCACGCTTTTAACACAACTAATGGCAGATCTGAGTCAAACAAGAACAAACAACACTATGCATAGGCTACAGATCGCTACTCTTTTCTGATAGGATAGTTTCAAGCAATGAGCTAGATTGGATCTCAGCAACCATCCAAGCTCGCAACCAGACAAATAGCATAAACTAATCTAGCACTAACGCAGATCCAGCCGATACTCAACAGATCGATGGACTAATCACGCCAAACAAAACAGATCTGAGCTGAAAGCGAGCGAGTAATAGCAAGGAGATCGAGTTTGTGCTCACCAAAGACGGTGTTGATGGGGTTCATGGCGACCTGGTTCTTGGCGGCATCTCCGATGAGGCGCTCGGAGTCGGTGAAGGCGACGTACGAGGGGGTGGTGCGGTTCCCCTGGTCGTTGGCGATGATCTCGACGCGGTCGTGCTGCCACACGCCGACGCACGAGTAGGTGGTGCCGAGGTCGATGCCGATCGCCGGCCCGTCGCCCTTGCCCGCCATCGCTTCTTCTCTTCTCCCTCCCGGAGGCGGCGATTCGCAGCTAGGAGGTGGGGGAGGAGACGCGTACTGGCGGCGGCGGCGGCGGGTGGAGGTGGGGAGAGGACTAGGGTTTCGAGAGGGGGAGAGACGGAGGCGCGGCGGGGAGATTTTATAGCGGGGACGAGGGCGCGTCAGCGCCTGGGCAGTGGTGTTCTAGAATGTTCTGGGGCGCGGCGCGGGGAGATCCGAGCCGTTCAGATGAGATCGTGCGGCGGCGAGGGTGCGTGGGGGAATCCTTTCCGCGGGCTCCTTTCGGTTGAGCTGGTTCAAACGGCTCTTTTTTCCTCGTTGGGCTGCTTTCACTTGGCGTCGTTATAAAAGGCATCTTTGACGGACGAGGGGGTGGGCTGGGATCGATCATAGCCCATGTTACGAACGAGATCAGGAGGGCTTACAGGCCCGTTTAGAACCAGCCCATAGGTAGACTTCATAGCCCACCTCCACAAAGAAATTCATATCTAACTTTTGTATCTTAATGTTTTTATATGGAAAAAATATGTTATATTGGGATAATTTCAACATTTCCCCTTCTTCTTCCCACTGCACAATAGAGAACATTGATAAATGGTGGGGGACAATAGCTGGATTCATACCAAAAGACAAAAGACGATACTTCAATGGGTTGATCAGCTACACCATCTAGAATATTTGGAAGAATCGAACCAAAAAAAACTTTGAACAAAAATTTCTAACGGTTCAATAGGTGGCAGTTCGCGCAAAACAAAAAACCTGGATGAATAAAAAAGGGTTTTGTCTCGTATGCCTTTGGGGTTCACGGTCTAGGAACCGTTATATGATAAAACTCACTTTTCTTTCTTAATAGAAAGGCAGAGCTCCTTCCATATCTTTTTTAAAAAAAACCTTGTTTCAACCTCCTTAAACTAGAAACCCTGATAAACTTGTCCTCAACTTTTACATCAGTAATCAATTTATGGTCAGTTGTCCTATACGTCGGTACACGCCAGTTGTCAGTAACATAATAACATCTAAGTGACATTTTGCTTATATATTTTCAGAGAGAAGCATTTCCCTTTCACTATATTTTCCCATGGTGTTGTGCTCCTCAATTGTTTTTTGTTGCCTCACACGTCATTTCTATTTTTACAGAGAAGGGTGGTAGGCCGAGTTTTTGTACGAAACACAAAGACAGAGACCGAAAGGAACTGAAAATACTTGTCAGGCAAGTATTTTATAGCTCATTTTGTCGAAGTTACGAAATGCTTGATCCTTTACTCCAACTACGGCAATGGAAGGTCTAGCCGCAGCCTCCCAATGTTAGGTTCCTCAACGTATTCCAACAACTACTACTCTTTACTATTTGTGGCTAACCAGGAGTCCATTTTCAGTCCCTCCTGACTTCAATTTGATCAAACATGAAAGCAGCCAACTTTTGTGAGTTGTTCTGTTCAACGGAAAAGGAGCATTCGAACTTCAAAGATGATGAAGCTAGCTATAAACATTTTATATTTATTATTATCTTTGAGAAGAGCATTCTTTTATGTTCATTAAAAAAAAATCTACAACGGGGCGGGATGGCGAAGAGAGCCCATGGAGGGGCTAGTCGAGCCGGTGCATCGTTTGCGCGGAACCGACCCATCGGCCACCGGATCTACAACTGCTAGCCACTCTACAAGCAACAGGTGGCGCAGTGCGGAGGCGGCCCAACAGGGTGCGCGACGGTGGCCAGCGGTGCGGTGTGGCGAGCAGCCCAGAAGCGCGTGCGGCGGCGGCCCAACAACATGGTGCAGCGACGGCGCGTTGGTTCGGCTACAAGCGGGCCGAAACGAGCACATGGACCCGACGTGTGCGTCACCTTGCCGCTGGTGCGAGCTGCTGAGCTCAACATCGCAAGGTAATGTGCCTTGAATTCCCACTATATTATCGAAAAACGTTTGTTGGGGAAACACGATGGCAAAAGCCTAGACTAGGGCACCCGTGGGTGTCCTCTCTTCCTTGTAAGCGTCGACGTGTCCCGCTCTTCGTCAACTTTTTTTCTTCCTCAACTGCTAGTCACTCACTTGTCCGTTGCAGGGGACAATCACCACAGCAGACAAGGCGACTATCCTATTTTTTTACAGTTTTTTTTTCTAGGAGAATTTTTGGTCCAGCATGATGGCCCATAAAGAGATGGCTGGGCCAACATAAGTGGGCCTAAAAACTGTATTTGCTGCTCAAGTCGAATCTTTTTTATTTCTTACCAGTAGGGTTCCGGTGCTGGTGGCACGGATATAAAAAGAGGCACCACGACAAAAAAAAAAGGGTACATATGTGAAAAACAAAATATTAAAGTACAGATACATAAACTATGCAATAAATTAATTAGTTCAATATTTCAACATTTATTAATAAAGTGGCCATAGCTTAGGATTTAGCGATACACCATGCATCATTACAAATATTTTCAAAGGTTTAAGAGGACATATCAAATGAACACACATAGCATGCAGCAAACTACGTATCTCAATGAATAGTTATTACAAATGAATCCATCGTCCTTGTCCGAATTTCAACTGTTGCAAGACGTGTCATGTGTTCAACCGCGGCTGCACCTTCCGCTAAAGATGGAAGCTCTATTCCGATAGCATTTTCTATGTACTGAACCTCACTTACTGTTAATTGAGTTAGATTGAGCTTTGGCATAAGTCATCCTCAACCTCCGGCCTCCTCCACCCCGCTGCCCACCGCCGCCCGAGCTTCGATGGCCTACCGGCCGACCTCCGCCACCACCCTAACCTATCCAACCTCCATGCCCCCACCAACCGCCGCCACCCTAACCCGACAAACCTCCACACCTCCCACCGCTCGTCGCAACCTACGGCTCCGGTAGTCTCTGGTAGCCTGTGCCGCTGCCCGCCGACGCTAACAATAGCACGCTTCTCACCCCCTCCAACCCTGCCGGCCAGCATGAAAAAAGGGCACCATGAAAAAGGGCAAATACACGAAAAATATTAAATTACTAATATACAAAATTATGTAACAAAACAATAGAATCCATATTTTAATATTTAATAAGAAAATGACCATAGTTCACGATTTGGCGATACTTCATGCATCATCGCAATTGTTTTTCAAAGGTTTAAGTGGGCATGTCAAATTCACACACATAGCACGGAACAAAATACATGGAAAACAAATTACTAAAACTGCTAATATATAAATTGATACAAATTTATGGAGTGGATATTTATGTATTTCAATATTTATTAATAAGACTGTAACAATTTAGATTTTTGTGTTACCCCATTCATCATTATAAAGTTTGCTCACGAAGCAAGACATATAGCAACCAACAAATGATGAATCTCGATACTTTTATCACTAATGATCTATCATACATGTCTGTTGCACCCTAGTATTGCGAAGTGACATCTCTTCAGTTGCGCCTGCTTTTGATAAACCTCTAACCTCTCCATGGGAGCATTTTGTATATCTACGATATCTCTAAGTACACAAAAGTTTGGGTCTTTGTCTCGAGGCCATAATTTTAGACACATAGTCTATGCTAAATTGAATTGGTAAATGTAGTTCTAGCAAATAACATCATTCATGTAAACCTCCTGTCACCACCCTCCACCTCGATGATGAGTACCGCCCTAGCCTCCCCGCTCCCATTCCCTCCTCTATCGTTCTCTTCTTCCAGATCTACGGAGATCCTACCCCAACAGCTGCCAGCTTCCACCATCGCCCGTGGCCACTGGTGACCTCGTCACAGTCTGCCTGACTGCCTACAGCCACAGCCCCTTCCCCGCCCTTCCTAAACACTCGAATCTCGGCACCTACCTCGCCCACCGAGGGTTTTCCGTCGCGCCGCCTCCACTCCCCCACCGTATCAACCACCTCCACAGCGGGCCGACCACCAAATTTATGCCGCTCTTCGTGCAACATATATAGTATCAACATATTCATTATCAGTTGTCAGTAGTTCCATAGATGGTGTTTCATTAAGTGTATCAACATATATAGTATCAACATATATAGTATCAACATATGCCACTCCCCCACCATGCACTAACAAAAGCCCAAATCAATTAGGATGGTGTTTCATTGTTGAATAGATCAGCATATTAGCAAGCCTACCACGGGCCGAAATTTAAGTGCAATATGCCACGATAACCTAAGAGCATCTCTAGCAGATTACTCATTCTTCTCCCCAATATACCAAAAAAGTAGTCCTCTTGGTGATGAGAGATGGTCCAACAGATTACCAATCCGATCTCCATTACCAAAAAAAAGTTTTGGTGATCATCAAAATCTCTCACCTAAATAAAGGGGATTCATCATTCTACCCTATTCAATGGTATGCAAAACTCAAGATTTTATCTCTCAGTTAAGCTTTTTATGCCATCTACAAATTTTATCTATCTTTCTAATCCTTTACTTTTAGTTTTTGTCATAGATATTTCGCATCTCAGGAACAAAAGTGTAAAAATAAAATAATGTAATACACATGTAATTCATAGAGGTAAAATCACCTACAAAAATTGGAACATAGCTGGGTGCGTGTAATACCACCGAGTAACCTTAACCATTACCAAAATTATCAAAAGCAGGTGTTGATGACCCAGCACTCCGTACAAAAAAATACCAAGACACTACCGGATCCAGGCTCTTTGCCGTGAGCCTGGCACTCTCGGCAAAGAGGCTCATCCTCTCGGCAAAGGCTTTGCCGAGAGCCGGCTCTCGGCAAAGCTGACTCGGCAAAGATTTTCTCGGCGAAGCTCCCTTTGCCGAGAGCCTTCTGTCGGGATCACGGCAAAGCCTTTGCCGTGTGCACCGGAGGTATTTGCCGAGAGCATGCAGCCTCTCGGCAAAGAGCCTGGCCCTAACGCCGGCGAGACGGCGTTGCGCCGTCTCTGTGGGGCCCGCAGCTGGGTTTGCCAAGAGCCACGTGACTCCCTCTCGGCAAAGAACTCAATGTTTGCCGAGAGTCACGTGCCAGGCTCTCGGCAAAGATTTCAAGGTTTGCCGAGAGCCACGTGCCAGGCTCTCGGCAAAGAGCCCATAGGGCCCACGGCAAAGATTCAATTCTCAGTTCGAAAAATTTCAACCCTGTTTGCCGTGAGCCCCTCTACAAACTCTCGGCAAACAACTCTTTGCTGAGAGCCACAAGGCCGAGCTCACGGCAAACAGGGTGTTTGCCGTGAGCGCGCCTAGAGGCTCTCGGCAAAGAGTTGTTCCCCCATTAGTTTTTATTTTATTGTGCTCTCTATTTCTTTTTTCTAAAGTGTTGGTGATACTAATCTTATTTCATATGATGAGTAAAATCATGAAGTCCTATTTGTTTACATATTATTTCATTATTTCATGTGTATTTTAGTAAATTTTCATTATTTCATGTATATATGAAGTAGAAATATATATCAAATTATTCTGAAAAAATACCAAATTTTGACATAGACCATATTATAGTGTCTATAACATGTGCACAAAGTTTTGCATGCAAACTCAAATTTAAGGTTCCCTTTGAGTTCAAATTCTAGAGATCACATGTGATGTTTACGAAACTTCTACGGAGATGTTCGGATTTGTGCATGGTTTGACACAAAATTGTCCGAAACCTCGTCTAACTTTTCCCACACTCTTAGTACACCAAATCATTGGATGTCTACAAAAATCATGATTTTCGGACTCCATTTGCTATTTTTAATAATTGCAAAACTATTAACCCACGTGGTCTTTTCCATGTTTTCATCGAAATATACTCTTATTTTGTTGGTAAGGCTTCACATCACACTTACTTACATGAATCTCATTAGTTAATTCATTTTTTACCATTTTTCAAATCGTTTCTCTACTCAACTTAGAATTATTCCATAAACCCAACAAATTGATACAAAGAAATTAAAAATAGCAAACAAATTGGTAAAATAGTCAAATGCTGACATGTTGTACTTTGTAGGATGTGTGAACTAAGAAAATTTGTTTGGGCGTTGAAATGTGAAAAATGCGGGACACGTTTGCCGAGAGCCGCCTGGAAGCTCTCGGCAAAGCTAGCGTTCGCCGTGAGGCTTTGGAAAGCTCTCGGCAAACCTCGCCTTTGCCGTGAGCTTAGGAGAAACTCTCGGTAAAGAGGCTGCCACGTGGCCATGCCGACCTGACCGATGCCGTGCCACGTGTCCATTTTTGCCGAGAGGATGTCCGCTGCTCTCGGCAAAGCTGCTTTTACCGTGAGCCGGAATCACCGCTCTCGGCAAACTCTTTGTTTGCCGTGAGTTTCGGGGAGGCTCACGGCAAAGTTGCTGACGGCCGTTAGCCCCCCGTTTGTGGCCGTCATAGGGCGGACGAACGCCTGTGCCACGTGCCTACTTATGCCGATGGCCGCCTGTTTGCCGAGAGCACGCCTCTTAGACCTCTCGGCAAAGATTTCTTTTGGCGAGAGCTGTCCTTGTGCCGTGAGCTTCCCGCAGGGGCTTTCGGCAAACATCACTTTTGCCGAGAGTATTTGTTTTGCCGAGTGTTTCCTCGCCTGGCTCTCGGCAAATGGTGTCTTTGCCGTGAGCCCGACGTTTGGCTCACGGCAAAGGATCAGGCTCACGGCGACTATGGATTTTCCGGTAGTGAGAGTAATTTTTGCAACATCAGTTCCATAATTTTTTTTTTGCAACATCAATTGAATAG
Source organism: Digitaria exilis (assembly GCA_015342445.1). Lineage (NCBI taxonomy): Eukaryota > Viridiplantae > Streptophyta > Magnoliopsida > Poales > Poaceae > Digitaria > Digitaria exilis. The sequence goes on along the minus strand of JACEFO010000191.1, from coordinate 2,546,795 downwards.
TTACAAAAAGGGCATAGATAACAAAAATGGAACAAATACTCTAAAATAAACATTTTAACTTATCAATATAATAATTGATACAACAAGTCAATGTAATAAGTAAGGCAACGTACGTATCAGGTGCAAACCAACCTCTTTGTGCAAATTATGCAAACTTCTCTAGGCCACACGACGCTAACCCCACGTTATTCACTCCCGCCGCTCCCGCCTCCCACCAGTCATCTCCCATCACTCATTCTTCATTCTGCTTCTTCATTTAGCTTCTTCGTGATTACTCCTGGCTTTGTACACACCACTACTTAGAAACACACAACGGGAATCAATACAGAATTGATCATGGGAGCAGACAATTTTCTAATATCTAAAAATTGCTCTAAAGGGGCTCATTCTGCAAGAGGCTTCCGAACCAGAAAGAATTACATTGGTGTAAAGATTTAATTTCTGTGGTTATTGATTAAACAGTAAATAAGAGAGAAAATACAATAAAACAGGATAGTATTGGACTTACTAGAATTGTGGTTACGCAGTTCTTCTTTGTGGTTCAGAAATAGACTTATTTGCCAGACCTTCAGCAGCCTTCTCCCGGAAATTGGAGACCATCTCACTGTCTTGTGGAGCAATACCAACATATTCGAATGCCTTGAGCTGAAAAAAAATTGACAGGAAACTCTAGCTAAATGCCCAGACATAAAACTTTCATTATTGTCTAATTGTCAGTTTTCATCCTTGGAGAGAGAATGACAACATATTTGATTCTGCAGAACAAATGAGATGGTACAAGTAACAAATGAATTATATTTTTTAGAAAAAGGAATATATTTCAATATTCCAGCCGCTGGTGCATATAGCTATTCATTATTACAAAATCATCTCCACCATAAACAAAGTGATAAAGATCATCAAAACTTTAAACAACAGAAAGTCTATTACTAAAACACCATCCATTTTTGGAAAAGATATCTATAAATTTGGTCAAACATAAAATTGTTTGACTCTCTAAAAATGTTGAAATGACTTACAACGGAGGGAGTACTAAATAGACTAAGATGACTGTTTAATTTTTTTTGGCAAAATCTAAATATTAAAATTACATTTTTTTAGCAGAGAGAATAGGGAGGACCGCAGGAACTAAGCAACTCCTTCCATTCTAAATTATAAGTTGTTCTACTTTTTTAGAGTCAAAACATCTTAAGTGTAACCAAATTTGTACAACAAAATATTAACACTCATAATACCAAATAAGTACCATTAGTTTTTCCTTTAAATATATTTTTATTGTATATCTATTATGTTTCATAAATTTCATAAAATTTGTGATCCTGTTTGTAATTTTAGTCAAACATAGTAATTTGGAATGGTGCAACCAAGTGCATCCTTGATCTCTTTGAAGAATTCGGGCATCTTGTTTATCACATGTAGATGCCCACTAATTAAAGAAGGGCGAAGGAACCGGAGTTATCAGATTATACGAGTCATGTGATGATCAAACCCTGAGGTCAGTCAACGTCAGTCTTTTCACAATATGTAATCCTCAAGTCATCTTTTCACAATATGTAATCCTTGAGCTAGTGCTGCTGATGGCAGTAGTCCAGTACTAGGCACTCCCATCCATCACGATCCCTCCTGACAAATGCGTGGAATTAATTGTAAGGAAACCTCTTTCTGCCTAACGCTGCATGCATGTAGCTTCATTATAGCTCTTTCCTTTCTTCTTGAAGCCTTTGTTGCTCTGGCTAACGGAGGACGAAAGAAGTATGAACACATGGTTCATAGCCTTTTGCCTTGGAACTTGGGAGAGATTTCTTTCAGTGTGACGCGAATCATGAACTAGCTGGGAACATGGGAGCTGATTTCCCCCGTATGAACACATGGTCAGAAACCAAGCAAAATTGGTGAAGGCCAGGGAGGGTATTCCTGGAAGCACCGAGTCCATGGAAAAATGGCGCGTAGAATCTTTCCCATCGTGTATATTACGACCGATCGTACAACGGCTAACACCACCAGCTAGCACGGCACAAGCGGACACTGGCTTGAGCACAAGCAAATGGAGATGCGGCTGCTCCTTCCACTGCTCGCTGTTGCTACTGCTACACTACTCGTCACGGCGGCGGCCGCGGCGACGTGCCAGCGCCGGTGCGGCGGGTTGGAGATCCCATACCCGTTCGGCATCGGCCGCGGCTGCTACCTCAACAAGGGGGACGACCGGTCCTTCGAGGTCATCTGCAGCAGCAACGGCACCGCCACCGCCGCCGCCGATGCTTTCGAGCTGATCGGCATCGACGTGCGCCGCGGGAGGCTGCGTGTGCGGAGCCCGGTGAGCTCGTGGTGCTATGGCGGCGGCGGGCGCCAGCAGGACATCCGGTCGCCGCTTTACAACTCGACGGCGGCGGCGTTCCGCGTCTCCGCCGCCGAGAACGTGCTCGCCGCCGTCGGCTGCGACGTGCTGGCCTTCATCGTGGCGCGGGAAGGCGGCGTCGAGGACCGCCACGTTGTCGGGTGCCACGCCGCGTGCCCGCGCTCGCTGCAGGCCGACGGCTCCTGCAACAGCACCGGCGGGTGCTGCCACTGCCAGACGTCGATCCCGACGGGGGTCGGGTCCTTCGACCTGGCCTTCGATGTCGACGGCTACAACAGGTCTGGCGTCGCCGGCTACAGTCCGTGCGGCTACGCTGCGGTGGTCGAGAAGGCGGCGGCGGTCGAGTTCCGGGCGGCCTACGCCGCCGCCGCCGGCGGCGAGGTCGTGGACGGCGGCGCCGGTGGCCAGGTGCCGATGGTGCTGGACTGGGCGGTGGGAAGCCAGGGGTGCCTGGAAGCGCAGAGGAACACGACGGCCTACGCCTGCCGCAGCGACAACAGCCAGTGCGTCAACTCCACCAACAGCCCAGGGTATCTGTGCAACTGTTCCCAAGGGTATCGAGGAAACCCTTACCTTCCTGATGGCTGCCATGGTCAGTCTTCCTCCACCTTTTAATAGCTATTGGAGATGCAAAAATCTTACAAAAACATGATTGTTAGTTGAGTACCCATGCCGCGCCCATACCAAGTGTCAAAACATCCCAGGATCGTACAGGTGCTTATGCCATCTGGGTAGGCGACCCAACGCTGATGGTGGATGCAAGATAGATTACGCCATCGCCGCTATTGGTATGTCATCTATCACTATCATTCATATACATATACTCCACCTTGTTAAAAATAAAATTGATTTCTCCTCATCATCCAATTGAAATCTTGCTTATCCATCAACCATATAATAAATTTATATATAGAAATTGAATGAAGATGAAAGTTCTAGATTATGGTTGTGTTGGTGGGGGTGTGTGTTAGGGTTTGGGGCTTACCTTAGTGCGCGGTTTGTGGTGGAAGTAGAGAGAGATGGCGGCAGAGCACAAAGGAGACCAAGGCGCCGCCAGAGCCGGGTGGTGGAGGCAGCAGGGGCATACAGCACAAATGGATTTGCATCAGCCGGGTTGTCGCGGAGGGCGGCGACGAAGGTCACCGGAGCCGAACGGTGGTGGGGATAGAGCATATCGCGTCGTGCGGAACCACGGAAGCTCCCCAGGAAGACATGGAGAGGAGGAAGAAAGATATAAGAGAGAAGGAGATGATCTGAGCTGTCGAAGATGGAGATCTAATGGTTACAAATAGTGATGGATGGATAACTTATTTTTCAACGAACTGATGTGGAAACAGATTTAAAATATAAATCGATACGTTTTATGAGGTGAAGCTTCAATAAAAAATTTTTGATAAAAATGTGACATTTCAAAGAAAAAAATTCTTCGGTATGTTCACCATTCTTAACATAAAAAATATGAAATATTTAGTACTTTTTTATAATAATAAAAGTGTTGATGATAGTTAATAATATCTTAAACGCTAAACGGTAAACAGGTGCTCACCCATTGTTTAGCGTTTAGGCCACCTAAATAATTTTGTATAGTAACACTAAAGTATACATATTTATATACATAAATGTTAGATATGCTGGGTGGTCTACATATTTGCACATGTAAAATATATATTTTTTAAGAAATATATGTCCTACAACACTTCTTATTCTTACAATATTAATTATTTCAATGTTTATTGTGGTAGTTGTAATCCTCTTATTGATTAAAGTATGAATTTAATGGTCATTTAGCTCATCATGATTAACTCGATTTTGTTTCGATAACTTGGATGGTTTTGAACGGTCCAACCGTTTAATTCATCGTTTAAGGCCTAAATGACACGTGTGACTGTTTAAACTGTGTTTAAATGGACTAAACTGCCATTTAGACGAACAATGATGATAGTTTACATCATACCCTACATCTTACTAGCGCATTGGCGTTTAATTTAGTCGATTTTACAAGTGCTTATGCATTTCGCTTCAAAAAAAAAAGTGCTTATGCTGTTATACATGATTTTTCCTTCGTTTTCAAACGTATGTGATAAACCTCTGTCGATCCGGCTTTCTCAGGTGCCAGCGTCGGTGTGGTCGTGCTGGTAGTCGCCATGGCTTGCGCCTACGCGGTCCATGAGAAGAAGCGGCTTGCCGCCATAAAGACGAGGTACTTCACGCAGCACGGCGGCCGCCTCCTCTTCGAGATGATGAAGTCAGGGCAGGAGCAGGGGCGGCTCTCCTTCACGCTGTTCACCAAGGAGGAGCTGGAGGACGCAACCAACAAGTTCGATGAGCGCTACGTGCTTGGCAAGGGCGGCAATGGCATCGTATACCAGGGCAACCTCAAGGATGGGAGGGTTGTTGCGATCAAGCGGTGCAGGGTCGCCGACGACGAGCGGCAGCGGCGGGAGTTGGGGAAGGAGATGCTCATCCTCTCCCAGGTGAACCACCGGAGCATCGTCAAGCTCTACGGCTGCTGCCTCGAGGTCGAGGTGCCCATGTTGGTATACCAGTTCATCCCCAACGGCACCCTGTACGAGCTCCTCCACCGGGACCACTACGGCGGAGCACCTCCGCCACTCGCCGTCCGGCTCAAGGTCGCGCACGAGGCCGCGGAGGCGCTCGCGTACCACCTGCACTCCATGGCGTCGCCGCCGGCGATCATCCACGGCGACGTCAAGTCCGCCAACATACTCCTCGACGAGGGTGTCCGACTTCGGCGCGGCGGCGCTGGCGCCGGCGGACGAGGCCCACCTCGTGACGCTGGTCCAGGGGACGTGCGGGTACCTGGACCCGGAGTACATGCAGACGTGCCACCTGACGGACAGGAGCGACGTGTACAGCTTCGGCGTCGTGCTCCTGGAGCTGCTCACGAGGAGGAAGGCGCTGGCTATCGCAGCGCCGGAGGAGGAGAGGTGCCTCGCCGCGCTTTTCCTCTCGGCGATGAAGGACGGCGAGCTCGACAGGATGGTGGACGCGTGGATCAAGGATGAAGCGACGGTGGAGGCCCTCGGGATGGTCGCCGGGCTAGCCAGGCGGTGCCTGGAGATGATCGCCGACAAGAGGCCCTCCATGCGCGAGGTCGCGGAAGAGCTCGATACGATAAGGAAGCTGCATGCCCAGTGTGCAGCTAGCATGCTTTAGCCTTTAGGTGAAATCGATCTCTGTTCTTGTTTTTTTTTAATTTTTTTGCCTCAACTCTTGTCCTAAAATTAATTTTTTAAATTTTAAATTTCAAAATCTATAAACATGTAATAGTATTTTGAGACACTTAATATTTTTAATTCAAAAACTTTTCAATAACAAAGTTATGAATTCTTTTTTTATATGACGTTTTTAGATTATTCTATTTTTACTCAAATGATATTACAAACTAAGTTTAAGGACCGAGATGATAGTTTGAGGACCTAAATGGATGGTTTGTAAGTTTAGGGACCGGGATGACACGTCCGAACAAGTTTGAGGACCTACGTGGTCAATTTGTGAGTTTAGGGACCGGGATGACACAACGGTACAAGTTTAGGGACCAGTGACATACTTTACTCTAAACTTACTCCCTTCATACTGGTAATAAAAGCCGTTTAGGGCAGGAGTTAGCATAGCAAGGAGTCATCGTAAAGTTTTTCATCTTTACCCTTGTTAAATAGGACCGTGGCTGTATGAAAAACGAGAACTCTTCAATGGTATTACTGTTTAGCCTACTGAGGCCCAAGTCTACGCTGTCCAGGGTCGATCCCTCATCAGGGTATGTATTTTTTTTGCTTTTTGCCACAACTAGCAAATACGCACGTGCGACACGCACGTGATGTAGCACAAAATCATTATCTACCTTCCCTTAGAAACCATTCTATCAATATAACGTGGGATACCATCCACCCATATTGGTTGCCTTTTCGCTGGATGGCAATTATGTTAATATACAAATTTAAATCCTAATGCTACTACCCACCATATTGGTTAGAATAGCGCCTTTAGTCGAGCAAGACAATTCAGTTGATGTCAGCTTTAAAAATTTCATACATTTAAGTATTTTTGGAATCAAATCTAACTAAAAATTTATGAACAATTAAAGACCGGGTTTAGAAAACATAAAAACTCTATAATGGAAGCCTGAAGGTAACTCGTAGAGCAAAGTACCATGCTCAGAGTAGCTTGCCCTATTGGCAGCGGCTGTCTACCTATTTGCACACGACCGCTGCTTAAGTATCGCCCAGTACTACATTTACATGCACCACCAGACCATTGAACAAGAGCATGCAAGTGCATAGGACTTGGCAGTCTGGGGCCTGCCACTATATCCACGGAGGAATAGTTTGAATAAAACACAAGCACATCTGCAAACCATAGCGCTCATTTGTCTCGTTTCGGCACTGCACAATCGAGAGCGGCTTCGGTGGCCGTCTGCTAGCGGTTTTTTTTTTAGGACGGCCATCTGCTAGTGGCTGCCATGACAAGGCAGCGACCGTGTTGACGACGCCCAGTGGGGCGAATGCAGCGGAGGTCCTTGCCTCCGCGATTGCGCGTGATGCAGTAGCACAGCCCACGGCCCACGCGCAGGCTCTGGCCGATGACGCCTCACACGATATTATTTCCCCGATATTAATTGTTTTGACGAGGGTGAGAGAAAAAGTGTTAGGCGGGTATATAAAACATGGGTGACAAAATAATTTTGTTATTGGCAGAAACATTTTCTAAATGTCAGTTTTGGTGGGTTTGACCCTCTTCCCATCTCCGTTGACCCTTACAGGTGGGTCCAGCGTGAGAGGCAAGATGGACGTAAATTGGGTGAGAATGATTTTCAATTCTACTCGTTCAAAGATAGATTTTGCATGGAGCAGGTTTCTACGTATTTCACTCGTTCACGGTTGTTGTTTTTCACTGGGCGCTCGTTTTTTACTAGTATAAGCAGACACACACCACACACTCACCCATACTCACTTCACCCTGCAAGTAAGCTGGACCTACAACTTATACCTAAGGGCGTCTCCAGTTGGTGGGATAAATCACCAGCCCCGTCTGACGTGGAAAGATAAAGAGAGAAGAGAATCGTCGCTAGCGACCAGCAAATCGCTGAGCGATTTCTCGTTGTCCAAGGAAACGAGTAGATGACGAATGGGTCTGACAGAGGATTGAGGATAGAATGGTTCCTTCTCTCAGCTCCATGTCACCTAGCTATTTTGCCCATGCCGCTGCGGGTGCCCTAAGGAGCACACTCACATTAGCTAAGGGCAGTCCCAACTCATGGTCTCCACAGGTAGTGTCTAGAGGAGAGATGAATGCTCATATAGACACAACCTCTCCAACCCATGGTGTCTATGACAGTTTTTATAGATAAAAATAAATAAGTTTTTTTATATCATGCAAATATTGAAGGATCAATTGTGGCATCAATACATCAAAGATCAACAAACCGGCTGGTATTTAGACTTCAGAACGCAGCCAAAACAAACAAGCGCACATAACCTCTTGCCCAGGCAATTCGATCGATCATGCAATTGCTAGTGATACATCAGCTAGTAGCATTGAAATTACACAAGCAAAGACAAAAGGTCATACTCATACATGAATCTGCAAAAGGTCGCACAACAGTTTGAGCACCACCAGCGGCTCCTGGAGCACCGGGGAGGCGGGGACTGGAGCTCGGAGGGCTGGAGCATCACCATCGGGCAAATCGCTGGCGTCCGGAGCAATACCAAACCACCAGTGGCTCGATTGTATCTCCACTGCTGCCTTCCAAGAGGTTGGATGCCACCCAATTTCAAGGAATTGGTAGGATTACATATTTTCTTCCAAAGGGCATCATGGGAAAAGAATCTTAGAGCAATAGAATCCTTCGAAATCCATATATTTTTCCATAGAGTGAAATGCACCGTGGGTCCTTAAACTTTTCCCCAATTTTTATTTGGGTCCATGAACATTTTTTCGCTCATCTGGGTCCATAAACTTTTTCTTCACTCATCTAGGTCCATGAAATTTTTTCTACTTCTCACCTAGGTCCATAATATGCCACATAGGAACCTAATACCTACGTGGCCGCTGATGTGTCACATGCTCTCTTTTTTAAAATTTTATAAATTGACTAAAATTTTATAAATTGACCAAAACTTTGAAAAATTGTATAAAATCATAAAAAAGAAAATCCAGTTTTGTTAGACATCACATGAATAGATCTATGCAATAGATATATAATATGGCATGATTTAGTTATGAATTAAACATAGAAACACATAGATTTACATAGATATAAAGCTACAGCAAAAACTTGAAAGTAAAGCATGTCATATTATATATCTGTTGCATAGATCTATTCATGTGTAGTCTAACAAAACTGGATTTTCCTTTTAATGATTTTTGTATGATTTTATACATTTTTTCAAAGTTTCAGCCAGCTTATGAAAATAAAAAAAGAGCACACGGTGCCACACCAGCGGCCACGTAGGCATCAGGTTCCTATGTGGCATATTATGGACCTAGGTGAGAAGTAGAAAAAAAAAGTTCATGAACCTAGATGAGTGAAGAAAAAAGTTTATGGACCTAGATGAGAAGTGGAGAAAAGTTCATGGACCCAGATAAGCGAAAAAAAGTTCATGGACCCAAATGAGAAGTGGGAAAAAGTTTAAGGACCCACGGCGCATTTCACTCTTTTCCATATTATATTGAAGTTATGCCCCGACACGTGTTAATTTTTGCTACTTCAATACGTTTCTTCCACATTACGATCTTTTTTTTATACTAGCAAAAATACCCGTGCGTTGCTACGGGTGAAGGTTATATATGTGACTTATTTGGATTGTTCGAGTCTGAATGAAGGTATTCTAAAAAAACAGCTTAGAAACTGGATTCAATTTACATATTTTTGTATGACACATTTTACTTATTTTTGGATGGTTAAAACCCAAAGCACCACAAAACTTTCATTTGCCCTTTGCATAATTAATTTCAAATGAACCAAGGAACCGAACAAAATAGAACCTTTTACCTTTGCATCATTAATTTTCAATTTTGGATATCATTAATCAAATGAACTACGGAACCGAACAACAGAAGGCTTTTTTTTTTATGGAGAATCGAACAACACAGAAGTACGTATTAGATAGAGAAAAAAAAAAGCAAAAGAGATAGCTAGCCAGTCTTATGTGCATCCGGCGATTTTCTGGAGCCAGCCCAATTAATCACTAAGCCCAGCTACTGGCAACGACGGCCCATTCATGCAGCACACATGCATCCAGCGCCTGACCCTCGCGAAGTCACGGCCACATGCGTCCAAACGACATCAACGCTAAACACTCAAACCTTATCTGTTCTTCTTCTTCTTCTTCCACTCATCGCATCTGCAACTCCAAGCGGCAGCCGGCAGCGCATTGGGCTGGGGCACAGGGGCAGGCTAGCAGGCAAGTAGCGGCGGGATTCGACGGCGGAGGGTGCTGAAGTGCTGAGCCTGGATGGATGGCGGAGCCACTGCGGCGTCATGATGCCGCTGCGGGCGATGGGGCTGTGCGATGCGAGCCGCCAGCTGCGACTGCGAATGACGTTGGCGTGGTGAGGTGCGTGCTTGGGTCTCCTTGAGTCCTTGTGGTCGACAGGATCAAGATGCTCATGGACAAGATCGAATAGGAGGTGGGTGCGGTCCTTCTTACGCGGGTTCGCTTTGTTTTTTTACATTGTTTCTGAAAAAAATCCGATTCAATCTTTCCTCAAAGATTGAAGATTGATTCGATCTATTCCTTCTCTTGTAAAATCGTCTTCAATCTCTTCTGTTCTTCCCAAATCCGAGTCTATCTCAGTATCCGCAGAGAGTTCGATTCAATGTCATCCGATATTCCGATGGCACGCCGTGACGAGAGACCGATTCATGGGACTGACAAATGGGACAACTATCAGGACGGACAAAAACTAGCAGAATCATTGGTTGCTTTAGAAATAGGTGTGTGTGTGTGTGTGTATATATATATATATATATATATATATATATATAGATAGATAGATAGATAGATAGATAGATAGATAGATAGATAGATAGGAGAGATAAAAAGCCAAACACTTCAACGCTCATCGGTGCAACGCGACTTGCTACAGAACACCGATATGTCGAGCTCGAGACTAAATAGTCTTCAGGCTACTCCGTATATGCTACGAGTCTACGATACAAAATATACACATACACAACAGTATACCAACTCTTATGCGTGTACGAAGACGCACGTGTTATTCCGTTGGCACGTCCGGCCAACTCAGACAGACACTCGTCAAACCAAACTAAGCCTCGGCGACGACGACGGCGCGGCTGATGAGCTCCGTCTCGTCGGCCTCCGCGGTGAGCATGGTCTTGGGGCAGAAGATGACCTTGAGCTCGCCGGGAGCGACGCACCTCTCCTCCACGTCCACCGCGTCGCCGCTCCACGTCAACGTCTGGGGGCACCTCTGCTTGAAGTATCCCCCAGCCTCGGGGTCACTCCTGCACGCCACCACCACGTCACCGCCGGCGAGGTCCGCCGCCGTCACGCGCCGCCCCGCCGGGCATCCCAGGTTGAGGTCCACCGTGCACCCGAGCGCCGGGCACGCGTCGCCGGACTGGAACGCGTGTGGGGTCACCGTCGCGGCCACGTTGAACCCGCCGGAGAGGCTCACGCCGTACACGGCCATGTCGGCGCGGCCGTACGCGTGCACCTGCAGCTGCACCACCGTCGCCGGAAGCTCCTCCCCGGAGACGCACCGCGACGGTGACGAATCGACGGCGGCGGCGGCGCAGCCCACGCGCGCCATCACCTTGCCCGACCAGGCGGCGCTGGGAGGGATGGTGAATGATGCGATGGCGCCACGGCTGTCGAGGCGGAAGGTGTTGCCGGAGATGGGGGAGAAGCCGTCGTTGGGGATGACCATCGGCCAGATGGGGTAGTTGCAGTCGTTGACGATGGTTAGGTTGGCGTCTCTAGATGATTCCGCCGTGAGAATGGCGCCGGCGACGAGGAGGATGCCGAGGAGGACAGACTTGGCCATGGCAGAATTGGTGAGATACTTTCAGCTCGATTTCTGGGATATGATTGTGTTGATGGAGCAATGGACAAAGATTGATTCACTAGCTATGGTATATATAGGCAAAGTGCCAAAGGGCATATCTATAGAGAGCTAGTAATAAAAGTAGAATTCTAAAAACTTTGAATCAGCTTCAAAATCGATGGGCCCCGATGACCCAAATTGGCCATATGCTATGCAAAGTAACTAATGGGTTTCTGTGCTTGCAACTGGTGTAGAGACTAGAGACACAGAGTGACAGAATGAAAACCGCTTGCTCCAACAGTATACAAAAGTGTGATGACCTTTGTTTCAACGGATCCGTGTTCGAAAAGTGCGATAAAACGGATCAAAATTGACCTATGGGCCATGGCAACTCCAAGAATTGGCTTCCGAACACGTGCTGCCATGATTATCTCCCCCTGTGTTGTTCAAGAAAACAAATGGTATCATTTTACTTTTATCCTTTTTTTTTTAGATTGAATGCTGACTAATGACCACTGTTTGCTCCTCATACTGGTCGGATTCTTCTTTCAGGGCGATCGTACAGACACAAATTGGCTCTCCACTTGTTCATTCTTTATTGTAAGAATGAATATGGTTCTTTTGTTCTTACAGTTACAGAGGTAAATCGGTATATACGTCAGTCATCATCACGCCTCGATCAAATTGTGTACCGCTCTTTAGGTTTAGTGCTGTATATTATAGGGCGCTAGCTAGGGTAGGGTTTTCTGCTTTTGATATTTTTAATTCTCTTTTTGCCTTCATTATTGTTACTAGTTTATGCATCTCCAACATCCAAAACTACTGCCGTCGGCCAACAGATATCCAAAAGTATACTTTCCCTGATGACAGAAAGGTAAAACAACTAGGACATCAATCTACACGGATATATTCTTTCTTTCGGCTGAACCGACACCGTATCATATTCAGTAAAACTCTGAGTACCTATATCATTGTGCCGTTGATCTATATAGCGTTTATTCAATATATAAAATAAAATAATGTTGCGGGAAACCACTGTAATGTTGAATTTGTTGAACCTAGGACAACAATTTAAAGTTACAAGAACAACAATCAGTAGGAATACTCTGTGGGTCTACTGAGTATAGTTATTACCCAAGTCGCTTCTCGATCCCTTTACCTCAAGATAACATAGTACTAACATTCATGGTACCAAATAAATACTTTTAGTTTTTTCATTAAATATATCCTCACAGTATATTCATTTGGTGCCATAAATCTTTAATTTTGGTCAAACCTAAAATAGTTTGACTATAAAAAAAATTGAAATGACTTACAATTTGAAATGGAGAAGCACTGGAGACATAAACACTGCAGCAATATGTTGCGTTGTCCATAGGGGTGTCGCGAGATACCACATGGGTCTTGGAGAAGCCTAATAAAAATGTGAACCTAACTAAAAAAACAAAATATTGTCCATAGAGATGTCTTGGAAGCATAAAAAGAATTAGTTTGTTGTGTTGTATGGTTTAATCCATCTATTTTTCATTGGAGCGTACTAATCATGTTTTCCTATATGCAAATTGTTGGAAGTCCCAAGTTTATTTAAAATAAACTATTTAAATGTTATTTTCTTCATCCTGCCATGTTGGAAGATGTATTAGTATTAAGGAAGTGTTTGGTTCATAACCAGGTAACGCAAATGCAAAAGGGATTAGGTCACGGTGGGTTTGGTAATGGTATCGCTGATTACTTGATTTGTTTGGTTGGAAACTGTAATGAAAATAAAGCCTTGTTTAGTTTGAGAAGTTGGGGAAAGTTGGTGGTGTGAATAGTGCATTGGTAAGCGTGTCTGTGAGAGAAGATGTGACTCGATATGACTGCAAAGTTGGCGAACTAAACAAGGCCTAAGTGCCGTTGCAGCTGTTTATTTGACGCTCATGGACCCCTCAAAGTAAAAGGTTGGGATTCCTCGCCGACGGATCTTGAACTGCAGCTGCCGCCGGACCCCGAGCTGCCGCGCCGTCCCTGAAGCCGACACGCGCAGCCGCGGGACAGACCCCACCTGTGGGTCTGCCGCGCCGTCCTGGAGGCCGCACGGTTGGCAACACGGGCATGGCCATGAACAGCGACGGCGGCGGCGACAACCTGAAGGGGCCTCTCCCCTACGACTAGCTGCAGCAGCCCCTTCAGGCGGCGGGCGGGCCTCGATGAAGTTCTCCAGCAGGCATTTCCTCAAAAAAAAAAAAAGTTCTCCAGCAGGCAGTCGTAATCATACCAGCCTTGCTTGGCTCCGGCGGCGGCTGTCCCTGAGCTGACGTTGCTGCTTCTCCTTGAAGAGGCAGCGAGCTTGGCCTGGAGGCGGCAATCTTCTTCCACTTGTTGCCGTGCTTGGCCCGGAGGCGGATGACGAGGAGCTGCTCGCCGTCGTTGAGGAGCCCTTCTTGATCCTGGGGCTCGAGCCCGCATGGTCCGCCCGCTGCGCCACATCTGGACCGGAGGAGCCCCGCACGGGAGCTCCTCGGCACGCACGCATGCCGTGCGAGCCGTCGCACTGTGCGCAGCCTTGCCGATCTGGGCCTCCCTTGAACCCCAGCCCCGTCTTGCTGTCTGCCCTCCAGTGCGCCGCCGTTATGCCGTACGCCTCATGCTCATGGCCAGTCCCCGCACGTGCGCCGCCTCCACAGCTTCATACCGGTGATGGACGCAGTGGTAAGGGCAACCGGCGACGCTCTCGGTGATGCGCAAGAGGGAGCAACGGGGAAGAAAGGATTGGTTTCGGGCCGGGGAGCGGTATGCGATAACAGGGAGGGAGGGGGGTAATGGGCTCGTAATAGGCTGGTACGCGATCACGTGCAATCTGATTACGGATAGTGTTAAAACGAGGACTGTCTGCCTATCACCCCAGGTGAAAGGGACCCCTTCCTCACCTAAATCTTGAGCCATTGGATCAAAAGGATGGATGGCTCAGATTGGATCCAGAAATCACCCAACCCTAATCCTCTTCTTCCTCCCCCCTCTCTCTCTCCTCCCCACTCCAACCGCCGCCGCCGCCGCCATGCTGCCCTGCCGCCGCCCCGCCAGCCGCTCCCCTCCGGCGTGGCCCTAGCCCGCCGGCGCCGGCCGCCGCGCCAACACCTGCGCCACCACGCCACCCCACCCGCCGCCGCCGCCAGCCGCCATCGCCGTCGTGCGCCCCCGCCGCCACCCTGGCCCGACCGCCATCCACCGCCGCCCGGTCCGGCGGCGCCGCCGTCTCTGCCGCCGGCCACCGCCAGGCCTGCCGGCCGCCCCCGGGCCCTCCTCTAAGCCAGGGGGTGAGGATGGACCCCAGCAACCCCGGAACCCTAACCCCGGGACCCTAACCTCGCCGGTAGTTCGCCGGAATCTCACCGGAGTTGGAGAAGATGAGGAAAGAAGAAGATAAGGTGAAGATAGAATTTGGGTGAGGAGATGTCTAATTTCACCCAGGTGAGCTATAGCTTTCCCTTAAAAGAAACATATGTATAGGAAAGGATTAACGGCAGGAGTCTGATTACGTTACAATTCATCGAACCAGACACGTCCTAAGTGTTTTGGTTCCTGCAGGTGATGACTATTTCCCCAAAACTTTTATATCAAAGTGTACCATTCGTAGTATGCCAATAATTTTAATTTGTGTATACCTTGTTTACTCTATTTTTTTTAGAAACGCCTGCATGCCACACGTGCACTTTACTAATTGATACAAATTCTTTGGTGTAGGAATGTCGGGTTTGTTATTTGTCCTAGGATGGTTTTGTGCAGATCTAAAGAAATTTGTTCAGTCATTAATTTAAAACAGTTTAAGTAGACTAGAAAATTTCTGAGACAATACTGAGCAGCAAAAAACACTTCAAACTACAGTGCGTGCGGTCTGAACCGTATGCCACTGAATAAGCTTAAGCTCATGTCTTTCTTCATGATCGAGGTAGGCTTTCTCAAATGCTCAAATTCTGCTTATGGATGCATCTTGGCAGCTGCACTTGCACATGTTGTGAATAACAACCAAAATATTCTGATTAAATATCTAATTAATTTAGCTATACCTGCATACTATTTACCCTGCATATGGTGGATGCGTTGTTGTACTTACTATTACATTGTTCGTTTTGTGTATGATTTTGCTCTCCAAGTATATGGTTGAACAACACTTAAATGGCAGCTTATAGGATGACGATTGAACTTTGAACTATGCTTGGCTTGTTGATTCAGCCATGTGAGTCACCCACCACAATGACACCGGTTGCCCCGAGATCAGTGGCCCCTGCAGTACCCTGCTCTAGTGCTCTGTGCCTCCCAGATCCCAGTGGGCAGCGGCCGTGTGCCCGTGAGGGCTTTGGAAGATGGTGTGCTGGTGCATGGTAGAAATGGCGGCCAGCAAAGGAGGTAGCTCTGTGTTATATAGGCAAAGTGGCAAGAGCCTCACTAGCTAGAAAATAGAAATAACAACGTATAACCGCCTGTTGGTTTGATTTGTGCTCCAGATAAAAAAAAATTATAGATATTTTGGTGAGAACAGCTATATATCTAACCGAGTTTTTCGTCGAATGCTAGTTAAATATATAGAAGAGTTTTGGCCCTTCTTGCGTTAACCTGCTGTTTAATCAACATACTTCATGCTGGAACTGGAAATGGAATAATGATTGAAGTTCCTCATGATTGAAGTACTGCTTTCAGGCCTTCGATTAGTGCATCAGTGTGCTCGGGTTTCCCAACTGAACTGCGGATATACCCCTTCATTTCCTTGGTGTCGCAATGGCGGATCATCAGTCCTATCCTCGCAAGGTCTTCCTGAAAATAATTTCAGCAATGGTGTTATTCTTTTTTTTCTCATCTTCATGTGTGTCCCACCAAGTTCTGACATTTTATATCCTCAAAATCATAGGAGAGTACTAATTTGCATGCATGCATATGCATCAATAAGTAGCAAAGCAAACCTTAATTTTCTTTGCATCCTTTCCAGATGTGACCTCACAGAGAATGTAGTTAGAATGGCTCGGGAATGGTTTCAGGAACGGCATTCCTTGGAGAAGATTGTACAGCCTCCCTCTCTCTTGAATCACCAAATTTTTCACATTCTTCAGTGATGCAAGGTTCAACAGAAGCACACACACACACTGAATTAGCCAAGGTTCTATTGTGGAAAGCAGCACAGTCACATTTTTTTGACTTTGTAAAATAGGTTACCTCCAGATAGGCGGGGTTCTGCAACGTAGCACATGCAGAGACTTCTGCTGCCACGGAAATATTATAAGGCTGCTTGGCCCGCCACACATACTCGATGATGCTTAAAGGAAATGCTCCATAGCCCACACGAAGACCAGCAAGACCTGCGTCACTAATTACTCGTGAGACGTTGGTTACCCTTTTTCGGGTTATATTACGTACTGTGTAGCATAATTTTCTGCAATGCAACTTTAATAACTAGATTGAATGTTGAAGCTTGAATTTAGCTAACAACAGAAGTTGATTGATGATGCTTTAACAAAGCCTAATGTGCATCAAAATAAAGGTATACAAAATTATTGTTGTATAAAAGTTTCTTATTTTGAAAAAGGGTTTTGCTAAGGTACTCCCAAATAACTATAGAAGGAAAGTCTAAGTACATATTACCTCCTATTAGGTAATACAAGTGTAATATTTATTTTTATATTTTTAAATCCGTGAATAGGAAAAATATCTTCTTACTAGATCTAATTTGATTGAGTTAGATGTAACTTTCTTTTTTTCTTTTTGGTCTCATGGATTTACATGGGTCTTTTTTAACAAAACAAAAAAAACAATGATAAGTGAACGTGACATGTGCCCAAATAAAAATTAGATGGCTTGAATTGTTGTAACGTGACATGGGAAACATTTGATGGTGTGTGTCAAGTAAAAAAATGTGACGTGCCGAAAACAACCTTTACATGACATGGGTAGCACTTGATGGCTATTCGTGCATGTGTCGTGTGTCAAATAAAACTAACGTGACATGCTAAAAAATACGTATGATCTTAAACTTAATGTTACATCATGTCAGTGGTAATAGGATCCTAAAACGATACATGGTATTTTATCTTAATGTGACATGGTTTGGGTTGTACCTATTATTTTTTCCAATGTGACAGACTATTTGTAACATTTTATTTCTTAACGTGTCAGAAGTTTGTCGTAATTTTTATTTCCTAATAATATGATCTATGTGACTTGTAATATTTTTTAACATAAACTAGTGAGCTGTGACATTATTTTTCTAATATGATATGATGTGCTAAAACATGTGCAAGGGCTGTCATGCCTCCGTGCAACATCTGTACTTGTGTGATTACGAGAGCAGGAAGGTAAAGAAGGTTAGCTAGCGTGAGGGAAGGAAGGAAGGGAAGGGATGCATATATCTAGGGATTTCTTTCCTTTCCCTAAATATTTAAAGTATAAAATGTTTTATTTCTTCTAAAAATCAATGGCTAAGATTTATTCAAGGTCTTACCTCTTAGAAGGTTAATGGGGTACTTTAGCGTAGCCCTTTGAAAAAAGTTTGGACATCACCCTAAATGTGCATCAAGATATCTAGGTAAAAGTGGAAATGAAACCAGGATCATATATATCATGCCTTTGAAACACAATGTCAAGAGAATAAAATTACTTCGAAATTAAAAAACTCAAAGTCGTATAGTTTATGCATTGTTGTGGACATCTTAAACATTCGCATATAGCAAAAAAAAACTAAATGAAAGAGAGAACACACCTGCTAGTTTGCTGAATGTTCGGAGAACAATTAAATTATCATGAATTTTAACCCATGACATCCTTGATTGAAGGTTCGAGAACTCAATATATGCTTCATCCAGTACGACAAGAACGGGAAGATCAAGTATTTTTACAAGATCCTCATCGTTGATTATGCTGAATGAATGAATGAATTGTGAACTAGTCAGGGTAAAATATGTCAATATGCCCAAACGAACGACAAAGATATACCTGCCGTCTGGATTGTTTGGAGATGTCAGAAATATGCATTTTGGGTTTTCCTGTTCAACCACTTCAATAATACGTGACACATCCAGGGAAAAATCAGGAAGTCTTGGAACTGCATGAGAGAGAGAGAGAGAGAGAGAGAGAGATTAGAGAGAATAAATTTTAGAAGTCAAAGTTATTGAACGATGAATGGGCTCAACAACAGATTATAAAATTCAAGATAGAACTAGTAGCTACCCTTGATGACAAGTGCACCATTGACTGAAGCATCGAACTCATACATTGTGAAGGCTGGAGGGCAGACTACAATTTCATCTCCTGGTTCAAGTACGCATCTGCAATTGTGCCATTTAATTATGACATAGATGCATGGGCATCGGGATGGTGAAATTAAGGGGGGAAATGTGGCTAAAATGAGCTCGAATCTCACCTCATAACTAAATCAATTAGTTCATTTGCACCAGACCCAACAAGTATGTACTCAGATTCAAGTTGACAAGCTTCAGCAAGGGCAGCACGCAAGTGCCGGCTTTCTGGATCAGGGTACACGTTGGGGAATTTTAAATTGCCTAAAGCTGTAGCCACCTATGTGCATGGATACGTATATGATTAGTTCCATACTAGTACTGCACATGAAGCAGCACCAAATTGCTCATGGACGTACTAAAAGATTGCTCATGAATATTTAAAGAATCAAGTTTACTTTTGGCTATCCAACACCAATTTCATAGTTTTATATTTACAATAAATTAGTTATGATTTTCTATTTTCATAAAACAGAAAACCACCTTCAAAACTATCCATAGTGCCAAATCTGTCCGGTTTGGATAGTTTGACGACGATTAATGCATGGTTTTGTATTTGTAGGTTGGAAATCAAACCTTCATAACCGTCAAAGTGTAAAAAACAGACTCCTCTAACATTGTACGTATATTCAATAGATGTACGTATCAGATATTCAGATGAGACTCCTCTAACATTGTTGTCGATCGTTGTCTTGTGGATTCGATTTCACGTATTATTAGTGACTCAACCTTAAATACCATTTGTCATATAATGCATTCACACTTGAATTGGTCGAACTCACCTCTGGGGGTGGACCATACGGACTCTCATTTGCATCGAGCTTGATTATATCCTCCAGTCTCCTCCCAAGACGAGCGGACAACACCTGATATATATGATACACGTAGGATTTCTTCAGCACACATGCAAAACCAGAGCAAATTAACGCGCTGAGCTATAGTGATACTGATGATACTTCGAAGGGCAAGATGGGTTGGTATGGGACGAGGCTCCTCAGGTGCTGCCGGATGAAGGACTCGCTGGCTGGCCGCCGGCGACGCTTCACCTCCGACGACGACGCCGCTGCCGGCGGGGCCACCGACGCCGTTGTACGGCGGAGCAACGATACTCCGGCGACTCCAGACGACTGGATGGCACAGTAGTCCATCGACGAATGCATACTGTACGAGCAAAGGAGAGGAGAGGAGAGGAGAGGAGAGGAGAGGAGAGGAGAGGAGAGGAGAGGAGGAAATAGCTAAAAACTCCGGCGAAGTGACGCGGATGGCAGGTCCTATTGTTCTGATCGATCGCAGTAAAATGTATAAGTAAAGATCACGGCGGTGGCGGCGTCTCGGCCGAGGCATTGACGAGCACGGCGCCCCATGGCCGCGCCGGCGTCCCGCCGTGGTTTTGACGAGCAAAGCTCGGGTCATCAGGTCTTAAACTAGCAAAGCTCGGGCCGTTACTATACTGTACTATTTAGTAACAGGTTACCATCTCGAATTCTCGATCGAGCACACAAAGTGTATCAACTTGCTTTAGTTATATTTTTTCCAAAACGAAATTGTATACACATTGGGACATAATATTATTCACAAATACAATGTCAAGTTGCTTGGTTGGGTTACAAAATAATGCCTTGCTCACTGTCACTGGGGCTGCCAGTGGTAGCAAAGCTCATATAAATGCTATTGGTTCGATGAGATCGTTAAACCTAAGATCCTACCCGAACCCAACCATCTTTTTATGCATTTCAAGATAGGTATGAATGCTTATTTCGTCGTTTGGAAGTAAACTTTGTTCCTACTCCATTCACTCTAAATTATAAGTATTTCTTTTAGGATCGGATCTAAATGAGTCTCATCATAAAGGTTTATGACACCGAATAGATATACTATGAAAATATATTTAATAAAAAAATTAAAGGCAATTATTTAGTATCATTAATGTTAGTATTTTGTTATAAAAAAATAGGTCAAACTCGGTATGCTTTAACTCTACAAAAATATATTCGTGAATAGAATTGAAATGCTGATTTTTTTTTATACCACGCCTAGACATGTAGATCATATAAATAAACATTATGGAACAGAGTAAGTATATGCATGAAGCTCAATGTTTCTAAGGTAAACTTCAACAGAAACGCTACAGTGAAGACGTCCGATTCTTGGGGAAAATATCGAATGTGAGCCCCACCTATGACCTTATTCATGTGAGTAGACATGTGTTGCAATGTAGCAATGTTTTATGTTTCACCTCAATATTGCAAAATTTACATGTGAATAGACACATGTTGCAATGTTTCAACTGCATGTTATAAATTTTGACTTCATACTGTAATGTTTGAACGGTGCAATATTCCAACATTGCAATTTTCAATGTTGCGACGATGCTTTCACTGTTGCCTCAGCGCCAGGATGTTTCGTAACTTAAACATAGCAGAACTTGTTCTGCAATATGAGGCCCAAACGTTCTGGGCTGGCCCGGACGGGTCAACAGGTTAATTAGCCCGTGGGCCGGTTCTTCATGGGCTGGATTTGCCAACTGAAAGCCAGGCGGGGCGCTTCGAAGGGGGCGATAAGTTTTGTGCAGGAACAAACAAGTCCGCCCACTCAAAACGTCCGGGCCGGCCCAGAACTCTCAGAACTGCTGGAATCTCCATGACCGCTGGCATGCATCATGCACGCACGCACGATGATTTCCCTCAAAAAAAAAACAAAAAAAAAACGCAGGCACGATGATGCGTGGTACTCCGTACTCTATAAAGTAAACAATACGAGACAATGTGGCAGCGCAAAGCGAATTCAAGCTTCCTTTCTGTTGCTTGAATAATATATCTTAGTTCTGATCATAAAACTAAAAAATGTATGAAAACAATTTCACTTTACTCGATCTTCTGTAGTGATTGATATCTTGCTTCATCCAAACCCTATATCCACCACATCCCTCGTTTGAAAAAGTGCCTTTGGCCAACAAAACAGACATACTCACATACAGACACCACTCTGACAATTCTTCAAAAGAAAAATGTCACACACTCTGACAGTAACACATGATCACTACCCCTCCCGGTCTCCCCTCTCCTCGATCAGGTCAGAATGACAGTAATTTTCAAGTTTTAATCACGTGCACGCCCCAACGGCCAATGCCAAAGCTTTGGCAGCAGTAATTTTCAATCACCCAAAACGACAGTTATTAATTAAGCAGATAAGCTTCACCAACCACTAACCACGCCTATAAATACCCCTGTCAAACCCTAAAACCCCAAGCAGGACGAGCGAGCGAGAGCAGCTAGCTAGCTACAGTAATACAAAAGTGATTATTTCACAAACCACCAAATCAAATCCATGGCCTCGTGCACGCGTTCCTTGGCACTTCTCCTTGCCGTGCTCGCCGCGGCGTCGACGGCGGCGGACTCCGCCGGCGGCGTCGAGGGGTGCGGCTTCTCCGGCAAGGTCCGGAAGATCACGGTGCAGAACCTGTGCAACCACGACCTGCCACTTGTCGTGACCCCACATGCTGGCAGCGGGAGGCTCTTCGGCGAGGGCTTCGTGCTGCCACGCGGCAGGCACCAGTCGTTCCTGGTGTGCTCGTGGGCGGGGCAGCTCGCCGCGGCGGCCTCGCCGCCGGTGGAGCTCCGCCTCGGCGTCGACGGCGGCGCGTGGTACAGCGCCGACTTCACACAGCTGGTCCCCGTCCATGTCACCGTCACGCCGCACACGGATGGTGGCCGGCTTGAGGGGCAGTGCCCCGTCGTCGGCTGCGAGGCCGGCCATGGCCGGTGCTCACGGCATATCGCGGCAGGCAACGACTGCCGCAACGTCGACGAGCTCAAGATCATATTCTTTAGCGCATGATGTTGTCTTTCGTCAGCTTAATTATTAGCTTGATGCCCTTTGGTTGCTGTTATTGCTCGAGATCAAGATCATCTTTTGTTAGCGTGCTCGTGATGTCAGTGTTTGTCGTCGTCGTCGTTGTCGTCGTCGGATTAGCCACTTGCTGTTGAATTTTCAATGGTGGTTTTTGCTGCTGAGTTCAATTAGCTGCATAGTGTACTCTAGTTTGGTCATGCATGGCTTCAAATGGATAAAAGCCACGCATCCAATAAATTAATAAAATAATGCATCGAGTGTTTAGCCACGCGCGTTTGCTTTGTGAGCGTCTAGTAGGTTGTTTGCCGGCAAATCCAAGCTTATGGGAAAATAATGAAAAGAAACATTCATAGGTTCAATTTTTTTTTTTAAAAGATCAGGTGAGTTCATTCGACATGCATAGAGTGAAGATGAAAGGTGGTGGCCGTTTAGAATACTGCTCGATTTGACCAGTCAAACAAGAGTCCCCAACTCCCCACAAGTAAAAAAATAACAAAAATAGGTTTGGGCCTGGGTAAGCCTGTTGTGTGCCAACAATGTTTGTCGATTCGATCGAGAGATATAATATTACTACATGATCGATGTGAAACTAATAAGGTACTCTCTCCGTCTCTAGCATTTGAATAAATCAATCTATCCTAACTCTGATCAAATATATAAAAAAATAAAATTATTTACGAACCAAATAATCATAATTAGATTCAATAAAATATATTTTTATATATATACATTTAAAGTTATAAGAAATAATAATACTATAAATTTATTTTACATTTAACATTCTGAACGGTTGTACTCAACATCAATAGAAACCTAAGAATAACCATTTGAAGAAGCTAATTCAATATTATATGTGAAGAACTGAATTGTAACATTATTGAGTTGGATTTTAATACCTTTTTTAAAAAATAGTCATATATATAGGATCTTATTATGTTGCCCCAAGGCTACAAGCTACTGGAAAATGTATGGAAATCACGAAGGTGCTGTGGGAGGGGGAGGAGGGGGCGGGCGGGGGCTGCTTCTGTTTCGTTTGAATATGGATTGCGACTGACTTTTTTTTAGAACCACATTGTGACTAACTAAAAAAATGGGTTTGGCAAGCAAGGCGGCCAAGGCCCATCATAAAAGCCCATAGAGGCCCATCGACCTAGGAAAAAATGCAAAATATATTCTCCAATGCAATTGCTTTGTGGTGGAACCTACCCACCAGTGTTCAAATCCTCGATTTGGCACTGATGCTCACATTTTTCTATATTTATTCTAAGATTTCCAAGCGCTATGAATTCGCTGGTAGGCGACGTCCCTGTCGACAGTGAGGCGCATGTGGTGACTTCGTGAATCTCAAGATTTACCGGCTCAGTCTTTCGGAGGTGCTTATAGAGGTAGGGTTTGCATATGTGTGTTCATAGGGGTGGGTGTGCGTGCGTGCGTGTTGGATGTCTTCGTTGTGCTGTGTAGTTCTAAAAAAAATCCTTTCAATTCCGAAATAATAATGGGTCGTAAAGAAAACATCTACTTGACCAGTCTTTTTCCACGCAATATTACTGCATGATTGAAACTCAAAAGGAATCAAGCTACGGCACTATATGGTATCAATGAACACGGAGGAGAAAAATATTATAGCACATTAGTTGATACTAAGCATCGTCATTGTTAACACCAAAAGAATAATTTTTTGAGCGCATGCTAAGACTCAAACCCTAGATAAGGAGGTTCACTTAGAAAACTCAATTGGCTTCCGCTAGCTGCTTAACTTGTGAACCTTTTGTATGAGATGCTTAACTCACACGTTTCGAACCTTTTGTGTAGCAGAGCATGGGGATGGGGCTTACTACGAGGGCAAATATATAGTTGCCCAACAACTGAAGCGAGTTTAATTAACCCAAGTGGTAAAACTTAGCCATCGATCTAACCACATTTTTATAAACTTTGCAGAGACGGAGATTCGCTACTCGACCTTTTGCTACAACTACAACAATTAACTTGGTTGTTGGAGATTCCTTAGCATATCCACTCCTCTCTCACAGAGTCACAGTCAAGTCATCCTCATTATCCCCCAGGCAACACAACATTGGTCTGCAAAAAAGAAAACATGCACCGGACAACAAAGTACTTGAACAGGCACGCGTGCATGTACGCGCAGCCGCACGCACTCGCGTGGTATCGGCAAAGACAAGTGGCCATGGTGCCTCACACTTGTCCCTCTGGATCTTTTTACTGCTAGCTGCAAGCACACGATATGATGCCTGAAGCAGGCTGGGCAGGGAAGTGCTAGTAAAAAAAACTAACACGTGAAGCACGCCTACACGGCGACTCGAGTCAGCAAACCTCGCAGTTTGTACGCTACAAAACCATGTGTGTTATGGCCGATTCATTTTGATCGAATGTGCCGTCTCTTTGGATTTAAAGGTAGGGTGGCAATCGTCTTGTTCTATTTTCCTCTCTTTTTTAAAAGGCAATTATTCCTCTCCTGTTCGCCTCTTGTTGCCGATACGGCGGTGCATCCACGTCACCACGTGTATAATATAATACATACGGAGGATTTGTTCATTGCTGGAATACAGTGTTACGATCTAGTAGAAGAACTGTAACATCTGGGGCCATCAACCCTTAGCTAGGGTCCAGGCCGATCCAAATTTGTACTGAATTTGTTTTTATTTGAAACGACCAAATTGTTAGTGATTGTCTTTCACGCACCTCAGTTGATCAATACGGTGTAGAATGCAAAACAAGCGCCACCAACTCCGTTGTCCTTGTTACTTGGTCACACTCTCACGCAGCTATGCCTGAAATTTTGAATTACTCTTGCTATATACCAATTAAAATATCAAAGTGAAAAGAAAATGTAGCCCATAGTTTTGATATCACCGGTGGACTCCTTTTCCTTGATCGTCCTTTTGAAGCCCATCAGGCTACGCATGCAGGCCAAGACATCACAGTTAGTACACTTTAGTACTTTACAGCCACCCCACACCTTGTGGCCATTTTTTTTTGTCCTACAAAATTAGCAAGCTTGCCCGTTGCTCTTCATCACTCTCCATTGTTCACACGCACCTTGCCACCTTCGTCCAAAGCAAAGCCACTTTGCCAGGAACACTACACCATGGCACCCGCCGCCGCCACGGCCAAGCTCCTCTTCCTCGTCTCCGTCCTCCTCGCCGCGGCTTCCTCGTCATCGACGCCGGCGGCGGCCACCACGCTGACGCTCCACAACCTCTGCCCGTTCCCGGTGTGGCCGCTGGTCACCCCCAACACCGGCTTCCCATCCATCTCCGACAACACGGGCCGCCTCGACGGCGGCGGCCGCGGTCTGGTCTCCTTCCGCTTCCCCCCAACCTTCTGGGCCGGCCGCGTGGTGGCACGCACCGGCTGCGTCAGCTCCGTCTCCGGCGCCGGCGCCGCCGCGTGCGAGACCGGCGGCGCGCCGCCGGCGACGGTGGTGCAGCTGGCGGTGCACGCCGGGAAGGAAGGCGACCTGGCGGCGTACAGCGTGAGCCTCGTCGACGGGTTCAACGTCCCCGCCGTGGTGAGCCCGCAGGCGGTGGGCGGAGGTCAGTGCCCGGCGCTCGGGTGCGCCGCCGACATCAACGCCGGTTGCCCACGCGAGCAGCGAGTCGTCGGACGCGGCGGCGCCGCCGTGGCGTGTAGGGGCCCACCGGCGTACTTCAAGGGCCGGTGCCCGCTGACGCGCACCACGGCGGCGGATGTCGAGCCCGTGCCGCAGCGGTGCCTCGCCCCCGGCGAGCTCAAGGTCGTCTTCTGCCAGCCCGCCATGGTGAAGGTGAACGCCGCCGCCGGTGAGGGCGAGGCTGCTGGGCGCATCCGTAACGTCGTCGCTGACAACTAGAGGTGGTGGTCGTCGCCGGCGGCGGTGGGGTTGTTGGCCGGTTTATTAAGAATGTGATTTAGGGGATGTTTTAACGTCGTATGGAGGTCGAAATCGTTGGCTTCGTTGCCAAGTGTCCGGCCGGCCGTGCCAAGTAAATCATGCGTTGAGCACACGCATGCATCATGTATGTTACCTTTTCATCTCGTTTTCCAGCAATGCTTGTGACATGTGTCATTCTCTTGTATTCTTGAGTCAGTGGCGTCGTCTACATGCGAGCACGACCGCAGCCATGCACGGGTAAGTGAGGTGGAACCGTGGAAGATGGGTATGGGCACGGGCGTGAATGGATTATCCGTTGGGATAGACAAAATTATTAAATGATGTCGTCAGCTCGTAGGAATCTGCAGAGCATTGGAGCAAAAGGCCTGGCTTTCAGTTGGCAAATCCAGCCCACAAAGAACCGGCCCACGGGCTAATTAACCTGATGGGCCGTCTGGACCAGCCCAGAACGTTTGGGCCTCATATGGCAGAACTTCCGGCCGGCGCGTGGACGGTACCCAGGCAGCAGAGTGGCACGGGCTGCTAATTTGAGAAGTAAGAGAGAAAGAATCTTGAAGCGTGGATGACTGGACGAGCCAGTGAGGCGACTTTTAGACATCGAAATCCTAAACGCAAAGAAAGAGCAGCAAGCAGTCAAGGACACAAGGGTCCATTCACTACCATCTCAAGCCAGCAAAGAAAGCCATTTAGAGTGTGTTTAGGTTCACCAACTCTCTCCAAAATAACACTATCCATCCAACTTTTTTCTATTCATCCTACTCCTTCCACTCACATAACTATTCACCTACAGTGTTTTTATAGATTATTTTTTCGAGAAATCTTTCCTAATCTAAACACCCCTTATTTGGAGTGTCCAACAGACTAAATGAAGGAATAAGTGTGATTAGCATAAAAACACACTTACTGGAGGGACAAAAATCCCGCAGTATAAACACTACTAGTAGTTATGTACATCATGGGTCCATTTATGAAGGAAACAGTTACGTTACAAAAAAATATGCATAAAAAGTTACCTTAAAAATTATAGGAACAGGAAAAGGCACATTACATGCGTTCAAAGAAAGACGCATCATCATCGTCAGTCCCGAACTAAAATTCTTTTTCTTCAACTTCGAACACAAACAAAGCAGAGACACGCATGCGTCACTGCCGACCACAAACACATGACACAACACACCTCACACATGCACGCACACGCATCGCTCACTCATCACAAGCCACATCGACCTGCTCTAACAATCAGCGACACACAACTCCTACCTAAAACAAACACCTAATCCGATCCGAAACAAACACCACCACCACAGCAACAACGACGACTACAACACTGACAGCAACAACACATCACCCGGCGGCCGCCATGGCCGGACCTGCTCGAAGCTCTAACCACCACCGGTAATCACACTCACACGCGTGGGCTACAGTAAATGACCTTAATCTCCTGCACATTCCTGCACCTCCCACTGGGCACCTGCGACACAGAGCACCGTCCCTCCACGGGGCACCCAACAGCGGGGCACTCGCCGAGCAGCGGCGCGCCATGTGGCGACACGATGACGGGGACGTTCTGCCCAGGCTGACGTGTGTTGGAGGTGAGGTAGAAGCAGCCCCCGTCGACGCCGACGTGGAACTCGGCCGTGGCGGCGCCCGCCACGTGGAGCCGGCCGGTGAACCAGCACACCGGGAACTCGGCGTGGCTGTGCGGGTGCAGCGTGTACGCCGCGCCGTTGAACAGGTGCGGGCTGTTCGCCAGCGGCTCGAGTGTGAGCGTCACGTCGTGGGCGCAGAGGTTCTGCACCGTCACCTTCTTGTCCTTGGCGCAGTTGTCGTGCGTCAGCTGCGCCGTCGCCGGCGACGACACGGCGGCGGCGAGCACCGCCACCGCCATGAGCAGGGACACCGAGGTCGAGGTCGCCATTGTCGTCTTCCTTCTAGTAACTCTGGAGGTGATCTGAGTGTGGAGAGGGTACTGCTTTGCTTGTGGGTTGGGGTGAAGGGTTTAGGGAGGTTGGAGGGGGGTTTTATAGGCGTGTGCAGTGGTGACAAGGTCACGGTAAAAATTGTTGGGTTTCTGCGACAGTGTAGGCACGGTGAGGTGGTAAAAACTTTTTGATGTTGATGGATCTAGACAGATCGAGGAGGGGTGAGTAGTGGCATGTCAGAGGAGTAGGGGCATGGCGTTGAGATGGGGTGGTGGTGTCGTGTAGCCTGGTGTGTGGCCGGCCATGGATCTCGGATGCTTTTGCTGCTTTCCTAGTGGCCTGCATGAACGCATGCAACCAACGTGGCAGTGCTATAGTTCGTCAGTTTATATGACGGTAAAGTAAAAAGAAAGATGCGCCCTTCCACTTTTTCGCTTTTCACCTCTTTTATCAGACACGTCGCAAAGTTTGGCGTGATTAGTCGAAAGGTAAGCGTTCGACAGTCACTGAATTTGTGGTACATTGTTTTGCATTTTTAGGGCGTCTCTAGCGGTTAGCAATTCTACTAGCGAGAGGGCGGTGACTAGGCTCGGTATTGACGTGGAATGAGAAAAACGGGAAAAATAGAAGTCGCTGGCGAGTACTTCGACGCTAGCAGGAGCGCTGTTTGCTGGGCCGTGCTGTTTTTTTTGCTCTGCCTAACAATCAAAAGGGTGCGCGTAGAGAACTGAAGGCAATAATCTATTCAAATTTAACATCTCACGAGAAAGTTGCTCCACATCAGCTAACGAAGTTATCAGCTCCGCTGCGGACGCCCTTAGCGTTTGCTTGTCAGAAACCCTAGCTCGATGCATCACACAGCAAAATGCTGACAGGGAGGCATAGTGACGGCTATGTTTGTGTAGTAGTAGTATGGTTGTATGAACCTTGGTTTTGACATCAAATCACACCGAAAATTGTATCTTTACTATCCAACAGGCAGATGCCATTGCACTAATTATTTGATGGCAACATCATATACACCACACCACTTGATGATGAATATAGTCTTGGCCTTCCTGACTTGCTACCTCCTCGCGTGAAAAACGCAACCAGCCCATCATTTACTGTGTACTGCACTATCTTAGCTACCCTCCCTACGGTGAGTGACAAGGAACGTGCATGGGGACTTTCTTGGGCAGGCTACAGACATCGAAACACATTGGCATCCAGTGCCCGGCGCAGCGAATCTATAGTGGTTTGCTGTTTACCCCACGTAAATAAAACTTCAAAAGTGAATCGTCCGTTACATCTCATCTTGGTACGTGCACAACAGTGAAGGCATCACTCTTTTTCTTTTGTGCCAGTAGTGTACCTGTGTGCTTGCAGGTCAGGTTGCACAGCTCATTGCAGAGCTGCAGCGTCTGCATTCGATCAGGACGCATGAATGAAAGCCATGGATCGAGATCCGAGCAGCATCACTGAGTGAGGAGCGGCGCCTCTACCGGCACTGCAGCGAAAGGACGAGGCACTAAGCTAGAGAGACGATCAAGGTTAACTTATCTTGTTTGGGTGAAAGCATCAGAAGATTGTTTACCAGCTACTCCTAGGTTAATTAACCTAATTTATTTCCCATTAGGAGTTTAGTTTAAGCTAAGCCTCTCTTCGTGCTTGAGGAATGTCTGTTTGTCATCATTTCGTTTACGCGCATGCATGGGCGGTGGGGCGGCGGATAGGAGAATTCGTATCTTCTACGTACACCGTTTTTTGTTTTGAAGAAAATCATGTACGTACGCCGTATTTTTAAGAAAATTCTCTACGTACGTACACGTATCCTCAGTTCCTCATGGATTATTACACATGTAAGGTTGTGCACTCTTTCTTTTTCTCTTTCTCCCCTTTTTCAAGACCACAGATGTTGTCCAATATTGTATGATAATTTTTTGTCCAGTATGTACACGTGTACATACGGAATGAGCACCAGTGTACCTTGTACACGACGAGGAAAAGAAAAAAGAATCATACGGGTATATACTGGGTGCAAATGCATGAGTACTATGGTTGGTGGCACGTTGTCGCCATGTCGGCAGTGAGATGCCAATGCAGCGCAGTACGTGGGTGGTCTCCAACTCCAAGAAAGGGCAGGTGATGTGGTGCCGCGGTAAGAGTGTAACAGTAAAAAGAGTAAAAGACCAATCCGGTTAGGTAAGTCTTTTTTTTTTCGCTAGACCTTTTTTCTACCATGACCCATTGCTATGTTGGGCCAAGTTGAGCTGTATTTCTCAAGTCCTTTATTTCGGCTGCCCAAAAGATTTATCTCATGGGCCTTGTTTGGTTCTTTGTTAGCTGCAAACAGGACTGGCCCACGTTAAGTAATGTCTGAGCCCAGCCTGCTACCGAACCGTTAAGCCTGCTAGAGACTTTCAAAGAAAATAATTGGCAATTCTTATGATTTTTCTGTGCTTTACTATGAATTTTTAAAGATTTAGTCAAAAAATAAAAAAAGAAGAAAAAGATAAAACCACTTTCAAAACCACTTATAACCCGACCAAGGAGGTAAAACGCACGGTTTTAGAAGTTGAGGGGGTGATTTATTCGGTTTTGGAGTTTAGGAAGGAAACGTGAACTCTGCCTATAGTTTAAAGAGGTAAATAAGACTTTTTCCTTCGCAAAACCACACAAATGCACGTGCTGAGTTATACGCTTGTGTTGTGGCCACACCCACACTATGCTTTTTTTAACTAGGTCATCTGGATCTAGTAGCCACTTCTTTTCAACGGTAATAGGAAGATCGCCTTCATGTTGGTTTCAAATGTTATAAAAAAACTAAACCCAGCGGAGATAAGAGCGCTGGGGTTTTTCATTAAGAAGGAAGACCTTCTCGGAGTCTAACCCCATAAATCCGCTTCCATGAGGAATTGAGCCTAGGTTGGTGTGACTGTACCACCGGTCCCTAGCCACTAGGCTAGAGGACCTTAGGTTGGTTTCAAATGTTATAAGAATGAATTGTATCGAACTCAAATTAATGGTACAACTTACAAGTGATGAAGCCATGAATAACAATATGTAACGAACAGATTGCTCTATCCACTTATAATAGAGTGTTTTCGATGAGCAATGCCTTATCTAAACCGTTCTACGGTTCTACCACGTGAAGAATACGATTAAAATGATCAAACCAGTTTTCTTTAGCTTGTCACTTGGAAGGTGGTATACTGCCATACTGGTATTATTGTCGGCCTCTTATGGTGTCTATAAGGCGATTCTCAAACCTCTCGCATGTGGACTATCAAAGGTCATAGAAAGAGAATAATTGGCCATTCCCTTTCGCTTTTATTTGCGGTTTGTATCCTAATTTATTACAGATATATTCTTAACTTTTACCAACAACACTATCATGTGAACTTCAAGCAAACGAGTGGGCATACCAGATATGTTTAAATCATCCTATTTTAAAGATTTTTTCAGCTGAATTATTATGTGAGTTTTAGTTTTCTTTTGAAGTGTTATCATTTAGTGTATTAAAAAATAGAATTTATGACCATTGTTCACAAAATTAATGCTCAAGAGGAAAATATGTACCGTAAAAAAATGCACTTTGCTCTATCGAGTTCACCTAGTAGTAGTTGTGCTGGTAGTAGAATGGGCAGCCTTCATGAATCATGATCATGCCTCTACCAACTTTATATATGTCCCCGAAGCCCTAGAGTCTTTGGTCTATACCACAATCCCGCTTTGTCAAAAGGTCACAAGCTAAATGATGGCGACATCAGGCCTGTAATTCGTACTACCTTTGCTTTCCAGTGCTTTTTATGGGAAGAAGCAAGGCATATATGCCAAATGCTCATATAGCGTTTTCATCGTCCTCAAGCACATTCAGATGCACCTCATGTGTGCTGATTTTGGATTTTGGATACCCCAGTTTGACTGATGTGAATTTTGCACATGTGCTGATTACACTGTATAATGTATACACCGAAATAGTTCGATCGACAATCACCAATTTTGTTTGGAATTCACTTGAAACTGTTCCATTTCCCAAAAGAACAACCTAATATTCTGGTTTATATGTAGTGCTCCCAAAAAAATTAGGTTCAGACGTTTACTTGACAGGCAATCTAGGTTCAAACCCGATCGAAAACAGATCACCTTCTACTTCTACTGACCAATCTTCCAAATGTTCGTTCCCAGGATAAATTATATTGAATCAAACAATTAGTAACACATATAAGTGACATGTCGTAATGCAGTTCTCCTAAATGTCAGAAATTGTGTAAGCACAACAGATCGTATTTGAGCTTAGAACCTGCACCATTATTTTCTTCAAGGCTGATTTCTTCTGACAACGAGAGTAGTGTACAGTACCCCCACTAAACACATGAACAAATAAAAGATGCACAACAATTGAGAACGATTCCACGAAGCAATCTGGCCCAGTCCATGGATCTAGCTGTCGGCGACAACGGTGCGGATGAGCATCGCCTCGTCTTCTCCGGCGACGGCGGTGGAAGCGCCGGTGACAATGGTGGTCTGGCAGAAGACGACCTTGAGCTCCCCGGGCGCGCGGCAGCTCTGCGGCACCGGCTCAACGTCGGTGGGCGTGGTCCTAGTAAGCGGGCACCGGCTCTTGAAATACTCCGGCGGGCCAAGGCACGCGACGCCCTCGGCGGCGCGCTTCGCCGGCGGGCAGTCGCAGTTGAGGTCGACGGCGCATCCCAGCGCCGGGCACTGTCCGCCGACGGTGGCGTGAGGGGTGACCACGGCGGGGACGTTGAAGCCGTCGACGAGGCTGACGCTGTACGCGGCGTGGTCAAGGTCGCCGCCGTCGTGGACGGTGAGCTGCACGACGGTGGCCGGCGGCGAGGCGCCCGTCCAGCAGCTCGACGCCGCGGCGTCGCAGCCGGTGCGCGCCGCGACGCGGCCGGACCAGAAGGTGGATGGGAACGTGAGGGAGAGGAGCGCGTTGGGGTCGAGGCGCGCCGTGTTGTCGAAGATGGAGGGGAGGCCTCAGTTTGGGGTGATCAGTGGCCATACTGGGTGAGGGCAGAGGTTGTGGATGGTTAGAGTGGTCGCTGACGTCGAGGCGACCGCGCCGGCGGTGAGGAGGATGGAGACGAAGGCGAGAGCGGTGGCCATGGTGTTTGTGGCTTGTGAGAGGAGGGGTTAGTTGTGATGAGATGGAGTTTGGTTGGTCTTTTTTATAGGCGAGCTTAGGAATGTGGCGTCCATGGGAAGGGTCTAATCGGAGAGGTCTTTAATGCTTTAATGTACATAAGCTAAGGTGTTAAATATGTACTCTAGTAGTCTAGTTTGACTAGTTATACGAATATATCATATATGTTGCCGCGATGTAAGAGTGTGATGAGAATTGGTCAAGAGAAAAAGGAAAAAGAAGTGCAGAGTAGCATAGCAATAGACAACGTGGACATGGGAACAACGATAAAAGTGAGGGCAAAGCAGAAATCTTTTGTTGTCAATTCTCTATACATAAAACTGAGTCATTTCCCTTTTTTCTGTCAATATTACCGCAAACCACATCTATATTAATCAGTTTATGTTTCTGTCTTGCTTACCAGTCACCTTTTACATGAGGTGATACAAAGCATTTGGAAATGTAGGGTGAACTAGGGGAATTTCCCATGTTTAAAGATTTGTCTTCTTCCATTTTGTCATGTAATCGTGGAGCTGAAACTGCGAGCGTGCATATGCAAGTGAGTAGCGACAATTGTAAAATCGTGCACGTGAAACGAAAGACGATATGAAATTCCATCGTGGTATTCTCATATCATTCAACAAATGATATATGTTGGGTAGCAGGAGACTGAGCTCCACACCATCTTAGTACATTCCATAGACCAAATCCAACTCTGCCCCCCACAAAAACCACTACAAGACCTAGTATAAACTCAGTTTCTTCACCAGCACCCACTTCAGAAAAAAACGGAAATAGAGCAGCTTAGATTACCAAAAACAAAACTGAAAATGGCAGAAACGCCCACTGCTCCAATAACACCTGGAAACAAACTGACATGCACGCAAGGGCTATGACTTGTACAAACAGCGTGCCGTACTGGACCAGAGAGGAAATAAGTTTTCCCCGGAGAAACTCTTACAAAATACACCAGGAATGAAATGCAGGACAATGCAAAGTGGACAAAGGGAAAAGAATGCTAGGTGAAAAACAAGCTACTAGCAACCAGTAGGGTGGGGAAGTCTTGACATAATGGACTGACCGCCCTGATTTAATACAAAATAATCCTGTGACAATGCGTTTGTGCCCGCTGCTGCTTACTGTGATCAGCAGCAAGCAACTGGGCCTTTTGTCCCGACCAGAGTTCAATGCAAGATATGAATGCAGGGGGGAAATGATAGGCCACAGACTGCAGGCATGCCATGCCGATGAACCTGTCAGCATGTCAGGCGACAATATCTCACCTCCAATAGGAACTGAAGGCTGCAGATGCCTTTGCGAAAGTTAGCAGGCGGCCAACTTGAACCCTAGTTTCACGCCGGAGCAGAAAGGTCGGGCTGACACATGTACTTGATGCATGAGTTAGTGAGGACCCTCCGACTCTGCTGTAAGGACATTGGACTTCCCCGAAGAGCAGGTCTGGACATGATGCAATCGACGACCCAGACATGATGACATGTGGATGCATGCAAGTGCAGACTCGACACTCCTTGGACATCAACCTGAAGCTGCACGGGTGATTGCTATACTTGCCCAATCAGCAGATTCTTTCACCAAAGGATCATCTGATGCCAAGCATTCCTCCAAAAATGCCTTGCTTGAGGTGGATTGATTGATCAAAGGGCCAGCATGTACACCCAACGTGTCTGCCAGGTCTCCCAGGACACCAATTGCTGTTTTCATCACAGTATCATCCCTGGACACAGAGATATTATCATAATGAATTAGTTGAATAGACTTAATACTAAGCAATGAATTAGAAAAACAACATGTCATTTCAAGAACTTACATATCCTTGCCATTGTACAGAGCATCAAGGAATTGGAGAATATGTGGGGCATATGGCATCAGTAGTTGTGTCTTTGGTGAGCTCTTGAATCCCTGCAGAATACCAGAGTAGGCTTCCAAGATGCCATTCCTTAGCTGGTTGGTGTAGTCAAGCATTTCGTCATCAGTAGCAGTGGTATGTGCTGACAGATCAGCAGCACTTTGCAGCATAGGCATGGCATAGATCAGATACTTTTCGAAGTTCTCCCCAATTGCTAGTGCAATATCACCAAAGCACGAAAATATCGGTGGTTTTACAGATCTGTGTAACTGGTTACTGGACAAGTCCTTCAGGAGCTGGGTCATGATCCCGTCACAGAATGGCAAAATTTTGTCTTCAAGTGCCCTGCACAAGTCACCCACAACACCCACTGTAATGGCACAGACCTGGTACTCCTCAAAGTTTTGAAGTCCCATCTCCAAATACTGATAAAACTGAGCCATGTACTTTGCAAAGTTTGGACCAGCTGCATATGCCAATGCACCAATAGCAAGCATAGCCTCCTCATGCACTGTGGCATTCCTACAAGCGAAAACTCTCAAAAACAGATCCATTATCTGATCTGCATACTGCAAGAAAGAGTACTTCGTTGACTCCATCCCACCCAACTTTTGGATAATGACTTGCAAGCAGCCACAAAGGAGGCCCTGCAGTTCGCTCCTCTTCTCCCTCTCATCAGTTGACAACTTTTCGGCTTCAAGAGTCTGATGAAGTTCCATCATGATGACAGGTACCAACTGCATAACAATAGGGGCTGTCTCCTCAGTGGAACACCTGACAACTTCATTTAGAGTCTCATAAGCTGCAGTGCGCAGCCTGGATTCTCCAGCATCCTCCCTGTGAGTAACCATAAGAAGGTTCTGAACAATATCTTGAAAGAAAGGGGATAATGGCGACGCAGATCCAGCATCAACATAGCCTTGAGCAAGGAAATAGAGGGCTCCGCATGCCTTCTCAGCCACATTCGGGACATCCTTCATGCTGTGAAGCAGCACAGTAAGTATTTGCTGACAGTTCTCAGCCGTAATGATAGGAGGAGTTTCAAGCGCTGAACCATGAAGAAACTCAAAGATTCTACCAAGAGTCCAAGCAGTTGTGTCCTTTACGTGGTTACTTGGATCCTTCGTCAAAGCGGTCAGCATAAAGTTCAATGCCACATTTACAAGAGGAGCCAGTTTATCAGCTGATGGGCCCTCCAAGATAGAGCCAAAAGCATATGTTGCAGCTTCTCTTTGCCTCCAATCAGACTTGGTTATGTTTTCTTCCACAAAAGGCATTACTAGAGGAACAATATCATCTCCAACAGTCCTTGCCACCAGGCCTAAACAAGTTCCCCCTGCCATTGCAAGATTCCATGCACCTTCATCCAAATCTTGGTCTTCCTCCTGCTTCAGAAGAGTCTCCAACAACATCGGCACCAAGGCAGGAAGAGCCTGCTTGATAAAATAGTAGCAAGGAACATCGGAATCAGCTGTGAATTCACTACTGTACTCATCCAGAATGTCAATTTCCTCATCACATATGGAACTCCAGAATTCAATAGCCTGAAGTGCAACTGACTCCTCATCTCCCCTCACAGCCTTAGCAGTGATGTTAAATATGTCCTGCATATAGGCTGCCAGCTTATCGTAATAAGTAGATGAGATAGCCACCAGACACTCAAAGGCAGCCTGCCTTATCTTCACCTCCGGAGACTGTGTTGCTTCACAAACGACTCTCATGATGTAATCACGCTCCATGTCATTTGAGAAGTTAACCTGAGCAAAGCCCAATGCATTATACAATGCCCGCGTAGCTGCAAGCCTCACATCAGAATTCGCCTCAGAAGCATTCATACCCTGAACAACAGCTGTCAGTATTTTGTTGACTTGGTCTTGATCAACGGCATCTGGAGAAACTTCCTCACATAAATAGCCAAGCGTCTCAAGCGTTGCCTGTTTGACGTTTGGCTGGACCTGATGTATGCTTGATAGCAATGATCCTATGAGCTCAGGCCATTGCTTCTGTGGAATCTCAATACCAGCAACCTTGGCAATAACTTGAGAAGCAGTAGATCTGGCACTTGCAACAGGAGATGTGAGGGTTTGCAGCAACAATCCTTTGATTTGCTGCTTTGCACCAGCATCCAGTGCCAGCCATCTCTGGAAAAGCTCATTCTTCCTGTGTTGCTCTTTTGCATCTAGTGCATTCTTAAGAATCAACCCAGCCAACCTGCGGCTCTCCTCAGGCTTCTCCTCATTGGCCAACTCACTGGAGAGGGAGAGCAAGAACCCTGGAAGATTCTGCTCCTGGAACTGCTTGAGGCTTTCTTCAGCATGCTTCCGAATGGCACCATCAGCAGATTGCGCACTTAAGAGAACTTGAGTAACGTCGAGTGACATATTGACTCTGTGGATACCCAAACAGGAAAAAAATCAGATATATGTGCATGAATGAATTCATGACACAAAACCACATGCACCAGCAAAGAAAATCCGCTATGCTCAACATAAAACTAATGAAGTTATCTTTATCCATATTGTACAGCCTAACAACGCAAACCACACTACTCTATGAAAAGCCAAACAATGACCCACTAAAATTCTCTATGATACAAAGTTATAGACAAAGTGTGCTTATAAGAGTCACTAGTACTATTGGTACTAAACAGTCAAACAAAGGGCCACAATTGTGTTTCGCGTAAGAGCAATGATGAAAACAAGAGTTCACTAGTAGGCATATCCACACAAATTGGAAAAATAAACCATGTCAAAACGATATATTAGAATCTTAGTCTAATAAAGAATCAAGAAGCCATATGAACAAGAACGGTACAGTTATCAGTGAGTATCATCATATGTAAAGTAGCAGCATAAGAAAACGTAATACACTTGAGCATTAATCACATTCAGTTCAGTCCAGTTTACAAGAGCTGACCCTCCAATTGCTACAGTGTCAACTTCCTAGTCTCCAATCTAACGCAGGAAAAGTGAAAAGTAGAAATCAATGAGGCTATAGTTATCCAGCAAGCGAGTAGGAGAAACATGCGCAACAACCTGGCTGCAGTAAAATTGCCCTATAAAAGATTAACAGTTGTAGTTACATCTTAACTGGAACTGCTAAAACTAAAATGAGTATGCGAGCCTGTTCCTTGTTCAGTTTTTAGCAGCAAGCATAGACTCCCACTGAAGAAGGTAACACTAGCACAAACGAAACAAAAGTTACGCTACTACACGAAAGTAAGCATAGACTCCCACTGAAGAAGGCAGCACTAGCACGAACAAAACAAAAAGCTACGTTACTACACAAATAGTTCACGGAACGTCAGCAAACAGTAGAGACAGCGCGTGGCAGTTCATCGGCCAGTTTCACTAGAAGCTATCAAACCACGCGAAGACAACACGTGCGCATCAGATTCATCGACACCCAGCACAGTCCACCATCCTCCTCGCCAACACCACGACCCACCAACAAAGCTAAACTCGCCAAACCAACTCCAGCCCACGCGAACCTACCCAGATCTAGAACACACGCAGCGGAACCGATCGCGCGCGCGGTCAGGGAGACCACCAAGCGCGCGAACCACCCGCCGGCGAGCCGACGGATCGAGGCGAGCGGAGCCGCGCGCGGACCAAGGGCACGGATCGGGGCGGAGATCCGGGAGCGGATCGAGGCCGGCGGCTAGATCCGACTAGGGGGAGACTAGGGTTTTGACTAGGCACTTACGTTGCTGGACGCGCGGAGACGACCCCGAGGAGTACAACCGGTCCGGAGCGGTGTCCTTCGGTGCCCCGCGGCGGGAGCGGGGACAGGGAGCTCGGCCGCGGACCCGATCGGCGGCGCGGTGTGGTGGGAGGAGGGGAGGGTGGAGGCGGCGGCGGCGGCGGAGAGGGAGAGGGGAGAGCGAGGGGAGGAAATCAAATAATGCGAAGAAAAGAAAAGGAGGGCATCTTTGGTGAGGTGGTGGGACGTGGGGAGCGGGTTGGGCGCGGGCCGTGGACGCTTTGCCAGCCGTCCGATCTGGGACGGATGGCTCGGATGGGGGCTGAAGGTTTTTTTTTTTTTTTGGCGTCGGGATGGTTTTCGTGTGGGTTTGGGTTATTGGGTTTGGACGCCAGCGTGGCTTTCACGGCCCATGTGTGTTGGTTCCCGGTCGGTCTCTTGAGCCAGATTTTCAGCTGCAACTACCTTTGTTTCCTTTTTCTTTCCTATAAAAAGTCTATATTACTCCTCTCAACTATATTGAATATAACCCCTAAATTATCTTTTGATTCATTTTACCCCCTAATATAATTTGTTTTTTTATTTCTCCATGCACAAGTTGAATTTTAATTTCAAATTTTGTATGATTGTGGTGAACATCACAATGTATGTCAAAAAAATATATTATGAATTTTTCATCATTAGTTTTTCTATAATATCGCATCGTAAGGATTAATTAATTATTAAATATCTTATCCCATCAAAATAATGACAAAAAAATATTTTATATTTTCTAGCATGCATTATGATGTCTACAGTCATCTCGCAAAAATTGAACATAATATGACACTTGTACATGGAAAAATAAAAAAGACAAATTGTATTAGGGGTAAAATAGGCCAAATGACATAGTTTAGAGGGTAAAATAAACCAAAAAATAGTTTAGGGTGTTATGTAGACTTAGCTTATAGCTGAGGGGGGTAATTTGGACTTTTTACTTCTTTCATTAATTAACACATCCTTAAAAGAACAAGAATCCTCTCAAAAAAATTAACACAAGAATATCTTTTAGGTCATGTTTGGATCCATCTTGTTAGACTTTAACACAAACTTAAAAAAAATGAGATGTTAAACTTTAACATCTCACTTTAGCAATAGGTGTACAAAAGACTTTCTTGCCCCTCATTAGCTTTTTCTCAAACCAACCACCATTTAAATTAGGGGTACAAAGGTCTTTTTTCTCAAATCAGCCACCTTTTTAACAAATTTTACCACCTCAAAATCAGGTAAGGATTTTGGGGTGTTAAACTTTAACACCTTAACAGGGGTAATGTATTTTATGTTAAAAGTAGTTAAAAGATAGGTGTTTGTTAAACTAACAAGGTGGACCCCTTAATAGGGGTGTTTAGATCCCTTTTATGTTAAAATTAGCTAAAAGATGGATGTTAAACCTTAATAAGGTAGATCAAACACCCCCTTAAAAATGTTAAGAGCATCTCTAGTGCGGCATGTAAATTTAGGCTCCCAAATTCTATTTTACAAGCCCACATACAAAATTTAGAGGCTCAAATTTGCATCCAACTTCAGTGGGGCATGCATCCATACATTAGTGCTCTCGTGGGACATGAAAATTATTGAGATCGATGCTTAATTAATGAGATCAATGGTTTGGGAGTAAGGATGAGAGACTCTCAAATCTAGGGACTTAGAGAGGAAATTTTGAGAGAACATATAAAATAAGAGGGAGTTTAGGAGCTCCACTGGAAATGGTTTTTTTTTCTTGGCTCCTGAAATTTAGAGTAGGGACCGTTTACGAGCCTTCACTGAAGATGCTCTAACACAAGAGTACGTGTGCAATGCAATGCAATGCAATACAAAGCGTACTGGTAGATGGCTTGTGCTCGGAGATGTCTCGTATTGACGTTGGATGTGGTTATTTCACGGTATAAAGTATAATATGTAGCTAAGCTTGTAAAAATCACCAATAGAAATAGGTTGGTGACTGTATGTCGTTGTCAAGCTTTTCCTTTAGACCAAAGCATTTGAAACATTCTAGCTAGAAAGGAAATTTCTTTTTACAACGTCCAATCTAGTAGCCATTCTCGTTTGTACCCGAGCAAGATTTGGGCATGCTAATATAAGCCAAGCATGACAAGTATCCAACAAACAATCACAAAATCAGCTCATATGGAATCTAAAGGTCTATCTAGATTTTACCTTCTAGATTCTAAAATTCCATTCAGAACCCAAAATCCAATCCAAAGAATAGCATGTACCAAGACGACTGCATTGAGACCAGCAGTGGATTACACACGCGACAGCCTTTGCTTTCCGTGTGCAGTATCAACTATCTATCTATCTATCTATCTATCTATCTATCTATCCAAAAGAACATCTATTCAGTCTATCATCGAGAGTGTGGGCAATCAAAAAGTCCTCTCATCAGATAGCCATCTTCAGTAGAACCACGAGCACCAAAACTAGGAGTACCAATGCACTTCCCCAGAGCCTGGCCACGGTGGAGAAGCCATCGCCAACAAAACCATCTGCACGCAATTGAACAAGCCAACACACATTAGTTCATCCCTGAAGAATGTAGAACAGAATGCAGGCAGTAGTGAACAAACCATAATAGCCACTATAGTTACCTGAATGGCGATCTGATAGTGCCACAGAAGTACCCTGGCTCCGCTGAAATTCCCTGGAAGGGAGATGCCCAAATGGTGACGCCCCTGAAAATCCAAAGGCAGGTATTGTCACTTGGCAGTGAACCAATCATATATGGTATTTATAGAGCCTATATAATGTAGCCTGGACTTCTTGAGTTAATACAATATCTCCTGATTATCTAAAGATTTCTGCTGCTTGAATCTCAACGACAATGTCTGAAACCAACAGCTCATTTACGCTTCTTTATAAAAAAAAGATAGGAATCAAATCAGTGCCATGTCAAACAGATCTACAAAACTAACAGTAATGGTTAATTCAACTTCTGAAAATAGTTGTCATGTGATAACCATAATACAGGTAGCTCGTAGCTGACAGAAAATATCACATGGTCTGAAACTTGGCGGAGATGCAATCAATAGAGATAATTATGGTCTCATTTCATTTGTATACACTATACAGTAAAGCAAAGGAAATCCGGTGCGCTCACATTGAGCTTTTAGAACACTTGTACATATGCAACATGAAAAATTTCCATGCTGTTATTAATATTTCAATATAATAAAAGTTGACAGAAAATTTCACTCTAGACCACAACTTTTGACACATGAACCAAGAATGGGCACATCGTGACCACGAATTGAATAAAAAAACACCATGAGCAAGAACACAGGTTGCAGTCTGGAGTGAAGACTATAGACCAACAGCCAAGAATGCAGGCTCTATGTCGACTAAATTAGAACAACCATAGGCACAGGAATATGAACTCAAAGCTATCTGAACTGAAGTTGACTAAGGTCTAAGAACAACCAAGAATGCAGGCTCCATGTTGCTAATCAGAACAAGCACAGGCACGGAAATACGAACTCAAAGCTATTCATGTTAACCAAAGCAGCATTTGGTCAGAACTCAGAACGGAACTAGCATCAAGAACTGAAGAGGAGAAACCAGATAACTTCGTCTCGTCAGAAATCTAACCGGGCAGAGGCGCGCCAGGGGAGGGAAGCAGGTAGGAAGTGAATGTGGAGCCGTGCGTCTCCGCAATGGACGTCCCGTCACGGGGGATGCTTGCCCACACCGCCCCGTCATCCATCAGGTCAGGAACATACTCTGAACAAAAGATCAAAGCACGGGAAGATGAATCGAAGAATCGCAATTCCAGGCATCACAGTTCCATCGCTGTTCATATATGGTATTGAAAAAAAGAAACAAGAACAGGGGTTGCAGTCTGAAGACCATAGACTAACAGCCAAAGAATGCAGGCTCAATGTTGACTTATCAGAACAACCACAACTAGGAATTAACCAAAGCAGCATTTGGTCAAAACTCAGAACGGAACTAGCAAGAACTGACGAACAGAGGAGAAGCCAGACAACTTCGTCTCATCAGAAATGTTACCGGGCAGAGGCGCGCCAGAGGAGGGAAGCTGGTAGGAGGTAAATGTGGCGCCGTGCACCTCCGCAATGGAAGTCCCGTCACGGGGGATGCTTGCCCACACCGCCCCGTCATCCATCAGGTCAGGAACATACTCTGAACAAAAGATCGCTAGTCACGACACCCAGTAAAGCCACGGAGAGGTTTCACGATGAGTGGCTCCATGCATCATCCAGATTCCAGAAAAATCGCAAGCGCGCAAAAAATGAATCGAAGATTAACCAGGCAACTAACAACCAATTCGACAGATTCAGGAAGAATCACAATTCGAGGCACCGCAATTCGAGGCATCGCAATTCGAGGAAGGGCGGGTTGACGAACAGCACGGTTGCTCTTACCGGGGAAGGACAGGTTGCCCGCTGGCGTGGGGCGGATTTGGTGGGAGCTCCGGGCCGGGACCTCGTCCATGACGGGGAAGGCGCGGGACACGACGCCGGCCGCGGCCGCTGTGCCCAAGGCGATGGAGCCGGCTCCCACCAGCGACCAGAAGGCACGGCCGAGAGGCGGGCCCGGACGGCGGCGACGAAGCGGGAGTGGAGGTAGCGGGACCGGGGCAGGAGGCAGAGCCGCGACGCCGGGGATGAAGGCCTCCGCCATGCCCGCGTCTGCCTCATCCCGCCCCTGGTCGTGGTCGAGAGGGAGGAGAGGCCCCCCCCGCGTCCATCTTCCCGGACCTGGTCGGCGATTCGCCGGTGAGACGAGGCTCGCCGCTCCCTCTCTCTCCTCTCGCGCGCGGGCTTGGGCTGGGTGGCGGTGGCGGTTGCTCTGGTTTCCGTTCGTGGGGGAGGTAGGAAGGCGGCCACGGCATTATATGGGCTCTGGCCCCGCGGAGCAGAGGGCGGCGCTCTAGCTGACGGGTGGGGTCAGGGTGACGCTTCCAGCTGGCACCAGCCGTTTCTTTCGAACACCTAGCACGAGCCGTTGTGTGAGTCTGAGAAGCCAAGCTTCTGTGAGAAGCTAACTTTTTTATTTTTGAGAAAATGAGAAGCTAAACAGCTTTTTACTCGTGAAAAAACACGATGTTTTTATAGGCGGCACGATGTTTATACAATATACAAAATACAAATCGATAATGCTAAAAGGCCTAAACATCCAATGGGGCGTCTCTCATCGGACGGTCCTTGCAACACTGAACTACTACAACATTACAAATCACCGTTGCAACATTACGAAATTACATCTAGAACATGCACAAAAAGCCTCTGTCGAATCAATTTCTTCCTCGTCACAAATGGGCATCCTCCATGGGAGCTCCTCCTTCGCCAGGTTGCCCTGCCGCTAGTAGCCGAGGCCATGCGAGCGCAATCAAAGCTGCGTTCAGATTGGAAGGAAAAAATACTTTAACTAAAAAGACAGCTTAGACAACAGTTTACAACAGTTGGGCACGAGGTCATTTACAACAGTATAGACAACTGCTGTCTATTTGACACATACATATAACTAAAAAGACAGCTTTACAAT
This sequence comes from Digitaria exilis, assembly GCA_015342445.1. NCBI lineage: Eukaryota > Viridiplantae > Streptophyta > Magnoliopsida > Poales > Poaceae > Digitaria > Digitaria exilis. The sequence goes on along the minus strand of JACEFO010000191.1, from coordinate 2,502,240 downwards.
AGTTTAGACAGTTGATGTATGTTTAACTGTCTATATAATATTTAATACACACTCTAGCTGGTGTTGTTTTGCATGGGAACACGAGCTGAAACAATAGATGAGATAGTAGACAGCAACATCCTCTTTCCTCGTTTAATGATGGCCACATCAGCTCATTTTGTTTATGTGGATCTAATAGACAACAACTGTCTAACTGTTGTAAGTGCCTGAAGGAGAAGGGGCAGGGGAAGATGTGTTTCAAGGCTTGTTGCATACTTCATCGCTTAGAAATGACATTTTGGTAGTGCTGAAATGTGATTTGGGCATGTGTTTGTAGGGCTGAAATGTGATCTGGGCATGTTCTGGACATCTAATCACCTTTTGTAGTTTTTACAACGATGGTGACCTATATGGTGACAAAATATTATGCTTAATGTCACCGTGACATTTGATCTTCTATGTTTAAATGTTATTTGCACATGGAGATCAAAATATGGCTTGTAGTTTTTTTCCTCATCTAAAAAATTAGTCGTACAGTTATATTTGTAAAATATGATACTACTCCATTTATTTATGCTGCCATTTACGTGTATATTTCAAAAATAAGTCTAGATACGCAAATCCATTATGTTTATTCTGTTATCCATATCGGGGTATTATTGTCTTTTCCTCTCTCCGTTAAGTCTGCCTAAGCTTCACGGAATAGGGGCATACCATATGATTGGATTAAAAAAAATAGAGGTAAACATGTAAAATTTTAAAAAAAGGTAAATGTGCCGTTCGAGTAAAAAGAAGGACTTAGAACCTCAAACTTGAGTTCTGACTTCTGAAGTCCTCACACAGCATGCTTCTGAAGTCGATGGTGGGTCCATCACGAATCACGTTGGCGTGTTCGAACGAAACGGTGTACAGTTCACGCCGCATACGGTCCGTTTCCGAGAAGAAGTGAGCAGTGGACATGCACATAATAAATAATAAATATTGTACGAACTAGTATAAGATCCTTTCCGTCCCTCAATAAAATCAAACAAAAAAAGAAAAAAGTTAGAACAGTTAGGAATAATATATTCGAGCGGAAGGGAGATGGAGGACGCGATGGGTCAGGCTATCCTCCGGAGAGACACGGTGATGTTCAAGCCATCGCCAGGCGCCGCGCACTGGGTCTCCTCCGGCGTGGTACTCAAGCACGTGCACGCGCCCGGCCCTGGTGCTAGGATCGTCGTGCAGTGCCTCGACGGCGGCGAGGTGACCAAGGACGCCGGCGACGTCGTGGTGGTGGACCGGAGCTACCTCCGCGTGGGCATGGCCGTAGCCTCGGCGTCTGACCCCGGTAGTGGCCAGGTTGGGGTCGTCACGTGCGCCACCTCCGCGCTAGACCTCGTCCGTCTACTAGACGATGGCGGTGAGCCGGTGGTCGCCGCCAAGGCCGTGGCGCCGGAGACGCTGCGGCGCGTCAGGGAGTTCGCCTTGGGCGACTACGTCGTCTCCGGGCCATGGCTAGGCCGTGTCTTCGAGGTGTCCCTCGACGTCGACGTGGCGTTCGACGGCGCCGACGTCTGTAGGGTCACGCAGGCGGGCAGCAAGCTACGAGCCGTGAACAGGGACTCGTTGAACCTGCACACCAACAGCGTGTTCTACCCGGGGCAACGCGTCGTGGCAGGCGACGCGTCCGTGTTCATGGCCGCCCGGTGGCTTAAGGGCTACTGGAAGCCCAGCCATGGCGGCCAGGGCACCGTGTCCAAGGTGGAGACGGCCAGCGTGCTCGTCTACTGGGTCGCCTCGTCGCGTCTCGGCACCGACACGTCCCTTGTCCAGGCGTCCGCGCCGCCGCACCAGCAGAGCCCGCGCGACCTCACGTTCTTCTGCTCCGGCGACGCTGGCGTCTGGGCCGTCGGCGACCGCTGCTTCTTTCGCGCCCCTTGCTACCACGCAGATCTCGGTGGCGGTGCCTGGCCGCCGCAGTCTGAACCTGCCCGTGCACTGACGGCGCCGAGGCGTCGTCGGAATCGGCTGGGCGCCAATCGGACGCGGCGAGTAGCAGGGTTGGACATGGACAAGTCCATGTCCGTGTCGGCCACGCACACGACGGTGGACGTGGTGTGGCAGGACGGGACGCGGCAACGCGGCGTGCCGTCCGTGTCGCTGCTCCCCTTCGTGGCACGGAATGACCATGACTTCTTCCCGGGGGAGAGGGTTGTCAGGAAGGGGACGGAGGAGCCGCCCGTGGCTGCTGCTCCAAACGTCGCCGGCGGCGATCCAGCTCGGCTGGAGGCGGCGCGCGTCGGCGTCGTCGGAAGCCTCAGCTACAAGGACCAGACCGTGCGCGTGTCGTGGCTCAAGGCGGCGGCGGCGGCGGCACGCGCCGGGGAGGCCATGGAGAAGGACTGCCACGAGACCTTGAGCGCATACGAGCTCCGTAGGTATTCTAAATGCGATCCCTTCTATGGAGCTATCGTGGTTCGCCGCTCATCGGCGGCCATGATCGGCGGCGACGCTGGTGGAAGCACGGAAGAACAAACAGTGCCGGCACAGGGCAACAAGGACAAGAAGAAGGGCCTCGCCGGCGCTGTCAATGATCTTTCATGGGTCGGACACATAGTTGACCTTTGTGGTGCACACGTCCAAGTCAAGTGGTGGGACGGCAATACGTCAAAGGTACGTACTCACTCCTATGCATCGTGAAGTGCCAAAATCGTATCTCTCTCTCTCTCACTCTCTCTCTGTGCATCGCTAAGGCTATCCCAGCACATAGTGTCTAGTGTAGTGTATATGCTGCCATATCATCAACACACCACCATAGAAAGTATACTCCACGACCTATGGTTTCTTAGCGTGGGTCCCTAATAAATTCACTCTTTATTTTCTTCACCAATCATATTTGTTTCTCATTTATTACGAAGACATCATACCCCTCCAATGCATAACTTGGTGGTGTCTATTGTATAGGTTCTCGTGTAGACACCGGATCTCATACAAGACCTAGTTTCTTTCTTTTCTCATTCTCTCTCCCATTTATTAGAGTGACACATAAGCAAAGTATCCTATGTGGCAGCCTAATTAATGTTATAGAAACCATCCTACATGGAGGGCGGGGAATGGCCTAACAGCGCCTTAATTATTATTACACCAACATCATTGAACAATGCGTGTCTTAAATAAAGTAGACAAGTGGATTTCATTCGAGGATACCAATTTCAGGTGTTGCTTGAAGAGATAGCTGTTGTCAAACAGCAACGCGTTGGCGAGATGCTCCGGGAAATAGGTGATTGGGTGTCGTATGAAGAAGATGTTGACATGAACAACGCCGCCATTGGCAATCCACAAGCAGAGACCGCCGCCATCATTGTATATCCATCCAACACACAACCTTATTTCCAATGCTCTATGTCGTAGTGCACAACATTTTTTTTTAAAAAAAACCTGATATGACTCACTATATTCATGTTGATCCTAGAACAACAACAATGACGGCGAAGGTGATGACGATTCCGGTAGCGAGAGTGGTGATGAAGATGGACATCCGGTGACGAGGAGACTGGGCTGGGTGGGTGTTGTTATCCAAACAATGATCCGACTAGCTAGTAAGGTGCTTTTCCAAGCCAGGAGGCACCTAGTAAGTTGCCCGGAGGTGGCGGAAGGGTCAAGATCAGAACTTGCAGCCACAAAGAACACCACCACGCCCAAACCCATGCTTGCTAGTGATGGTGATGCCAAGGAGGCCTCTACTTCTACGGCGCTCTGCCAAGGAGGAGGTGGCGGTGGTGGTGGCGGCGATGGCGACTACTCTACTATGGAGGGGAAGGCGGAGGCCGATGGCACCGGTGATGACAAGTCGTTTCACTTTGCGCAGTTTGATGTTGTGCAGAGCCCTCTAGATCACCATTACATTGACAACAATGGGCAGGTGCGTTATTTTGCTTTTTTTTTTTTAATCTATGTGAGTATAGAGAACTAGATATATATGCATGCATGTAATAAGTGTTGCCTCCATCGGTTGCACATCAATAACGCCCATCACAAAAGCAAAGACAAATATCTAGATAAGAAACAGAAGATACAAACTAAATATGTAATTTACGGTGCTTGATTATTAATGCTCCAAACTAAGGATATATAAAGGCTGTATAACAAAAGTAAAGGACCTGCAGAGTATGTACAGCATGTTGCCACATGTTGCATGTGTATCTAATCAGGTAGTTAGCATTTTAGATTTTTCAAATTGAATGTGTTACTTTGCCTACTTAATTTGCTACTAAATAAAATAACTTGGCGGTATAGTTTCTATGTCGGACTACGTATCTGTCAGTGATCTTAGTGTGTGACGGCTAATTAGTTGTTGTTTCTGTAAACTGTCTGATGAGTTGCAGGGACCTATTGGGGGAAGGCAATGGACGAAGAGGGTGCAGAAAGAATGGAAGGTTCTTGAGAATAACTTGCCAGGTACACAGTGAGACATCTTTTCTACCTGATGATTTCACGTTATGGGGATGGATTCATAGCAGTCGGATGCATCTTTAAGCTACTAGATTTGCATGAACAAATTTAAAAAAGTTTTGTAAGCTAGAATTAAGATGAATTATATTCTGTTTTGAATTTCAAAATGCAACCAAACACAATCTCCTTTTGGCATGTTATATATATCTAAAGGTTTGCCCGTGCATATATACGCAGACACCATCTTTGTGAGGGCGTACGAGGACCGCATGGACCTGCTCCGGGTGGTGATGGTGGGAGCAAGAGGGACGCCGTACCACGACGGGCTCTTCTTCTTCGACCTTCAGCTACCGCCGTCGTACCCGGCCACGCCACCACTGGTGAACTACCGATCGTTTGGCCTCCGTTTGAACCCCAACCTCTACCCCTCCGGCACGGTGTGCCTGAGCCTGCTCAACACCTACGGCGGCCATGGAACCGAGCTCTGGTCCCCGGAGGCTTCAACCGTGCTCCAGGTGGTCGTCTCCATCCAGGGCCTCGTCCTCAACGCCCAGCCATACTACAACGGGGCTGGCTACACGGCCAAGGCCGGCACGCCGGAGGGGCTCCGGAACGAGCTCCCGTACAGCGAGAACGCCTACCTGCTCAACCTGCAGACCATGGTGCAACTGCTGCGCCGGCCACCGGCGGGCTTCGAGGATTTCGTCAGAGGCCACTTCAACCGTCGAGGGCAGCACGTGCTCCGGGCGTGCGAGGCGTACCTAGAGAGCTGCCACGTGGGCACGCTTGACGACGCGGCGGAGAGGATGAGCAGGGAGCGGCGGCCATGCTCGACCGGGTTCAAGCTCACGCTACTGAATGCCATGCCACGGCTCGTTGAGGCGTTCGCCGGCGTCGGCGTCCAAGGGCTCCGGCCGCAGCCGTTGGCTCTGCAGGTTACTACACAGTAGCCTGCAGTGTCATGGTTAGTCGATGCATTGATTTGTTGATTACGTCTTGGGTTGGTCATTGGGTTAATTGAGATTTCTGAGAAGTTCACTTTTGGCTCATTGAGATTTGTTAAATACACTTTTGGAGTTCGTGGACCTAAATGATACAACGTTACAAGTTGATGAACCTCGTATGCATTTTACTCATGATTTTATTAGCACTTCACGGTGGATATAGCACTCCAACGCCTGGCCCCTACCCCTAGATCGGGCATGCACCGCTCCCCTCCGCGAGATTCCTATTTTTTCGTCCTTCTTCTGCATGCTCGCCTCACCGCTACAATGAGCTCCCCCACCCCTTACGATTCTGGGTTCCCGGGGGGCAGTTGCTCACCGCCAGCCCTCAGCCTTAGAAGGAGGGCTGACAGTGTGGGTGGGAGCAGAGACAGCGAGGCCGGCCACGGGAGACGGTGGTCGGACGGTGCCAGGACGAGAGCGACGGCGGTGGAAGGAGACGACAAGAGCTGGCCGCAGCCCGCAGGAGGCACGAGTGGGCTAGGTTCCGGCAGCTAGCGCCTGGATTGAACGGCGCTAGCAACGCTATTTGGATTTTTATTACTGATACGGCTTGATGAAAGCCATGGAACTCCATCCCAAACTCATCCTATAATGCCTGCAAATGCACAAAAACTTGAAAACCCTTAAAAATTCATCAAACATTTTACACCGTCACTACGGGAAAATGCCTCTTTATCATGTGTCAGAGGCTTTGCCGTGGGCAAAAACACGGGCACACGGCAAATGCCCTCTTTGCCTTGTGCCGATCGACGAACCGAACACACCGGATGGCTGGTAGGAGGCATGCCACTGCCACGCCGCATATGTAAATGTGACTCAAGCTATGGCTATGGTGATGACTGGTAGGAGGCGTGCCAGTGCCACGCCGCATCTATGGCTATGGTGATGACTGGTAGGAGGCGTGCCAGTGCCACACCGCATCAAGCAGGTAAACAGCGGCGAGGTAAGCGGAGACCACGCCGAGGTTGGCCCACCCGCCGTACCCTCCGAGCAGCACCACCCTGGGCAGCACGAAGCCAAGCACGGCCATCACCACCAGCGCCGCCGGGGCGGCAACGGAGGCAAGGACGGCGAGCTTGGCGCGGCGAGCCTTCCTCCGCTTCTCCTCGTAGGAGCGCACGGTCTCGGCGTTCATCTCCTCCGACCTCGCGTCCCAGTACATGTCGAAGAGCCTCTGCCGCAGCGCCGCGATCTCGCCGGCGTCCCGCCTGAACTGCGGCCACCGGTCCATGCCGTGCTCCCGCACCAGCTTCTTGTAGGTCCTGATGAAGGGGTCGAGGCTCTCCCTGAGCTTGAAGTAGCGGTGCAGCCGCGTCTGGCGGATGTAGCGGCCGTGGGTGACGGACCAGACGCCGAGGCGGTCGATCGCCACCAGGCCAGGGCTGCCTTGGAAGCTAAACCCTCGCCGGCGGATCCAGAAAGCAAACCGTCTTGGGCCGTTCTCAGGTGGGGCGAGGATCGACAACGTTCTGCCCGGCTGCTGTCTGCTGCAACTCGGCCGTCTTCGTGAACGCACACCCATCTATCGATCCCTCACAAGAACAAGATCGATCGCCAGCGTTGTCTTTCGGCTCTATTTAGCTGCTGACTAATTTAATATGATATTACTATACTCCAGTACTAGGTCATAATGTATATACGTACCGCGCTCACCACACATGGATAATATGAATCGCAAGAGAGTCACGTTCGACCTCGGAGTCCAAATTGAAGTACAGTACAGGCCACCTACGAGTATGCAACGGCGGCTTCATTGCGTGGTGTTCCCAACTCCCAAGTCATGCATATACCCCGATACCCGGTGCCAGTTTTAGTACACACTGAAGTCTGAAGGTAACTTCTTCGGTCGCATTGCGCTCTTTTTTTTTTTCGACCGTGCCTTAGCACGTATTTCATTAAGAGGGGAAGAAAAATTACAGAGTTAAAGCGTGGTCATATGGATAATGACCAGCTTTGGAGGCAAAAAAACAGGAGATCGTATTATACAGGACCGAATTCGGGTCGCATTGCGCTCTTTGGCCAGTGTGTATTCCACAGGGGTGCAGCACCAAGCCAAGCGTAGCCATCGCCCTGAGCTGCAACTCGAGCACTGCATGAGCATTTGATCTCGTGCACGTGATGGTATTTCAAACAAATTACTTACTTGAAGTGATCCCTGTTCTTGAATGATGTGTTATTTCCAGTGTTTGCTATTAGCTGCTGAGGTAAATGAGATGCTGTGTTCTGGACATCTTCAGAGCACAAGTAGAGGCACCAGTTTGGCACAAATTGAAAGTTCTAAAGCATCACATGCAGAAACAGAAACACATGTGAATTGTTTAAAAACAAGAAACATACACGAATGTAATGTACCATCAGTTTGCACAATTGGAAGCCCTGATTATCTGCCTCAAGTCCAGCTCTGGTTTCAAATTCCTCCACTGATTTGTTTCCCCTCGTTCCTGTCTGCTAGATCCATGTCTGTTTTTGCCATTCTCAACCACTGAAACACCATTCAGCTAACCACCGTTAAGTGCTCGATCGGTAGAAACAGCTAGGGCTGAACATGCTGCTGCTTGGCTGTGCCTCCTCTGCGCTTGTCGAAGAGCTGTGCCGGAAGCTCCCTGCACCCCTGATACTAATTGCCCGGACATGGTCGGCATGTTTCAGAGCACCAGCGACCTATCCGGCATTTCGTCAAACACCTATCTGATCCGGTCAGGATCTCGGCCGCGCCCGGGACAAGGCTCGCTCGGGCGCCGGAATCAGCGGCGCTGGAGAACCACGGATCGAGGCGGTGGAGACTGGAGAGAAGGGTGTGAAGGCCGTGAAGGGTTGGACGGTTGGTTGTGTGCGGAACCGCGGGCACGCGCGGGAGCGGCGGATGATCGAAAACGGACGGCAAATCACACGACCATTGCAGAGTACGTGTCAAAGGAATTTTTGTGTTTGGTACCCAATCCATCTGAGAATTTCCCATCCTGATCCGTCCGAAAATTACCTTAGTTGATCAATGCAAATTGGGTGGGCACGTGCTAAAATTTTCGACCCGGCATGGACACCACCTCAATCTGACCACGATGTCGGGTCAAGCATGGGCAAAGAAAAAAATGACTCGATGTTCGGTGTTGGGGTTGGGTACGAGCTCATTTTTGTTTACCTGGAACATAAAAAAAAATCGAACACATGCTCTAAAGTTATTATTATTGTTGTTGTTGTTATTATTTTTATTATTATTATTATAACGGATGCTCGTTGATGATCGATGTTGTGATTGCATCCGTGGCTCCGTACCCAACATGGAGCTGTCTGGAATCGTGTGTGAGACGAACACCATAACCACGTGCACGGATTTATAAGTATTCTTGATGATGTTGTGATTGCATCCGTGGCCGACCACAACAGGAGCTGGAGTCGTGTCGGAGGTGATCCGGACGGAAAAAATGTGAAGCAGTTACATGCACGGATTCCGACATCGCCGTGGCAGATCAGCAGCTATAGCCCAGGATCTCGACGACACCGCAGCAGCGAATCCAATCCCGGACAACGACGACACGGAGCCGAACGGAGCTTGGACACGACGAGCATCATATCTCCACCAAGACGTACGGTACGGTAGCGCCGCCAGCGTCAATTCTGGAAGCACAGACGAGACACGAAGATCGATCATGGTAGGGATGAAGAATGCAAATTCACGACGGCGGCGGAGTTGCCGCAGACAGCAGCCGGGCAGAACGTCGTCGATCCTGCCCCCACCTGAGAACGGCCCGAGGCGGTTTGCTTTCTGGATCCGCCGGCGAGGGTTCAGCTTCAAAGGCAGCCCGAGCCTGGTGGCGATCGACCGCCTCGGCGTCTGGTCCGTCACCCACTGCCGCTACATCCGCCAGACGCGGCTGCACCGCTACTGCGAGCTCGGGTGGAGCCTCGGCCCCGTCAGAGAGATCTACAGGAAGCTGGTGCGGGAGCACGGCATGGACCGGTGGCCACAGTTCAGGCGTGTCGCCGGCGAGATCGAGGCGCTCTGGCAGAGGCTCATCGACATGTACTGGGAGGCCAGGCCGGAGGAGGGGAACGCGGCGTCCGTGCGCTTCTACGAGGAGAAGCGGAGGCAGGCCCGCCGCGCCAAGCTCGCCGTCGTCGCCTCCGTTGCCGCCCCGGCGGCGCTGGTTGTGGTGGCCGTGCTCGGCTTCGTGCTGCCCAGGGTGGTGCTGCTCGGAGGGTACGGCGGGTGGGCCAACCTCTGCATGGTCTTCGCTTACCTCGCCGTTGTTTACCTGCTTGATGCGGCGTGGCACTGGCACGCCTCCTACCAGTCATCACCGTAGCCATAGCTTGAGTCACATTCACATATCTGTTGTGTTACTTGTGCGGCACGAATAACGGATGTTTGATACATTTTTATGGGTTTTCAAGTTTGTGTGCATCTGCAGGTCGGATTGACCCGACCGGGTCCCAGCTCAAAGCTGTCTAGCAATCTCGTGCCGTCCCCGCCACCGAACCCGCTCGCGCGCCACGCTCATCACCCCTCGGGCTTCGCGCGTCAAGCCTGTATCGCCTGCACACATTGCTGCAGTCTTTAGAGCAAGTATTAGCCTTCTCCAATGGTGAGGCAAGAGCTAGCTCTTAAATCGTTTAATCTATGAAAAGTACAAAAATAGCACCAAAATGGGTTGTCTTTGCTAGCTCTTAGCCATCTTTTGACTCTTTAAACAGTGCAAAGTTGATGTGACCGGCTCTTCATGAAGCAAAGATAAGAGCCGGTCACATCAACTTTGCACTGATCAAAGAGCTAAGAGCTGGCTAAGAGCTAGTAAAGAGCCAAGAGCTAACTCTTAGCCAACCTATTTTGGTACTGTTTTTTGTACTTTTCATCGATTGAACAATTTAAGAGCTAGATCTATCCATTGGAGAAGGCCTTATAAGCACATGTCACCATGTTTTGACGTGGAAGAGAGATAAAACACGAGAGAGAGAGTAAAGCGGGCGAGCGGTGAAACGTCGACTCAAAGCGGGCGGATGCACGGTGGCCTAGCGTTTCTCAGCTCTCATTGGTTGCATGTTGCTATCCTAGCTTCTCTCAGCAACAAATGATGTCCAGTCTACCCTCCGCTTCTCTCTCTATCTCAAGAGGTGGCGTTTGTTACCGCCGGCGTTGGGCGTATCCATAAGTCTTGCTCTTATGCACAAGAAACACTGTGAGAATTCGTCCCTGCCTTCTTCTCGCTGGCCCTCCTCCTGCCGTACGTCCTGCGCCCTCTTGGCTTGGGGTTGTGCGCGCTCGACGCCCCCGCCCCGCGGACGCTGGCCGGCTACCTCGCGCGGCGAGTGCCGGCCAGCGCTTGCCGTGTCCCTGCGCTCTGTCTCGGCCCGGACGTCTAGGAGTGGTTCCAAGTGGTGCCCGCTACGTGAGATGCAGCAAGCCGCTGGGTCAGTGGCCACCGAGGCGCGCGGGCTCTAGCGCAAAGGCTACGCACCCGTGCTCGCCTTGCCGCCCGAGGAGCGAAATTTCCGAAATATCGCTGTTATCGGTAAGTAGCGAAATGAGTGAAGATTGCCGGTATGCAATTATTTCTTGTTTTTAGTGCAAATTTAGTTACTTTTTAAAAATAAAATGCTACAGTGATCATCGAAATTCTCAAAATTTCCGAAATTTCACTTCTATCGGTGACCACCGAAATTTTTATTATACCGAAAATTTTTTCCTTGGCCAGCGCTGCCGTACGACCTCGTGTACCAGCAGCTAGAGGCGCGTCGACAACATCCGGGTGCGCGTCACCTGGCTTTCGCTCCGGATCGACGCCGCCGGCCACAACCTGGGCCTGGGCCGGGAAAGCCTCGACCCGCCTGGGCTCAAAGCTGGCCCATCAACAGCTAGCCGATCTTGGCCATCCATGGAGATCCGACGGCCGAGCGCGCTTGTCGCAGGAACAAAACCCCCGGTAACCTCTCCGAACCCTAACCCTAAATTTCTTTTCCCCTCTTTCTCTCTACCGGCCGCAGTCGGCGCTGGCGACGCCGGCACTGCTCACACACCGGCGCGCCGCCAGGTCCGACCACCAGCTCCATGGCCAGTGACCTCCGAGCGAGCATTCTTTCCCTCTTCTTTGTTCCGTCCCTTCTCACTCTTGACTAGCCCACTCCATTCGAGATGCGAGCTGTGGCTATGGCAGCCGGAGGAGGGTGGTGGCGTCGTTGCGGACCCCCTCGCCGACGAGCGCGTTCCCCGCGAGGGAGAGCGCGCCGCCGTCGAGCGGATTCGCGACGGTGCCCTTTGGCCCGTTTCCGCACACCGAGGGCGCTGCGCAGAGCGGCGGTGCCTCGGATTCTCTTCACACGCGGCGACGACGTGTCGCCGACGGTGACGACGGCGGCGTAGAGACCCTGGTGGATCTCCTCCTCGTCCTTTCTCTTTCTTTGAACTCTAGGGTTAGGTTTAGGGTTTCGAGTTGTTTCTTTGTCGATCCAAGATCGAGTTCTGTGATTTAAAGATCTTAATCTTGTTTCGGGTAAAACGAATTTGCTTTGTTCTAAGATCGAAAAACTCCTCTGTTTCTTCCCAACTCTGGATCTACTCTCTAGCTAGGCTCTAATACCAATTGTTATATTAGATCGAGTGGGGTAAACTGTAAACGATTTCTATGTGAGTCATACCTTTGGTCCGCGATGTCTCGTTCGTTGGTGGAGGCAGCGCACGGGCAGCGACGGTCGATGCAGTGGTTGACCTCGTGGAGATGTAATGGCGACGCCGGTGGAGCTTACCGTCGTCAACAGCGCGTCTCTCTCGATCGGGCTAGGGTTGGAGGTGGGGAGTGACTGGCGGCGAACCTCGTTATCTGAGCCGCTGGCCCCCACCTCCTCTTTATTGCACTGCGCGACAGGGGCCCACCATCCTATTGGGCTGGGCATCCCCGATCAGGATGCGAGGTCAAGGGTCCAATGGGCCTTTGGGCCTATTGGCGTAGAGATCAACCTAACAATGTTAAGTGCAAGTACAAAATCTGAATCATAAGCACAGTGGTTGAGTTTGCTAGTATTAAAATCCCTTTAAGCTGAGTTTGTCTGAGTTTTTACTTGCTTATTAAAATCCTGTTGTAATTTGTTGGAAATTTCGATGTAAAACATGGGGCATGGTGCTATTCACCTCCCCCCGATTCTAACTCCATTTTGCCACTGATTCCATTGATCAATCGTCCCACATTTCCGCTTACTGTAAGTCTGTCCTTCATGCAGTACACTGTAAGTGATTGAGTTGGCACTGGAAACACCATTGATGTGCTTTATTTTTCAATACAAAATCTTTGAACTTATGCACTCACAATTTTCAATACAAACTCAGGAACCAGAAAACATTGTCTGTGGCACATTTGTAAGAAACCAGTCTGCAGTACTACTGTTCAGAGCACATTTGTAAGACAGATTGGAATGCAACAAGGCTGAAGGAATTCAGAAACTAGTGCTAATCTCAATACTCTTCATAAGTTCACCTTCAGAAATCCTGAATGATGGGGGCACATCGAAAGCATGGCACTCAGCTGGAACATAGAACTGACAGTTTACAGTTGTGCATCATAAACTGATAACTGAACCTGAATGAACAACATCGACAAATACTACCACTAGCAACTGGCAACTGGCTTGCATAGATTATTACCCAAAATTCCAGAAGCTGCGGCAATGTCATACGTAGAATCCGTTACCGTGGGCCCGCGTCGCCAGGCTGGCTGTTCAGCGGCGGCGGCGGAAGGCTTCGAGGAGCAGAACCAACCGCCGGCAGCTATATATACAACACACCGAGGGGGAATTAGACCTCCCAAAAATCAAATCCCCACCCCCAAATTGCTCGCCACCGACTTCGAGCGTGACCAGTAGAAACCAAGCCATGGCGTTCGTCCTCGCCAAGGAAGAAGACGAGGCAGCCCTCGGAGCCGAGGCACTGGCTCACGCCGGCGACGGAGGAGGAGCCGCGGGGGCCCGGGCGCCGAACGCCGACCGCGCGGAGCGATTCGTCGACGACCCCGACGAGAACAAGGATGGGGGACCCGCACGGCCTCGGCGACTCCTCCTCCTCCTCCGCGCTGGTGGGCCTCGGCGCGGCGGTTGCCAACCCGGATGACGACGACGCCGGGGACTCCGCCGAGGACGACGAGGAGATCAACTTGGCGGAGGGGGACTCCGCGGCGCCCATCGCCGTGAACCCGCACGGCATCGGCGAGTCATCCGAGGAGGGCGAGGCCGCCGAGCACGCCGCGGTCGACGACGACAAGGCGGAGGAGGCCTCCGCGGCCCTCTTCCTCGGAGCGAGAGGCCCCGTCGTGGACCCGCACGGCCTCGGCGTCGATGTCGACGGGGCGGACGACGTATCCGAGGAGCTGTTCGCCCGAGCGGTGCGCCGCGACAAGGAGGTGGATGAGCGCACCGTGGACTCCTCCGCCCTCTTCCCCAGACCCGGAGCGGCAGGCTTCGCCGTGGACTCCACGGCGCTCTTCGTCGGTGGGCGCAGCGTGGAGGTGCCCCCCGTCGCGGAGGAGATGGGCGCTCGTCGAGCAGACCCGCATGGTGGCGCCGTCATCAACGCAGAGCGCGCGGCGCCCTTCTCCGTGAATCCGCACGATATCGGCGGTGAAGGCGACGCGAGGAAGCGGGCGCGGCACGGCGAGTCCTTCGAGGAGGGCGAGGCCGCGAGGGACTACGACGAGGCGGAGGAGACCTCCGCTGGCGATCTCGACAAGGTGGAGGAGACCTCCGCGGTGCTCTTCCCAGGAGCGGGAGGCGCTGCCGTGGACTCGCCTGTATAGATGGCCATATGGCCCGAGGCCCATGGGCCGGCCCACAGCACGGGATTTTGACCCGGTCCAAGCCCAGCACGGCACGGAGGCTTTGGGCCTGGGCCGGCACGGCCCGTATGTTGGGCCGGGCCTGGGCTGCCTCCTCGGCCCAGCGTGTTGGCCCAGCACGGCACGAAATTGGCTGGCCCGATAAAATTGCTAGCGGCCCATCACAAATCTCCCCCTTCTCCTCTTCAAAGATGCAAATCTCCCCCCTCATCTCTTTGGCGACGTGAATCTCCCCCCTCAACTCTTCAAAAAGTGCAGATTTCCTCCCTCTTCTCTTTTCATGGGCCTTTGGGTTGAAAAGGCACGATGGGCTGATCGGGCCATTGGGCCGGCCCAGCACTATAAACGGGCCTTAGTGCCGTGCGTGGGCCGGCAAGTTTGGCCCGATGGCCCAAGTGGCCCGGCACGATGGGCTGTCGTGCCTTGTCGGGCTGGGCCACATCGGGCCGGGCCAAGTCGGGCTAGTGCCGGGCTGGGCTGGGCGGCCCATTTGGCCATCTATACTCGCCCGCCTCGCTGTCCCGCGAGGATCAAGGCAGCCTCAAGCTGAGTAGCGGTGCGGCGCACCACGAGCCCCTGGACGAGGAGGAGGGCCCTAACGCCGCAGCACGCGCCGCGGCCGATGTCGCCAAGGCGGATTCCTCCTCCTCCGCTTTCTTCGCCGATGCTGGCCCGGCCAACAACGACGGGGAGGCACCCAGAGGTGCCGTGCGCGTTCCGCCCGTCGCGGCGGCGGATGGCTACAACGCCGGGGACGTCGACGTCGGCGACTCCGCCGAGGACGACGATGTCGAGGACATCGACAAGGAGTCCGAGCAGGAGACGCGGGTGGAGGATGGTCGCGCGGGCGCCATGGGCGACCACGACAACGGCATCCGTGTCGGGACCGCGGCGCTTTTCCTGTTTGGGGCGGCGGTGGTGGCGTACGGCGCGGCGCGGGCGGCGGCGCCATTCCCCCATGCCGGTCGCCTCGATTCAGACTACGCGACAAAAGCTCCACGCGGACGCAGCCAGGTACCTACCTGTTCGTCACTTCTGTTCTGTTCATCAGCTTGATCGCTCGTTGTTCAGAATGTGAACTGCTCTTCGTCAGACTACGTGGGCGCCGAGCAACACCAGCCATACCTACGCGAGACTCAGCTCTTCTAGGAGCACCTCCAGCGATCGGTGACGTCCAATGCGGCGCCCCTGTTCCCGCTAGTGTCTCACCCCCTCCCAGGTATCTGCTCTGTTCGATTGAGTTCACCGGATTGCTGTTGGTTCAGGATCTCTGTTTAGATCATTCATTCGTCTCTGCCCTGAATGATCTGTGTGACACTGCAGTGGCAGACCCGGCGGCCGCGGAAGAACGGGCTGGTCTGCCTCACCTCGGCAGGGAGCTCTGGGCGCAGATCCCAGGCCCGGGGACGTACACGGCCATCGCTGGCGGCAGCGCCCAGCCATCCTTCCCCGATGCCGATCAGCAGGACAGGCTCCAGCCGGTTCTCGTGCACATTCTCCTGTTCGTTCTTGCTGTGGCGGGTGCCACTGTTGTTCTTCTGCAGGAATGAACCAATTGAGTTGTCGCCAGTAGATTTAGTCCGTACGGTGATTGAACAGTCCTTCTACAATTCGTTCTGATCGGATTTAGTATAGCAGATATTATGGGATCATGTATAGCTGTTGGTTTTCTCAGCATGTCAACAACTGTCAGTTGTTCAGGTTTATGCAGAATTTGTTTGATGATGCTCTGCAATCCCTGCTTATGCAAATGTTGTTTGATGATGCTATGCAATGTCCTGATTTGTTGCATTTCCTTGATTTAATCTGTAACTGATTCCACAGATAGTCCATAAGACACATGAACTCAGCATTGAGTACATTGCTGGTATGACTTGGTGTGGCATCTTGTTAAAAGCAAGTATAGATTCAGAACCAAAATCATAGTGATTTGTGTCTCCTTTGGAAACATTGAGTAATAGAAGTTTCCCTTCCATCTTTAGAAGCATTGGATCATGCAGTTATCCTGGTTGACTAGAACCTAGTAGAGTACTAGAGGAAACCATGGTCCTTCTGTTGAATGTTCAGACATAAGTATTGGTGTACATTGGTTAATTCCAGCTAGTGCTGAATTTCGTCGCTGCTTTCATAATTGTTTAGTTCCCAGCTACTACTGAATGTTCAAACAGTTGTATTGATGTACATTGGTTAATTCCATCTAGTGCTGATTTTTGTCACTGCTTTCATAGCTCATTTGTTCCTTCTTATCACTGTTTGCATCACTGAGATCGTCCTTGTGACCCTATGACTAAAGGGTCATGCTTGACAAGAAGGAACTTGACTCTTGTGACTTGTACCTCCTATTGTGTTCATTGGTTGGTGATGGCAAGAAGGAACATGGTTATCTTACGGTCGGAAGCAATTTTTTTGTGGGAAATGTGTTGAAATCTGAGAATGCTGAATGCCCTTAGTGTCAGTCATTGTGTGCACAATAGTGTCTACAGTTGTGGCATTCAGGAAACTCAAACTGGAACAAGATATGTTAGCATGTGCTTTGGTTGATGCCGGTTTAAGAACAACACTGGCTGTCGCAGCTGTGACTTGTAGGACGACATAACTCTTGTCTACAGCTCCGATTGTTGTTGGTTTCCATATTATTTCCATGACAGAAAGGCACATTCAGATATTGTTCAGTCTTGTTTTTGTGCAGCCTAAATGTTCCATGTTTCTCATGTTTTTGTAAGATTACCATCGTCACAAATCTTAACTCGTTTGCACGTATTTGGCATATGTTCTGTAAGGGTCACGCTATGAAAAATTACCATACGGTTGGAAGCAGGCGCTGACCATCGGTTCCCTGCAGCAAAACCGTCTGTTTCTGAAGTTCAGGGTCACGGTACCCTCTGCTACGGTCGCTACGCTGCTGGCCGCCTGGCCGTGTGATTTGCCGTCCGTTTTTCACAATTTTAGTTTGTAGCCAACTTACTTACATATGTTTAGGGATGGAAGTAGAAACGAAAAATTTTCGTACCGACCGACACCGTATCCTATTTTCTCTGTTCCAAATTAAATCCCGTTTAACTTTTTTTTACCTCAAATTTAACTACTTATCATATTAAATATTTTTATGTAAACAGTGAAATTAAGTGGTTATTAAAGAAATTTTGTTAATAAAACAAGCCATAACAAAATCAGTGATATAAAAACGAACTACGGTTACACACTATGACGACGACACGCATCAGAGATGGATTCTGTACACTAGGCGAGTAAACGATCGTTTCGGCAGTGATGTTCTAGTCTCTCGATCAAACACATGCACGACGGAGCTGCCGAGATGATCACGGTACGGTAGCCACACCGTAGCGTGGTACAGTTGCCGTAGCAGTACGTACATAATGCGTAACATGTACAGTATACGTGCAGGGCCGGTGGATGTGATGGATGAGAAGCATTGGAAATTTGGAATGGTTGGCACGCTGCAGCGGGTTTTTTTAAATTTTATTTTTTTAATAATATTATAATAACAGCCGGTCCAGACCAATATTTGCACTGGGTAGCCGTTTTGGCCGCGCCACCTCTGCTGGCGTGGCCAAATCGCCCTGCCGCGCCAGTGCATGTGGCGCGGCAAGGCCGCCACGCTGACCGCGGGCGCCAGCGAGGCAGCCAGTGGGCCAGCCACTGCCGCGCCACCCAGCCTGGCGCGGCACGGCCGTTTTGAATTGCAGCCGCGGGCTCCTCTTCCTCCTCCCTCTCTTCTGTCTCCTCCGTCCAGAGCAACGCCGCTCGCCACCCAGCCGCCGCCTGGAGCTCCACCCCCCCCATTTTGGTTCATTTTTTGCGGATTAAACTTAGGAAAATCGGTCCCCCATCTCCGGTAAGCTTCTCCCCTCTTGAATCTTGTGTTTTGGACCTCATTTGTTAGTTTTTTGTTAGAGTTTGGTTGGTTAGGGTTATATGGTGAAATGAAATACTTGTTTCATTTGTTGTGATTTGCTTAGAGATGGTAAAATAAACTCTTGCGTGCCTCTCAACAATGTCGTCGTCAGCATCTACTGGGCATACGTTGAACTGCTGCCTCAGCCAAGAAGAAGTAACACCTGAAGTCTTCTTTGCTCCTGGGTTTGGAGGCCGCACACCTATGATACACAAAAAAGTTTAATTAGTCACGAGATAATCAAAACATAGTATGAAATATAACGACAGAGAGCCTAATACCTATGTGCTCCTCGACCATGTCCTGCCAGCCCTCGCTCTGGATCATTCCTGTTACCGCCGCTCCTTCTAAGGGGAGAGAAGTGATCATCGTTGTGGGGGCCATGGATTAGGGGGCCCACTGTTAGGGCGCTTGCGGACGGCGCGTTAACGGAGGAAGACCCTGGCAACTCTTGCGACGAACCGGTCAGAAGGTTCCGTCTCGCCCGACCCTCCGAGGGTCCCGGAAGTGCGGGAACGTTAACCCCCGCCTCGCCCGACCTTGGCCCGCTCCGGACGACCCGTGGGTCGAAGGGGTTGGGCGCGTCCGTCTCGCCCGACCCCCGACCCTCGGGTCGGATGAGCAGACCCCCGCGAAGGGTCCTGATCGTTGATAAACACTCACGAAGGAAAGGGGGGAGGACTCTCGAAGACCCTCCCCAAGTCAAATCTGACTTGTGAGGAAGAAGGCGTGTGGCTTACGCTTACTCCCGACCGACACCCGACATCATCTGCTCGCCTGCCATCTGCAAAAGCTGATCTGCAGCCCTGCGCAAGGGAAAAGGCAGCCGCATGCGTGCTCCCGCGCTAGCAGCCAAGGAGGAAGCTACCGCGAAGTTGCCTATGGGAAGGTGAAGGACACGCGGCGATCAAAGAAGGGGTCGCCAAGGCGCACTAGGCCGACAGTGTGCAACCGTCGGGGGCATCCGACCCTTGGAGGTAGATAGGTAAAATAACGTTGTAAAGTTATCCTCCCCTTGAGCTATAAAAGGGGAGGGCGTCCCTGCGAGAGGGGGGATTCATTCCTTCTCGATCTCTAGAGCACTAAGTCCCCTACACGCACACTTCACACACAAGGCTTGAACCGGCCTTCGTTGTAATCCGCCGTCAAGAGAGCAATACGATCTGGAGCTCGTTTCATTGGACGTAGGGATCGCTCCCGAACAAGTATAAACCTCTTTGTCTTGCGTCTCTTGAACCATTCTCCACCGAGACGTGCGTGTTCTGTGATCGACACTTGCCGGCGTGAGATACCCCGTGTACCACCCGCCGACAGTTGGCGCGCCAGGTAGGGGCCTGCGCACGTCTACGTCTTCTTCGACACCCGGTGCGAGATGGCTGGTTTCGGTGACCATCAGTTCAGGTTGGGCGCGACCTTCCGCTTTGGCAGCCTCGAGTTCCTCGTGAACGAGATGCCGAGCGCTCGCGGACAACCCTGGCTGCCCGGCCGCCCGAGCAGGACAAGTCCCCTGTGGTGGCCCGGCAGCATCCACGGCCGCTTCGAAAGAGGCCGCGGCGGCTACGATGGTTGAGAGCGCCGTCTCTCGGAGCTCCATCGAAGTGTCCCGGGTGGGGCGCGAGCGGATCGTGCACCGCCTTGGCGGGAGTGACGACCCGACCCAAGCGCCCCACGGGAGGCGTTCGGGTTCGCCTTCGTCACGCGGCTCCGAAAGCCAAGTGACCAGGAGGATCGACGCGAGCTCGCGCAAAGGCAGGGCGATAGCCTTTTCATTTTGGGCTGAAGAACGCGTCACGAACTTTCTCCGTCTCGGTGCCATGCCAGGCTTGGAAAAGCCTCGAAAGGCAGCACGCCAAGGTACGTCTGCTAAGGTATGAAGGCATCTTGGGGCGCCACTCGTCCACGGACGCCGTGACCACCCTGAGCGAGCCGGGGCAGGAGAAGGATCCGGAGGTGCACGTCCCCTCAAGGACGCGCACGCACTGCCCCACGCGGGAGTGCTTTACCGTGGTTCCCCCGGACGACGCGACGAACGGGACGAACGGAGCCGAGATCCGGCTCACGCCGGAGCAGATCGCGGCAAAGCAGCAAGAGCTGGAGGATATGCGGCTCGCCATCGAGACAGAGCAGGCTCAGCTCGACGCGAACATGGAGCCGTCCGCTCGGGCGCGGGCCCGTGAGGTAAGCCAGAGGATCGAGACCAACGCCGATGGCTACCCTCTCTTCGACCGGGCGAGCCAGTGCATCGCGGCGGCTATGCTGCTCAGCCAGCAGCTGCCACAGCCGTCCTTGAGCGTGCCGCGGTGTGGCAGGCGGCGAGCTCCGCGGGAAGAAGGCGGCAATCCGCCGGAAACTCGCGTTCCCCCAGCCCCGTCGATAGGAAGAGGCCGGCCGACGGCTCACGGCGGGACGCTCCGGACATGGAGGCCGCGAAGGTTCAGAACCGGTTGGGCCCTGACCGTGACGTGCGACACACCATCGAGGCTCGGCGACGGGACAAGTCGGAGGAGCCGGAGGATTGTGTTCCACGCATCAGACACCGGCGGCGCGAGGCGCACGTCGGGACAGAGGAGGAGGGGGACTCGAACTCCGACTCCAACTATCCCGGCCCGGCCACTTTCTCTCACGAGATCCGTACCGTTGCAATTCTCCCGTGGTTCCGCCTTCCCACCAACTTCAGCAAGTACGATGGAGAGACAGACCCCTCGGTCTGGCTGGACGACTTCCAGCTTGCGTGCCGAGCGGGAGGGGCTTCCGATGACAAAGTCATCATACGAAACCTCCCCCTGTACTTGGCAGAGTCAGCTCGCGCGTGGCTCGAGCGCTTGCCAAACGGGAAGATTCGAACCTGGGCGGACCTGAGGAGTATCTTCGTCGGGAACTTCCAAGGCACTTGCGCACGCCCAGGCAAGGTCTGGGACCTCAAGAGGTGCACGCAGAGGCACGGGGAGACCCTGCACGATTACCTGCGCCGGTTCTCTCGTCAGTACAACAACCTCCCGGAGGCCACTGATGCCGATGCCATCGCTGCGCTGATGGGAGGTACCAAGAGCCGACCCTTGGTCAATCGGATCGGCAGGGAGTGCCCGAAGACGATCAAGGAGGTCCTTGACATGGCTGCTGAAGAAGCGCAAGGAGAGGAAGCTATACTGGCGCATTTTCCTGAGGACGGAGGGAAAAAGAAGCGCACGGAGACTGCCGACGAGGCAGGACCGTCGGACTATCAAGAGAAGAAAAAGAAGAAGAAGAAGAAAGAAAGGCGGGTCGAGTTCATCGCCGTCGCAAATCCCAATACCTCCCGACCCCAAGGACGGGCACCACAAGGACAGAGACGAGACGACCGACCCCAGGGCAATGACCCAACGAGGGCCCGACCCCCGACTACTTCGAGCAGCTGCTCGAGGGTCCGTGCCCAAACCACGCGACCCCCGTAAATACAAGTACCGCGAGTGCGGGCTCTTGAGGAAGTTCCTCATGGGTAGACTGGATGGGGTCAGCCCGACCCCTCAGTGACAGGGCATGGGGGCAGCGACCGACTCGTTCCCTGAACCCGACGAGTGTCTCATGATCTTCGGTGGTCCTGAGGCACACGCGTCAAAACGGCGCACCAAGCTAATGGAGCGTGACGTGTTCGCGGCTCATCCCACCGACCAGGAGTTTCTTCGATGGTCTGAGGCTGCGATCACCTTCGACCGGTCCGACCACCCGAAGTACGTCCCGTATCCGGGGAAGCTCCCTCTGGTCGTGGCCCCGATAATCGCAAGGAAGCGCGTCTCCAAGGTGTTGATGGACGAGGGGAGCGGCCTCAACATCATGTACGCAAGCACACTAGATGCCTTGGGTATCCCGAGATCCCATGTACGCCCGGAACGGGCTCCTTTTTACGGAGTAGTCCCGGGGAAGGAGGTTGTCCCTTTGGGACAGATCACCCTACCAGTCACCTTCGGAGATCGGGAGAATTTCCGTACCGAGACACTCCGTTTCGAGGTGGTGGACTTCGACGGTTCCTACCATGCTATCCTGGGCAGGCCGTGCTACGCTAAATTCATGGCCGTCCCAAACTACATCTACCTCAAGCTCAAGATGCCGGGTCCCAACGGCGTCATTGTGGTGGGGACATCCCCTCAGGTGGCGTACTAGCGGCAGCTCTTGTCGCGTCTCGACAGCTCGCCAAGGCCAAGGCGGCCGTGGAGGCCTCCAAGGAGATCGCCGTCTCTCAAGCGGCGGTCGACGCCATGGCGATCTTAACCTCCATTCCCGAGGATCAGGAGGCGCACGATGTTGAGGATGACGATGGCCCCGCCCGCAAGAAGGCGATGCTTGAGCTGGAGGCCGACAGGCAGTTCCAACCGTCGAGCGACACGAAGAAGGTGCTCCTCGATCCTTAGGGCTCGGGGAGCAAGACGGCCATCATTTCCTCCACCCTCACGGAGAAATAGGAAAGCGCGCTCGTCGACTGCCTCTGGGCGAACATCGGCATGTTCGCTTGGGTTCCCGCAGACATGCCAGGAATCCCCGGGAAGTCGCCGAGCATTCCTTGGACATTCGCAAAGGCGCGAAGCCTGTCCGTCAGCGCACAAGGCGCTGCAACGACTTCAAACGCAAGATTATCATCGAAAATGTAGCCAAGCTGTTAGATGCAGGGTTCATTATGGAGGTACGCTACCCCGAGTGGTTGGCAAATCCTGTACTCGTCGAGAAAAAGAATGGGAAATGGAGAATGTGTATCGACTACACCAGTCTCAATAAAGCTTGCGAAAAGTTCCCCTATCCCCTCCCTCGCATCGATCAGGTCATAGACTCTACCGCAGGTTGCGAAGCCCTATGTTTCCTTGACGCCTACTCTGGATACCACCAGATTGCGCTCAAGGAATCCGACCAGTTGGCCACTTTCTTCGTGACCCCTTGCGGTGTATTCTGTTACAACATGATGGCCTTCGGGCTAAAAAATGCTGGCGCAACGTTCCAGCGTTGTATGAACCAGTGCTTAGGAGACCTCGTCGGGCGAACCGTCGAGGTCTACGTGGATGACATCGTAGTCAAATCCAAGCGAGCGGACGATCTAGTCCAAGACTTGGAAGCCACGTTCGATCGACTGCGGGCGAACCGCGTAAAACTCAACCAAGAGAAATGTGTGTTCGGGGTCTCAAAATGCCTCCTCCTGGGATTCGTTGTCTCCGCTAGAGGCATCGAGACAAACCCTGAGAAGATTGCAGCTGTCACCAACATGGGGCCACTCAGTTCTGTCAAGGAAGTCCAGAAGCTGACAGGTTGTCTTGCTGCGCTAGGGCGACTCGTGGCGCGCCTGGGTGAGCGGGGGCTTCCCCTCTGCAAGCTCCTGAAGAGGGACGGCCGCTTCGAGTGGAGCGTGGAAGCTCAGCAAGCGCTCGACCAGCTCAAGCACATGCTCACCAAGCCGCCTGTCCTGGTGCCCCCACGCGAAGGGGAACATCTTCTCCTGTACGTCGCGGCGACCACTCAGGTGGTCAGCGCCGTTCTCGTGGTGGAACGCGAGAAGGAAGGGCATGCCCTAAAGGTGCAGCACCCGGTCTACTACATCAGCGAGGTGTTGACCGAGTTGAAGACGCGCTATCTCCACATCCAGAAGATGATCTACGCCATCCTCATCACCAAGCGCAAGCTCCGACACTACTTCAACGCTCATCGCGTCACTGTCGTCACGGAGCACGCGTTAGGAGAGGTGGTCAACAACAGGGAGGCGACGGGGAGAATTGCCAAGTGGTCCCTCGAGCTCATGGGCTACGACATCTCCTACGCGCCAAGGTCAGCAATCAAATCTCAAGTCCTTGCAGATTTTGTTGTTGAATAGACGGAGACACAGCTCCCTCCAGCCCTGGCCGACCTCGAGTACTGGATCCTTCACTTTGATGGGGCTCAGAATCGAACCGGGTCAGGGGTCGGGGTCATCTTCATCTCTCCTATGGGGGTGATGATGCGTTACGCCATACGGCTTCACTTCCCCGCGTCGAACAACATGGCGGAGTACGAAGCTCTGCTCGCCGGGCTACGGATAGCCAAGGAGCTAGGCATCCACAGGCTAGAGGCTCGCGGCGACTCTCAGCTCGTGGTCGATCAGGTCAACGGTGACACCAAGTGCTACAATCCGAAGTTGGCGGTCTACTGCGAGGCGGCGCGCAGAGCGCAAGAGAAGTTCAAGGGTTTAGGCTTCGTCCACCTCCGACGGGAGTACAATAAGGCGGCCGATGAGCTAGCCAAGCTCGCATCCTGGCGGCAGCCAGTCCCGCCAGGCGTGTTTGTGGACGACCAGCACCAGTCGTCGGTAAACTTCAACGAAGGAGCATCTGCCTTGGGGCCCGACCCCGAGCAGTCGCTCGACCCCGAGGGAAGCCTTGACCCAAGGAGGGTGGTGGCGTCCATCGTGTCGGACCCTAACGGGGGGCCGTATCTCGACGAAGAGCAGCCTCTGGAAGACCCACCCGAGTTGGAGAGGGATTGGCGTACACCCTTCCTAAGCTGGCTCGTCGACGGGGCCCTCCCAGCCGGACGAACAGAGGCCTGACGCCTCGTCCGAAGGGCCAAGTCCTACAGGATAATCGAGGGCAACCTGTACCGCCGGGGCCACAATGGTGTTCTTCAGTACTGTATCCTCAACGAACAGGGGAGATCGCTGCTGAGGGACATCCATGGCGGGGTGTGCGGTCACCACGCGGTGCCCCGGTCGTTGGTGGGGTCGGCCTTCAGGCAAGGATTCAACTGGCCCACAGCTGTCACGGACGCCGAGCGAATCGTGCGAACTGCGAAGGCTGCCAGTTCTATACCAACAAGACGCATTTATCAGCTCAGGTGCTTCAGACCATACCCATCACCTGGCCATTCACAGTCTGGGGGCTGGACATGGTCGGGCCTCTGCCAAGGGCGCCCGGGGGCTTCACCCACATGTTTGTCGCCGTCGACAAATTCACGAAGTGGATCGAAGCGCGCCCGTTGACGGAAATAACATCAGAGCAAGCCGTCCGCTTCTTCCGTGACATCCTGTGCCGGTTTGGTGTTCCGAACACCATTATCACCGACAATGGAACTCAGTTCACGGGGAAAAAGTTCACCCGATTCTGTGACGACTACGGGATCGAGGTGGCATGGGCGGCAGTCGCTCACCCGCACATAAATGGCCAGGTCGAGCGCGCCAACGGCATGATCCTACAAGGGTTGAAGCTGCGGATATTCAACCGACTGGTCAAACGCATTCATAAGCTCGGCGCCAAGTGGGTGGAGGAGCTACCCTCCGTCCTGTGGAGTCTGCGGACGACTCCGACCCGCGGCACGAGCTTTTCTCCATTCTACATGGTCTACGGGTCTGAGGCGATCCTCCCAACGGACGTAGACTATGGCTCCCCAAGGGTTCAAGCTTTCGACGAGGAAACGAACGCGATCAACCTCGAGGACGCTGCGGATCAGTTGGAGGAAGCTCGGGAGGTAGCGGTGGCGCACTCGGCCAAGGACCAGCAGGGCTTGAGGCGTTATCACGCGCAACGAGTGTGTGGCCGCGCCTTTCAAGTCGGCGACCTGGTCCTGAGGATACCCCAAGATCGCCGCGGCTTCACCAAGCTTTCACCTCCTCGGGAGGGGCCTACACCGTAGTACGGGTCCTCCGCCCGGGTTCGTATAAGCTGGCAATGCCAGATGGAACCCACCTTTCCAACGCTTGGAACATTGAGCAGCTCCGACGCTTCTACACATGACCACCCGCGGAGGGAGGAGAGGGCAGCGGGTGCAACACCAGCCCGCCCGACCCCATGGAGGGGTCAGAAGTTCTCCGACAGTGCGAGAGGTTCGACGAGGACCCCCGCAGGAGGAAAGGCCCGAAAGGCCGAAACCGGAGTTGGGCCAGGACTGAGCAAGGTCCATCCCTTTCCTTTTATGGGGAGAATACGGCGGCGAACAATACCTATTTTTAGTACCACATCACCGGCGGAGGGAGGAGCTGCACAACTTTAAAATCGGTTTGACTGTGGGCGAACCACTCGGCGGTAATGCCCTGGAGGCAGAAGTCGCCACCCAACCGATGGAGCCCCGTCTCCGGGGGCACTATCGCCGACCGCAAAGCCTTGGAAGCTACAGTAACGTGAGCCTCGGGTCGCGACGGCAGCCCCATCCCAGCCTCAAGCTCACGGTGCTGCGTCAGCTCTTCGTCGCGTGGCAGAAGACCCGACAGGGAGGGCCGAGAAAGCCCTCCCCCTGGCCCCCAGCCAGCCAGATAAGTGAACCCTCTACACCCTTAATTATTTCAATTCAGTTCATTGTCGTTTCTTTTGAGCTTTTCGTTTGTTATCTGGCCTTATGATTCTGAGGAGACCCCTGGCACTGTGGAAAGGGTAGGCAGGGACGTCTGGCGCAGCCTCGTTGCGACGGCCTACGCCCCCGCGGCTACGGATCGCACGGTTGCCGTGCCGGACGGCCGACCCTGCCAACGTACCCAAGCGAACACAGCCGAGCCGGGGACCCCCTTCTCGACACGAATCAGGCCGGGAATGCACCAAAGCATTCCAGCGACATAGCTCAGATGAAGGAATCTAACTACGTTTTAGACCTACTGGGTCTATCTTTTTGTAGGGGTCAACGGCCAAGCGCTAGGTTGCGCCCAGCCGCGACGAGGGAAACTTCATACAGAGCCTTGGAGGCTTGAGGATATTTTGGCTAAGGAACTGCTCGGCGTTCAGATCCCTCAGGAGCGCGAACCTCGGATCTAAACCCGGAGGCCTCGAAAGCCTTAAAGATTAAGCCCAAGGTCATCTCACAACTGAGTTCAGGGACTCGGGGGGGCTCGGCAGAACTATCGGGTTCACCTTGTTCACCCCGCAGCCAAAAGCTCAGGGGCTCGGCAGAACCATAAGGTTCACCTTGTCCACCCCGTAGCCAAAAGCTCAGGGGCTCGGGGGCTCGGCAGAACCATAAGGTTCACCTTGTCCACCCCGTAGCCAAGAGCTCGAAGGCTCGAAGGCTCGGGGGCTCGGTAGAACCATCGGGTTCACCTTGCCCACCCCATAGCCAAGGCTTAAGGGCTTTGAGGCTCGGGGGCTCGGCAGAACCATTGGGTTTACCTTGCTCACCCCAAAGCCAAAGTTCGAAGGCTCGAAGGCCTAATCGGTAATCAAGAGTTACCAAGAAACAAAGCTAACCCCGTAAAGGCCGTCTCAAGTGGCGCCTCCCAACCAGTTCGCGAAGAAACTAGAAGGCAGACCCCACTCGGGGGCTGGCAGGGGCATAGCTGTAAGGAAAACCAGCAAAAGCTCACGCGTATGGGGTAAAGGAAAAACGAAAAGGCGACAAAGAAGAAGAAAAGTAAACTACTTATTACAAATAATCAAAATACGGGAGTCCCGTCGATGCGGAACCCCTCAGAAGTTTGAAGTTTTAATCCCTCCACCCGAGGGCACAGCAATGACAGCAAAAATAAAGGGCGTAATTCTAAGGAGCCTGGTCGGGGTCGGCGCCGTCCACCGGGTTGCCCTGCGCATCGGTTCCGGGCACCAGGCCGTTGGTAAACTGCTCCGTAGGGGCCTTGAGTTCCTCGGCCATGGCGTCCAGGGCGTCCGAGGTGAACTCGTTGGGGAAGTCGGTGGCCATCCTGTCGAAGCGAATCCTGTCGTAGTGGGAGCGCACCAACGTGAAGGCCTCCTGGACGCTGCGCACCAGCGACTGCTTGGAGAGGGCTTCGATCCGTGCTGGGGCAAGGTCGAGCTCCGCCAGGAGACGAGCAGGGTCGCCGCTGACTGGCACCTCCAGGGCATCCAGCATCCCGAGGGCCACGGCGCGCAGTTCGCCGCAGCACTCCGCCGCGCGGTGGAGATCTCCCGGGAGCCGCTCGATGTCCTCTGACAGGGGGAACCCGAGCCTCATCAGGACCGCCCCCGCCGCGTCGCGCAGCATCCCGAAGTGCGACAGCAGCGTGTTGCGTTGGGAGATCCCATCAGCCACACGGGACTTGAGCGCTGCGGTGAAACAAGTCCACATTCAGACCATAAGCAAGCATACGATAACAAAGTGGAGCAAAGGAGGGAGATGGAGGACGTACCTTCGATCTCTGAGTCCTTTTCCTCCAGGGACTTGCACGCTGTGGACAGGGCGGCCTCCAAGGAATCAGCTCGCCTGGTGGCGGTCTGCACCTCGGAGCGAAGGTTGGCGATGGGCTGGCTGAGCTCAGCGCATGCCCCCTCGGCGTCCTCCTTGGCGTTCAACGCCTCACCGTGCTCTTCCTGGGCGACGGTGCATGCCTGGACTGCCGCGGCCTTCTCCTCCCGAAGGGTGTCAAGCTGGGCTTGGAACCCTAGAGGGGCTGCGCAAAGATCGTCATCAACAGAGTTCAATTACTCAAGTAGACAAATGGTTAAGAAGTGGGACGAACCGCTGCGGATGTTTGAGGCGTCAGTGCGGAGGCTGTCTAGCTCGGCGCGCAGCGCGGTGAGCTCCTCCTGGTGCGCCGTGGCCTGGGAGGCTAGCTCGCGCTCTAGCTCCGAGATGCGACGGGCGCTGTCCGCAGCCTCGTCGCGCGCGCTGGCCTCGGCATCCCTCGACGCGGTGGCAACGTTCCACGCCTGGCGAGCGTGGTTGATCGACTGCCGTTCGATAGTCCGGGCCCGGGAGAGCGACAGCAGCATCGACTAAAGCGATCAAAGAGCTCAGTTAGGGCCGCGACGAAGTCAGACCTAACAAGCAATCATTCAACAAAACAGAGACGAAGAGAAGGGGTAGACCGCATACCCGGCTCGACGGGATCGCCACGGCGTGGAGCGTCAGCGCCATCTGCAGGAGCATCGCGGGAAAGGTGCTCATCTACTGAAGAGCCTCCAGCCACGCGTCGATCTGCACGAGGTGCTCCGGATCGACCTCGGGCTCGCCTAGGACAGGTAGGGTGACCCCTTGGTCACCACCTGACCCCGACGGCCCCGCTAGCGCGGCGGCAGGCGGCGGCAAGCGGCGGCACCAGTACCGACACCAGCGTCAGCGCCGACGACGCCGCGGGAGGCCCTGCCTCGGAGCGTGCCTGCGCCTCCGCCTCGCTGAAGAGGTCTTCCACCGACCACCGGCTCACCTCCACGCCCTCTCTCGGGTTCACCGAGAGAAGATCGGAGGCGGCCGGCGCGGCCAGTGGAGCGGTGGGCACCGCCACGAGGACATCCCGCATCACGCCCTCAACGGACGCTGCAGCAGTCGGGGATGGCTCCATGGCGCTCGCCGCGGTGCCCACCCCTGGCTCTTCGCCGGCCGTTGCCCCCGCGGGCGCTTCCACATCCATCGCCTCCGCCGACGACCCCGTGGCCTCCCCAGCCATGGGCGACGAGGCCAGCACGTAGGTGACCCCCGCCCTAGCCGGGGGAGAAGGGGTGGGCGGAGATGGAGCGGCGACCACCTGCATGGACTCCACGCTCGCCGGAGCGGACGAGGAGTCCACGAGGGCAGGGGGTAGAGCCGGCCCCTCGGCCATGGCCGGGCTTGGGTCCGAGGAGTCAAGGGCGGTCGCAGGAGGAGCGTCGCGACGAAGACGCTTCACCGGTGCGGCGCCAGGACCCGACTCCTGGCCGGCTCGGCTGCAAAACACAATGACGATTCTAAGGGACCCTAACGACATGGGCAACGAAAACCAGACACGACAAGCGAGGAAACACCGACGAACCTACTCGACGTCCCGGGGCGGCGAACCGACAGCCGCACCGGCCTGGAGGAGGAGGTAGGTCGCACGCGGGACGCCCCCGTTGGCGGGGCGCCCGGAGGAGGGGAGGGAAGCTCGTCCACGTCGATGGGTGTGAACTGATGCTCGCCGTGCGTCGGGGGGTCCGCCGCGGTGTGGTCCACCACGGTGTACTCCAGCATCATCGGAGAAGAGCCTCCGGGGTTCTCCTCGTCGTCGCACGAGGAGGCCAGGTCGGACCCGATCTCCTCTCCCCAGTGCTCCTTGCGCTCCCTCTCGCGCCTCCGTTCCTCATGGCTAAGGCGTTTCTCGGTCTCCTTCCTCTTGCGCTTCCGGGCAGCCTCCCCGGCCTCCCGGTTCCTCTGCCACGCCGCCTTGCGGGAGAACACCTCCTCAGGGACGACCCCCCTCGAGGCGCGAAGACCCCCAGGGGCCTCGCGGGACTGCAGGACGAGGACGACACGTTGACCCGTGGAAAGGAAGATAGAAAAATACTAAGACAAAAAGCGAGATACGGTGGGAAAAAGCAACTTACGAGGTACACTGCCCCAGGCCCCAGAAGCATCGCTGGCTGACCCGGGGTGGGGATCAGCATGGAGGCGGCCCGCTGGGAGTCGACGAGCTCCGCCAGCCGCGCCCGTATCTCACCCTCTGAGGGGATGACGTGCGACACGAGGCTGGCCCGGAGCTCCGCCTCGGTGGTCGTAGGGAGCATCTCAAAGAGGCGCAGGGGTCGGGCCATGAGCGGGGCGACGCGGCGCCGGTGGAAGGCCTCCACGATGCCAATGCCGGTGAGGCCGCTCGACCGGAGCTTGGCGAGGCACTCGAGGTGCTCCGCCAGCTTCTTGCGGGCAGCGGCCTCGGGGCCGTACTGCCTGTGTGCCGGATCCTTGGCCGGCGGCGAGCTTGTGGGGTCGAACGGAGGGAGGGCACCCTCCGCGTGGTTCTTGAGGTAGAACCATCCCTTGTTCCAATCCTTGTTGGAACCCCGCAGCTCGGAGCGCGGGAACATGTCCACGCGGGCCTGCTTCGCCTGCAGCGAGCAGTACCCCCATGGGGCCAAGACGCCATGCACAAGGACGAGCGCCGCCTTGAAGAAGTAGAGGAACAGGTTGAAGTTTGGGTCGATGCCCAGATAGCCCTCGCACAAGGCCACGAAGCTGGCCATCTGCTGGACCCTGTTCGGGGCGAGGGCGTGGAGCTCCACCCCGAAGTGGTGAAGCACCTCACGGACGAAGCGGTGAGCCGGCATGGCGAAACCGTGGGTGTGGTACGTCATGAAGCTCACCACATACCCCGCCGGCGGCGACGGGGTCTTGTGGGAAGGGGGTGGAGAGATCCACTCCTCCTGCTCGGTGCGCGAGCGGAGAAGCCCTCGAGACACGAGCGTCTCGAGGGCGGCCTCGAACGCGGTCGACCGCGCCCACGGGCGAAGCTGCGCTGATGAAGAAGAACTCCTGGTGGCCATCTTGACGGTGGAGGACTCGGGGAGGATGGAGATTGGAGATTAGGTTGAAAGGCGAATGAAGGACGAACAGGAGCAGGAAGACAAACAGAAGCAGAAAGTGTGCCCTGTTACGCCGGCGCCCACGAATTTATAGAGGCGGCGGGGTGGCAGGTGGCTGCACCGAGGAGTCACACGACCGGGCGCTCTCCACCCTCGGATCAGATCCAACGGCTTAAGGCGCACCCGACGTGCGCGCGGGGCACGAGGCGGCGGAATAGGGCATTAACTGCCCACCACGCCTGCACGCCTCGTCGAGCCCACCACGACTGCGAGGTCGAGTCCAGGGTCTGACCGCCGTGTCGCATCGTACTCGATGGCGGGTCTGTTCCCGTCCACGGCTGGTCAGACCGCTGCGATCCGTGGGCCTAGCCAGATCTTCGCGATCTGCCTGTTCATGGCTCGCGCTGCAAAAACTCAAGTTGACACCTTGCTAAGAGGGCCGTGACCCCCGTGACGTATAGGGCGCTGGGCCTCGCCATCGAGGCGTTGCCCAGATCACGCCCCCGAAATTTCGAAGAGCTGCCAGATGATTGCGAAAAAACGGAAAGAAAGGAGGGCCTCCCCATGAAATCCAGCTCTCCCGATGGCAAGGGCTTGACCTCGCACACGAGTCTTTAACTCCTCCTCAAGGTCGGGGGCTACTGTGGGGGTCATGGATTAGGGGGCCCACTGTCAGGGCGCTTGCGAACGGCGCGTTAACGGAGGAAGACCCTGGCAACTCTTGCGACGAACCGGTCGGAAGGTTCCGTCTCGCCCGACCCTCCGAGGGTCCCGGAAGTGCGGGAACGTTAAACCCCGCCTCGCCCGACCTTGGCCCGCTCCGGACGACCCGTGGGTCGAAGGGGTCGGGCGCGTCCGTCTCGCCCGACCCCCGACCCTCGGGTCGGATGAGCAGACCCCCGCGAAGGGTCCTGATCGTCGATAAACACTCACAAAGGAAAGGGGGAGGACTCTCGAAGACCCTCCCCAAGTCAAATCTGACTTGTGAGGAAGAAGGCGTGCGGCTTACGCTTACTCCCGACCGACACCCGACATCATCTGCTCGCCTGCCATCTGCAAAAGCTGATCTGTAGCCCTGCGCAAGGGAAAAGGCAGCTGCATACATGCTCCCGTGCTAGCAGCCAAGGAGGAAGCTACCACGAAGTTGCCGATGGGAAGGTGAAGGACACGCGGCGATCAAAGAAGGGGTCGCCAAGTCGCACTAGGCCGACAGTGCGCAACCGTCGGGGGCATCCGACCCTTGGGGGTAGATAGGTAAAATAACGTTGTAAAGTTGTCCTCCCCTTGAGCTATAAAAGGGGAGGGTGTCCCTGCGAGAGGGGGGATTCATTCCTTCTCGATCTCTAGAGCACTAAGTCCCCTACACGCACACTTCACACACAAGGCTTGAACCGGCCTTCGTTGTAATCCGCCGTCAAGAGAGCAATACAATCTGGAGCTCGTTTCACTAGACGTAGGGATCGCTCCCGAACCAGTATAAACCTCTTTGTCTTGCGTCTCTTGAACCATTCTCCACCGAGACGTACGTGTTCTGTGATCGACACTCGCCGGCGTGAGGTACCCCGTGTACCACCCGCCGACAATCGCCATGTCCTCCAACGTCACCGTCATCTCCCCACAAGGCATGTGGAAAGTGTGCGTCTCTGGACGTCACCGGTCAATCAGAGCGGTAAGTAGGGCCCCATCCATGGGGGGTAGACCCATACAAACTGTCCTCGCTATGGGGAGGAAACCAGCCCGAAGCACGTTCAGGGCGTAGCGGCTGTCCCAGTGCATGGGTGCATGCACCCTTGCGCGTAGCCAAGGTAGGACCTGAAACAAAATGAACGATTATTACCATATGCACAAATTTTTACCATATTACCAGGATATGAAACGTATTAACATATGCAGAGATTATTACCATATTCTGGTCGGCGATCATGTGGGCACGGTGGGCGTCGTCGTACGCTAGCTCAAGGAGCGGGAACCGAGGGTGCGCCATCATGAAAAATTGAATGACAAAAACATGTTAGAATAAATTTATAACAAGGTAACTCATTAATTATAAAACGATGGTTTTAACAAGTAAACAAATGTAAACAATAGGACACCATCATTACAAACATTCAAGACGACATTTCTATTTTACTAACACACAAACAATATACTACCTCAGCACGAGGAATTTTGTTAGTCCTTTTCCTCTTCTTCTTGGTGCGGCATTTGCAATCCTTAATGAATTTGTGACACTTGGAGCACCGATTTTGAGACCTATCCTCATCGAAGTCACCAGTCCCGTAATCAGCCGTGAACCGACCTTGTGAAGCGTCCATGTCCCCTTTCAAACGCTTCTTTTGCCGTCGGCCTTTTTTGTCCTTCTTCAACGACGAGTCAGGCACGTAGTCACGTCCGTGGTACGGCGGCCATCTGCTAGGATCAAAGTAAGGCTCGAAACTTGACTCCCAAATTTTTAGGGTGTGCTCCCTATGGTATAGTGGCGACATTAAAGTCGGGCTCTCATAGTCTAGGTCTCTAGCCCTACAAGCTGTAATCACGTGAGAGCAAGGAAGATGCAACAGTGTAGGGACGTTGCACATGCAGGATCTATTAGTCAAGTCCACTCTATAGTGCCTGCCATCGTGACTCTCACCACCTACGCTAGTTCCCCCAGCACTTCTGGCATCGTACACCATCCGAGTAGGTCCAAATGCCTCAGCCAGTTGATTGACAGATCTTTCCGCAGCCTTCTATAGATCCACCTCAGCAACAAGTCCCTTTCTCTCACCGTTGGCCAACTTTTTGCTCGCTATTTCCCAGCGATTGATGAAATACTCATTGCATTTGGAGAAAGAGTACTCAATTATGCCTGAGACAGGTCTACTTCGAATGCGTTTGAACACGTTATTCAACGACTCTGAGTAATTTATCGTCATCATCCCATATCGCCAGCCATCATCAAATGCTTGTGCCCATTTCTCCTTATCCTCCATCTCACCTTCTAACCATTGTTTAGCACCCTCGTTCAAGTCTTTTTTTAGTGCCTCCAGCTTTTCCTCAAATCTTTCCTTCGTATGCAGGCGGCAAAGCTCCTTCAACTTTTCAATTACCTCCTTCTTCTTCTGACGACGCCACATGTTAGCTGCAAAGTGTCTCATGCACCACCGGTGAACTAGTGGGGGAAGCCCATCCAAATGGTTGTTCACACAATTAAGAAGCCCAGCGTGCCAGTCAGAAATCATGCAAACGGGCCGTTCAGGACCAAGGACGTGAAGGCAAACAACAGTCATGAACCATGACCAACTCTCGTTATTCTCACTTTCTGCAATGGCGAAAGCTAAGGGCACAAGCTGTTGCTCCGAATCGACAGCTACGGCTATCATAAGTGCACCCTTGTACTTTCCCGTCAAGAATGTGCCATCCACGAGTATAACCGGACGACAATGCTGAAAAGCAGCGGCACACTGTGGAAAGCACCACCAAACCCTCTGCATGACAGGCTTGTACACTCCATCCTCAAGCTGGACCATGTCACCTGTGTCGATAAACCATTTCACGCCCTCATTGTAGTAAGACATTGCGCAAAGGCGCCGTGGAACCTGTGCATAGGACTCCTTCCAGTCTCCCCACAGCAAGGCTACGGCGTGTTGTTTTGCACGCCATGCCTTAGAGTAGTTCACACGGTATCCACTAAAGGCGAAGATCGACTCAATGAGAGAGGGAATCGATCCGTCATTGTTTTTCAAAACAATGCCCAGAATGCGGTGCCCCAGACATGATGTTGTCAACTGCGGGTGCACTTGCTTAGGCTTAGAGGAACGACACTCATGAGGTTGCTTAACTCTTGTAATCTTCCACTTCTCTGTGCCACGCACCTTGCGACACGAAACACGCCACATGCACCCTTGCTTGAACATGATTTCATACCTCTCGTTCTTGTCAGAGTGAACAACAGTGAAAGGTCTATGAAATCTAACCGCATGATCAGCCAAGAAAAACTTGAGGTCCTCAAAGATATCAAATTTCTTTTTTGCCTCAATCTCAGGGGTCTCACATTGTGGCAAACCTTCGTCTTCTACATGCACCAAGATGGTCTCACAGATAGCCCTATCGACACGGCTTATGTCCTTGTCATTGACAACATGTGGAATCTCTACATGACATTGCTTTAGCAGATCGAGCTCACGAGCAGTGTACGTCACAGAGCCACGCTTATGAGCACCATCCGACATATGCCGCACGAATGTGTCATCATCATGCGGAGGGCAAATGTTGGTTGGTACAGGACATGGTACAACATGATGACTGTCTCCTGGAGGTGGTGCACTGTCACTTTCTACCTCTTCTCCCTCGGATTCATACCCATCATTGTCATCCCCACCGTCAGAACTTCCTGAAATATCATCATCATCATCCTCCTTAGCTTCCTCCCTCTCAAATACATCATTAGGGAAATAATCATGTGTCGTGCCTGGTTCTATCTCATCAAAGCTAAAGGTCTCGCTATCAGAATCATCAGCAAACTCTGTTCCCTTTGATTGCAATTGCTCTTGTTGCATCACACCAATACCTAGCTGTGAGATTGTTGACTCCTGTGTCCCAAGCTGAGCCACTAACTCTCTACCTCCCTCTCTACCGGCAGTTTTTCGGCTAGTAACAACCACATCCAAATAAGGCACACTAGATTGCTCTATTAGTCACTTAAATTGATCTCATTCCACATCAGTTTTCAAATCCACTAGAGCGTATGCCGCTCTTCCTCTACCACAATCAACACGGCCTTTCAAGCTGATCTCATCATCTACCCCACAACTAAAATGACTCCGAGCACATTCAACTATCTCATGCAAACACGGGGCAACTTCAAACATTCGCGTGACATCTTTCATATTCTCAAACTCCCCACCATGAAACCAACGGACTAAACAAACCATCTACAAAATAACCATTTCAACCAGAATTAGACAAACAACATGAGTTTTCACAAATGCATTTCTCCTAATATACCCTACAAACCTAATCCCTTCACAATATCGTAGAATAAAAGCATGCAACAAATTCTACACGTTCAAATCGAGGGCAGAGCCAATACTACGTTCATCCTAACAATCACATTGCAAGAAACAAATATATAAATCACTACAATTTCAAAACATATCACAAACCCTAAAACACCTAAACCTACTCATATCTTCCGAATCTCATGGTGGAACAAGGGAAAAAAGGTGGGAATACCTTCACGGGAGGGAGGGGATCGATTTCCCCCACTTTTCCGGGCCAAAACGGCCGGATTTCGGCTGGCAATGGTGGCGCGGCGGCGGGCGGCGGCAGAGCTGCGCGCGGCCAAAACGGCTACCCAATGCAAATATTGGTCTGGACCGGCTGTTATTATAATATTATTAAAAAAAGAATAAAATTAAAAAAAATTCCGCTGCAGCTAGCCTGTAGCTGCAGGGCCTGTCCGTGCGTGTGCGTACGTTCCTGCGCCGTGCCTTTGAGGGCCGGGGGATATCGATCGGTGTGGATCAGTGGATGACTGGATGAACAGACCGTGCGTGCCTATGGGCCCGGAACAGGCTGCTGATTCCGGCGCCCGCACGCGCCTTGTCCTGGCCGCGGCCGAGATACTGACAGGGCCGAGCTACGCTTACTAGGCGTCTAGGCTGCTCAGACAGATAGGTGTTCGAAGAAATGCTTGCTGGTGTTCGAAGAAGGCATGTTTAGTTGGTTAGGGAG
The DNA here is from genome assembly GCA_015342445.1 of Digitaria exilis. Classification (NCBI taxonomy): domain Eukaryota; kingdom Viridiplantae; phylum Streptophyta; class Magnoliopsida; order Poales; family Poaceae; genus Digitaria; species Digitaria exilis. The sequence goes on along the minus strand of JACEFO010000191.1, from coordinate 2,465,204 downwards.
AAAAAAACTTTTTTTGGAAGCGTGTTTTTTAGGAGGGATGAATAGGAAAGTTGAAGAGAACTGAAAGAGAATTTAATTTTTCTAGAAAACGTGTTTTCTAAGAGGAGTAAATAGAAAAGTTGAAAAGATCTTTTGAAAGTAAACGTGCCCCTGAACACATGCCGACCATGTCAGGGCAATTGGCAGGGGTGCAGGGGCGCAGCAGCATGTTCAGCGCTAGCTGTTTCTACTGATCGGTCAAACAACGGTGCTTAGCTGAATGGTGTCTCAGTGGTTGACAATGGCAAAAACAGACTTGCATCCGGTACCAGTTGAGCCAGACGCGACGGTCATGCAAACGTGGAGTAGCTCCGGTCGACCACGACGACACGTGTGTTGGTAGATTGTAGGAAAAAACACTGTAGCATCAAAAAAACATTGTAGCACTCGCTGAGAAACGTGTTTTTGTGAGAAAGACATAACAAAAAGTTAGAATAAATAGTAAAAAGTTAGGGAATATGAACATGGCGAAGGATATAACGAATAGAACCATACAGAAGTGTCACTACTTCGTGTCCTGGTCATGTCCCACCGACGGTGGCCATCGATCCGGATTCCTGCCAAACTCGTGCGAAAATGAAAGAGAATGTTGTCCAAAAAAACGAAAATGAAAAAAAAAAATTCCTGCCGAACTCGTGCGAAAATGAAAGAGAACGTGTCCGGAAAAAACGAAAATGAAAAAAAAAGAAGAAATCAGCCAACCCAATCGAGTTCAGGACGCCCTGACGGGAACACAGCAGGCGACACGCGTACTGGGCCTATCATTCGGCCCATCTTTTGCCGACGGCCCAAGTGGCACTGGACGGCTGGAACGTTCAGCAGCGCTCTGCTTGAGCCGGCCGCAGAATTTAGTCCCACCTCGGCGGCACGAGGGATGTCCGTCCACCTTAAATACTGGACGGTGACCGAGCTGCTGAACTTTTAACATGTCCGTCCGCCGTCACATGCCAAGTTTAGGTGACTCGCTGCTCCATGCCTCTCTCTATGGGTGGAGGCTAATAATTTGGGTTGCTTTCCCCACTGGTTGATCTTGACATTAGAGCGGCTGCAGCCATCTTAGCAAAACATTTTTTCCCAATAACTTTTTCCTGGGGACACGTAAAATTTTTTCCCCTTCAAATACTGCAAATGCAAATTACGTCTCTTTTCCTGGGGCAACATCATATTTGTACCTGCAAACGCAACATGTTGGCACATCCGTTGTAGCGCCCCAGCAGCATCACCCTGAGCAGCACGAAGGCAAGCACGGCCATCGCCACCAGCGCCGCCGGGGAGACGACGAGGATGGCGAGCTTGGCGTTCATCTCCTTGTAGAAGCACATGGTCGCGGGCGGCGTTCATCCTCTCAGACGGGCCGGGGGAAGGATCAACGACGTTCTGCTGTCTGCTGCTGCCAGCTCGGGGTCCTCACAGGCGTCGACAGAGCGCTCGACGCTACTGATTCCACGTAAGCATGGCATCAGTAACATTGCCTCTTGGTTTAATTTGTTACTGATTCCATGGATAGTCCATAAGCCACATTAACTCAGCACGGAGTACATTGCTGGTATGGTTGTTGGTATGCATCATAGTGATTGGTGCCTCCTTTAGAAACATTTGAGTCATAGAAGTTTCCCTTCCATCTTTAGATGCATTGCTTCATGCAGTTATCCGGGTTGACTAGAACCTAGTAGTAGAGTACTAGAGGAAACCATGGTCCTTCTGTCGAATGCTCAGAGATAAGTGTTGGTGTACATTAGTTAATTCCAGCTAGTGCTGAATTTCGTCACTGCTTTCATAGCTTATTTGTTCCTTCTTATCACTGTTTGCATCACTGAGATCGTCCTTGTAACCCTTTGACTAAAGCCTCCTTGTGGATCATGCTTGACATGTTCATACTGTTCAGGGATGAGAAGATGCAAACTGCCTGGTTTATGGTTAGTTCTTTTTGCATTTAACTCCACGGAACATATGGTACGTGGTGGTGAAATGCGCGAGCTATCTATGATTATCCATGCAGCAGGTATCAATCACATGTTCATACTTGTAAGCACTGCTGATGAGAGCATCCATGCAGCAGGCGTCAGCCATTTTTTTTGGACAACAAAATACTACCATCAGCACACTACTTTTGGTCACAAGTCTCAGTTCTGAACTCTAGTAAAATTGCTGTAACATTCCCAACAATATTGAAAAAAATATATTCAACAACGTTTAGTAACTTAAAAGTGCAGTGATGAGTAGGATACAACACAATGGACTAGCGGGTAGTAAGTTCGAGCTCGTGGCATCCGTCGGCGTCGATCGCTGTGAACGCCTCAACAAGTCGGGGCACCACGTTGGCAAGAGCGAGCCTGAACCCTATCGAGCATGGCCGTGCCCTGCTCGCCTCGGTGGCGTGTGCCTCGCCGTCGAGCGTGCCCACGTGGCAGCCCTCTAGATACGCCTCGCACGCCCGGAGCACGTGCTGCCCTCGACGTTTGAAATGGTCTCTGACGAAGTCCTCGAAGCCTGCCGGTGGCCGGCGCAGCAGCTGCAGCATGGTCTGCAGGGTGAGCAGGTAGGCATTCTCGCTGTACGGGAGCTCGTTCCGGAGCCCCTCTGACGTGCCGACTTGGACATCGTAGCCCGCCTCGTTGTAGTATGGCTGGGCGTTGAGGACGAGGCCCTGGATGGAGACGACCACCTGGAGCACGGTTGAAGCCTCCGGGGACCAGAGCTCGGTTCCATGGCCGCCGAAGGTGCTGAGCAGGCTCAGGCACACCGTGCCGGATGGGTAGAGGTTGGGGTTCAAACGGAGGCCAAACGATCGGTAGTTCACCAGCGGCGGCGTGGCCGGGTACGACGGCGGTAGCTGAAGGTCGAAGAAGAAGAGCCCGTCGTGGTACGGCGTCCCGCTCGATCCCACCATCACCACCCGGAGCAGGTCCATGCGGTCCTCGTACGCCCGCACAAAGATGGTGTCTGCATCCATGCATGTGTGCAAAAAATTCAGTCAAATGCCTTTTTCGCCAAATCAAAGAAAAAATTTGTTGAAATTAAAGATGTCGCTATTACAAGGAGAAAAAGAGTATATGCTGTGTTAATTTGAACATTGTACTTATTAAATGTTAATCAAGTCCAGTAATTTGATCGCTTCACGAATCAAGATCGTACCGGGTAAGTTGTTCTCTAGGATGTTCCATTCCTTGTGCACTCTCTTTGTCCACTTCCTTCCTCCTGCACCAGTAACCTGCAGTTCATTGAATTGTAAAAGCACGAACCAGTTAGCACCCGCTAATATTTGACACGAGTAATTGATGATCAGTTCAGTTGCCACATGATGATGAGTGTACATATTAAAAACGAAAGAAAAAAGGGGCAAAGTCTCCTTTAAGGCATCTAATTTGGTAGAAAAGGAAATCTACTACTTGTCCAAATCAGAATTATTTTACTTTGAAATGTATTGGGTGCTAGGTTTATTTTTTGGAAATGTTTTCTGTAGCTAGTTATGCCAAATCATCAGCCTATTAGGATTTTCTTTGCAAGGGATATACTCCATCAACCTATATATTGGCATTGTGACTAGGCATTGTAAGTCTTCTATACACTTCTGATACAATCTCCAAGACATTGAACCATAAAAAATTCAAAATATTCTGACAGTGTAAATATGGTACGGTAGCAAAATATGTTGACAGTGTAAATATGGTACTGATGACCATTTTGATGCTAAATCCAAAATATATTTTCCCATGAATATATTTCCCTACTTTTATGAAGTAAAGGTAAAATTTTCTACAGATCCTAACTAACTGGAGGATTATTAGCTTTGAGATATGCGTGTACTTTGATTTAGTCACAATCTTTCATGTGTGCGTTTGATTCTCTCATATTGATGGATAAACAGCAAATATTTTTTTTAAAATAAACCAGTTTATGAAATCATTTTAAAAAGCTACCGGCACAAATTTTGCTTGGTATATATACTAACATAGAATGAGTTTTTTTTTAGAAAGGATAACATAGAATGAGCTGCGTGGAAAATTTATCAAATCAGTTACGCACCTGTTCTGCGTTATCGAGGTAATGGTGATCTGGAGGGCTCTGCACGACATCAAACTGCTTGAAACGAAACGAATCATCAACCCCTTCCTTCCCTTGCCTATCAGAACCTCCATCGTCATGACCACGTTCGCCAACCGCCAATGCCGCCGTAGCACCACCAACCTTGTCGCCATTGATATTTCGATCGACGAAAAGTGTGGATCTTGGTTCTACCGCTGCCGGCTCACTCCCTATATACTTCTTGCAACGAGCAAGCACTCCACTAGCTATTTGGAAGACTGCCCCGATGAACGTGCCCCCCCGCCCCTTTACCATCGCCGCTACAAGGCCATTTTCGCCTTCGTCGTTGCCATTGTTGTCCTGGAATCAAACATGCAAAAACACGTCATATTTGTTTGGTCAATGTGCTGCGCAATGCAAGAAGAAATCCAAATGTTCATGTGCGTACAATGGCGGCGGGCTCTTGAGCCGCCGTTTCCTCTTGCGCATTGCCAACCGTGTCGTCGGTGTCACCGTCATCATACACCCAATCGCCCATTTCCCGCTGCATATGGCCAAGCATTTGTAGTTTGACAACAGCTATATCATGAGGCAGAACCTGAAAATTCAACAAAAGTTTATTTACTCGGCTAATTTCATAAGTCACTACGTGTCCTGAAATAATGCACAATTGCTGCTGGTTTTTTAATTAGAATGAAAAAAAATAAAGAGAAAGATAGGCGATGCGCGGTTATGTACAGTGATTTTTGTTGCATAGCAACTTCACGATTACCTTTGACGTGTGGCCATCACCCCACTTGACTAGAACTTGGCCATCCTGGCAAAGATCGGTGACATGTCCGACCCATGAAAGGTCACCTGGCACCGGCACGGCCGCATCACCATGTCGCCGAACGACAACATTTCCGTAGAAAACTTTGGAGCGATCATCGATGCCCAAATCATACGCGCTCAACATCTCCTCCTCACTGCCCAACACATTGTGCTCCCCGGAGTGCATCTCCGCCGCGTTCAACCATGACACGCTCACCGTCTGGTCCTTGCAGTCGATGCTTCTCACGATGCCGGCTCTTGGCGCCACCGTCGTTCTTGCAGCCGCGCTTTCGCCGCCGTCGATGGCCACAGAACCTTCGCCGCCGCGGACACGAACCACGTGCTGCCCCGGAAGGAACTCGTGCTCGTTCCGCTTCATGAAGGGGAGCAGAGACGCCGACGGCACGCCGCGCCACCGCGTCCCGTCCTGCCACACCACGTCGGCCGTCGTGTGTGTGTTGATGACGGACATTGGCCGCTCGAAGCACTCCGCGTCGTGTTCGTGGCCACGACGACCTTCTCGCCGCCGTAGCCGATCCATCGCCGTCTTCCTCGGCCGGTTCCGGCTCGCCCTTGCCAGTTCATGGGCATGAGGATGAGCACATGGTGGTTCCTGATGATCACCTGACGACGAGCTCGAGCTCGATTCTGTAGGTGTCGACGGTGTCCCTTGGCGGAAGAAACACCGATCACCAATGCTCCAGTAGCAGATGGGCGGGGAGGAGAAATATGTCAGGTTTTTGGGGTTCTTCTGGTACGCCGGAGGCGCCGAGGCCATGACAAGTTCTTCCCTGTCAGTGCCCAGCCGCGACGGGGCGTCCCAGTAGACGAGCACGCCGGCGATCTCCACCTTGGTGACGGTGCCGCTGTTACGGTTGGGCTTCCAGTAGCCCCTGAGCCACTTGGACGCCTTGAAGACAGACCAGTGGCCGACGACGCGCTGCCCTGGGTAGAAAACGCTATTGGTGTAGAGGCTCAGCCCGTCCCTGCCATGCACGGTGCTCAGCTTGCTGCCCGCGTCCGTGACGCGGCAGGCGTCGCCGCCGCCGCCGTCGAGCGCCACGTCGACGTCGAGGAACACCTCCACGACGCGGCCCAGCCATCCGCCCGACACGACGTAGTCGCCGAGGCTCAGCTCCCTGACGCGCCGCAGCTCGCCGGGAGACACGCCGGTGGCGATGGCCACCGGCGCCGACTGGTGGTGACCCTCGCCGTCGACGTTGAGCCGGACCAGGTCGAGCGCTGTGTGGACGCCCGTGACGACACCGAGCTGGCCGCCGGGGTCTGACGCCGAGGAGACGACGATGCCTGGGTAGAGGAAGCTCCGGTCGATGACGGTGCAGTAGCTGGGCTCGACTTCCACCGTGGCGCCGTCGACGCACACCACGGAGAGCGTGTTGCGGTCGCTGGGCTTGGCGTCCAGCACTCGCCCACGGTCGCCGTGAGCGCCGCCGGCTGAGGACCTGGTGAACGCCACGAGGTCGCGCTGGCGGATACTCCGCCCCGACGCGTCCTCCATTGCGTCGTCGCTCACACCTCGATTTGGGCTTGGAATAATCTCTCCGGCCCTGAATCCGAACGGTGTTTATTTAATCACTAGGGCAATAAATAATAACATCCCTGATCTGCTTGGTGTCTTGGATTTGTTTGTACTGCTATTCTTTGATGTGTCGTGCCGGAGACGAACTCCGTAAGCACGCGGAAGGGATTCCAACACTGCATCTTGATCTCGCTAGCAAACCGGACCGGAGGAAGCAGCAGCAAATCCAATCCCGGACAGCAACGACATGGAGTTGGACACGACAAGCATCATATCATCGTATCTTCAGGAAGATGGTAGCGCCGCGTCAATTCTGAAAGCAGACACACAATTCTACACATCCGAGGCGGAAGCTCCAGCCACGGACGTAGTGGGAGCCTGGGAGCTCGGGAGGAGACCCGTCGACGCCGAGAAGCCGACGTACATCTGGTCCCGGAAGATCCACGACAAGTAGACGGGGAACGAGATGAGTGGCTTCGCCGGCTTCGTCGTCGGCGTCGTCGACGACGCCGACGACGACGAGGTGGTGGTGGCGTTGGCGATGGAGATGTTGAGGAGCTTGGCGGCGGCGTTGTAGTCGATCCAGGCGACGGTGTCGCCGGCCTTGAGGTTGATGGGGTCAGCGGAGGCGGATTTGTTGGAGAGGAGGCTGTTGAGGTCGACACCGACGTGGTTGCCATCGATGTCGCCGAAGTTGAAGTTCTGGACGGTGTCGAACTCGACGGCGAACACGTGGTTGGTGGCGTTCCCGTCGCCGGCGGCGCTCAAGAGGCCTAAATACTGGCTGGCGACAGCGCCGGTGAGGTGAGGCCGTGAGGGTCGGGGAGACGACGTCGACGAAGGCGAAGCCATGGCCGCCGAGCTGCAGGAACTCCGACACCACCATGAAGGCGAACTCCGTAGAGAAGGTTTGGGTTGTTCCCGCCGCCGCCGGCGAAGCCTTTGTAGGTGAACTGTTGGGAGGCGGCGAGGGTGGCGAGGAGGAGGAGGAAGAAGAGGGTGGGGGATGGAGCTTGGAGCTCGACATGGGGAGTGACCGAGCGAAGACGCAAGGTGGAGTGGGTTGTCGGGAGGAATTTAATGGGGGGAGGAGATGAGACAAAGGGGAGGTGGTGATGGTTTTGTAGGAAGCAAGAAGGTGTGAGAGAATGTATTGATAAAACCATATGTCACTTAATCATGAGTTGAAACAGACCAAATCTTTAAAAATACCTCGGTAAAATCATTGCCACTTGACCATGAGTTAAAACAAACCTAATATTCAAAAATGCCTTGGTAGAAAAACACTTATGTATTCTCAGACCAAAATCTAGTGTTCCTTGAACATATTTTATCATTCACTTTACTTCTGTCCAGTGCTCAGTTGTTGGAGTATGAAGGAATCGACTCACCTTGTTCACTGGAAAAGACAAATCTGGTCGTGTCAAAATTAAGTATTGCAAGGCACCCATGACACTCCGATAACGAGTCGAGTACTGAACAATAAGTTTTTCTCCCGCTTCAATCGACAGTTTCTCAGAGGTATTAAGGGGTGTATTCCATGGTTTACAATGCTCCATACCTACTCTTTTGATTATATCTGATGCATACTTCTATTGTGACATAACAGTGCCATCTCTTGTCTTCTTTACTTCAACACCAAGAAAGCAACTCGACTCACCAAGATTTTTTAGAGCAAAATCTTCCCTCAAGTCCTTGAGCAATGCTTCCACGGCTTGGGAAGAACTGGACACTATAATGTCATCCACATAGATTAGCATGAATATTTTAATTCCATTCTTTCTATAACAAAAAGGTGATGTATCTGCCTTGGAGGGTGCAAAACCAAACTGTTGGTAGCTTTGATCTCGCTAGCAAACCGGACCGGAGGAAGCAGCAGCAAATCCAATCCCGGACAGCAACGACATTGAGTTGGACACGACAAGCATCATATCATCGTATCTTCAGGAAGATGGTAGCGCCACTTCAGTTCTGAAAGTAGACACACAATTCTACACATCCGGAATTTCTAACCAGTTCCAAGCGAGAGCCAAAAGACGACGCGCTGATCGATGGATGTGCGTTCACGAAGACGGCCGAGCAGAATGGGCAGAACGTCGTTGATCCTCCCCCCACCTGAGATGAACGCCGGAGGAGATGAACGCGGCCTTCTACCAGGCACGCCGCGCCAAGCTCGAAGTCCTCATCCCCGTGGCCGCCCCGGCGGCGCCGCCGCCGAGGCGGAAGCTCCAGCCACGGACGTAGTGGGAGCCTGGGAGCTCGCGAGGAGACCCGTCGACGCCGAGAAGCCGACGTACATCTGGTCCCGGAAGATCCACGACAAGTAGACGGGGAACGAGATGAGTGGCTTCGCCGGCTTCGTCGTCGGCGTCGTCGACGACGCCGACGACGACGAGGTGGTGGCGGCGTTGGCGATGGAGATGTTGAGGAGCTTGGCGGCGGCGGCGTAGTCCATCCAGGCGACGGTGTCGCCGGCCTTGAGGTTGATGGCCGGGGTCAGCGGAGGCGGATTTGTTGGAGAGGAGGCTGTTGAGGTCGACACCGACGTGGTTGCCATCGATGTCGCCGAAGTCGAAGTTCTGGACGGTGTCGAACTCGACGGCGAACACGTGGTTGGTGGCGTTCCCGTCGCCGGCGGCGCTGAAGAGGCCTAAATAGTGGCTGGCGAGAGCGCCGGTGAGGTGAGGCCGTGAGGGTCGGGGGAGACGACGAAGGCGAAGCCATGGCCGCAGAGCTGCAGGAACTCCGACACCACCATGAAGGCGAACTCCGTGGAGACGGTTTGGGTTGTTCCCGCCGGCCGCGGCGAAGCCTTTGTAGGTGAACTGTTGGGAGGCGGCGAGGGTGGCGAGGAGGAGGAGGGAGAAGAGGGTGGGGGATGGAGCTTGGAGCTTGGAGCTCGACATGGGGAGTGACCGAGCGAAGACGCAAGGTGGAGTGGGTTGTTGGGAGGAATTTAATGGGGGATGGAGATGAGAGGAAGTGGAGGTGGTGATGGTTTTACAGGAAGTTAGAAGAAAAGAAGAGGGTGTGAGAGAATGTATTGGTAAAACTATATGTCCACTTAATCATGAGTTGAAACATACCGAATATTTAAAAATACCTCAGTAAAATCATTTGCCACTTGACCATGAGTTGAAACAAACTGAATCTTCAAAAATGCCTTGGTAGAAAAACACTTATGTATTCTCAGCCCAAAATCTAATGTTTCTTGAACATACTTTAGTATTAACTTTACTACTGTCCAGTGCTTAGTTGTTGGAGTATGAAGGAATTGACACACCTTGTTTATTGGAAAAGACAAATCTGGTTGTGTCAAAGTTAAGTATTGCAAGTTCATTGGAAAAGACAAATGTGGTCGTGTCAAAGTTAAGTATTGCAAGGCACCCACGACACTCCGATAACGAGTCGAGTCCTCACCAACTAGTTTTTCTCCTGCTTCAATCGATAATTTCTCAGAGGTATTAAGGGGTGTATTCCATGGTTTACAATGCTCCATACCTACTCTTTTGATGATATCTGATGCATACTTTTGTTGTGACATAACAGTGCCATCTCTTGTCTTCTTTACTTCAACACCAAGAAAGCAACTCGACTCATCAAGATTTTTTTAGAGCAAAATCTTCCCTCAATTTCTTGAGCAATGCTTCCACGGCTTGGGAAGAAGAACTGGACACTATAATGTCATCCACATATATTAGCATGAATATTATAATTACATTCTTTCTATAACAAAAAAGTGATGTATCTGCCTTGGAGGGTGAAAAACCAAACCGTTGTAGCTTTGACCTTAGCCTAGAATACCAAGACCAAGGAGCATGTTTCAATCCATACAAGGCTTTGTCCAATTTGCAAATAAGAGAGAGATGATATCTGACACCCAGGAGGTTGCCACATGTAAACTTCTTCCTCCAGAACACCATGAAGAAACATGTTTGCACATCTAGCTGACGAAGACACCAAGCCTTTGACAAAATTATTCTGATAGTAGCAGGTTTCACACTATAGGACTAAATGTGTCCTCATAATCAATTCCAAACCTTTGTTTAAAACCCCGTTCCATCACACACTATAGGACTATACTCAACACACTACTTTTGGTCACAATACCGTTCCATCTCCTCTAGAGCCTCCTCAACATCCATCTCACTGCTCCTCTAATCCTTCTCTAGTGCCTCCTCGGTCGGCTCCTCCTCCGCCTCCTCAACGGGAATGTGCGGTAGCGGTGGCGCTCAATGGCGATGTGTGGCGGTGGCTGGGGTGCGACGGGCAGGGGCGGCCTCTAGTTCCTCGGGCTAGCTGAGTGGCTACCGTGCTTCAGGTCGGGTGATAGCTTGTCGGGACCATGCTTGGGCTATTAGTGTACCATGGTAGGGCACGACCCGACATGTACGGGTGGAAATGGTAAAATGGCTATCATAATTTTTTGCATATGTATCCATATCCACACCTAATACGAAAATGTGTCCCATTTTAATGTGGTACCAAAGTGGAAGTATCTATATATGTTTTCTCTTCTTTTTCTCTGTCCGATTCCACATCCATATCTGCAGATATCTGCAACATCCGTATTTGAATAAGAATGGACACATGAAACTCTTAAAAATATCTATATAACTAATGGTTAGTGATATTAATATAATATTAATAATAAAGTATTTAGTGGAACTATTTAAGATGGATCAAGACTAAATGAAATGTGCTAGTAGGTTTAGTATTACTAATGATGTATACATATTAAATTTAATTAATTTTAATAATAATGTTTTATTAAGCAAAACTATTAAAAATGACCATTAAAGATGATAGGCGCTACTTGTTTTAATTGTTTTATAATATTACTAGTGATATATAAAGACTAAATTTTATTAATTTCAATATAATTAGCTATATTTTGATTTGGATAATCATACTAATTTTAATTGACATTGGTTTATCCATGTATTGATAAAATCACACACACACACACGCACGCACGCACGCACACACATATTTTTCTTGAGAACTATTGTTATTTCTATTGAAACATGTTTTACAATAGTTGTTAACAAGACAGCTCTAGAGACGGAGGCTACCGAAGCACAGGCTGACCAGCTTCACCATGGTAGGGACCTATAGACACAAAACCCATGCCTGAGGACATACATGGCCATCGCCGGCGGTGGCCCCCAGCCCGCCTGTCCTAAAACCGATCGTCAAGACACTACTTCACTCGTTTCGTGACTATTTTCCTTTTCATTCTTGTTATGGTGGAAGTCACTCTAGTCCTTGTGCACGAATGACACCAAATTGAGTTAATGGTCTTCAACTACTGAAGACCAAATTTTTTTTCTCCGTGAGGTTAGCGCCGAGCGCCAAAAGTAACTCGAGCTACAGGCGCTCTACTTTTTTTTTTGCGAATTACCTACGCTCTAGTACTTCTGCAGAGGAAACTGACAACTTCTACCTATAGCTATATGTCAAGGGTGAAGTTTAGCAGGGAACGTTAACAGCAACAATAACCGCTTGCATGGACTCTACTACCCCAGCAGTCAGCAGGGTCTGGCAAGTGAATGAGCTTCTTAATGAGGTGTAGTAGTGGCGCAGTGCAGTAAACATGGGCCATTTATTAAAAACAGAGAGGTGGCAGGCAGCCGACGAAAGCGGATGTGCCTCAAAGATTCACTCTCTACCATTCTCTCTCTCCATACTCAGCCTGCCAAGGGCTGACTTTTGCTGTTACACCTTCTCTCTCACCACGCTTTCTTCGCTTTGTCCGCAACCTCAAGTTCTTGCTCCCTTTGTGTAGCTTCCATCCCACTCCTATAGTTGCTCCACTATCTGTTCCAAATTTTTTTATATTCAATTCTTTGCTTTGGCAGCAACCACTCAACTCCTATTGTTAAAGGAATGAGTTGGTTGAGTGTTTATGCGAATGTACATTGGCTAATTTTGATTGAACTAAGTCGTTGTTTTCATAATTCATTAGTTCATAGCTAGTTATGAAATGATTTTATTCTGATACTGTAAATAGATTTTATTCTGGAATCTACATCTTTGTGTTCTAAGAATTTATTTGTGAGTACTTGTTCTAGTTTATGAATTGGTTTTTGTGCCCAAGGATCACATGTTCATACTTTTTTTATTGTTCATGATTATAATTTTTATTTGTAAATTGTTCTTGTGTCCTAGGATAATAAGCTCATACTTGTTATGTTGTTTAGTGATTAGAATTCCTATACGTGATATTACACATCTAGATGCATGGTGCAAGGGCCGTCCCCAAGAATTTTGGGGCCCTATGCAAAACTCTAAATGAACATCTAAATTTTTGTAGTTAAAGTTTAATTTTTTTTTGACTTAGGACAATACCAAAACAATCTTTTTACGAATCCGGGGAGTATGTCTTCTACTTGGCATGGCTTTTTATGAGGGGGTGGAGGGCGTCTCTATTTATAGGAGATCATGACTTATATAGTGGTGCCATGTCATCTTCTACACTATTCTCTACAAAATATTTAACTCCATAAATTCTCTTCATCCTCATCTACTTTATTGATACTTACCATGCAAAAATATCATGTTCTTGAGTATTTCACACTTCACCATACAACATACAGTACCTACTATGATTCACGCATGCTCTCCAATCTTCTAGAAGCTTCCTATATTGCCATGATCTTCCACAACATTCTACAATATTTCAAGTATGCATTGTATATTCTTAACATTATTCAATAACAAATAACAAATTGTGTTGAATTTAATGGACGATATACCTATACTACATCGTACTCCCTTCGTCCCAAAATACAAGTCATTCTCACTTCCTGAGAAAAACAATCATTTTCAACATTGACCAATTATATATAAAATAATATTAATATGTATAATACATCCTTAGTATCATTATATAGATATTTGAATGTAATTTTTTAACAAATTTATTTGAAAATATAAATGTTGCATGTATTTTCTACTAATTAGTAGCTTTATACCTAAGTTGATGTCTGATAACGTTGAAACCTATAAAAATTAGTGTCCCTCCTTAATGACCAATGAAGTTAAGTGATACATTCATGCACTAATAGACGATGTAAAAAATAATAAATGTGTGACGTCAAGCATTGGAGTTCTAATGCAAATTGCCATGATGGATTGATGGTCTGATATATAGGCCCAGTCAAATGTCAGTTGGGGATGCAAGACTAATAGTCTGATTGTGATGCGCGTCACTTTTTGCATATCTAGTTGCAACATTAGGTTGCCTAAGTGCCCTAGCAACCTAGTTATATAGGAACAAAAGTTCTAAACCATGATTAGGGGCCCTGGCATGTAGGGGGCCTATGTAGTCACACAGGCCGCACCTGTTGAAAGACGGCCCTATTGAGCTCTATTATCCATTTAATATCGATCTCGTTGATTCAACATGTTTAGATCTCGTGTTCCTTCTAATAAGGCCTTGTCCAACAAGGGACGATGTCGCCGGCTTGACTGACATGGAGGAGAGCGAAAGGGCAAAAAAAACATGTCGCTAGCGGTGGGATACTGGCTAGCCGATAGCAAGTTATCGAGCAGTGTGTGAGACATCGTAGAAATCAAAGCAAGAAGCAAAAATCTTTCACATTTCTTTATTATTCTCTACTGCACGTCACTCAGCGATGTCGTCGGAACCTCTAGATGAGGCCTAATTGTTTGCATCACTGAGATCATCCTTGTGACCCTAGGACAAAACTAAAGTCTGAGTGTCCTTCCTTGAGGATCCTGGGTCTAGGGGTGGTCTCCTTGGAGCCCCGACTCATTATTTTTTTTTCTCGATGAACGGGTCTCCCGGGGGGGGGGGGGGGGGGGGGTCTCAAGGGCGGCGAGTGAGGGGGCTCGAGGACGGAGACCGGTGGAGTCGAGCGAGTGGGGAAACGGGGAATATGGGTGGTGGGTGGTCCATGACGGGTGTTGTGATCATGTAGCTGGGAGGGGGGCGCTAGATGGTTGGTCGCTGGATGGGTGAGATGAGGAAATGAGATGCAAAGCATAAAAATTTCTCTTACATACTTGCATACACATGTCAAGGTTCTTTAGCGGGTTCGCAAGTACGGGTAAGACTTTTTCATGCCCGCTAGATTTTTATTTACGGGCATAACGTGAAACCCGCATCTTTGCCCGTGGGCACAAAGAGGGCACGTTTGGATTTTGTCCAGCATTGCCCTACCAATTGTGGGCGCACCAAAATATTGGTGGGCAAATCGGCCACCCGCAACTCGCCCACGCGTGGGCGCAAAAATGAACTGCATGGGCTATTGCGCGGGTGTGTGGACGTTGGCTCGCCAATGCATGGGCATTGAACCAAATGCTGACCAAAATCGCATGGGCGTGCCTATTTTTTGCTTGGCTAACATTGGCGTCAAACCAAACGAGCCCATATACCCTCGTCCTTGGCCCTTGGGCGCACACGTAATCAGTGCCCATTGCCATCCATATTTCTAGGTTTGTCAGGTGTCATACCGGTTTTAGAAAGAAAACCGAGTACATCTCATATGTGTGCCAGGATCAAATTTCACACATATGATAGACCGTGAGTGAAGAGCAGAAACAGTACTCAAACGAATATTTAATAAATAAAGTATTTATTACACTTACGAATATGGGACAAAGGCCAAAATAAACTGGTTCACACGATAACTAAAGACGATATCTCCAAAAGCACTCCACAGGCAACTGACTGGTGGAACACACACCTAGAACTCATCAAGATCGCTGAGGTACACCGCTCCATTATTACCTTCTGATCCAATATAAGCAAGGATGAGTACACTTATGGTTGGTACTCAACAAGTGGGGGAAATATGCAAGCTATCAAGGAAAGGCTTGGTTTGCAGCGGTTAGCATTTTAGTTGGTCAAGTTTTATTAACAAGCAACTATTTACTAAGATATAAGTATATACCACCCCATATTAACAATAAGTAAGCATAAAGTAAATCATAAACATAACCAATAACATATGCATGCAATGATTTGATTTCATGTTTCGATAGATTAATCACGTGAGGGTCCAGGCCGTTCATGACCGCGAACACGGCTGTTATAACAGTTTTACACTCTGCAGAGGTTGTACACTTTCACCACAATTCGCGTAAAAGCTCCGAAGAACTTTAGACCCAACCATGCAGTGCGGGCCAGGCACGTACCACACTTCCGAGGTGTGACTGCATAGGGACGCTACGAAGCCTTTACAAAGAATTCCTACATGTGTGTTTGTTCCCAGTACCGACGGTTTCAACAGAAGATACCCTCTTCCGATCCCCGCACCAACACATCCACAAACCAATAACAGCCCAACAGGCAGCACAAACACAACATGTAGTTCATCTAATTATTCAGCTAAGACCAGAGCCATATGGTATTGTGGTTGTACGTTTAATCCTGGGTGGTTCTCCATGTTCCGATTAACATGGTGATCTTGTATTAACATCACAAGATATAACAATAATAAGAATATTCATCAATGTTGGATAGAACCCAATCATGAACCAAGGTTAAGCAACTAGCATAGCTACCCAACATAAAAGTAAACCCGGTGTATCAAGGCTTAGGTGTAAAAGACTAGTCATCCTTAAATAGGACCCATCAAATTAATGCATCGCGAACATAAATATAAACTTTGTTGTCATGCAATGTGTATGGGTTCAAAAGAGTATGCTGAGGGGGAAATCCACTTGCCTTGCTCAAAGTACTGCGGTGGCTCCTCCTCGTAGACTTGATCTTGATCTCCCTCGAACGGACCGTTCTCTACACGATTCGCACAAGCATTCAATCAATAAAAGCAAAACAATACACCAAACAACTTTTAAAGACGCAAAGACGTATCTAGAACTATTCTTGATGCAGAGACTATCGCGTGAGCGCAAAGATCACTCAAAACGGATTTAAAACGGTCAAGATATGGCTAAAACAAGGTTTAGGGGCTTCTTTGAACTAAATCTAACCTTTCAGGGGCTTAAACAGAAGAAACCAGGGACTTAAAACGTAATTTTATATAAAAACAGAAGGACTTTTGTGAAAAATGACCAACCAGGGCGGCGGGTTAGATTTTTAGAAAGCTCAGGGGCTAAACTGAAAGAAACAGGACCTAGATCTAATTATTTTTGAACTGGCTTGGACCGCGGGTTGATTTCTATAAAACCTAAGGGCTCTTTTGCAAAAGTGGCGCGGCTGACTCGATTGACCGGTATAGGATTAAACTCGATCTAATCTCGACCGTCGGATCTCGATCGAACGGCTCTGGATCAAAGGGGCAAACCGCGGCGGCGCTGGCGACGACGCGCGGCGGCGCTTCGCCGGAAACCTCGCCGGAGACGGGCAAATCTCAGGCTACAGAGCACGGAATCTCGCCGTGAAAGGCTTGAGAGAAAGCTGGGGACGTGGAGAGTCGGTTTTGGGGAATCTAAACGAAGGTTAAGCAACGGAGGGAGGCTTACGACGGCGAGAGGCGGCTCGGCCGTGGCGGCGACGCGACGAGACCTCGAAAGAGCGAGAGAGAAAAAGATTAGAGACTTGACGGGTTCCTCACCTCCACGCGAAGCTTGACGGCGAGCTCAAAGCGACGAAAACGAACTCGGAAGCTCGAATCGAGGCGGCGGCTCGAAGCTAGGGTTTGCGGCAGCTATGGCGCGATTTGCGGCGAGGGCTGCGGCTTTCGGTTTGAGGATCGATGGAGCTCGGGGCGGCGGCTTATAAAGGCCGAGGAGAACAGCTTGCGCGAGGGGCAAAGACGAGACGGAGACGGGCACGGCCAAGACTCGGCGTCGAGTCCTGCTGGACGACGCGAGGAAGACGATTCTGACGTCTTGGGCCCACCTGGCAGCGAGACAATGAGGAAGAGAAAACGGACGACTGGGCCTCTGCACGCGCGACGAACTGGGCCGGAAGAAGAATGGGCCGCGGCAGCGCGAGGGAAAAAGGCCGGAAGAAAAGAAAACTGGGCCGCGGAAGAAAACTGGGCTGGGCTAGAAAAAGAGAGAAAAAGAGAAAGGTTTTGAATTTAAATTTAAACTTTTGCAAACCTTTTCAAAATTCAAACAACATTCAAAATATATGCAAATCAGCATGAATGCAACAAAGACTTTATTGACTCTAATTTAAATGTTGTTTAAATATTTAAGAGCCAAAATTTGAATTTTCCATTTAATATTTCCTAAAACAATAAAAACTAAGAAAATTTGGTTGCCTATATTAATTTTTAATGTGATGAGCAAAATTAGGGTGTTACATCAGGTGCAAACTGCACTTTTCCCTTTATTTGTTACTCTCCCGTTCCAAAATATAGCTATGTTAAAATATAGCTGCGTTAAGCATTCAAAATTTGTTTCAAAATATAGCTACATATGAGTTGTGAAGCCTGATTGAATGGGTGCGTGGGCAAAAATACCCCTATAGACATTAATTGTCTTATGGTCTTAATTGCTGCATGCATGATTTCTTTTAGTGAGTATGGAGGTATATAAGGCAGGTATAACTACCATATATACATGTATGGACATATTTAATCAAGGGTATATGAAGCATTTTATCACACTTTTAAATCTGTTTAAAAAGGCTAAACGTAGCTATATTTTGAATGGAGGTAGTATCAGTTAAATATCATTAGGCACGAGCGTTTTTTTTTTGGTCCGACCCATGATGGCTCTTGTTGGACCGGCCTTTGTCTTACCTAGTGTCCTGTGTGCACATTCTGATTTCTTGCAAGGTGGATCGTCCTGATTCCTGGAAGGTAGTGGATAGGCCCAGTTAACCGAGAAGTTTATTGATTTCTTTTTTTTTCTTTAGTGTTTATGGAATGTCTCCGTGAAATCATCAATGTCACAGCAAACTGCCGCAGTTTCACAGCTCCTCGCAGGTTTGTTCATGAAGATCCTGCGGGCTGCAGCAGCGATTTCAGTTGATTCTGGCGCTGCAGATTGGCACGGTGATGTCCAATGGGCATCAAACACGTCTTCTATTATCAAGAGGAGGAAGATGTATATGGTACGTATGAAACCAGCTTCACACAGCTCTCAACACATTTTTTCACAGTTCACTACCATATACGTACGTAGGCAAGTACTATACGCAACCAGCAAGTATATACTCTTTCTTTTGAACAAACAGCAAGTATATAATCGCTGAAGGACTGCTTCATCAGCACGTAGCCATGTACGAAGGGCTCGACCCTGAACCTGATCTTACATTAACACGCGCTCAAGTTTACTAGTGCTACAACTAACACCAGCCCAACACACTACTCAAGTCCGCTGCTCATCACTCACCGTTCACACAGAGAGAGGCGCACGCATTCAATCACACGCCGCCGGGAACGCCGATCAATAGTAGGAGGCCGAGGAAGGCGGCGGCGGCGCGAAGCGTGACCCGGTGGCGAGGAAGCACGCCACCCGGAATCCGGTGACGAGCGCGGCCATCGCCATGAACGCGAACGCCGCGAACCCAAGCACCACCGCGGCGTCACCCCTCGCCGCCGCCGCCGCGGCGTCACGCGCGGCCACGGCGGCGGCGGCGAGCGCCATGTATCCGAAGCCCTGGTCGTGTCCGAAGTCGAACCAGAGCTGGACGGCCTCCGGCAGCGGCGTGTCGCCGCGCGCCACCTCCCACACCGCGGCGGCCGCCTCCACCGCCGAGTAGACCGCCACGATGGCGTCCGCCGCCAGCAGCAGCCGGAACGCCGCGCGGCCGAGGAGCGCGCCGCCGCCGATGGCCGTGACCGCCGCGGCGCCCGCGGAGGCGCACAGCGTGGCCACGCGGAGAACCAGCAGCGCCACCGCGCTGCCTCGCCGTCTCAGCACCGACGCCGCCGGCGATGCCTTCCCCTGCTGCTCCGCCGCAGCACGCGCGCCGTTCTGCAGCGGCATCGTCGTCGTCTTCGTCGGCGGCGGCGTTCGGGTCCGGCTGCTTTGACGACGGGGACCCCGTCTCGGGTTCGCCCGGTATATATAGGTCGGCTCGACGGCGTCGCTGGCTCGAGGGTCACGGGGTTGGGCGCCGACGTGGCGACGGCGTGGGCCACGTGGCGGCGTCGGTGAGGCGGGAAGGAAAGGGGAAGAAGGCTCGCTCAAGGCCCCAGCTAGCCAGGTGTGCGGCGACGGGTAGGTGTGGACATGTGAGCGTAGTAATGTGGTGTACGCACGCCTGTGACCCATCTATTTTGCACGCTAAAGCAGTGCCGGGCCAGCAGCAAATTCGAGCAATTCACAAGTGTCTGTCGGGGGAAAAAAAATCAGCTCGATATGCATCATGTACTAATCCCACCGTATACAACCTATCAGAAAATATCAACGCCACGAGGTTGCTAGAGTCACGGGCCAATTGCTGTGGTCAAACGCAACTAATTTTTCAAAAAAAAAAACGCAACTACGCAACCAACTGATCCCGACAATTGTTGGAGTTTCCGTGTTATTTTGAGACTTTTCTTTTTTCTTGTGTATATAATAGTAGTGGCGTTTTGGTAGAGATATTTATGTACGACGGGCCTACATACGACGAGAAAAGGAACGAAAAGTGCACTATACTTTTTCGTTCTGTCAGCACGTACGCCTGTCGTAAACTGTTACTAGTCGTCTTCTCTCCCGTTGCCATCATTCTATTTCTATTCTATCCTCCCAGCCTGCCGTTGAAAAACAAATAGCGATAGATAATAGCAAGTGTTTAACGTCTTGACCCCATCCATGGGTACTAAGTCAATGAGCGATGATCACTTGCCATCCCGGCCGGATGATTGGCCTTGCCCTGGCTCGCGGCGTGATCCCCGTGATCGTACTCGGCTGGCCGGCGACCACCGAAAGCAAAAAAATGGCACGCCGCGCTGCTGCCACGGCTCGGCCTGCCACGTAACCACTTCTCCCCGGGATTGTACACGCACACGCTTCACGGTGCCAGCATGAAAATGTGACGACGATGTGAGCCGAGGTGTGACGTAACGATGCGTCAGCTGAACCTTATTTCCGTGGTAGTAGGTTAGGTCCATCCCAAGGACTTTGGAGGTTATGCCAGCGCGCCAACGTGGGCATTGTGTGGAGTCAAAGAGAGAGTTAGCGTGACAGGCAGACACGGGATGTTGCAGCATGATCGGAGTGTGAAACGGCCGGGAGCTTCCACCGCCGTGCGCCGCGAGTCAGCACCGGCCGCGACCTGTCACTTGTCAGCCTGCATCATGCACGCACACGGTACCGGCTTGGCATGGACACACCTACACGTCGTGGCAGCCGGTGAAATTAGTTTGGCAGGTGGGGGCGATGGGTTGGTTGGGCGTTGGGTTCGTCGTCTCCGGCGCCGGTGGGGTCCAACTCCGACGAGGCGCCATTTGCTGGTGCCAGCGCTGCTGGGCAGATGATTGATCTGCCATTCTTGACTCAATAAACCAGTATTTCTCAACGCTCGAGAATCGGGTATCGGGGAAAAACCTTGGACAGCGTTCCTTGGATATCAATGCCATTCTCAACAGCCATGGCACCCTTCGTCAAGCTTCGGACAGAATCACTCACAAAGCCTCAACCTTCGTCAGGAGTAGTAAAAGGAGCTCATCTGAAACCCAAGCTCAGAAGCAAAACACTGGCGTGCAGAACTGATCCCCAAAGCTCCAGCTACCACAGGTCCTCACTCTTGAAACCCAAGCTCAGAAGCAAAACACTAGCTCTGGCTGCTAGACTGATTTTTTTTTTTTAGCAATGGCTGCAAGACTGATGAAGCACAAAAGTTCTAGCACTCCGTATTTTCTTCGACGACCAAAGGCAGGTCTAGAGAGAGAGAAAAAAAAGCACTTGCAGATAATAATAATAGCCAAAATGGCTGAAACTTCAGAAGGTGCGTGTGCTGCTGTCATCCTCTGCCGGCCCGGTCCAGAAACTGCTACTGTTGTGTGGGCTTGAGGACTCTCACGGGTCTGGCCCAACTTGGTTGCGCAAGCGCACCAGCGGCAGCGGGGCAAGGCAGAGCGCGCTCAGGAGGGGGTGCGTCGGATTAGTACCACCTCGCTGGTGGAGTAGCGCTGCGCCCGGAGGGAAGTCAATATAAGGGAGGGAAGGGCGACCTTGACAAGGCACGCAGCTGCGCGGTGACCACAAAGCGAACTATTCTTTCGCCTTTTACTAAAGAATACCGTGTGCGCGTCGCAAATAGCAGCATACGCTAATTTTTTGAGGGGATTCTCATTAGAGGTGGGCCCCACAATTCTCAATGTAAATATTTATTTTATTTTAGTGTTGTAATAATATATAATTCTTGAAGTATGCTTATTTGAGTTAATTACAGCTTCAGTTGATCTTCATAGTCTGTTTGTTTGAAAAACAGGATTCGATTGAAGATGAAGACAAGGTTGAGTTGAAGATGAAGACAAGGTTGAAGACGAAAGAGGCTTTGAGATCATTAGTCTTTGCTTTTTGGTTCCTGATGTGATCAAATAAAATATGAAAAACGAAGAGTACAGGGCTCATATAAACTTAGAACAAAGATGGGCTCATAACTTCATATAGATATTCCAAAGGATTCTAGGTACACAGGTTGGTTCATAGATATTCCTAAACTGCGTTGGACTAAGTGTTAGCTTGGATCTTTGTACATCATTGGCTTTGCCATCGTATTCATCTCCATTCTTCCTCTTCAAAAAAAAAAAACAAAACAATTTGCACTCCTTGGACTTGATAATCATTATCATACAGCATCTGACAAATCATCAAACCTACATGGCTGCATCACAAAAAAGAAGGTAGTAAATATGTGGACCGTGACTTGATTTGTATGACTGCGAAAGGTGAATTCAAGTAGAGCTTACCTGAACTTATCCCATCATACACCACTGACTGCCGAGTTAAGCAAAATATCAACCAATGTATAGTTGTTCATCCAAAATAATTCACTGAAGATGAATAAATGACGCCCTGGTCAGTAGGCATCCTGTCAGACTATACAGAGACCATAGTTTGAACTTATTGCTAGTCTTTTTCACTTTACGGGGCGCACGCCAATAGTTCTGACTTTGAACTTATACTGCGGCAACTCTTCTTCTTCATCCTCATCTTCACCTGAATCATCTTCAACCATGTCCCATTTTGAGTAATCAAGACCTGAATGGCCCTTCGGTTTTGGAATGGCTTCCCAGCCCTGGGGTTTTGAAGGCACAGGAACCTCAACCTTCTGAGGTTCAGGTTTCCTGTCGATAGTAGGTAGGTACATTTGCAGGTTTATTCTCCGGAATCAGTTCAGTTTCAGGTTTGTCCGGTTTAGTCATAGAAGCTCCTCCTTTTGGTGGAAGCTCCTCCTTTTCTTCCTCCAGATACAGGGACTCCTATTCACAACTCAGGAATTAGGGCCAGTGACTTCAAAACAATACAGCAGATGGACAATAAATGGTGAAAATGTAAAATATCTGTGTGCTGATGGCAAATAGAAAATATATGGGCACGAAAATAATAAACAATTAATGTAAATGAATTTCTTGCACAGTTTCTGCCCATTTTTCATTTGCAAATGAATTATTCAGAAAATGCTGATTTTGTTTGTCCGATTACAACGCATGTTAGGGTAAAAGGTATCAGGACAGTAAACCAAAGGGCTATATAATGAGAGAGTGAAACATACTAGCTGTGTCTTCAATCGTGCCTGCAGGTTCCGATATACTTCAGGTGATGGATTTATCTCAATGAGCCTGTTGACATCAAATAAAGCTGACATCGTCTTTCATTGTAACCAGGGTCTGGGCACGTAACATCAGAGCTCCGGCATGCTCCCTATCCAATTCAAGGACAGATGTACACTCTTGTGCTGTCTATACCTAGTACCAGATATTGCAAATGGGGAATTCAATGCTAGTTCAAAAAATGATAATGTAGAAAAAGGATAAATGATGTCTGCAGTCCCAGATGATTCCATAGAAATGCCCACTGTTACTACAGTGGATCAGAACTTGGGTCCCTTGCTAGCTAGCTAATGCAGGTTTTCAGTATGATTCTGTCCATGCACATAGTAGATCATGAATTAACCTATTTGGCCGAGCATTCCCAAAACTTTCAGGTACTGAAGGAGTAGGAGATCATTCACTCTAGTGTCCACTGCCGTTCATAAATTTAGTCTGTTCAAGAGTTTTGTGCTTTCAAGTACCGTGCTTGGGTCATCCTGTAGTACTTCTGCTATTTCTAGTATACCAATAGCAAGCTTTCATAAGCCGTACAGCTTCTGAAGTTCACCCGTACAGGTTCTGAAGTTCACAACTGCTATTTTTAGTATACCAATAACAAGCTTTCATAAGCCGTACAGGTTCTGAAGTTCAGCCCCAAACATTAAACATTCTATTGGATTCAGTTACATCTTATAACACAAAAATTACCAGCAACTGAGCTAAATGCACAGAGATCACCACAACAAGCAAAAGCTAGATTGAAGATTTGAACAGGTCGACGTAACATCCAAATTACGCATTCAATTCATAGTTGTACCACCACACGTAAACAGAATCTACCAGCTCTAATTCGCGGGCATCCTGAAATCCTGATACTTGGAAGCGCCCCAGGCACGGATCCCCCGCGATCACGGCGGAGGCAAAGTAAAATTAAACCAACGGCGCAAATCCACCGCTGTCAGGAAGAGAACCCGGACAGCCAGTTTCACCCATTTCTCCCACAACACGGTTGCGTGCTGTCCCATGTACGTGTTAAAAGGAGTAGCTGAGAACGCCTGTTTAATCAACTTCACCCAGCTTCGAGGATAATGAGATAATGCAACAGGCAGAGTGCAATACCAGATTAATGTAGGAGGGCAACATACCAGGTGCAAACCAACATATCCGTGCAAACTATGCAAACTTTAATCTGGGCTATACGATGTTAATCCAAGGGGCGCTCAGGTGAGGTGTGAGGGTAATTTGTAAGGTGGGAGGGGTTATCTGCAAAAGAGTGATTAGAGAAACTTTTGCAAATCACTCCTCCCACATCACCTGAGCGCACCCTTAGATCAACATCATGTGGCCCATATTGAAATTTGTGGCTCAGATTGAAATGTGCATAGTTTGCACGGATATGTTGGTTTGCACCTGATACGTTGCCACGTAGGAGAGCATCTTTCACATGACATCGATCAGGCAGAGGTTCGAGCTGCTATACCAGTCAATGCTTTACTAACGGAACAGCATCTTCCTAACATGCTGAACAAATTACTCAGACAACGTTACATATGAAATAGCGGCTGAACAAATTACTCAGACAAAAACGCTACATTTGAAAGCATCAATTTTATTTCGCTACCTTCAAATCAACCTAAACAGAGGTAGACCACGCAGAGGTGAGCCCAAACATCAAGAATTAGTCCAAAATGAAATTGACATGTTAACTAAGATCAGCCCTGCAATCAATCTCACTCATCAATTACAAACCGACATCAACTGAACATCAACAAGAGCAAGAATGAGAACAGATACTATGAAGTACCATCGCCTAAAAAACCAATACCACTTAGCATCAAATATCTCAGCGAAAACTTCTTTAGGCATAACACAAAATCCAGACATCGACCACAAAAACTGACACAATGGTTCTCCACAGTAAGAGGCAACAACATATCCATACTGAAACACATGTCCTTTAACCATCTAGTAGCAGCAGAGATAGATAAACGATGATAATAGGATAATAAAACTAAGTGGCCTTGTCGGCCTTGGCGGCGGTGGCAGCGGCCTGGCCCCTGAGACGTCCAGTCCTCCTGGCAGCGATGAGACCAACCTTCTGGCCAGGGGGTGCGTCACGGCGGACAGTGGAGGCGTGACCAATGTGCTGGTGGTTACCTCCTCCGTGGGGATGCTCGACAGGGTTCATGGCCACACCACGTACCTTAGGCCAGCAGTTCCTCTTCACGCGGTACTTGTGGTAGGCGTTACCAGCCTTCAGCATGGGCTTCTCAGTCCTGCCTCCACCAGCAACCTGACCGATCATGGCACGGCAGCTGCTGG
Organism: Digitaria exilis; assembly: GCA_015342445.1. NCBI lineage: Eukaryota > Viridiplantae > Streptophyta > Magnoliopsida > Poales > Poaceae > Digitaria > Digitaria exilis. The sequence continues at coordinate 2,439,827 of JACEFO010000191.1, read as the reverse complement.
GGACAATCTTCTTGGCACCAGAGGGGAGCTTGATCCTGCAAGAAGATAACAGGATGAGTAGCTGCATCCAGGCAAAAGACTGTTCTATAATTATTTATCCATACAGACAATATGAAATGAGCATAACAGATAAAATTAAAGGCATTCAAGTATGTCCTTTGTGTATCAGCATCAGGGCATTTAAATAGAAAAATATTGGGATCAAGTCTTCTTAAAGATACATGGACATTAGACGATTAATATCTAGCAAGTATCCAAATCATCATACACATGCACAATGAATGACTAATCACAAACTTGACAACATATAGACATGCCACCATTACAAAGACAGCAGTAAACATCTGCTCAGCAGCAGAATAGAACCAGCATTATTACTAGATACAAAACCCCTAAATACTTTCAGTAAGAACATTGCTGATATTATGATCCAAAACAACTTATAAAACAGGCAAAAGGTATTATGTGCATAAATGGAGATGTTCTTTCGATTTCTATGTGAATCATATGTAACGAAAAAAACGATCATATTCTACAGTTGCAATCTGCAAGTCATCGCTACAGCCAACCATCACATGATGAGAAAACGAAACTAAATTATGACCACAAGTAGCATAAACAGAACATTATTACGGAGCAAGTAACGGCTAATCCATGACAACACATCAGCTCAGATCTAGTGAAACAATTGCAAGCAGGCGCACATCAGATCTCAGTATATGTAGGAAAAATGGAGGACATAAGCTGATCAGATTTGGACCTGGAGGTTCCGTTGTCGGGGTTGTGCGAGATGACGATGGCGTAGTCCCCGGAGGCCCTGGCGAAGACACCGCGGTCGCCGACGTGGTGCTCGACGTTACAAACGACAGCACCCTCTGGGATCCCGCGGAGAGGCAGCACGTTGCCGATGGACAGCGTGGCGCGGCGTCCGCAGTAGACGAACTGCCCCGTGTACATGCCCTCGGCGGCGACGAAGAGCTCCTTCTGGTGCTTGTACCTGAAGGGGTGGCGGAAGGTGACCTTGGCGAGCGGCGCGCCACGGCCCGGGTCGTGGATGACGTCGGTGACGACGCCCTTGAGGTACCCGTTGCGCTCGCCGAAGTCGAGGGAGCGGAAGCGGGCGGGGCCCTTGCGGTGGTGGGTGTGGGACTTGAACACGGACCCCGCACCCTTACGCTGCGCGCGGATCACGCGACCCATCTTCTCCGGCGGCGGCGCGGCGAGGCGGCGGCGGCGAGGGGGATGCGGGAATGGGAGCTGTGCGGCTAGGGTTGGAGGACGGAGAAGAGGGAGCCTTATATAGTGCTGGAGGGGTTTGGAGAGGGATGGTTGTACCCTAGAATGGACGGTTGGATGGGCGTTCGGGGTGGCTTTGGACCGTCGGATTTGGCTGGGAGGTGGTGGGGTCATCTTGTCAGAGAGAGAAAGAGGTCGGGGCATGAGGAGGAGTGGGCTAGTTCTGATGGGCTGCCCGCAGTGAGTGAAAAGGAGAAAGGCAAGGTTGGCTAGGCTGGAATGATATGGGCCTAGCGGATGAGTAAAAACCTTAGGAAAAAGTCATTTTACAACTTTCAACTTTTGAGCTCGTCCGAATTTCAACATTAATATACAAAACTAGAAATCTTTCAACCTGAACTATCAAAACCGTTTGTTTTTCAACCTTCTCTGGTTTTAAAGGTGGTTTGCGAAACAAAAGTTTATTTTACACCCTTAAACTATAGCTTTCGTTTAATTTTCAACCTTGAACTATAGCGTTCGTTCAATTTTCAACCTCTACCACGACGGACTCCCTCGTCCCCGCCATGGCGATGACGACACTTGCGAGCACTGACATCTCGTCACCGTTCTCCATATCCTTCTCACCCAGGGCATCAGGGCCTCAATCTACTCCCTCCAGCTCAAAATACAATTCATTTTGGGTATTTTGGGTTTTTAGATACATAGCTTTTGGTATGAACATAGATATATAGATATGTCTAGATACATGGTAATTACGTACTTAGAAATCCTAAAACAAATTATATTTTAGGACGGAAAGAGTATCTGCACAGAAGATGCTAATCTCCTGGTTACCAACTTACCATGAAACAGATTAGTCAGTACAATGTGAAAAAGTGAGGCCCAGGACTCCGGATTACGTGCAGTTGCAACTGCAAATGGCCTTCACCAGCCAAGCTAGAATACCCACCAATTGCTTCTCCCAAATTCACACACATGCAGACCGATCATATCAAAACGTTCCTTCAAGCAAAATTAACGTTCCTAATTACAGGTCCTCTGTGTCAAGTTACTGACAATGAAACAGAAAGTAATAACCAAGTAAGCAACCAAAATTACAAGGTCCAATTTGCTAGCCGATGCTCAGTTTGTTACAGCTCATGGTGAGGGGTGAGTAAATGTAAACTTCAAAGCTTTTGCTCAGCTCAAACTATCAACTCTCCTGGCAAACGACCAGCTACACCAACGACCTATGGATAGATCAGCGTCTCTTCTTGCTTGCTTTCGAGCTGCTCTTCGAGGGGGTGGCGACCAGGTAGATAAACAGAACAACAAACGAGACAACAGAGACCAGTGCCCCGTATTTCGCCACAAGCCTCTGCACATGGATAATGATTTATTAGCATCCAGTTCAAACGAATGCTAGAAACTTACTTTACCCGCAAGTTTAGATGGAGTACGAAAATTGACAGAAACTAAAGGAAAGACAGAAATTACCTTAGCCTGAACATAGCAGGAGAGAAAATTCCGGATTTCCAAAACGAAGGTGAAACAGAAACCAAAACATCAGTATCATAAAGAAACAGACTAGGATGCCAGTTCCAATGTGCAATGGTATGATTACTTACCCATTCAAACTTCTTTTCTGGAGGTCTGTCAGCGAGAATATCCAGCTCAAAGATGGGAGTAGAGTAGGCCTCCTACGATATGTTGCAAAACATTGATTTAGCAATAGTCTTGGTCGAGCAATTGCAATGGAGAAAAATAAATAGGATAATACAAGATGCATAGCATAAGCAACACTACTGAATTATGTATAGTGGAGGTAAAAGAGTAAAAGACAACCTGAAGAGCTGTCTTTGTGGGAACACGGTATGTAATAATAGCTGGTGAACCCTGGAACCGTCCCTGTGTTTTGGTCTCCAGGACAAATGTGTGTGAAACGGTGGCACCACTGAAAATAGTAAAAGTAATGAATCAAATCATTTTCTTTGTAATACACATGAATGCACCTACAGCAGATATGTGCACTATGAAATGTACTCACGGGTCAAGTCTTTCCAATGTCTTTGATTTATCCCCGGTGACAAGCTCAAATGCTTCTGTTGGCCATGAGTCATCATTAATAGTCACATCATAGGCAGTCCTGCAATAAGTTTTACATAAGTTCATGTGGATGCTATTAAAATGTATGAATTGACTTGCTATCATATGAGACAGAAAAGAGTCTAGTTACATATCATCCTACAGTCTCCAGAATTAAGAAGACCAAGAAACAATATATGGTACGATCATCAAGAAAGTGGCACAGCAAAGCCAACGCAGAAGCAACATGTCATTTTAGATCCTCAACACCAAAGAAACACATTTAAAATCATGTCTAATTTTATTCATTAATGTCTACATTTCCCCTTCTAATTAATTCAACATTCTGGCCTTCTGCTTTGCTGCTGCATTTGACCAGCATGGAGAAGTTTGGTTCTTGCAGGGAAATATTTATACCAGACGTCCAAACTTGAGGTGCACCTTTACAACTACCCAAACCTTCCTCTGACAGTAATAGAGCCATGGTGTGTAATTACAGAATCCAAGAAGACACATCATTCATGAATTTAATCAAGCAAAATATACTGTGGGTACTCAACACCAGACAACTGTTGGGACAAAGGGAGCAGATCCATTACAGCACAAATTTCAGGTCCATGACATTAGGTGATGTAATGTCTAACATAATCAACCAGTCATAACGTGATTGACTTGCAGATCTAGCCAGATAAGCTATAAATATGTGACTGACATATAAAAAAGGCAGGATATCTTTGGGTGAGTAAAGGAACACAACTTTTTGTGAATTGTGATGACTCATACAAATGACCAGTAAACATAGAGTGCATTCTTCAACTGCAAAGGTGCCAATTGCCATCCTGAAGCAAACTTAACTCAAAGTGCATTTCCTTTTGGCAGCACAGAATGATATCATTAAGGAAGCAAATACTCAAACAGGGCATTATTTCTATATGAAGGAAATTACCAAGCTAATTTCATGTGAAACATACTATGATAACACTAACCATCTACGTGACCTACCCATAGAAATTTGGAAATTGACAAACTAGATGATGTAATGTTCCACGTGGATACTATGAGCATTTTCCTTATGTGAAGCACCTACCTACCTACATGCATGTCAGCTCCAGCAAAATCCTTCGTGCAGTGACTGAAATCTTGACCTTACCAGCTGTTTTAGCTAGATAGCCATATACATGCACTAGATGCGCAGGAGAATAATTGATTCTTTCGTAATTGCGAACAAGAAGCTCTTGATCGAGCAGTCAATTAAGAGCATCGGAAACATAACAGACAAGATGCTCGTTCGCTCCTATTTCTTTCTAGTAAAGTTGGGATAATTGGGGGATCCATGATTAGTAGAGCAAGAAAGTGTTGTTTTACCGGGTTCTACGGTTTTCAAGGCGCAATTAAGCAAATCTATCATTCAGATTTAGCAGACGTACACTAAAAAAGGTAAACCAACCCCCCCCCCCCAATGAGGTTTAAGAAGGAAACCTCACATGATTCCATCACCCCCTCACCCCACAACGCAGATCCAAGCACAAAAAGACGCGTTCAAATCTCCCGGCAACGGAAGGCACGCCGAGTCAGATCAGATCCCGGTAGCAAGCGAAACTTACTACTACTGCAAGCAACAAACCAGATCGGTGGCGCGGGGAGGGGAAGGAGCGGCTGGTACTCACGCGGATCCCTGGTTGTAGAGGTCTAGGGAGACGGCGACGCGCTCGACGCCGGGCTTGGGGCGGGACAGCGACACCTTCTTGTGGGCCACGACGAAGGGCGCATCGGCTGCGAAGGCGGCGGCGGCGAGGCCGAAGAGGAGAAGGGCGACGAGCGTGAGGGACCGCGCCATGGCTGAGCTCGCCTCGCTTGCTAGGGTTCCGAGGGCTCTCTCAGCTGAGGCGCAGCGCAGCGGCGGGGGAGGGAGGAATGGATCTCGTCTAGCCTGCTCGCTCGCTTCGTCGTCTGGTAATAGCGCCCCCGGGGCGCGTGACGTGGCTTGTGAGGCTGCACGTGGGACCCACCACCCGCCACGTCAGCGCGTGCGTGACGACGTGAACGTCTTCGACTTTCGGTTTGAGCCGCCGAAAAGTCCACCAGAGTTTTTATTTTCCACATCTGCATCATTATCTGAAAATAATATGTACGTATGATAAAACATGAATATTTCTCCGTGTGAATCGTTTCAGGAAAATTCAGGTTTCTGCAAAATATCTGTTTACGTAACAGGGCTGTATGTTCAACGTAAAGGGATTCTCAAATTTTTCATCAAAATTCTCCAGATTTTGGCATTTGACCCCATGTACAGGCAGATCTGCCATTTTCATTAGACAGTAAATTCATCCTGCTGCACCATGGCAGATTTTCACAATGCACTATCAAGTGACAATCGGTTTTACAATGCAAAATAAGCATATTCCAGCAGAGCAGCGTGCTTCTGTTTCTCCGATTGGAAAATGCTTGTTCTTGATTCTTTGGGTTAACTGTAATCAGCTCTGTGGAAGAGCCAAATGCCGGAGATCTGCCAACTGGTAATAGATGTAACTGCTGGAGCAAAACATTACGCCTATAGTCTAGAAGGGCTTCCCTGCAGCTTCCATCATGGCCTTTGTTCGGATCAGCCTCTCGATTTGCCTCACGATCTGGGAGAAAATGCATGAACGTGGCTACAACATTAATATTGGTTGTGTTCAGGCTTGAAGTGCTATGCATTGCCTAATTTCCCAGAATAAAGATATGCAATTCTGAATTTGTCCTGTGATACTAGTATTGCTGACTTACTTCAAGGACCATGTCCTCAAGCGTCACTGAGTCAACACTGCTGTAGCCAAGCCGAGAAGCCACATCTGAAAGGTTTTGAGGCGTGTCAGTAAAAGTTTACCTAATTGTAAATACTGATCATTTTTAAAAGTGCCAAAAGGTAAGAAGTTTGAGGATTTATCTTTACTTTTTACTGAAACAGTAATATCAGAAATTCCATAGCGTTCTTTCAGATCATCATACTGCTGACGGAGCTTGCTCATGGCCTACATGCGTAGACAGATAATAAAACAAAGTTAGAAATAAACATACTCGTAATTATAACCAGAGGATGTAGAAGCATCTTTCTTACAGGAAGAGAACAATCATTACTAGAATAATACTTGACTTCCAGTTACTTATTATGTCCACATAACTGGCTATTGGGAAGAGACGTAACCTGTGAAAAAGAATCTGGATCTGTAGCAGCTTGTGTTCCCGTGCTCTTCAGCATATCATTCGCTGCCATTTCCAGAGGAACATCAATCCAAATGGAGACACCATGCCTCAGTAAGCCCCTGGAGGTTCATTATATGTAAACACCAGCCTCGATACACATACTTAACATGCGTAAGAAACACAATTGAATATGAAGACACATGCATACATACAGATTAGTTGAGTTCATGACGGCACCATCCCCACAGCAAAGCACAAGGCTACCCATGGACGTGAGCTGCTTTAACCCTTCGGTCTAGCAACAAGACAGAAGGACTTGATAATATGAAATTTAGGAGCATCAACATTAGGAGCAACAAAACTAGAGAATGATCATGGGAAGAAAGGGAGAAAGAATGAAAGCACCTCAACTTCCAGATAACCCTTCTCGTCGGATTCCTTGAAGGCTCTAAGGGCGTCCTTGCCGCCAAGAACATCCTCGAGCAGTTCCTCACTGCAGAGGTAGCGGTATATTATGGAATTGGCAAGGAGCTTGCCGATGTTGCGCTTGGCTGTGCAATCCGTGCCTATGCATGAAGGAATAATCCAGTTAATGTCTGCATCTTGTTGGTCTGGTCATGCATGTTTGGTTTTTGCCCCAAACAACCCAATCCAAAAGTTTGGCATAGAGTGATATTGTTATGGTTCTACTAAACTATGAAGGTACAAAGGATGTGAAGAAACACTATCTGTTATAACACGGGCAAGGAATTGTTAGAGCTTGCAAGGGCCACAGTATGTCATGCTAGGTGATGCCACCCAGGGTTAGATTGTAGCATGGGAATGAAGATTGCAATAGCTTCAGACAGCAAGCTAGATATATTTTTTTTTCAAATAAATTGCACCGGCAATTTACACCTTTGCCTAGAGGAAAAATTGGAAGGTTGCAGCAGCTTTTCAGAACAGGAACCAAACAAAAAGGCTTCAGAGAATGTCATCTCGACAACAGCTATTGCAGGCTGTAAACCTTTGGTCCCATATCCAAGGCATAATAACTCTTATCATATCAACAGAAGATAGCCAGGTGTTCGTCGCCTAATGGAAAGTTCTCGATAAATCAGATTGTGGGGGCACCTTTTTTTTTTTGGATTGGACGCTGTTTAGAACTAGAAGTCATTGGTTGAAAATGAGAATGTAACTATCAAGAGGTCGTAGTGGGAAGCCAATTTCAAAGCTCCATAGAATGTAAGAACCACAATGAAAAATCCCTTCATCACACAGTAATCTGCCTTTTCTCTCAAGTAGTCTGGCACAAAATCACAGCCCAGGATAGAATCATAGAACTGCTCAGCCAGGCAACAACATGAAAGTGCCTAATCTTATGGTGTTAAATATCTACAAATTTTAGTTGCTGCAGAAACTTCAGTCAGAGATTCAAGAACTCAACAATATCCTCAGACAGTTGTTTTCTCTTGTCCTGATAAGATGCATACTGACCTAGCTTTCGGATCTACACAACATGTAAATACTCTCTCTCCAATATACAATGACAAAGCTATTCCCCAAAAGATTGTCATAACAAAAACCTTACCTATGCCAAATTTTAGGAGACAACAAATTGCAGGAGCAATTTGCTTACATTTAGGAAAGACTCAAATTTCTACGAGCAATGTGTTCACATTTGAATTGCTAAAGTGCAAGTTTTAGGTTTCATTGTGCTATGAAATTTTCGTTAAAAAAAGGTAGGTCTCAGTTTCGTTGCTGTCACCAACACTAGAAAACTGATTGACGGTGGTGGAAATTAATCCCAACCAAAAGGGAGGTGTAGAAGCATACCGACGATATAGATTGGCGTTTTCCTGAAATCGCCAACAGCCTCGGCAGTTTTTCTCTGCATCAGGTTGCAACCGAGAAACCAGTTACAGAGAGGGAAACAGATGGCACAGAGGGAGAGATTGAGACAGAGGTAAGGTGCCTACGAGTAGATCAACGGATGGGTTGAGTTCCTCCAGAGGCAATTCGGAACCTGCAATGAATCCCAGGAAAATTGAATGAGGCAGAATGTATTGCTCATTGAGAAATCGGAACACAAAAGAAAAAAAAAAAGAAACAACGGGCGGAGAGCAGCACTCGTACTTGGGAAGGCGCGGAGACGGCGAAGACGAACGCAGCGCCCGGCGGAGAGCGACGACGGCGGCGCGGAGAACGAGAAGCGCCTCGGGGAGACGGTGGTGGGAGAAGAGAAGAAGCCTGTCGCCGCCGCCGCCGCCGGAGCTGCTCGCATAGCCATTGCGCCTCTCCCCGTCCGCCTCGCTCGCTCGCCCGCTCGCACTCTTCCTTTCCTCCTCGGCTCCTCCCCCGTTATCCGTCCGGACGAGGCCAAGCTGCCAGGCGAACAGAGAACGAACCTCCGCCGTTGATGTGAGCGTGGACGGCTCTTGATTGATCCGCCTGTGGGCCCCACGTTCCAGAGGAGCACGTGCGGTTTTCTGAAGTTTACCATTTTTTACCTGAACTTTCAGAGAGGGAGAATTATGCTACTGACAATTGACTTGTATATTTATTTAAAATATGATTAGTGTGGAGATGCACTCATCTTACGATACTAAATAAGTTTTGTGCTTATTTGGATGCTAACAATGCCAAGAGTCCTTAGCTAAAAAAAACCATCATCATTGTTGCGAGAAAACTCACTCAGAAAAACTTATGTGTTAAAATATTCATGCAAATTGATATGACTCCTTTTCGTACTCATTTTTTTGGTTATGTTAAATAGAGAAGAGCATCCTTAATATATATGCTTAAAGGCAAAGAGGAGTATCTGACATACTTATGTTGTACTACTGTTACTGATTATCACTCATCCAACCATGCCTACTTTACATAGCAAGTGACATCCTCTTAGTCAATCAACATACCCTCAGTTAGTCAGTTGGCATAAACCCCTCTGAGGAGGAAATAAAACCTCATATACACCTAAAATCACAACCTCCCTCCTCCCCGAAATATGAACATGTTTGATCTCCTTCACTGGTATTTCATACTTCTTGAAGATCAAAATATAAAAGTTGTCTTCTCACTGTTGTGAATGTCTTTGATCCCGTCCAATCAACTGAAAAGGGTCATATATATTTTTAAAGGGGAAAATTCAACTTTTTACAATCTAAGTATCGTTGGAGTTTGATTTTGGCCACCAAAACTTGAAATCCAGGTAACTTTGCCCATTGAACTATAAGAACCAGAGGACTTTAGACATCTCTCTAGTTTCATAGGTGTTTGCATATATGTGTATTTTCTAAAAATAATAAAATATAAATTAACATCTAAATCATGACTGATTTGTTTTAAATAGGAAAAATATGAAATTAGTATAAAAATTTCTATGTCAATCTCCTAACCTATAGTTTAAATAAACAGTGTGCACAACTGCAATGAATAAAACACCAAAACGAATAAATAATATTTAAATAAATATAAATAGCAAGAACATGCAGATGATATTTTTAAGAAACTTCAGTATATGTTTATATGTTTCTGGTTTAAACCGAATCAGTTATTACTTTTCACATAATAAACTGAATTTTATTAGTTTTAGAAATTACATATATATGCAAAGCCACCTTTCAAATCAGGTACATGGCCAAATTTGTTCAATTTTAATAGTTTAATGGCTAAAGACATCCGATTTTTAAGTTCAATGGCAAAGACCAAATTTCAGAAATAGTTCCATGGTAAATAAGACTTTTTGGTCCTAAGTTAAGCTTAGTTGCCTCTACATCATCGCCTGTCATGGCATGCTTCCTTGTTAACACTCCACTATGTCTTTGTCACTGCTTGTGCCATTCGGAAGCATTTGACAACTCAGGAATGGCGTTGGGGGGGGGGGGGGGGTGTCTTGCCTTTGCATTATCGATACCGTCCGCGTCCAGGTATGGCACCACAATACCACATCGAAAAAACATTGTTTTTAATAAAAAAGCTAGAATTTAATGCAAATGATTTTGATACTGTGTTATTGTAACCACATGAAAGTTCTAAAGAAAGCTCTTGTGCAATATTAGAAGTTTATACATTGGACCAGTTTGGTCTCGTGTGTGTTATTTTGCTTCACATAATATATATAGGAGGTTTGAGGTTTCCAATACAAATTACCATGTTATCTGCTCTCATTGTTCATCACAAGCTGATGTATTGCACATTGAATTGTTGCCTTGTCCAGCTCATTTGGTCCAAAATGATAGTATGACACCAAATTCGATAGTTTGTGCCACCCATTGAGAGTGGGTAACGCATCAACGATGCAAGATATTTTATTCGTGCAAGCAACCTTCGGGTGACTTGTTTAGTGTATCCACGCACCCAAGTTGTTATTGTGACTTGTCATGACATTTGTTTGTTCCTAAATAATAGCAATCTTTTTTAATTTGTTGATTACATCCATCCCAAGTCCCAACCACAGAACATATAATTTGATATCTAAGTAGATTGTTGTTAAATGCTTAGCACCAAGCAATTTCTAGGAATCAAGGTTGCTTTGGCATTTGGAGGCTCAAAGTGGATTATTTGCCATCCATTTGGCAAAGAATTATCATACGTAGGCATAGATGACCAAGTCAAGATAACAGCTAAAATGCTACGTACCTACTCGATCGATGATTGCAATGTCTAATGACATAATATGCCTAATATAATAACTAAATTTGACTCCGGTATGGACAATGACCTTTGTGATAAGCTCTTGAAAAGAATACTCCATCCGAATCGTTCGGTTTCAACAGTTAAGCAATACCTAGAATAATAACGCGTGGTCAACTTGATTCATTCCCAAATGACGCAGGACTGAATCCTCGTGACATGATCAACCTGTTGATCAAGTACCTTAGAACTCCGTCAATCAACCTCGTGCTTTTATAGCCTTATACCATCCGGAGGTTAGTTTCTGAATTTTCATATTTTTTATGTTAATCTCTCAAATAGTACACGCACTTGCAAATTTTGCAATAATAACATCAAATATCGACCAGGCATTTGATCACTTCCTTTTTTTTCTTGAAATAATTGACCACTTCATTTTTCTGAAATAATTGATCACTTCATTTTTTTTAAAATAATTGATCACTTCATTTTTTTGTGAAATAATTAATCACTTCATTAATTTTTCTGATCAAATAATCCCCTACACATCCGTTATATAAACACTTCCACTCCCTCTACTTCTCCATGCACACACAGTGACAAACACTAAAGCGTGTTTCCACACAAGAAAAGAAAAATGACGAGACCCTTGCTCTGGTTCGCGCTCCTCTGCGCTTCCCTGACCTTCACCGCCAGCGCCGGCCTCCGGCTCGAGCTCATCCACGTCGACGCCAAGGCGAACCGCACCGTATCGGAGCGCATGCGCCTCGCCACGGCGCGCACCCACCGCCGGCTGGCATCCATGTCCGGCGGTGTGGTGACCGCGCCCATCCACTGGTCGGAGTCACAGTACATCGCCGAGTACCTCATCGGCGTCCCGCCGCAGCGCGCTGAGGCGATCATCGACACGGGCAGCAACCTCATCTGGACGCAGTGCTCCGCCTGCCGCCTCGTCGCCGGCTGCTTCGCCCAGAACCTCACCTCCTACGACCCGTCCCTGTCGACCACCGCCGCCGTGCCCATGTCGTGCAATGACACGACGTGTTCCGTCGGCTCCGAGACACGGTGCGCCCGTGACGGCCAGACGTGCGCCGTCCTCACCGCCTACGGCGCCGGTGCTATCGCCGGCGTCCTCGGCACCGAGGTCTTCACGTTCGGGTCACAGAACGTGAGCCTCGCGTTCGGGTGCATCACGGCGACCAGGCTCACGCCGGGATCACTCGACGGTTCGTCGGGGCTCATCGGACTTGGTAGGGGTAACCTGTCCCTCGTCTCCCAGCTTGGCGAGACAAAATTCTCCTACTGCCTCACGCCGTACTTCAGCGACGCCGTGAACACGAGCCACCTGCTCGTCGGCGACTCCGCCAGCCTCACCGCCGGCGACGCGCCGGTGGCCACCGTGCCGTTCGTGAAGAACCCAAGCGACTTTTTGTTCGGTACGTTCTACTTCTTGCCACTGTCAGGGATCTCTGTGGGGCAAGTGAAGCTCGACGTCCCCGCGGCGGCGTTCGAGCTCCGGCAGGTCTTGCCGGGGCAGTGGGCCGGCACGCTGATCGACTCGGGGTCACCGTTCACGAGCCTCGTCGACGTGGCGTACCAGGCGCTGAGGGCTGAGCTGGCGCGCCAGCTCGGCGCCAGCAACAGCAGCATCGTGCCGCCGCCGGAAGGGTTCGACCTGTGCGTCGCCGTGGCGCAGGGGGACGCCGGCAAGGTGGCTCCGCCGCTGGTGCTGCACTTTGGGGGAGGTGCCGGAGCCGGAGGAGACGTGGTGGTGCCGCCGGAGAACTACTGGGGCCCGGTGGACGAGAAGACGGCGTGCATGGTGGTGTACAGCTCGGCGCAGGGGAACGCGACGCTGCCGATTAACGAGACAACCATCATCGGCAACTACATGCAGCAGAACATGCACCTGCTCTACGACCTCGGCAATGGCGTCCTCTCCTTCCAGCCGGCGGACTGCAGCTCCGTGTGATGAACTGATGATGACGTGTGGTAGTATGACGCCTACGACCGTCCGGCCGTTCACCTGTCGTCTGTTTACGTGTCTGTGTGCCGTGTGCACGCCATATGGAGGCAATTTGCGTTGCTTGTATACACACGGTGAAATCATTACTTGTATTTTATTTTTTAAAAGGTTTTTTAGACCTCAGTTCTTTATAAGTTGTATTTGATTAGTTTTTTTTAATAATACTTGTCTGTATTGTATTTGATTATTTGTTGTACACATAACAAAAAAAGTATTTTTTGCTCACAAATACAGTAAAACTGATATTTCACCTGTTACATATACAACTGCGAAACTTATATAGGTGTACACATAACCAATGGCGTCCTCTCCTTCCAGCCGGCCGGCGGATTGCAGCTCGGTGTGATGACGTGTATACGATGCCATACTTTGTCCATCTGTCTGCGTGCACGTCATTTGGAGGCAATTGTATACAAACTGTGAAACCCTTACTTGTATTTGACTGTTTTCCTCTATAAAAAGTGGTATTTGATTATTTGTTGTATAGAATATAATAAAAAACATGTAGTTTTTCCTCAGCAAATTAAAAGAAAATTGACATCTCACATGTTATGTGAAATCTATATATGTATCTATGGGCTCAAATACTATAGTTGAACCTCACCTTAATAAGTGGTACCCCTTAGTTCTAAAAAAATATCGTTAATGTTTTGTTCAAAATGAAAATTTTAAATATTCAACTAAATTCATAGAAAAATTAAATGCACCAAAATGTCTTGTTTTTCGCGATAATCACCAAATTGTCTCGTTAAATCCACAAAAGACATACGCCTTGATACTATACTATTTATTTGGTATCTTACATGCTACTATGTTCTTTATAAATTTTGTGAAAATTAAAATAAGATTGACCTTGGGACAAAACAAAAAAGGCTTGCATTTGTAATCGGATGGAGTATACTGCATTAAAAATTTTACGTGACTTATGTTTTTCATTTATGTATGCGCATAAGCTATCTCAGTTGTCTCGACATATAACAAATTGAGCTGCCACGTATACATGGTCAGAAGGATTGTTCAAAAAGAAAAGTTAAATACATGCCATTTTAAGGAATAGAAAAAGGATAAGAAATGAAGTACTCGTATTGACTATCTCTATAGGGTTTACTAGCGCCCTAACGTCCGATGGGGACATCTCCCATCGAATGGTCTCTAAAACATAAAAAACAACTTCTGAAACATAGAAACAAAGTATCTGCAATATTGAAAATGTATAGGTGCAATATTAAGGTATACGTGAAAAGTTAACGGTGTAGATTGGAAAACTCCTACCGTAACACTGACACTATGTTTACGCAATATTTACTATGAAACATGCGGAAATAATAGTTACAACATCTGATACTAACTAATGAAACATACTGTCCGAATTTTTTCTTCATAGAGCATATGGGTGTTAGCATTACCGGTCTCTTTTTTTTTTAGGGAAAGCATTACCGATCTCTATATGCAAAGTAGACCCGTGTTAAACCTCACAAATCATGCCAAAATCATGTCCTTCGTGTTTCGGGCCAAGTGACATATCTAGTGAGCCTTAAAAAATGCGAGTGGTGCGGCCCCTCTTCTCTCTAAGCTTTGTTCAGCCCACCCAGATCGTCTGATGCTTGCCTGTCCCATTTGTATGTCCTAATTGGTGTCTCTGTGCATGTGGAGACCATCGTTGCCCTTTTTTCAGGCGTTCGCCATTTTTTTTCCGTCCGCAGCGCACACGAAACCGTCAGTCCATTACACAGTTCCGCAAATTTTCCTTTCTTCTCGAAATATATAACAATGAAGGAAAAGCCTCCAAATATATAACAATGACGCCAACAATGGCTTATATGCCAAATCTCCTCGAAACAATGTCTTTCTTCAATCCAGATATCTCCAAATCTACATGTTCCTCAAGAAGAAGTAGAAGAAGGGAATAATAACAAAATTTTCTGGGGAAGTTAGCTTCGAGCAAAGAAGGGGAAAGAATATCGAAGCGTCTCCCTGTCAATCAATTGAGAAATCAAGCCTCTCTCAATCACCTCTCTCTACCGTCAGATCTTGATCTAAGGCCTAGATTTCCTCCTCTCTCTCCTTCCTTCTTCCACCTCCCCTTCTTCCCAACCGAAAAAAGACCGCCGCCACCTCCTCCCGATGCCGCCGCCGCCTAGTCCTTCTCCCTCCCTCCCTCCGGTGAGGCCCTAGCCCGCCCGCGCCGGCCGCCGTGCCGGCCCATCCCGCCGTCGCCACGTCTGCTGCTGCCTTCGCCTCCACCTCGACCAGGCCCAACCGCCGGCGACCACCGCCCGGCCGGCGGCGCCCCTGCCGCCGTGCCTCGCCGCTCCCACGCCCGCCTCCTCCGCCGGGCTGGCCTGCTGCCGCCGGAGCTCCCTTTAAGGTCCGGCGGTGAGCAGCCGCCTCCGACAACCCCGAAACCCAAACCCAGAAGCCCTAACCTCGCCGAGCTTGCCGGGGGTGGAGAAGAAGGTTAATTTTTTTGGGTAATTGATGGATTTGCAAGATTTCAATCGATTGAGGAGGAGCAAATCTCAAAAGCATAACGCAGCGGTGAGAGACAGCGCCGTTTCCTCGGTGCGGCGTTGCGGACGGAAACAAAAAAAAAGATGGCCCAGCGCTTGAAGGGGAGGACACCGATGGTCTCCACATGTTCAGTTCAGGGACACCGATGGGAACATGCAAAGAAGACAGGCAAGCCTCAGCTGGATCCACTTGTTCTGCGCCATGTTGGCAATGGCACTGGCAGGGTCGCCGCGCCCCCGTTGCCACCGAGCGCCGGCGCTTGTCCGTACGTGTGCTGCGCCTACGCGAGGTCGGCCTTGCCGTCACCTACGTACTGGACATTTGGTAATTCTCTTTTATTCACTGTTATAATCCGCACTCTCAATTGCACGTAACGCCACACACACACACACAAGAATTCACGCAAGATAGATAAAAATGGCGAGAACTTTGCTCTGGCTCGCGCTGATCCTATGCGCCTTCTTGACCGTCACCACCTGCACCGGTCTGCGCCTCGAGCTCACCCACGTCGACGCCAAGGAGGGCTTCCCCTTGGCGAAGCGTTTGCGTTGCA
Organism: Digitaria exilis; assembly: GCA_015342445.1. Lineage (NCBI taxonomy): Eukaryota > Viridiplantae > Streptophyta > Magnoliopsida > Poales > Poaceae > Digitaria > Digitaria exilis. Next base: position 2,423,637 of record JACEFO010000191.1, on the reverse strand, counting down.
CCACCGAGCGCACCCACCGCCGGCTTGCCTCCATGGCCGCCGCCGGGGTGACCTTGCCCGTCCACTGGGCGGGAACGAACCAGTACATCGCCGAGTACCTCATCGGCGACCCCCCGCAGCGAGCCGAAGCCATCATCGACACCGCGAAGCAATCTCATATGGACACAGTGCGCTACCTGTCTTACCCAGGGTTTTATTTTTCGAGCCGGTTGCTCGAACCGCCGGCCTCCAGTAGCGGTTTACCGGTCCGGTTTGACCGGTTACCGCTAGAAACCGGATAAATTCAAATTTTGAATTCAAATTCACATATCCGGCGGTTTGGAGCGGTTAGCCGCTCGGTTTGACCGGTTAGCCGGACCGGTTTGGCGGTTAGCCGGCCGGTTTGTGTCCAAAAAAAAGGCTAGAAACCGGACAAATTCAAATTTTGAATTCAAATTCACATATCCGACGGTTTGGAGCGGTTAGCCGCTCGGTTTGACCGGTTAGCCGGACCGGTTTGGCGGTTAGCTGGCCGGTTTGCGTCCAAAAAAATAGGCCTTAATGGGCCGGGCACTTTTTTTTTCTTTTTCTTTTTTGATTTAACTTGTATTTACCGAAAAAAATACCAAATGAACAAATATTTGAAAACTTTTTACCCCAACAGATTACACGCACCTTGAAGTATTTTTAGGAATTTTTACGACATTTTTCTATTTTTTGAATTTAAATTTAAATTTTTTGAATTTTACCCGGTTTAAACCGTCCCGAACCGCTACCGGTCCGGAGCGGTTTGAGCGGGAAGCGGTCAAACCGGACCGGTTTCCAACGGTTTGGTGAACCCTGGTCTCACCACTAACACCACCAACAGTTGCTTCCCCCAGAACCTTCCCTTGTACGATCCTTCCCAGTCGAGCAGCGTCCGGCGGTCCGGCCCGTGGCGTGTAACGATCCTTCCCGCGGCGGCGTTCGAATTCCGGCAAGTCGCGCCGGGGAGGTGGGCGGTGGGCCGGCACGTTCATCGACTCCGGCATGCCGTTCACGAAGCTCGTCGACGTGGCGCACCAGGCGCTGAGGGCTGAGCTGGTTCATATGACATCTAAAAGCATGATACCTGATTGTTCAGCTAGAAACTTTGGCGATATACTTCAATCTAGGTCAGGTGAACTTATTGGTTCATATGCGTGACTAAATCTGCATGGTATTTTCAGATTAACTGACATAAGATGATATAAAACATTTCACAAATTCTGTAAAATTGTGGAGGCGCTGCCGACCTCGCGTGTGGACTGTGGAGGTGCTGCCGACCTCACGTCGCCGTACGGACCAGTTGAATCAAGAGATGTGCGTGGCTAGAATGTTTGTTTCAGACCACGCGTTGTTCAGGGAGCGAGCCTGCCTTGAGTTGACTTGGGATGTAGTAATAGGTAACTACAAGGTTTATTTGACCCTGGGTATGGGCGTGTGTGGTGTTGCTTCACCTTTCAAACAAATGCTATGAAAACGTATTTGGTCTTATGCAATGCTTAAGACTGGGGCTCTGCCCTTAAAATCTAAAAAAATTCTGTAAAATATTGTGTTTCTAATTTCTACACAAGTGTTTTTACCAAAATCAAATTTACCGAGCAATAATCTTATATAGGTGCCAGAGGCTAGATTAGCCCCCCTGTACTTATCAGAAATTGAGGTACTAGAGTCAACTATAGCGAAGGCGCACTCTACAGGATTGGCCAAGCAACAATCTTTGACACGTCTACTTGCAACTATTTCATCCAGTGGACGACATTTTGTCGATCAATCTTTTTAGGGAAAGCTAAACATCACTTGAGTGATTTGGAGACCTTCCTCACTCAGATTTTGTGACCATTGGATTAAAAGAGTGGATGGCTCAGATTTGCTCATCCTCTCTCCACCTTATCCTTTACCCCTCATCTTCTCCAACTCCGGCGAGGTTAGGGTTCCGGGTTGCTGGGGGGCCATCCTCATCCCCGGGCTTAGAGGAGGGTTCGGGGGCGGCCGGCCAGCCCGGCGGTGGCCGGCGGCCGTGACGCCGCCGGCCGGGCGGTGCAGGATGGCGGTTGGGCCGGCGCTGGCGGCGGGGGTGTGCGACGACGGCGGCGGCGGCGGGGGTTCGGGGTGGCGCGGCGGCCGGCGCCGGCGGGCTAGGGCCTCGCCGGAGCTCCGTGCCGGCAGCGGCCGGCGCGGAGCTCCGGCCAGGCCCTAGCCCGCCGGCGCCGGAGGGGAGGCGGGGGCCGGGGCGGGGGCAGGGAAGGGGGCGGTGGCGGGTGGGGAGGAAGAGAGGAGAGAGAGGAAGAGAGGAGGTGGGATTAGGGTTGGAGGATGGAATATACGTAAGCCATAGGATTTTAAGATGCAATGGTCAAAAATTCAAGTGAGGAAGAGGTCAGTTTCACTCAGATGGGAGGTAGACACTCCCATCTTTTTTTATCTATTAGTCGGCGCTCACTTGAATGTTATATATACACTTACCCTCGTCCCTCCCTCTGTACACCATCATCCCCATGCACACACTTCCAATATATATACACACCCTACCCAAATCAAACCACAAAGAACTCACGCAGGAAGATAGAAATGGCGACGAGATCTTTGCTCAGGCTCGCTCTGATCATCCTATGCGCCTCCTTGACCGTCGTCAACACCTGCGCCGGCCTCCGCCTCGAGCTCACCCACGTCGACGCCAAGGAAGGCTGCACCGTGGGTGAGCGTTTGCGCCGCGCCACCGAGCACACCCACCGCCGGCTTGCCTCCTCCGTGGCCGCCGGGGTGACCGCGCCCATCCACTGGGCGGGCACGACGTCGCCGCAGTCCATCGCCGAGTACCTCATCGGCGAACCCCCGCAGCAGGCGGAGGCCATCATCGACACCGGCAGCAACCTCATATGGACACAGTGCGTCGCCTGCGACGACACCAGCAACAACTGCTTCAACCAGAACCTTCGCCTGTACGATCCTTCCCAGTCGAGCAGCTTCCAGGCCGTGGCGTGCAACGACTCCGCGTGCTCCCTCGGCTCCGAGACCCAGCCGTGCGCTCTCGGCGACGGCAACATGCTGTGCCCTGTCAACACGAGGTACGGCTCGGGCAACGTCTCAGGGTTCCTCGACACCGATACGTTCACGTTCGGGTCGGAGAATGCGAGCAGCCTGGCGTTCGGATGTATAGACGCTAGCGACATCACGCGGGGCTCCCTGAACAATGCGTCGGGGATCATCGGGCTCGGCCGTGGCAAGCTCTCGCTCGTCTCCCAGCTCGGCGAGTCCAACTTCTCCTACTGCCTCACGCCCTACTTCAGCGACAACACGACGAGCCACCTCTTCGTCGGAGGTTCTGCCGGCCTGAGCGGCGGCGGCAACAACGCGACGGTGACGTCCGTGTCGTTCGTCGAGAGCCCTGGTGATTACCCGTTCAGCTCGTTCTACTACCTGCCCCTGTCCGGGATCGTGGTGGGCAACGTCACGCTCGACGACGTCCCCGCGGCGGCGTTCGACCTCCGGCAGGTCGCGACGGGGCAGTGGGCCGGCACTGTGATCGACTCGGGGTCACCGTTCACGAGCCTCGTCGACGTGGCGTACAAGGCGCTGAAGGCGGAGCTGACGCAGCAGCTGAACGCCAGCCTCGTGCCGCTGCCAACCGATGCCGACGTCGAGTCGGAGATGTGCGTGGCGAGCGGGGACACCAGCCTGGTGCCGCCGCTGGTGCTTCACTTCGGCGGAGGAGGGGACGTGGTGGTGCCGCCGGAGAACTACTGACTACTGGGGGGCCGGTGGACGAGAACACGGCGTGCATGTTGGTGTTCAGCGCGGCTCGGCCGAACGCGACACAGCCGTTGAACGAGACGACCGTCATCGGCAACTATATGCACATGTTCTACGACCTCGGCAATGACGTCCTCTCTTTCCCGGCCAGCGAACTGCAGCTCCATGTGTTATTTTTAGTCTGTCTATGGAACAATTGAGTGTTTGGAAGCCTTCAGACATCCGAATTTTGAGCCATGGATCTAAAACTATTCATCCACAGTCTCTCCAACTTATCCACCCACCTCCAGTCGTCCCACCCCCAGCTCCGCCCTGCCCCGCCCCATTGACTCGCTCGCCGCTGGTAGTCCGAAAGCCCGGCCCACCTCCCTCGTTGTGTGGTGTCGTCGTCCCGTCTCACGCCCTGGCGCAGCCCTAGCCCGACCTCCATCCTCCGCCGCCCGGGGCGACGTCTGCCTCCGTGCCTCCTCTAGGTCCGGTGATGAGCATTGCCCCCAACAACCCCGGAACACTAACTTCGCCGAAAAACTTGCCGAAGTTGAGGAAGAAGGAGATTTGGTGGAAGAAAAAAATTCAGATATTGAAAGCCTCTAAAACACTAGGCTGTTGTGCGGCTTTTCTCTGTTTTTATATATGAGTGGGTTAAGAAGGGATAGACTCACAGATTGTCAATTTATATTTTCGATGTACTCGAAGATAAAAACACTACACGGTGTTTGGTTCCAATAGGGTTTAAACCAACGAGACGAATATATTAGCTACGAGACTAAATAAAAGACGAACCTTTTTACGAGACGATTTTTTTAGCTACGAGACTAATATATTAAAACTAATTAATCCACATTTAGCCCATGTGGAATTCTAAGATTTATACAATTAGTTCTATAATTAAACTATGTTTAGTACCTATTAAATTATATTAAAACATTTGATGTTTTCTTGAGCATATTAAAACATTTTATGTGGGGTTTATCGCATCAAATGTTTTGATTTTTCTAGTGGTAAGAAAATTAAAACATGCACATGAACCATGGGCTTCGCACCCCATGCTTAAAATAATGCCGTTAAGTCTTTTTGGGCCAAATGACGTCTAGCGGGCCGGGAAGATTGCTCGGCCCGACCCCGGTTCCACTTGCTATCTGTGCCAGCCTCGTCGCCGGCCGCCGGCGCTCCTCCGTGTGCGATGCCTCTGCCTCGTCGATCTCGTGCCGCACCGCCGCCGGTGAGCCCTGATTTTCTCCGATTCAGAGATATCGCTTCCCCATCGTGGCTTAACCTTTGCGAAGAAAGAAGATAATAACCTTCCCATCTTCCGCGTCTTCAATTCTTCATACGATGCGTGATGCGAGCAAAAATTATACACTGCTGGTCCGTTGACCTACAGCTCTCTAGGATATTCGTTCATCAGCCATGTCGTACCCGCATTATTAGCTTATTTTTTTTAGTTGCCTTTAATCTCCAAACACGAAAGCTAGACCCAAACCGCGAACAGCGGATAGGGCCACGTCGCGATCATTTTCTCGAGCGTTGGATCGTGTACGAACTGCTGAGATCGTTCAAGGTCTCGTGTAATTTTCAAAAAGACCCTCGTATTTTAGCGAAATCAACCCGCACTCCAGATCCCGCCGCCGGCGTCGACCCCGAATCCGCCCCTTCCGCAGCCGTTCCGGCGCCGCGTCGCCGCCCACGGCATGGCAACGCCACTAGGGCCCAGGGGCTCCACCGCTCCTCCGAAGCTCCATTGCTCCGCTGCACTCCGCCACCCTTGAGATCGAAGGAGGAGGTCGAGGACTGTACGGACCACCGGCGGCGACGACGACGAGCGGCCAGGCGGGCTTCCCACGCCGCATTGACCAGGGCGGAAGAGGTGGGCATAGTAGCCTCGTAGCCCATCACTGCATCTCTCCCCAGATGTCTGACAATGCTTCTGCAGATGCTGTCGTATGCGATGGTAGGTGCCCTCGGCCGTCGGGATCAGAAGCGCAAGCGCTGGTGGCTGGTGCTAAAGCTCAACCACGATTATACTGGCGATCAGCATACATTAGCAAACACGAATACGTTGCAACCCGTATACGTAGGCTGGTATACAGTATGGATGCGTAATTTGGATTTGTTCTTTGCTCATGTGAACAACGTGCAATGTTCCTTTGTTCTGAAAGGTTCAAAAACAGTAGAGCCTACCAAGCAAATCATGTACAACAATTGAGGAAGCCTTCCTACTGATGAACATTCCCTTTTATTTTTTCAGCTGGTTCATGTGCTATACATGTATGCACTGATGGTTTCATTGCATTTGTTCAGAAGGAGAAGTACGGTCAAAACAAAAAAAGAGAGCAACGGCTGGGATTAACAAAACCTTAGGCTAAAAATAAAGAAAGGGAGCACATGTACATGAGTATATTTTTCATCATGCAAAGGCTGGGATTTAACATCTATTGTTAAATTTGAAATCTTTTCGTTCACCAATTTTCACACCAAATTGGCACTTTTAGCTACTTTTTCTCATCCTGCTTCCTGTAATTGCAGTTGAAAAGCAAAAGCATTACTTACTTGATAGATAATAGATTATACTCATAAACCAATTATTACAAACACTTGGATTATATAGTACTCTGTTATTGACACAACTGTTTCAGCAATAGAATCATCTATACCAACATAAATTCATTAGGAAAGCTTACAATGAGTTTCAGAAGAGCAACGGAGAAATATTAACTATTTGTAAGGAACTAAGGGAGGGCAGGAGAAAATCAGACAACATTAACTTATTATTATTGCTACGATGTAGAAATTGGAAGTAATTATAGGAAATAGGCAGAGGTATATGACTATACGAGTCCCATAATGCAAGTAAAATACTTGATAACGATGAGTAATTGCCGAGATAGAAATCGTCATCAAACAGAAAAAAAAAATACTATGTTCCATGTCTGATGAATGTTCATGCATATAGGTTGCTAGATGAAATAGCTAAAGGCATCGATCCACCTCACATTTTTTTCACTCATTTTCTTGGGATTCCAATTTTCTATCAGTCCTTGGCTAGACCTTCAATCCTTCATACAAGTTATATCTCAGTTATATTGTAGCAAAATATTTTACTACAATAGATGCCATGTAATTTACACAATGTTGAACTATTTCTGAATCTAAAACAACCAAATAATTGGCATGCGCTCTATGTTCTTGAATACTCCAATGTTCCTGCAAAATGCCATTCGTTAGGCCATGTTCTCTCCTGTAGCACGGCACCAGTATGATGACCAAACGTATCTTGTTATAAAGCATTAACTTTAATATAAGACAACTTGCCACCTCTGACTATAAAAGTTGTTCTATAATGTAAGCTTATATTTATAGTAATATAGATATAATCAAATATATAATTACCACGTTCTTAGACCTCGCATAAATCACCGCTGGTTAATCAAAATGGCGCGGCAACGCCGCGCCTACCGTTTTCTAGTGGATTACTATGGCGTGTGGGCTCATAGAGACTGCTTGTTTAAGATGCTTTGCCTAATGGCTAGGGTTGCCTTTCTTCTAAAAAGGATTAATCTCTAGGGATATCATCAGATCTTTTGTTTTATGTAGTCAGTAATTAATGAGCTACTCTATTTTTTTCAGCATTGTAGGTATTAAGGTATCCTGTCTGGTAGCGGTAATTTTGACGATTTTTCTGCTGCATATGATGCAATGCCTCGAATGCCTTCTGCAGTAATTATTTTGTTGTTCACCTTCAGAAAAGAAAGTGCATTGTGTGAGCAGGAACTAATATGGTTGAAACAATCTGTTTAGTCTTTATTCAATATTATACTTCTTTATCTAATATACCTAGAGTTCTGTCTTGCAGGGTAATCTGACATCCCTGAGAGGACAGTTCTGTTTTGTCAAAAATCTGTGTTCTTTGCATCTTGATTCAACTCTGTGGCTCTCTATCTAAAAAGTTGACTGATAATATAGAAATATGTATTATCATGCAATCATTGTTTAACCTTTTCTGAAATAGAAATTCTCTACACTCAGTTTATACGTCGTGATGGCAAAGAACTTTTGAGACATTATACTATAGATTATTGTAAGAGTGAAAGATATAACAAGGCCACAGGTCACAAATTGTTGTTGTCATCAGGTGATGAAACCTCTATTTGGTATTGTTTAAAATAATTATCAGTATTGTATGGAGAGCTCTTCTCTGTGCAGCATGGATTGATCATGTATCTTTGGCAAAAGTACCTCCAATAGACACAACTTTTCTTCTTCATACCTACATTTGGCTACGCACTACATAAGACTCTATCTCCACAAAGCCCTTAGGTATAACATATATCAAACAGGTTCTCTATATATCTAGCTCCACTTGAAATTACATCTCCAGTTTCTATATGAGCATAAGGCATGCATTGATGGAGTGTTGTTCAACTTGTTACTTAATTTAACATCTCAAATAACATGATGAAATACATTTTTCTGATGCATCTTTGACTTATTCCTTGATCCTTGAAATCTAGACCATTAACCAGACAAATTAAATGATTATAGGTCTCATCGTGGTGCAGGACCTAGTTGAGTAGATGATCTATTGCCCAACTGTTCCAGCTCAAGCATAGTTTCCTTTCTCGCATCACCTTCTTGTGCATCACTCTGCAAATCAACACTTGCTGCACTGAGATTGATTGTGCTGCTCGGTGCCGAGCTGTAATATCCCATTGCGTGTAGCACATCCAGCTCCATGCTCTCCTTCAGCTCCACTATAATGTCAGTCATTGTTGGTCGTTCCTGTGATAACCTCTCTTTGCACTGCAGTGCCAATTCTGCAACTTTCCAGACAGAGTTGACATCATACTCTGCTCCCATCCTTGGGTCAACAATGCTCTCAATGTTACCCATTGAGAGCTTCTGGCGCACCCAGTGTGCAATATGGATGCTCTGAGTTTCAGTTACAGGGACTACTGGTGGCTGGCCTGTGATGAGCTCCAGTAGCACAACTCCGAAGCTGTACACGTCACTCTTCTCGCTGAGCCGGGATGTGTTATAGTATTCAGGGTCCAGGTACCCCAGGGTACCTGCTGGTTGTGTTGTGATGTGGCTCATGAAATCATCGGCAAACACCTTCGTGAGTCCAAAGTCAGATATCTTCGCCACAAGTTCAGCAGATAGCAGAATATTTGTTGTCTTCACGTCCCTATGAATCAGTAGCGGTTGACATGCCTTATGTAGATACTCTAATCCTGCATTCATGTTCATGAACCAGTAATTAGGTTGCAATTGGTTAAGCATTGGGTGGGTTGGTAGAAGCTAGCTTAGCTTGGTGAGGCATTTTCAAGATTTAATTGAAACACGCAACTAGTTATTACTGCATTTAAGTTCCATATACCATGGTGCAGCATATATCTCGTACTACCCGTTTTTTTGAACTATTGCATCCATCTCTTACTACTGTTTTACTATCTTAGGTGTGTAGGCGTACAAACCATGGGCAGAGTCAAGGGCAATCTTGAGACGTTGATGCCAAGTGAGGGGTGTAGCAGCAGAGGCTTCGCCTGCAATTGATGGTAACAACAAATTGGTTACAGCAAGGTTTGTGCAAAGCATTATAACAGTAGCACGTGATTCACTGGTGAAATAGGACAGTTGTGTTCCCATTACTCATTTCTTATTTTCATGACAAAACTCAGTGTGCCTTGGCAGAACTGCAGAAGAACTAGGGCCCCAAATTATGCCATCACAGTAGCAATAGTAAATAATAAAGCTGACAGATTGCGCAACTGAATGTGTGTGTGTCTTGGCATATCATTTGAAAGGCTGGAAGTGTGTTTGACAAAGCTAAAATAGAAACCTAAAAGCGAGTTAAAGAGTATGTTGAAATAACTCAGCACCTAAAGTGTTTTTTCCTTTCCGGTGGTGCCATACCTCTTAGCCGCTCTTCTAGGTTCCCACCATGCATATATTCATATACAAAAAAAAAAAGAAAAAAAAATATACAAGGGCTAGATGTTTCTTGTCCTTGCAGTATCCAATCAGGGAAACAAGGTTTCTGTGATGAACTCTAGTCAAGTGTTGAGCCTGAAATATGTAGTAAGGTCATTTGTTTCAGTTTTAAATTCTGCAGGCAGAAGATAAAATCAACTAAATGGCTACCTCAGCTGAAAACTCTTTATCCCCTTGAGATGTTTTTGAACACATCTTGACAGCAACTGGACTTCCATTCTCTAAATACCCTAGGAAGACAGCGCCGAATCCTCCTCGCCCTATTTCTTCTTTGAAGTTAGACGTCATGAGCTTCAACTCCTTGTAGGTGAACTGTCTATTTTCAAACACAATCGACGCTTCTCGCTTCTCGAGGGCTAGGAAGCCTTGAGTTGTGTGCCGTCCATGCAGCTACAGCCAAACCACATCTTATATGAGCAACCTTCAGTGATGCAGACTCCGTGATTTCATTTATGAAATGTTACCTTGTTTATTTGTCATCCTACGAAGGATAAGAAATGCCGCCACAAACAGTAGAGTTGCTACTGATATTGGGACAACTATTGCAATGACAAGTATTCTCTTGTCAATCTTGTTCTCTGGGTCGCAGGTGGAAGCACCATTATCGCATAGTTTTGCATTGTTACCAATCCTTGCATTCGAGCAAAACTATTTGAGTTAGTTAAGTGGAGAGAAAGTATGTGGTGTGGTAATTGCAATTGTTTTATTCGAGTACTAAGGGCTAATTCAAATAAATTTGGGCATCTAGGAAGAACTGTATAATCCTTCAAAAGAAACATATTACTATTAAGTGAACTAGATATCGAAGTTAGCTACATGATGCAAACCTTAATACAAGAGATCCATTTTGTTGTTTTTGTAGCAGAACTGCAGGAACAGGTCCACTGAGTTTGTTGCTTGACAAATCACTGCAGAAACCCAGTTCCATATGTTGATTGGATTTTCGATAAAGTGATTTCAGTTCAGATATATAGAAATACCTACAGGAATCTGGGTGATGGCATTTGCGCAAGAAAATCAGGTACTGGACCAGATAGACTGTTATTGGACAGGTCCCTGTAATTGCAATTCTTGTGAAAATACTGGTAGACATTAGGACAGAAAAGTAAAACTTCAACAATATGCTAGCTAGTTCGAGTTTTAGTATGATGATGCTAGTGGGTTCAGATAAACTTATACTAAATTATTATATTCATGATGCTAAGAACTAAATTTTGTGTGATGAAGTTGCTTTACAGGTATTGGAGGGATCCTAGATCTCCGAAAGAAGCATCAATTGCGTCGTTCAACCCACTAGATGATAAGTGCCTGCAGAAAAACCAATAGTTGATCAATCCAAACATGAAAATAATCTACTATTCATTCTTTTAAGTCTATAATTGTACTTTCTTTTTCGTCTGGTGTTATACTTACAGAGCTGTGATCCATGCAGGGCCAGAAGAAGAATAACTGCAGTTCAATCCATCCCAAGCGAACACTTTTGGTGCACATGGATCACCCATCCAATTTTTCTTCAATGCATACTTTGTGCGAATTGTCATCATGGCCTTGGCTGTTCATATGGATAAAAAAGCAAGGTAATTCTGAAGTCACCCTTTTTGACAGATCATTGAAAACTGAGCTTGTAAATTATAGTTGAGACTTCAGATTAAGACATGTTGGCAAAATAACCAAATAAAAGGGTCAATGCAAGAACGATACCATCTGCACCATTTGTCGCGAGCTCAGTCATTGGCAACACTGAATATATCTCAAGTGCATTCAGGATCGGTGGAAGAGTCGCATCTGTTGTGGCAACAAGCGAGACAGTGTGCTGGCTTGATCCCGGCACCATCCTTTTCACAAGCTCGGCAGATAGGTACTTAGGACTGTAGCCCTGGCTGCCGTTCCATGTAGCGTTGTCGACAAGGATATCAAACTGCCTCAGTGCATTGCTTGGCAACCTCTGTACCTCTGCAAAATAGAGCATCAGGAGGTATGATGTGTTGTCATTGTTTATGGAGTCGTCCACGCCCCATGTGAAGTCCATCCGGGTTCCATTCAGTGGAGTGGCAGCGCTCCACAGTATCTTCGATGGCCTATGGAAGCTGCTGATGTTGGAGATGTCGACGGCTGTTGAGCTTGTTATGTTGGTCCATGCATCAATATCGCCATAGGACTCCCAGAGGCGGTCGTACGGATCAAATGGGTACCTGTTGTTTGCAGAGAAGACCAATATGAGTACAAGATACTGGAATTTTAGGCAGTACCAGAAGTAGTAAGCAGGGTAGGGATGAGCTTTTCACTCAGCAGTTTAAGAAGGTATGATACTATAAGGTTTTTTTTTCAGAAAGATTTGCTGATTAGAATTTAGGGACTTTGGGGAATGTATTAAAAATGGAAGAATAATGTTGGAGAATTCCCATCCAAATGAAAAGAAAACCTCCTAACAGGTTGGATGAATTTGACTTGAAGAAATTCTGTAGAAAACTTTCCTCTGATACACTATATATGGAGGTAAAAGGTACTGTTAGGCTCATCTTGAAATTTGTTTTGAGTTTTCAAAAGCATCGCCATATCATTTCTCCTTTTTACTCCGGCCTGTCTCTGTCTCTACCAACCTAACCCATATATTACGATTTAAAATTTTTATATTTTTTCATATATCCGAATGCAACTTTTGACTATTCTGTGCCCCTAAAATCCGTACGGTGTCCAAAAGGGTACGATAGTCTTTTGCCCTTTTCCTATTCATATGTTTATTGTTTTCTAACTCTCGTGACCCATACAGAGCATTAAGGTCAACGCTCAGCTATCAGTTAGGTTTTCACAGGCCCCTTCACATAGTTCTTCCCGATCGTACTTAAAACTACTGCAATCCTGTAAGGTGGTAGGAAATGTAATTTAATTTAAAACCAGTTTATTTTCAACTTTCTGATTCAAATGTAACCAGCTAGCAGTCTAGCTCAAGCACAAAACCTGTAAAAGTTTTTTTTTTTTTTAAAACTCACCTGAACACTCGGTATGTACTGGCCGGCCGCCAGAAATGGAAGCGGTTGAAGCTGTAAGTCGCCGCTGGCCGGCGATAGTTGAGCAGCGCCAGCGACTGGTTAACGGTGGCATCAGTGTACATATCATCCTGTAGCGGCCTGAGATCAAGCCCGGAGATGAAGGGCGTGCCGAGGCCACGGTTCACGAGGCACACCTGGAAGAACTCTTCCGGCGACACCACCACCGCCTCGAAGATGTAAACCTCGCCGGCGGCGGTGACGTTGACGGTGACCCATCGGTTAACCCCAAGGTGGAGGTCGAAGGTTGGGAGCTTGTTGAGGTCGTCGTAGTTGCCGTAGTAGAAGGTGGCCCTGACAAGGTACCTCCCTCCGGCGATCACCGGCCGGAGCGTGTAGCAGCTGCGGCGCGAGTTGTCGCCAGAGCTGGGGAAGAAGCGGGCGGTGAGGTAGCGGTCGGCGAGTCCCTTGATGTTGTATGGTGGGTTGACGCCGGCGTTGAGCCCCGCGTCGGTGAACCCGGCGTCGGAGACGTAGCGTAGGCCTCGTGTGGATTGGTCTGCGTAGGGAGCTAAGCTGTCTGAGATGCCGCAGTCTATGCTGATGAAGCCGAGGGTGTCCACCTGCTGGCCATGGGCGAGCTCGGCGAAGAAGAAGCACAGCAGGAGGAGGAGATGGATCAGCAACGCCGCCATGGCTGCGTGCATGCATGAGCTGCTGGTTTTTTCACCTGATTGTTTGGGTTGGTGTGGAGCTAATAGTGGCCAATGCATGGGGCTTAATGGATGCAATTGCAAGCGTGTCGTCGTGTCGTGTGGACTGTGGAGGTTATTGTTAGGTCAACGTCATGAGCTCGTGATTGGATTGGGACAGGGGGTGACGAGTTTGTTATCGCAGGTCAACGAGCAGGGGAATGAGTGAGAGAGAACATGCAAGATGATCTGATTAGTCCGCGAACTTAGCGTGCAATCATGAGCAAACTGATTGACGGTATTATCCGTGTGCAATTAACAAACGGGTCGAGCGAACGCGATCACTCGGATATTCTTTTTAATCAAAAATTTAAATGGGTCTGGGTTTCATAAATACATTTGCCGCCATGATAGCATCGCAATCAGCGTAACGGTTAGAGTACATCACTCCGTTCACACGAAGCTGCATGAGACAATGTTGGACAGTTTCATGTAGATTCCTCCATCTTTCAGAGCAAAACACCACTAGTTAGTTTGGGCCTGGGCTGTGCAGACGGTGGGCTTCCAAGACAACAAATCGGCCCGTCTGCAATTTTTTCCCCTCGTGATGGCTTGTGGGCCTTGGATGTCAGTTCACTACTTCACTAGCAAAGTGCCGATATTTTGACAATGGTACACCCTATCATGACGTGTATATAAATCAGTATATTTTTGTGGAACAAGTTCAGAGACTATGCCGGCCGTTCTGATTCACTGAACTGAACCAACAACATGCGGGAGATAATTTGATTTCTATCTAATGACAGCGTGAGTGAGTAACTTCATTCCCTAACCGAAACGCACCTGTAGTTTTTCTCGATGATTTGCAGCATCACTTAGTTCATCGGAATTGTACTTTGGAAGAGTGGTGCTACAAATACGACCGCAAAAGCCACCTGAGCAAAAAAAAAGCCCGAGAAATTTTGGGCCCAACAAAAAGCCATGACTGGATTTTTGGGGCCTGGCTCGGGCCGCATGCCATTTTCAAGTATGTAAAAATAAATGAACCGGCGGCTAGTAAAATGAACGGCACACTTGGCTCTAATGTAGTTCAGCTTGATTGTTTTTTTATGATTTGTTGTAATGTACTCCTTCCGTATCAAAATATGTCGTTGTTGACTTTTGGGCATGATATTTGATCATTCATTTTATTCAAAAAAATTATGTAGGTTGCATTAATTTTGTTTGTAATTTATTTTAGTAATTTACTTTAACCATGGCTTATATATTCTTGTATATTTGCAATAATTTTTTGGATAAGACAAATAGTCAAAGATTATTCTAAAAAGTCAAATACGACAAATATTCGATATGGAGGAACTGACATGGTTGAATGTTTCTATGAGAATAGTTGCTACAATTGCATTTGGTAACTGTGGTTGTCGGCTGGTACATTGGATTTGCATTGTCGTACTGCAGGTAAGGCTTACATAGAGTGACAGAGATGATGACGAAGTCTTTAGTACCTACTCTATCTAGGATATATACAACTCCATCTCTATGTACATATATTCGTTGACATGGATGTCTACACATGCAAACATTACACATCTGCCACATTAAGGGACCCTGTTGATACAAGTGAAGAAACAAGTATATAATAAAAAAGACGCATAGTTTGTATGTAATTATGCATTTGCATATGCCTGATAATATTTGTGTGCACAGTAAACTTAAATCATAATAAAAAGTATATCACGTTTTATCCCAAATATTTGCACATGTAAGACTCCTATCCATTATTTCTCCTTTTTTAATACTATGTGGTTGTTCTCTTCCACTCTGTAACCTTTTTGTCTTCTGATTTACTTATAATTTTAGCATCTTTTGTCTTATGATTGAGCAGCAGCTATTGTGTGCACTTATACATCCTGTAGAATGTTTAGTTAGAGGCCGGCTTAATATTCAACCTATAAGTCACTTTTCACACTGACGATGATCATACAGAAACTTGCTTGATCTAGCTTGTAGCTTCAACTAGTAAACTAATGTCTTGCTCAACCATATTCGGCATAGTTGTTACTTGTTACATATGCATGCTATCCTCCATGCTTAAATTAAATTATTGTGACTTAAATTTGGCTGGTGACTTAAATTTCAATGTATATTGAATTGAATTTTAAAGTTATGGAAGCGATTTATGCATTTATAAAGGAAGCAACAAAGTCTCTTTTTAATCTACTTTATCTCTGGAGGATGATCTTTGCTTGCCGAATAACATAAAATGGCATCTTCCTCTTTCCTTTCGTCGGATTCGTACAACTCTTGTATTTATCAACGTAAGTTCCCGCACACAAAAATGACACTCCACAACACTCGATTAACCTCTGAGCACTTGGCAACATTATTTATGCACATATGACTACCAAGATATCCGCTGTAAACCAAGTAAAAGTACAACAATAAAACAAAATAATTAGTTTCTACCAGGGTTTACATTATCGACAAATATAATTTATCAGAGGTCCGTGATAAACAAAAATATTGGATATATATATAGGCATTTTATTAGTGATAAATGAGTTTTTCTGATTTTTTTTAGAAAAACTCTCATTTTACATAGAAAGAACATATATTTTCTTTCAAGCCATCCAACCTAAAAAACTAAACATGATAGTACAAAAAAATGTGAGAAAATGACCGGAAGTGAGCATATCGGTGATAAAATAAATTCTATCGGCCCTCACCGGTAATACAGATATATCGGAAATATCAGAAACGATAATGTGAACCCAGGTTTCTACAAATGATTATATGAAGAAAAAACCCACAATGTTAAAATTTAATCAAGGACAAACTACTTACCCATATCAATTGCATCTCACAAACTCTGAAGAGATGTAGATATGTTATAAACTGATTAGTGTGTGTGCATGTATGTGAGAGTCTTCAATTGCACTGTGATTTACAAAAAAAACTCCATTTGACATTAGAACATACCCCAAAAAGATAGACTCATTGTCATAGAGGGAATCTTCTATTGTCAAATGTGTTTTTTTTTTCTGCAGTAGTGTGCAAGCTGCAAACAAGCAATTCTGTTGATTTATATGAAATAATTTATCTAGCTAGTAAACAATTTCTGAATTATGTAAACAATTTGTTGATTTATATAACATAATTTATCTAGTAATTAAAAAACAGTATCTCCATTATCTAAACACGTAATAATTACGAAGCAGTTGGCATGTTTGCTTATGTTGCAGCACAAAGAATGTCTAGTTAGAGGCCGGCCTAATATTCAACCTGTAAGCCACTTTCCATACTGACGATGATGATCATGCTCAGACGTATACATCTTAGCTCGAAGCAAATCATCTCAAACTGCAGCCGTCTGGAACCTCTGGTCGGCAGTTTCTCATCTTCCGTCTCTGTCACACACTAGATGCCAAGAAAGAACCTTTTGAACCACTGTATCTCATGGATTCTAATTTTGTTCTTAACCATCCCACAATCCTACTTACATCTCAGTATAAATAGGTTCTTACACACATCTTGCCGCCTGCACCATTTCTTCTGCCACATGTCGTCGTTCTGAGCTCGATCCCCTCTTGTTCTTCTTCATCAACCAAGTCGAAGAGCAGCTCGTAGGTTGGGAAGCTCAGGACTCGCCGGCCGGCAGTGATGCCCGCCGCGGTGACAGTAGTGGCTGGGGCGGCGTCGCTCGCCGTGGCGTACGGCCAGCTGCTGAGCCGGCCGGACGACCTGGCGCTGGCGTGCGCGGCGTTCACGGCGATGTTCCTGATGGTGCACTACGCCGCGGTGGCCATGGACGACAGCGCCGGAGACGAAGGCGGCGGCGACGCGGCGGCGGAGAGGGCCAATGCGAAGCGCGTGGCGCTGGCCATGGCGCTGGTGCTCTATGGCCTCGCGTGCGCGGAGGTGTGGGACGCCGCCGCGAGCCGGGAGGTCGCCGTGGCCGCGCTCGCCAGCTGGTGCGGCGTCGCCGTGCTGCTCGTGGTGTATCTCGTCGTGGCGAGCGCCGGGTGCCACTGTGCTGTTGGTGCTAGTGACGTCGCCGGCTACCTAGCCGTGTGATGTACGAGATGAGTGGCGAGTGACGTATATACGGTTACATATACGTAGCCACGTAGGGATAGATGTAGTCACCTTTCCAGTTTATTTCCATGTACTGATGTTGCTCCCGTACAACGAGCTAAAAATACAGAAACAATCGAAAAAGAATCCTATATGCAACCGTGATGATGGTTCATAATATTATACTATACTGATCATTATTATTGTGTGCTTTTATGCATTCTCTGAGTGGGTCTCCCTATATAAGACTTACTAGATGTCAACACGAATATAGAAGGTTTCCATAATAGTGTCTAATAACTCATATAGATTTTGCAATTGTAAATATAACAAGTGACACATCAACTTTATTTTATTACTGTGAGGACAAATTAATTACATAGTTTGTTGTTCGTATACAACAAATATCATTTTTTTTAAATACAAATACAAATAAAGCTTCCACAGCTAAGCAGGGCCCAATATAGGTATACATCAAGTGGACGTAAATGACCCATGCATGCTTCCGTATGGTGTGCATACAGTTACTCATCACCTATTTATTATATTGTTGTAAAAGAAAAAAAAATTACTCATCACATCATCACATGGAGCTGCAGTCGGCCGCCTGGAACGAGAGCACGCCGTTGGCGAGGTCGTAGAGCAGGTGCGTGTTCTGCTGCATGTAGTTGCCGATGACGGTCGTCTCGTTCGACGGCAGCGTCGTGTTGGGTCCCCCCGAGCTGTACACCACCATGCACGCCGTGTCCGTGTCCACGGGCGCCCAGTAGTTCTCCGGCGGCACCACCGCGTCCCCTCCTCCGCCGAAGTGAAGCACCAGCGGCGGCACCAGGCTGGTGTCCCCGCTCGCCACGCACAGCTCCGACTCCACGTCGGCATCGTTCGGCAGCGGCACGATGACGCTGGCGCCGAGCTGGCGCTCCAGCTCAGACCTCAGCGCCTGGTACGCCACGTCGACGAGGATCGTGAACGGTGACCCCGAGTCGATCAACGTGCCGGCCCACTGCCCCGGCGCGACCTGCCGGAGATCGAACGCCGCCGCGGGGACGTCGAGCTTCACTTGCCCCACGGAGATACCGGTCAGGGGCAAGAAGTAGAACGTGTTGAACGGGTCATCGCTAGGGCTCTCGATGAACGGCACGGACGTCACCGGCGCCTCGCCGATCGGGCCGGCCGGCGAGCCGACGAAGAGGTGGCTCGTGTTGACGGTGGCGTCGCTGAGGTATGGCGTGAGGCAGTAGGAGAAGTTGGTCGCGCCGAGCTGGGAGACGAGCGAGAGGTTTCCACGGCCGAGCCCGATGATCCCCGACGCGTTGTTCAGGGAGCCCGGCGTGAGTTTGGTCGCCGAGATGCACCCGAACGCGAGTTGGCTCACTTCATTCGACGACCCGAAGGTGAACGTCTCGGTGCCGAGGACTCCGGCAATCTCACCGGCGCCGTAGCTGGTGAGGACGACGCACGGCGTGTTGTTGTTGCTGCTGCTGGTGTTGTTGCACGGCTGGGTCTCGGAGCCGAGGGCGCACGCGGCTTCGCTGCACGCCACGGCACGGGCGGTGCTGGACTGGGAAGGATCGTACAAGGGAAAGTTCTGGGGGAAGCAGCTGGTGACGAGGCGGCAGGTAGAGCACTGTGTCCATATGAGGTTGCTTCCGGTGTCGATGATGGCCTCGGCCTGCTGCGGAGGCTCGCCGATGAGGTACTCGGCGATGTACTGCGGCGACGACGTGCCAGCCCAGTGGACCGGCGCGGTGACACCGCCGGCCATGGAGGAGGAGGCGAGCCGGCGGCGGCGGGTGCGCTCGGTGGCGCGGCGCAAACGCTCACCCACGGTGCAGCCCTCCTTGGCGTCGACGTGGGTGAGCTCGAGGTGGAGGGCGACACAGGTGGTGATGAAGGTCAGGGAGGCGCACAGGAGCGTGAGCAAGAGGAAAGGTTTCGCCATGTTTTTGTTTATCTTTTTTTTTTTTCTGAAGTCTTTTGTGGTTTGTGTGGGTGTATGAGTGAGGACTGAGGACTAATAGTTGGGTATGATGTGCACAAGGAGGGTAAGTGTATATATAACATCCAAGTGAGTGCGGACTAATAGATAAAAACAGATTGTGCGACGAAATGTCCACTCGATGACATAATTGCAAATAGACGTATCAAAATATGCTCGGTAAATCACGTTGAGTTAGTCTTGGCTAGAGTTGATGGGCGTGTTGAGTGCGTCTTCATTAGAGTTGATGGGCGGTTTAGAGTCCTGACACGGCCTAATCTAGCTAGCCCTCTGGCACTTATATAAGATTGCTTAGTAAATTTGAATTTTTTTTTTAGAAAAAAATTGCACAGAAATACAGTATTTTACAGAATTCGTGAAATGTTTTACAATATTATGTCATTTTTTGAACCAATCATATTATGTCACTTAATCTGATAATATCATGCAGAACTAGTCACGTATCTTATAGTTGAGGGGAGTAATTTGAACCTTTTCCTTTAGAATAAATCAATAAGTTCGGCTGACCTGGATTGAGGTAGCATTTTGGAAGCAATATATTGCCTTGACCTTCTAAGCCTACACGTGAATCCTTTACCAAGTCTATGGAAAATCTAATCGTCCAAACATCAACATATACAATTGGAATTCCCAGGAAAATTTGTGATAGATGCATATCCATTCAAAATCCTCATGCCTGCAAACTATTCATGGATATTTTTTGTTTTTCCTTTTCTTTGATGATTAAATGGCATGGCAAGTAAAACAATGATATAGGACTATAGAAGCGAGCTAAGGCTCGTGCAAACAAATCTTGAGAGTTGTGTGTAGTATTAAGATAATATTTCCCAAAATCCTCATGTGTATCATATATGGAAACATGATTTGTCTACAATCGTTTATTAAAAAAACACTATCAAATAGTACTCAAACTTGATGAGATCTTTGGCTTTGAACGTGTGACGCAAACACGTCCGCATGCACGCCGTGACCTTATCGATGGGCGCCCAGTAGTTCTCCGGCGGCACAACCCCGTCCCACCCGTAACGCGACTACGCGAGGCTCACCTTTTCAGACCCGAACGTGAACTCCTCGGTGGCGAGGTCACCGGGGCGAGGACGGAGCACTGGGTCTCGCCGCAGATGGACATGGCGCACGAAGCAGCACGGCACGGCACGGTAGGTGCTCGACAGGGACGGGTCGTACAATGGAGGTCCTGGCGGAAGCCGACTCGGTAGCAGGACGAGCACTGCGTCCAGAAGAGGTCACTCTGCCGATGGCGATGACCGCCTTGGCCTTCTGCGGCGGGTCGCCGACGAGGTACTCAGGTACTCGGCGATATACCGGTTGCCCGCCTGCCGAGTGGAGCGGCGCCGCCCATGGACGCCAGCCGGCGGTGGACGCGATCGGTCACATCGGTGGCGTGGCACGGCGCATCGCATGCGCTCCTAGACGCCAAAGTTGTCCTTGTGGCGTCGACATGGCCACATGGGTGAACGGCGAACCAGAGCACATGTGTCGCCATTTTTGCTTGAACCTTGGGTTGGAGTGTGAAGCATGTTTATATACTCCGTGCATGATCCAACTGATGAGGATGAGGAACAGTTGATGGAAGGAGAAAAAAATGTTGGTTAAAAGTTGACAATATGCAAGTGCACGCATTTAAGATTAACTGGGAAACAAAGTCGAATTCAAGTTGGGTTGTAAGTTTATTTGAACAGGATAAACACAAGGTTTTACAGAATTTGTGAAGCATTTAGTAACATGATCGATGGGGATGGTATCATCTGGATTTGGTCATGCAGGTTTTAGGAATGAATCAAGCTGACCGGACATGAATTGATCGAGCTACATTGCTAAATTGTTTAAATCGAAAAATTCAGACATGTAACTTTTCTAGAGTAGTATGTGTTAGTTAAGGCAGTGACATTTAATTTAATTACTTTGTTGGAATTGGACTTATCGACCTCTAATTAAAATTTACAAGTCCAAACTCTGTTTTGACAAACAAGAAAAAGCAAAGGAACACTCATGCATGTAGTACTTCGACATTGCTTCGAGGGGCAGTGTAGGTAGCAATTTAATAGGTGCATTAGTTAAGATGGCAATGAGATACATAAAGTTTATGCTGTTTCTTTAGTAATTTAATACTCTCTCCGTCCCAAAATAAGGGTAGTTCTCGCTTCCCAAGGATCAATTATTTCTAACTTTGACCAAATATATATAAATAAACATTAATATTTATAATACATAAGTAGCATCATTAGATAGATGTTAAATCTATTTTCATAATAAAGTTATTTAGAGATGCAAATGCTACTTATATGTTCTACAAATATAGTCAAACTTAAAAAAATTTGACTGAAACACATACCGTAGCTACTCTTATTTTGGGACGGAGGGAGTAGGTGAATTTGATCCATTGAACTAATCAATGTGCATGTCGATCATACCATTTGTTGGTAATAACTGCTTTTAATTTAATCTCACCGTGCATGGGCGCCGTGCCAATCACTAGTATTCGTACAACCCTTATATTCATCGACATAAGTTCCCGCACACAAAAATGATAACTTCACAACATTCGATCAGCCTCTGAGCACTTGGTGACATTTATGCACATATGACTACTGAGAGATCCTCTGTAAACCAAATAAAAGAACAACAATAGAACGTAATAATTATTTGGTACAAATGATTATCCGAAGAAAAAAAAATCACAGTGCTAAAATTTAATCAAGTATAAACTACTAACGCATATCATTTGCATCTCACAAACTCTGAAGACATGCACATGTACTAGAAACGCTCATATAGTTTGTAGCATATGTGCATGTCTTAATGTTGTAACATAGGCTAGCAACGCTCATATAGTTGAAATCGATTTCGTATTAAGGCCCCGTTTGGAAGCACTTCTGCTTTTAGCTTTCGTGTAATATAGCTGCAGTGCCAAAAGCGAGAAAAGTTCCGCTTCAGATGCTTATAGCTCCCGCTCGTCTACCGCGTTTTTGTTCTTATAGCTAAAGTGTCGCGGAACAATGCCAAAATTCCTAAGCTATGAAAGTTACCATGAAAAGTTCTAAGTATATTTTTTTAGCATAAAGCATAATGTTTTGTATCTGTTCACAAATTTTGAAGTCAAAATTCAACTTATACACAGAGAAATAAAAAAAAATCTAGTTAGGGGATGGATTGAACCAAATGAAATAGTCTAGAGAAGTGAAGTGAGCCAAAATTTCATTCAGGGGTATAGGTGACGATTAAAATGGACTCTTTTCAACATAAATGTACTCTAAAAAAATAACATAAACTTAATTTCTTAGCCGATTTGATCTGAGCTATATAGAACCAGGTCGAGTTACCATGCAAGGCAGCTCCAATGCTCATAATCCATATGATCCTAAGTTGTGAGACTATTAAGGCCACGTCATTCAGACGTCCAGCACCAGCCTATGGCTAGTTTTCAGTTTAGGTAGTGTTTGGTTTGAAACATGTTTTAGGAAAAAAAAAGGAGGGGGGGGGGGGGCTATAATTGCTACCTAGCTACACGGCCCCTCGAAGCAATGTCGAACTACATGAGCGTGCCTTTTGTAGCGATCTCACCCGAGAAATGGGCCCACTTAAGTATATTCCACCTTCCATTGGTGCTAATACACGAAAATGTTCCCAAGTGCGGATTCGACCGTCGAGTCAAGCTCGACCAACGGCTACTGAAGATCGTCCGTCCATACGCTCACTCGAAGGTGAGTTCCAAAGATCACATCATTCCACAATTCAAATTACAACAAGTCTTAGAGTTATTACAACCAAATTGAAATGATAAGTAAAAAAGTTCGAGTTCATGCAGCGGAAAGTAAACAAGATACTAGCGACGATCCATAGTATCGTCACGATGAAGTCAGCCGTGACGCTACTCCTCACGATCCCCGGGAGAGGTCGGCTCCCACTCGATGCTGTAACCAGGAGGAAGCTGGGAGGCCCAAGCCATAGAGGCAGCTACCTCCTGAGGGGATGGTCCTGAAAATTTAAGCCACAAGTAAGGCTGAGTATACTAGTTATACTCAACAAGACTTAACCAACTGGTGATCACTACCTCACCGACTCCTAAAATGAGAGGCTGTTTGGCTAGTGGGGTTCTTTTGCCAAAAGCGACTAAGCTGAT